>CM045767.1:51001351-51683241 GCA_025200525.1 Camellia lanceoleosa
ATCAAGCCTTTGTACTATGACTAGAGTGGGTAATACTCATACTATTGTATCACTCCATTCTTTGGGTGTTCTTAGTTTGTGATTGTGAAGTACATGATTTATCCACAAGGTTCTTTGTTTGATTCTAACACATAAAAGGTATTCTTTGGATCCTTTTACCCATTGCATTATATAAATCTTACATCGAGAAGAACTTTTGAAATGGCTCGATGAATCACCGATTTGTTTCACGAGTTTGATGCGAGATCTACGAATCACCGCGAATCTCTGAGATAATTAGGGTTTAGATAGCACACACGAGAGAGAGAGATAGGAGCTCCTGAAATCTGAGTCGTGAGATGAACTTCAATTTCGATCTTGAGATGAACCGATTTTGAGATAAGTGGAGCTACTGTTTAATAATGGCTTTGAGATATCTGAGATTCAAAATAAGGGTGAAAAAAAGAGGAGACGGAGGGAGCGTGAGACTTAACCCATTTAAAAGGCGTTTATAAACGTCTTCTATTCATGAAACAACCTTGTTTTAATTAAAAGAAAAATGCGGCGTTTATGAAACATTGTTAAATATTAGAAATAGTGGCATTTTAAAAAAGCCATTAAAATCGCTACCAAAACACATATTTCTTGTAGTGATAATTTGATTTATTCCTATACATAATTTCACAAATTCTATTGATTTTTTAAAAAAATTTATTTATTTATTTATTTGTTGACTTCTTACATGAATTCACACAACAAATAGTTAAATTCATTTTCTTATTTCTAATCCCATCCTTGATTTTGATTTAAAAAAAGAAAAGTAAAACCCTAAGTATAGTGGGAATTGACTTTAAGAAGAAGGTAAACATTGTAACAAGGATATTTTTCTTTCTTAAAAAGCTCTTTAATCGCATCCACTCTCTTAGAAGATTAATGGGCCTTGAACTCAATGATTACCAAAAGCTTTATGCGGTTAAAATACACCCTTTGTTCCATTCACCTTGTGAATAATTACATTTTACTTTTTTTGCTTTTTTAATGGGGAGGTGATGGAGGGCTTTCTTCTTCTTATATTTACATGATAACCTTCAATTTTCACGAGGTCTTACATATTCCCCCTAAATGTAAAATTTTTAGTGTTTTAATGGGTTCTCTGCTCCTTGGTTGAGTCTTGTCAATCAATGTAATGCTTAAATTGGTGTTTACCTCTCATTGGAGCAAAAGCTTAACCATTTATAAAAATTAATAATTAAAGATTAAAAATGAATAGGGGTGTTTGTTCAAATTCGCAAGGAGAAAGAGTTAAAAAATGTAGTACAAACACTTCAAACATCTAATCCATTTCAATTGAGGCCTCGTTTGGGAATAGGCTTTTTTTAGTAATTTTTTAACTTTTTGATTAAAATATGATGTAAAAAACTAGTATGTTTCGATGACTTTTTTGACTTTTCTGAAAAAGATGTGCAAAAGTAGAGAAAATGAAATCTTTGACTTTTTGGTATAAGTTGTTGATTTTTTGTTTTTTAGTAACTTTTTGCTTTATAGCTAAAAAGTCACTAATACGAGAACTGAGTTATCATATTTTTGACACATCTCAATTCCACAATGCGTCTTAATTCCTCACTAGATGAAAGTGGATGGGGCTCACTTTTCGGTTGGACTATCCGGACTAAGGTTCTGCCACAAAAGCAGATTAGAGTTGCCCGGTAGGGGTTGGCGGATAACCCCTCGGTGTGGGAATTAGCGATCGGAGAAGGAGTGTATAGAGGTTGAATTTGTATATAAGTGTGGTTTAGCTTGGAATAGTTCGATTACCTTCAATGTGAAGTTCATGTTGTATATATAGTGTTCCTTACTTGCTTCTCAAGGTGGTTTCATGGAGTGTAGATCTTTTGGTGTCCTTTAAACATTACTCGGTGGGGACCACTTAGTAGTTGTCATTGATTGCATATTCTCATTGTAGGCATCTTGATAACAAACCACATTCCTTTGGCTTAACAACTTAGTGATTCTAGGTGTGGGGACCAAGCGAGGTGGTAACCTACACATGCTTACACTCCAGCTCCACGTTTCTTTGTGAGGTTTCTCCAGCTCGGTACTCATGTACTTCAGTTCGATACTGATGTGCCTCGGCTCGGCCTTTTTCAGAATCATTCATGGAGATGGGCTGGACCATTATCTGTTCGTACAGTTAGTTTGTAGCTCGGCCGGACTAACTTTTCTGGCTAGCCTTTCGCGAGTTGGGCCCAAGTGCTTTAGGACTTGGGTGGGTAGTGATCATGAAGTTGGGCTTAGCGGTTTGTCTATATACTCATCGACCCAGGGTTTGGACTTTGTTGGTTAGGTAGGCCTAAGGCTTGGACTGCCCATTCATTTAGCCCCTTCATTTGCCCCATAGCTCGCTAAGGTTCCCCTTGGGGAGCTATTGTTTACTTTCCAAGCGTCGCGTCGTTTTGGTTCTCCCCAGTTAGGCCTTAGTGGCGGTTCAATCGACACACAATTCTGCATCGTCCTTTCACATAACGTGGCGGCGTGTGATAGGTGTCTTGAGATAATCGTCGACTCCATACCGAAGGTCGTGATTACCGTGTGCTGCCCGGGTGTAATAAATGCTCGAGCTATCAATTCAAATCCCTTGATTTAATTTTCTCATTCCTCTAGTGAGTTCCAAAGAGAGAAAGAGCTTCTTCCCATTCCTCTGGACGATCTCACGGTGCTCGCTTGGGCTTCTTGGTGATCCTACTTAAGCTATCACCGTTGTGATCTCTATAAATCCTCTCATGACTCTTCTTCTCTTTCCTTCTGTTTTAATTATCTTGTCGCCCACTTGTTATCGGGTGTCCCATATCTGTTTTGAATCCTATACGTCCCATTAGGTTGGTCGAATAGAAGTTAGTTCATGGTTGATACCCCGAGGCCATGGCTATGTTCCGTCTGGATTACAATATTCCTCATGGCGTTACCCTTTCCTTTGGCGGTAGGCGTAAGCGTGTGGTCGAGGAACACCGTTGCCTTTCCCATCGCGACAATAATCGAGGGAGGGGTTCGGTTTCCTCTTGGCCCGTTAATGCGCCATTTTCTGCATCAAGTCCAGTTAACCCCAATGCAAGTATCTGTGAATCTTTTTCGTGTTGTTTGCGGCGTATCTGCCCTCAATAGACGACTAGGCCTGAACCTTGACATATGGGATATCTTGGGATGTTACACCCTTTCTCATAACAAAGACCATAGTACATAATACCTGCGTGTTCGCTCGGCTAATTGTCACTTAGTTACTGGATTACCTGATTCGGATAAACACAATGACGATTTCTTACAAGTTGGTGGAAATTGGGAGTTCCCCGCCGGAATTGAGTTTCAGTTTGAACGGATGCCACAGAAAGACGGCTACCCAGGTCCGGGCCTCTCCTTTTAATGCCTTTGGTGTTTCTTACTCTATTTTGAATATTGCTTTGATGGGTTGCTTTCATTTTGTAGAGTCCTCCCGTTTCCAACGGAGTCGAATCGAAGAATGTAAGCCATCAAAGCTACATGAGTATAAAAGAGATCTGCACGAGTTATTGGACTACCAGTCAACTTACCGTTCTGTTATTCCAAAGAAGGCGAGGCTTGCTGCTGCCCTTCTAGGCTCTGATATCGAGATTGACACGTCTCTCACCCCTCTGGTCTCGAGACATCGCAGGAGTCAAGATGCATTTTCTGAGAGTGCCCTCCCTACCCCGGTTTGAGGCGGGTTTGTGGCGAAGAAGGGTGTTGGTGGATTTAGAGGCGAGGCCTTGAGCCTCGGTGCTTTGCAAACCCCTCGAGAAGACCGGTGAAGAGCCTCATGGAGGTAAAGATGGAAGTTAGAGCTTGGGACCCCTGTGATTGCTACCGAGCCCTCGGCCGGTCATTGCCACGAGCAAAAAAGAGGAAGAAGGAAACCCAAAGCGGTGGTGGGGAAGCTTCTCGGGATCCTGAGGATGATGCTTTTGAGAAATGGGGCCGCCAATATCGTATGAGGCGGGCCCATTTCCACCTCCCGGTTAGTTAGTCGTTTCACAAGATTTTGCCTTTAGTTTAAGCAAGTTTTTGTTGATGTAGGTTGATATGGCCGACCATAATGGGCCTCGTGACATTCCTATCTTGAAGGGGCCCTTCAAATGATGACTCTTGTAGTGTTTTCTTAACTACTTAACTTCCATTGCGTTCTTGTCTTTCTTTCTTTTTTTTTTTTTTTCTAAGTTCCTTGTTGTCGCTGCGGTGTATCTAGAGAATGTCCATTACCCATGTTGAAATTTGGAGCAGACGTCTTTGGAGGCTGCAATGAGCGTGAGGCGGATGGTAAACTTAGGTCGAGAAGGAAGGACGCCGAACCGCTGAGAGGGAAGCCTTTCGTTTGAACAAGATTGTCACTTCTGCTGAATAAGATTGTCACTTCTGCTGAACAATCGAATGAGGTTGCCATTGGGACACAGGCTCAACTTGAGGGAAAGGTGGCGGCGGAGGCGTTATTGTGATGGTACCGGCGTATTTGGAGGCCAAGCAGCAACAAAAAGTGGGATAAAGGCTGAGGCGTACAAGGAGGAGGTTCTAGTGCTGCGAGACAAGCTCTTTGTAAAGGGTTGGATGAGTGCCTTAGCCGTTGCGATGGTTCCTAAAAGCTCTTCCCTGTATCATGATGTCCCTGTTCCTTCGAAATCCTTGGGTTTGAAGGCTATTCCTACCTATTTGTTACGCGGGACGTTGTTTCCCCAGAAGATGATTCTGTAAGCAAGACCCAGAGCAGGATTGTTCCCGTTGAAACGGTGGACGTTGAAAGGGTTGAAACCCTAGAGATCGAAGCCATGGGAGATGTGGTTAAAGTGGCTCCTTCTTCTCAGGAAGTTGGAGCTTCCTCTACTCTTCCTGCCTCAGATGGCACAGACAAAAGCTAGCGATCTTTGCTCTTGAGTTGCCTTGTTGATGAAAATTGATGTTGAAAAGGATTTGAACTTTTTGTTTTTGTTTTTGGTGAAGACAAATTTTCCTTTTTTTTTTTTGCTGCTGGTTGTGGGGCCTTCTATGCCTTTTGCTGGATGATATAGTTTTCTCTTCGAACTTGCAATTTGATGCTGTTTGGTTTTTATGTCTGAATGTATTCTATCTTTGCTTGACCCAGTAGAAACTCTGTTGGGACCTTGGGCGAATAGGTGCTCGGTTTGACTCTATACAGTCCTTAAATAGATGCTCTATCTGATTTCTGTACTACTTGCCCCCGGCCAATCTCTGTTGGGATCTTTGGGCCGAATAGGTGCTCGGTGTGGCACTAAACTATTTTCCCCCGGCCGAGCACTGTTGGGACCTCGGGGCTGAACTAGTGATCGGCGTGGCTAACGGATATGTGGTATGGTTGTGCTTTGAGTTAAAAGTGGGTCTTACTTAGGTCCAAGTTGGTTTCGAAAGAAAACAATTGTTTGCCCCCACTTGGAGCTAAGTAAGATCGGCACTGAAGAGTTGTCCCTTGTATAGAACTGCTTAAGTCTGTTTCAACTTTGATAGTACAAGTGCATTTGAATGAGAGAAATGTAAAGAGAGATGTCTTACTTAGGTCGAGTAGGTTTTTTTTTTTAAAAATTTGTTTGCCCCATTTGGAGCTAAGTAAATGATGCTAAGTTTGCTCTTGACATAGCTTCAGTTGAGTTTGTTCCAACTCTTGTTTGAATCATCTTGAAGTGTTGATGTGCTAATATAAGTTACTGTAGGTGCAAGGATGTGTGCTTAAGATATGTCGGTGTAGTTTCCACCAAGCAATTCCACTTGGCTAAATAGAGATATTTTACTTAAGATACATTAGTGCGGTTTCCACCAAGCAATTCCACTTGGCTAAATTCCAATTTAGTTGCCAAACATTTTCACCAAGCTATACCACTTAGCATGTTTGAGTGCTAACCAAATTTAAATTCCCTTGATGGTTCTGCGAGGCCATTTGGGTTAGAACCAAAGTTAATTCCGTTTGACTAACATCAAAGCTAATTCCATTTGGTAGAGACCAAAGCTAATTCCATTTGATACACATCAAAGCTGATTCTATTTGGTAGAGACCAAAGCTAATTCCGTTTGGTAAGAACCAAAGCTAATTCCGTTTGGTGGGAGCCAAAGCTTATTCCATTTGATAAGCATCAAAGCTAATTACAAGAATTGGATAAATCTGAGAGGAGTGGGAAAACATTTACATTTGGTCAACAAATAAGTGCCTTTACATCCTGATAGGGAAGTTAGGGGATGATTCTATTGATAGTATTTCTTGAGGTTTGCTACGTTCTAGGGCTGAGGTATTGCTTTGCCATTCAAATCCTCTAGGTAGTAAGCTCCATTTCCAACAACGACTGTGATTTTATAGGGACCTTCCCAGTTCGACCCAAGTTTACCCTCACCAGACACTCGTTTGTGATCCATGACTTTCCTCAAAACCAATTCTCCTGGCATAAATTGCCTTGGGAAAGCTTTTTGGTTGAAACCGATGGTTGCTACTAATATGCTTCAAGTCGATTAGCGTTGCCTCTCTTTGGCCATCTGCCATATCCGATTAACTTCTGCGATAGCTTCCTCATTCTTGGAGCTTTCAAATAATTTAGACGAAGGGTTGGAGACCTACTTTGAGTGAGATAGCGGCCTCCATTTCATAGGTTAAAGAGTAAGGTGTTTCTCTGTGGGGCGTCGTCTTTGTAGTTCGGTAGGCCCATAATCGTGAGATAGCTCTTCAACCCATTTGCCTTTGGCATGTTCAAAGCTTTTTCACTCTGTTGATAATGGTTTTGCTTTCGGCTTCTGCGACCATTGCTTTGCGGGTACCACGGAGAAGAGTTCCTATACTCAATTCGAGGTCGGCTAAAATTTTCTAAAGATCTTACCATCGAGCGTGTTCGTTGTCCATAATCGATGCAGGAATGCCAAAAGCACTACCACATTTCTCAAAACAAAGCTGCTTTGTATGCCTCTTTGATGTTTGCGGTGCCTCAACTTCAACCCACTTGGTGAAATAGTCGGTTCGCGACAATGAAGAATCGCTTTGTTCGATGCCTCGCGCCAATGGTCAACAATATCAAGCCCATTCTTAAAGGGCCATGGGTTGGTGAGTGGAGTGAGAGTTTTGGTGGCTAATCAATGAGTGGAGCAAACCTCTAACATTTTCGCACCTTTGTATGTCTTCTTTGTGCATCTTGTTGCATTAAATGGCCACCAATACCCGTGAGTTAGGGCTCGGTGCGCGGTGAACTTCAGCGTGGCATCCACAAATCCCATTGCGAATTTCATGAGAACATTCTCAGCAGATTTGGATGCACACACGAGGTAGGGTCCAAGGTAGGAACGTCTGTCTGACTTCGAACGGTGAGATCGAGAATCAGTGATTTATGCGAACTTGTTGGCTTCCTACGTCTTGGGAGTTTACCAAATTTTAGAAAGACTAATATTGGATCCATCCATTTCGGCTCTAAGTTGTTGCGAGGAGAGTGGAGATGCAATACTTGGTTACAATGCGAACTCAACCCAAACTCTTCTGGCATCCTTTGTGTCCACAAATGAGCCTCGGCATGCCAGAGCATCTGCGTGGCTATTTTTGTCCCGATTGATTTGTTTCACTCATATGGATTGAAATTTTCTGAGTAGGTCTCTGGCCTTGCCTGTGTACATAGCCATTCTTTCATCTCGAGTTTCATAGACCCCAGAAAGCTGGTTTACCACTAGTTGTGAGTCGGCGAAAACAAGAAGGCGATACTGCCTTTGAAGTGTTGGCGCTTCATAAACCCGATAACAGCCGTACTCGGCCTCGTTGTTTGAAGCCTTCGGCCCTAGCACGAGCTTTGTTCCTAGATAAATCATTACGGAGAAATAAGAACTACTCCCTTTAGAGCCTCGGTTATTGGATGAACCATCGGCGTAGAGTTTCGGATGTTTCCAATAAAGAGTTTCCATGCTACCGGCGCTAGGTTTTCCTTGTTCGTTGGCGCATGCTTTTGTCTGCGAACTTCAGATTCACGGTTTGGTACTCTGGGTGGGAGTAAATTCTGCGACAAAATCCATAAGACACGAGCCTTGATTCTTTGTCTGAGTTGATACCGAATGTCAAACTCACCAAGTTCTCTGACCCACTTTACCGTTCGGCGGAGAAATCGGCTCGGTGAATCTGATCTGAGGAATTCGGTGAGGACATTAATGGTATGCCCTAGAAGTAATGTTGCAACTTTCTTGAGGCGATAGGCAGACCGTAAGCTAACTTTTCCAATGGTAGATACCGTGTCTCGGCATCTAGTAAAGTCTTGCTAACATAATATACTGGTCTCTGTTCCTTGTCAACTTCTCGAATTATCTGCACTCACGGCGTGATACGAGGCTGCTAGATAGAGTGCGGCTCCTCTCCCATTGCAGGTGGACAATAGAGGGTGTCTTGAGGTATCTTTTGAGACTCTATAGTGCTTGGTATATTATTACTCCATTCGAATCTTGCCTTTTTCCTCAAGAGTGGAAGAAGGGCTTCATCAATCGAGGATTTGCTAATAAAAGCGATTGATCGGCCACCATTACGGCTAGTTTCTGCGGTTCCTTAGACTTTGTTGGCACTTGAGATCTGTATTGCCCTAATTTGATTCGGATTCGCTTTAATTCCTCGTGGTGACCATGTATCCCAAGAACTTCCATGTTCCTACCGAAGCGCATTTCGAGCATTGAGGCAAAGTTGGTGGTTTTTCGGGATGCTAAAAACTTCTCTCAAGTGCGTGAGGTGGTTTGTAGCGAACTTGCTTTTACTACCATATCGTCTATATAGGCTTCCATGGTTTTCCCTAGTTGGTCTTTGAACATCCGGTGATCATTATTTGGTAGGTCGCCCGGCGTTCTTGGTCGAAAGGCATTACTACGTAGTAGTAAGTCCTCTCAGTGATAAGCGTTGTCTTTTCTTGATCGAGCAAACAATGGTATTTGATGATAACCGCTATAAGCATCCAAAAAGCCCATGCGCTCATGCCCTGCTGTTGAGTCAACTAATTGACCAATGCGAGGTAGCGGAAAACTATCTTTAGGGTAGGCTTTGTTTAAGCAAGTGAAATCGACACAAACTCTCTATTTTTCGTTCTTCTTCTTGACTACAACTGTGTTAGACAGCCATTGCGGGTACTGAACTTCTCTGATTGCTCCCGAGGCCAAGAGCTTTTCGACTTCTGTAATTATTGCTTCGGTGTGCTCAACTGAGGATCTCCGACTTTTACATGCGATGGGCGAGTTGAAGGATTGATATTGAGCTTGTGGCAAGCAAATGCAGGTCCAACCACGGAGTATCATATCTTTACGCATAAATACTTCCATATTTTTCCTCAATAGTTCGATGGTGAAGTTTCTCATCGTGCCTAGTGAGTGCCGATAAGGAAGTACTTTTAAGTCGTCTTCTCTTACCAAGACTTTCTCCAAATCCTCTACCATCTTTTCCTCTGGAGTTCCCCCCACATCTTCCAAGACTGGATGTCTGGCCACTTCTACCGTCTGTACTCGATTGCAAAGCTGCTTTGCCTTTAATGCTACCATGAAGCAATGTTTGGACGCAACTTGATCCCCTGAGATCTGCTCTACTCCGTGTTCCGTTGGGAAACGGATGAGCTGGTGATAGGTTAAAGGGACTGCTTCCATTCGATGAATCGACGGGCGGCCAAGTATGGCATTATAAGGGGATGGTGTATTAATAACCAAGAACTCTATCTGGAGGGTTTTGTCCCTTCTGACGGCAATACTATTACGCGGCGGCCATTCCATTTGTGAATTAAAACCGACCAGCGCCCTTTGGGGTGAGATCTTTGCTTTCGGTGAGGCCACTTCTGAACAAATCATAATCGGTATGTCTCTTGCCTTTGCCTTGATCTACTAGGACTCGTTTCATATCAAATCGTTTCCCAATCCCAGTTATAATCAATGCATCGGTATGTGGGTCTTTGTATGCCTTCTAAATCTTTGCTAGTAAATGAAAGCTTGATTGCACATGGGGATTTAGGAGTGCGATGCGCACCTTTTTCGATGCCAGCTCTACTGACATGATTCGCTGAATTTGCCCAGCCTTAGCGATCTCTTCCTTTAGTGCCTCCTCAGATTCCTGAGCCGCTGTCCCATGGATCACATTTATTATCAGCCGGGGTGGATGCTCAATATTTGCTTCTAGAGGTGGGTTCCCCAGCTCGGCCACTTCTTTACCCTGATTAATGTATTCCCTTAGGTGCCTAGCTGCCCCCAAGTCTTCCAAGTGTTGCTTCAGTGCCCTGCAGTTCTGAGTCATGTGTCCCCTATCTTGGTGGTAGGTGCATCTGAGCTTCTGATTGCGCCGAGCTGGATCTCCCAACATTTTTCGCGGCCAAACAAAGAAGGGTTCTCTCTTGATCTTCTCCAGGATTCGATAGATTGGCTCTTTGAACACAGTCACAATGGCTTCGTGGGATTTGGACTTATCCACCTCATTTACTGCAATCCCTCGGTGTTCTCCTCGATCCGTTTTCTTCTTCTGCCGGGCTGCTTGTTCTGCTGACACTACCTCAATGGGGATCTGATCGTCTTCGAGACGAGCATACTGCTCAATCCTGGTGCGCAAGTCTTTCAAAGCTGTGGCCGGGCACTTGGTAAGTGATTGTCTCAACTTACTTTCCGGGCGCAAACCATGTTTGAAGGACATGACGGCCATCTGCTCCCTGCACGCATTTTCTTCCAGATCGTTATACTCTTTCCAATATCTCCTAGCGTAATTGCGCAGCATTTCCTCTTGCTCTTTCCTGAGGCCGAATAGCGTATCCGGCTCTTTTAGGATCTTAGTATTGGAGACGAACCTGGCTAGGAACTCTTCGGAGAGCTATTTTCAGCCATGAATTGATCTAACGGGAAGTCGATCGAACCATCGGAGTCCGGTTTCTCCGAAGCTGGATGGGAAGACTTTGTACATCAGTGCCTCATCTCGGCTCCATAGGGACATCATCTGTCTAAAATGGCTGATATGTGTCAGAGGGTCTGATTTCCCATCGTAGGAAGTGAACTTCAGTGGAGTGAACTTCTTTGGAGGTCTCATGGTCTCAATCTCCGGAGAGAATGGCAAAGAGACGAGCCTGTCCAGCGCTCGATGTTCTCTCTGGTGAACAGTACGATCCAGATGATCTCGATGTTGCTCGTTCTGCCTATTGCCAATAAACCAAGTGCGAAGGTCCTGAAGAGGGTATTCAGTTTGTTGACTATCCGTCTTCTGCCTCTTGGCCCTCCTCCGACGTGACCCACGGGTGTGGCTACTCACCGCTTCACTCTGTGCTAGGATAGGTTGGCTTCGTTTCCCGGAGTCATTCTTGGGAAATTTTTTCACTGGTAGTTCTCTAGACGAGCTCGCCGTTTGCCAAGCGAGAGGGCTCTGCTTCCGTCCTCTTTTCCGTCGGATCGCCCAACACCTTCTTAAGTTGAGCCTTCAATTCCTGTATCTCCATTCCCATGGAATCTATAATTTGATCTCTATAATCCTTTTCCAGAAGGAAATGATGAGAAGAACCTCCGTGAGGCGATCGATGTAGCCGGTTCGGGGTTCGATTATTGTTTCTAGTTTGCTCCTCGAAGCTGTCGAGTGTCAAACCTTTGTCCTTCGTCTTCTCCGTCTGTGGAGTATGTCTTTGAAAGCGAACGTCCTCAATCTCCATTCTTTGGGGCCGAATCACGAGCTTCGAGATAAAAGTGATCGCGTTCACCGCACCAATTGTGCATACTGGATTCCGCACTACATGGAAGAGGATTGGGGCTCCGCACTCGGTTGGACTATCCGGCGAGGTTCTTTCCATAAACAGATTAGAGTTGCGGCGAGGTTGGCGGATAACCCCTCGGTGAGAAATTGCGATCGGAGAAGGAGTGTATAGGGTTGAATTTGTATGTAAGTGTGGTTTAGCTTGGAATAGTTGATTACCCTCAATGTGAAGTTCATGTTGTATATATAGTGTTCCTTACTTGCTTCACAAGGTGGTTTCATGGAGTGTAGATGCTGCCAGGTGCCCTTCGAGCATTGCTCCAGGTGGGGGACCACTTGGTAGTTGTCATTGATTGCATATTGTCATTGTAGGCATCTTTGATAACAAACCACATTCCTTTGGCTCAACAACTTCCATGATTCTAGGTGTGGAGGACAAGCTAAGGTGGTAACCTGCACATGCTTGGACTCACAGCTCCCACGGTTCCATGTGAGGTTTCTCCAGCTCGGTACTCATGTACTTGATTCGATCTTGATGTGCCTTGGCTCGGCCTTTTTCAGGATCATTCATGGAGATGGGCTGGACCATTATCTGTTCGGCCCACAGATTCCATTTCACAGCTCGGCCCAGACCAGCACTACGGCTGGGCTACCCTTTCCACTACGGGTTGGGCCCAAGTGCTTTAGGACTTGGGTGGACTGTTGATCATGAAGTTGGGCTCAACTGGTTTGTCCATATACTCATCTGACCCACTTGGGTTCGAACTTTGTCGGATTGGGTCGGTTCAAGGCTTGGACCTGACCCATTTCACATTTAGCCCCTTCACCACCCTATCTTTTTTTTATTATTCTTTGTAAGAAAATAAATAAAACAAAATCACCCTCGGGAAGAATATTATGAAACTATAAACAAGAATGAATAAAAATTAAGGATATACATAAGTCGATTTGAATGGTTTGAGGGAAATAATCTCATGCATTCAAAAAACTTTAATAATGGCCTAACATCTAAACATGTGATGAAAATAAATAAAAAAAAGAAAAAAGAAAATTTGTGTTCATGATTGAGGTGTTTGACTTATATATATATATATGCTACTGCTGATTGACGAACCTTTTGGTTATGAAAAATGTCTTGTAGCTCAAATTTTGTGGCTCAAAAGTGGCTCAAATGGCCAAAATGACGTCGTTTTGGCCATTTTTATGTTGTTCTGTACTCAAAACGACGTCGTTTTGGCCATTTGAGCCACTTTTGAGCCACAAAATTTGAGCTACGTAGCATTGTTGGTTTGTTATTTTGCTTTGTATAGTTGGTCTGTTCTTTTTTAAGGGTGTTTTTGATTGGTTTCTCATCAATTTTGGGTTAACTGTTAGCATATGATTGTGCTTCTTTTACGGTACCAATTTAATTGGGATTGTTAAAATTAGCTATAATGCTTTTTACACTTTCCTACTTTGTTGATATAATTTTGCATGTATTATATTTTTTTCATCAATAAAATTTTTATTTTGCTGATTAAAAAAAATATAAATTAACAAGTTGGCTCAATTATTTTGGGCAGATTGAAGATTTTAAACAGCACACTAATCTGCCAAAAACTGGATATTGTAGTAAGGGTAAATGGGGTTTTTGCACACCCCGAACAAAAAAAAAATTTCATTTCTGCCCTGTTGATGTTCCTATTTCTGATTGTCCATGCATATATAGGCCACAGTGCCTTAGATCATCTCCAACGGTTCAGCAAAAGTTTCATCAGATTTGAGTAAAAAATGTGCGATTTCCTTGATTTGATACTTCGCGCTCCAACAGTTTTCATCAAATTCGTTTCACCAAATTGGCGCCGGAACAGGGTTGGGTGGCAAATGGGTCGACCCGGATCAGCGGTGAAGCCCAAATTTTTTTTTTTTTTTTTTTTTTTTAACCGGTTTGAACCTTTTGAACTGAACTTTTTAGACTCCTGGGTGGTCGACCACCTAGGCAAAAAAAAATTTTTTTTTTTTTTTTTGGACTGTTTGAACCGTTTAGTGAACTGTCTGAATTTTTTTCTGGGGTGACCGGTTGGTCACGGGATAATCGCCGGTTCTCTCATCCCAGATCGATGCTTGATAATTTCTTTGAAATACTTCCTTTACTGTCGGTTGGTGAAAAGATTCTTTGGTCTGAATTTGATATCAATCTGATGAAATGGTTGGAGCATGAAAAGGGGCCTTTTTCATCAAAATTTAAATTTGGTGTTGGATTTGGTTAACCGTTGGAGATGGTCTTAGCCATACTTGTGCTCCGTTATGTGAACATCACCAAATTAATTCACTTCATAGGTACTAGCTCAATTGGCCTTCCAAAGCACTAGCAAGTTTAGTGTATGAAAATGAAAATTTTATGAATTTTTTTAATCAAATGGAATATATATATATATATATATATACCCTACACGACATTGTTATTTGAAAAATATTTGGTGATCTGAATTTGTGTGGTTCGGATAGCTCGAATGTGTTAAAACGATGTCGTTTTGAGTGTTTTGAGCCATTCGAGTCATCTATTATTATTGTAATAATTAATATGCCCCTTTGATGGAGAATGAAAGAGAAGAGAGGAAAAGTTAAATCTACCTACATTAATGGGTTTGGTTATGGTGTGCAACTTACACCTTACACCTTATACCTTACACTTATACCTTACACTTACACCTTTTGTGAAAAATTAAACCTTACACTTACACCTTTTTTGAGGTTGCACACCATATACAACCCACTTATAGCTTACACCTTATACTTACACCTTATACTTACACCTTACATCTTACACTTACACCTTTTGTGTAAGTGGCACATGGTGTGCACTTACACACTTAAGAAAACTCCTACATTAATTTAAGCAGCGGAGAATGAAAGAGGAAAGGAAAAGTTAAAATTATTTTTTAAATTTTGTTTCTTTGGTTCACACTCCACCAGAGTAATGAAAGGGAGATGTTACAATAATGTGCACCTTAAAAAAGGTATACATTGTATGTCTTTCATAATTTTTTTTACAAAATTTCATAACTTAAACTTAAAATGTTACAATTTTTTTTATTACAAAAGTTATAATTTTTTTTCATTAAAAAATATTATAACAAAATTTTAAAGTGTCATAACAAAAATCACAAAATATCATAATATTATCGTTCTTAACTTTAGGGTGCACATCATAAATTTGCTATTTATAACTTTACTATAAAATATCATAACACACATCACAAATAATCATAACGTTCATCATAAAAAATCATAACTTTTTTTACAATGTGCATCATTTAAAAGGGTGCAAATTGTAAATTTCTCCATAATGAAAAACACAAATTAATGTGTGTGTGTGTGTGTGTGTTTTTTTTTCCCCCCTTGTTCGTGCATCATACGATTTCTTCATCCCTTTGAAATCCACTTTCTAAACTTAGTGATGTGTCAAAATAATAATTGATTTATGACTAAAGAATATTTAATTATCAAGCAATAATCTTCTTGATATACTCTTCTCTAAATCCTCAATAAATAACAACAATAATGATAGGTAGCTTGAAAATTCATGTCTCAAATGACTCAAAACACCCAAAACAATATCGTTTTGAGTGTAAAACGACGTCGTTTTGACACATTCGAGCTATTCGAGCCACACAAATTCGGGCCATCAAATATTTTTCTAATTATTATTTTGAGTTATGTTAGGGATTCTAAATAAATTACTAAATTTTTTACTAAACTTTTCAAATGAGTATAGGACCCACACACATGTAATTTATGTGAATCTCACACCCATGTGAGAAGTTTAGCAAAAAATTTAATAATTTGTTTAACATCCCTAGCATTTTCTTGTTATTTTTCTTTTTTTTTTTTATTTTAAAAAAAGTCTTACTTTAAACTGTACATCATTCCATATCTCATCTGATCTCATGAATATAAATAAAAAAAATATTAGTCTAAACGTTTTTTCTGTTTTTTATGTGGCACAATATGACCTTATATCTTTTAAAATTAACAGTTAACCCGTATAATGCACATACAAAAATAATAAAGAAAAGGGCATTAACTTGTGCTTGCCTTTACTCTTATGGAGAGCTGGTTTGGCATGTGAATTGATTTTTTGATTTTTTAATCTTTTAATTTGGAGTTAAAAAATTTTGTTTAAGATAAATTTGTTGATTTTTTTAATTTTTATAAGAAAAAAAATGAAATGATTATGAATTGAATGTGACATTTTATTTTATTTAATTAAAATAACATATTTTATCTTATATGACTATTTTAATCCTAATAAAACATTCCAAACTAGCTCAGCGTGAACTAAAGAAACAAAATTTGAAAAATAACTTTAACTTTTCCTCTCTTCTCTTTCATTCTGCATCAAGCACAAATTAATGTGGGTAGATTTAACTTTTCATCTCCTCTTTCATTCTCTATCAAGGGGGTGTGTTAAATATTATTATTATTATTTTAAATCTTACTTAAAACCGTACATCATTCCATATCTTATCTTATCTCATAAATATAAATATAGAAAAAAATGGAGTTACATCTCAATAGAAGAAGAAAAAAAAATTACACAAACATAGAGGGATGCAAATTACACTTTCACCCTATCACAAAATTATTTGCGCGTCACATATTTTATAATTTTTTTTTTTGGTTTTGAAATTCTCAGTAGTCTAAACTTTTGTTTCTTTCTTATATGACATTACATGACCTTATATTTTTTAAAATTAGTAGTTGACCCGTGCATCACGGGCAATTTTTCTTTAAATAATGTTTTATAAAATTAGTTAAATTATATGTCTATAAAAATTATTTTTAAAAATATGTTACAATATATGTGTTACAAAAGAATGACATTAATTTTATGATATAAAAGTACAACATAAATAATATACATAATTAATAATTTTAGCTAAATTATTTATGTATATATCTATGGGAATGGGGGATCCTATTGTGCACTGCAGGTTGCTGTGTAAAGCTTGAAGAGAGCTTGTCCCAAGCCCCTATCGATTATTTGAATTGTTTATATTGTAAGATTTGTCGAATAAATTATTCATGTAAAAAATAAGTTAATTGGACATCTATTACCTTATAATAAGAGTACATTTGTTTTGAAAAAATAAATGGTTAACACCATTTTGATAATTTTTTTAAAACAATTAAGAGCTTATAGGACTATGGAATCTAATTAATTGGATTCTTTTATAGATGATATGCTCAATATATATTACAATACAAATGATTCGAATAATAAAAACGACTCAAAAAAGACTTTCAAAATAATTCACAAGCAACAACCCTCAGTCCATATCTATGTGTTTATATGTATAAAGTTATTGAAAAAATATATTATGAAATATGAGTGCAATTTTTTATTTGCTGAACAATATATGTATATTTTAAATTGTTGCATAATAAAGTAAATACTTACTTTTACGGGTCCAGCTCCTTTTCAGTCTAAAAACAAGTTAGGCGGTCTTTGTTGAAACATGATGGGCTTGACTCCGAGCTCATTTTGATAATTTAAATCGTGCAATATGTAGAGCTCGTCCAGAACATCATCCCTACAAAAAAAATTACATTAATATAACATTGATAGCCACTTGTCGTTGAAACAACTGCATGCTGATCAAATAGTTATCGATATCCGATCAATGTAATTTTTTATAGAGATGACATACTTGATAAGCTCTATACATTAACGGTTTGGATTATCGATTTGAGCCTAGAATCGAGTCCACCATGGCCCAATAGTTCTGTCCAGTTCAATTTCAGACTGGAGACAAGTTGTGGCCCACTTTAATATTACAAATAATGATTAGATCAGATAGAAAAGTAATAATTTAAAATGAAAGATTAATTCTAATTACTATTTATTTTGATAATCTTAACCTTAACCTTATCATCAATCAATAAAATCAATTGAATCAAGTATATATTATTCAATGTAGTATTTAACTTTAAATTTTTTCTCTTTCTTATGCGGCATCTCTCTCGTCTTTTATTTTATTTTGTTTTCTCTTCTATATGGTGCATCACTCTTCCCGTCTCTACTTTTAAAAAATGCTACAGTAATATGCCCTTATACCTAATTAGTGCTAAAATCTAATACAAAAATAATTTATGAATTAATTTTCTTCTATTAAATATTAAATATGTTTTTTTTTTTAAATTTTTTCGTCTACCTTATTAATATCTTAATATTAAGTTTTCTACTTAACATGAAATTCTTTATTACGAAGTACCTAAAAAAAAGTACCTAAAGAAATTCTTTATTACAGAATATTTATATTTATTTTAACATTTTAGGAAAAATTAGCAATATATTCTACATATAGTTTGGGTAATAGGAGAGGTCCAAGATAATTTCTCTTCCTAGTTAAGATCTCTCAGTATTATTACTTTAGTAGCTTAGGTCCTTTATTCCACAGTTTACATTGTTTAAGTAATTTCAAAATTTTAAAATTTAATAACTTTTAATTTACATCTCCAATAAAATTTAATAACTTTTGATTACTTTTCAAACGAAATCTATGAATAATATGAAGTTCTTAAGAAAAATATTCATGAAATTTCAGCAGCGCATTGATTTGGTCATTGAAATTTCAATGACTTCTAAAATTTCACTAACCTATGTTAGTGAAATTTTACCGACAGTCATCAAATTTTCATTGACTTCACTAACTTGGTTATCGAAATTTCACTAAAGCGGCTTAGGTTAGTGAAATTTTATCAACTTCATTTTTTTTTTGAATTTTGTATTTATCATGGATCTCGTGTTTCTGATTTAATGAAGCAGTTTTAAAAATACAAATTTTATAAAAAAAAAAAAAAAATAGAATCTAAATAAAAAGTTGTACAATTTTGAAATTTTAAATGAGTTAAAAAGTTAAAGAATTTTGTCACCGTGTGTTTTGGAAGACCTAAATTAGTATAAAAATTGTGTTATTGTAGATGTCACGAGCGTCTCGGGAAAATCCCGTTTTGTTCATATGGGCTTACTATAGTTAGGACTCAAATGTCACGATTCTGAATATAATCTACTTAAAGTATAATGCGAGGCCGATAAATCACCAAAGAGTCCAAATCGGCAAATCGTTTTGGAAAACAGATTTTTAGAAAGAAGTGCCAACTATGGACTGCTTTGCCAGATACAGAGTCGCCACCTAAATATTTTGTTTTGGAAGAATTTAGAAAACCCGGACTCATGCCTAAGGCCACGTGTCCGTCATCACCAAAGTTGTCTCGGCTCGGGAACTTGGGTACGATTAGGGAAGGTCATTTCATGAGTACCCCCGCTCGCCCGATCGAAGATCGACCACTACTAAGCATTATATCGAGTTTTTGAAAACACATGTGCTCTTATTCCGGTTTATTAGCCTAGAATTACTATGTGATCGCCTGACATACAAGTATAGACTGGATTGCCTAATTTGGAACAAAGCATCGCATATCTGTTTATTTTGAAAATGGATTACAGTTTGCTACTCACAAGTAGGCTAAAACACGGGTTTCGACGAATTATTCCAATTCAAGCAACCTAACCTTCACCCACAGGCATTCAGGCAGTTCTATCACATAAGCAGTTAGCCTCATTGCAAGCATGCTATCATGGCAGTCACTCATACACATGCAAAGATGCTAAAGCATAAATACTCACCAAGTACTCTAAGCCAAAACAGAAACTAGTTAGTAATCAATGCTTGATCCTAGTTCATGTTAAGATGGCTAATGCAACACATGTGAAATGCAACTACAATGGACTCGGTTATTCTAAGGTGGCATATGAGATGCAACAATCGATACATGTATTCAACTTGGAATTGAAATACAATGCAGTTAGCTTGATCGCCGAGCAGTGCATGCAATCTGATGAATGAATGCAAACATGCGAACATATAGATGCTAATTGAAACATGCCTAAAACTAACCATCATAAAATTTGGTAAATAAAAGAGAAAGAGCGTGGGGTTAGAAGACATGCATCACACATGCACACTTATTACAAAGTTCGCCCTCTCGCGGAGGATCCGAATAAATAATACACAATGAAATGAATAACTAACTACAGCTAATTATTACATAACGCTGACTAATTAACAAATTTAACTAAGTAAGCAATAAAACTATCATGCAAGTTGCATGAAATGGGTACCTCTTCTGCCTTGGATGGCAATGAATGCATGCATACTTGAATAAGCTTTGTTGGGAAATCCATCGCGATGCTCAGACTTGCCTTTGTTTACAATTGACCTTAGAACCTTTGCACAAGGCTCGGAAAATTTGAAACTCCACCTTAGGAAGGCTGTGGGAAGAGCTGCCACCCGACTATTGGCCTTGGAGACCACACATAACCACCATTTGTGGGAGAAACCAAAAGGGTGGTGGCTTGCGAAAAAATTGGTCGGTGACGGTTTACGCCTCTAGTTTTTGGTTTCGCAACACAAAGCAAGGGAGAGGCATGGCAAGGTATTTTCAACAAATGTGCCACGACCACTCTTCCCATCATTGCACAAGCTCGAGGTGTAGGTCTCGATCCTCGGGCCAATCACGCATCTCGATGCATGATGGCATGAACAGTGCACAACTTGATATGGAATGAATGCACATATGAACACGTAAATGCCTAAACTCCATCATGTGTAGTCAAGAGGGTGGGTGGCCAGGGAATCGAGGCACGTTTCATCACTTGGAGTATGAAACGTCCTTCGTTTCTTGTGTTTGGACTAACTCCTACTCCAAACACAATTGAACAAATATGGCATGCACGATTCAACTCTAGCATGCAATCCTAATGCAATGCAACTTGGTCATGCAAATACATACATAATGAAATGAACAAGGCATGCGCAATGCAATGATCAATCTCGTGACAACATGGCATTCTCAATGCTATGAACTACGATGGCATACTCGATGCAAGATGGACTTAAAACCAAAATAGATGGACCTCGGCTACACCCAAATCAATGGCCATAGATGATGAAAACAAGGCCCAAAACTCATGCAAACATGCACAATGCAAGGGCTCCAAGAGCATGGCAAGGATGAAATATGGCATGCAATGACACATGTTCCAGCTCTGAAATGGCACATGAAATGACTCCAAAACATGCAATAACTCATGTAATGCATGTTGATGGGCTCAAGCACCAAAGACTAGTGAAGCACATTACACTATAGGCATACAAGCGATGCTCAAATGACCAAACCAATCCAAAAGCAGTCCTATCTGGACCCAAAACAGTGGCAAAATGTGTTGGGATGGTGGCTCGGAATGCATTTAAATGAAGGTCATGCAATGGCTCACAAACGAGGCATAATGATGCAACTCTCAAGGGCACTTAAAGCATGGAAAATATGGAAGTATGGCACAAGTATAAGCTCTGAAATAACATTTCCAATGATGCCAACACATGCAAATACTTCAAGTTAGGCATGCAAGAGTGCTCAAAACTCAAAGCTAGTCGAAGCTATTACACAAGTATGCATAGCAAGCATTTTTTGACCATTAGACCTTAAAACAGAGCTAAGGCAACCCAAAATATGAACAAAATCAATTTGGAGCATGGCCAAAATGTGCTAGAATGGAGGGCCAAAACAAAATGCATTGTAGGCTAGTAAGCATGAGTTACACTACAAGCATATGAAGCATGTGGAGGACTACCAAACCAAGAAAAAATAGAATCATGGCGTGCCAAATGATGGCCAAAAACCCATTGAAACATAGTCAACACATGCTAGAATGAGGTGCTCCTTTGATAAGCCATGAAAGGGATTACTCTAAACATGCAAGAAGCAAACAAAAGGGGACTAAACCAGCCATAGAGAGAGTCTAGGCAGGTCCCAAAAGTCACCAAAAATGGCCAGAACCAAGATTTGAAAGAATAAAAGTATACAAGCTCCTTTGACAGGCTAAAAATGCTAATAAACAAAACAACAAGAGAGAGGTCACCCTCTCTGATTTGAACCCTCAAACGACATTCCAACTTTGAAAATCCATTTGGATTTGATTGGCTAAAAAAAGAAAATATTAAAACAAAGGCCTTATGGCATGGCACAAAACAAGGCCAAAACAAGCATGCAAGAGAGTAAATGACCTTCAACACCAAAATGATCTTAAACAAACATCAAAACTACTTAAATATGAAGCTTTTTTTAGTTGACAATAAAGCTCAAATATGCATGCAAGTATGGCTAAGAGAATGATCAAGATAATGCTTAAAAGAGGGAAAAGTGATTACCCTCAAAGCTCAGCAAAAACCAACAACTTCTGGACTAAAACCCCAACTCTTTGAGCCTTCTCAAGACCTTTAGGAACCTTAGAACAATGGAGGAGGTGTGTGCTTAAGAGGTGGTGTGCAATAGGCCAAGAACAAGACCCTTTTGAACCCAAAATATAGAGATATAGAGAGATATAAGCTTGGAGCCTTAGACCAAAAATCTGAACCTGTGCCAAGGAAGAGGAGGGCCTCTCTTATAAAGGTTTCAAGCCAAAGCTTCTCAAAGAAACTAAAAACCAAGGCTCAAGATCCTCCATATACGTGTATAGAGGATGCAGTCTGTGCCTTCCAGCTGGCACAGCTGGCAAGCACTCACAGAGACAAAACTGGAAGGAGTAGGCCGACCAGTTCAGGTGGTCAGCTAGCCAGTTCAAAAGGGTCAACTCCAAGAAAGGTGGTCGGCAGCCCTATTTGGTGGTCTCCCAACTGAATGCAAGCTAGTGGTATGGTGGGAGACCAGTAAATGTGGCTCAAAGACCAAGGAGACCAGCTTCCTGATAAGAAAACCGGTTGGCGGGAGAAAGGTGATCTCGAAGGAGAAAAGGTGGTCTCCCACCCTTGTACCACCTTCCAAACAATGAAAACAAGGTCCATGCCAAAAATGAACCAAGACGGATGCAAAACGATGGTTCAGGGGTCAAAACGCGCAGCCGGGTGTCTTGAAAACAGGCTGTTAAGCATCGAAAGTGGCGTGTGACTACAAAGGTGGTCTCCCGGGCCACAGTGTCCCTCTAGACAGAGGAAACGAGGTGTGTGCCAAAAACCGGAGCAAACGGAGAATGTTAAGCAATCCGAGGCAGGCGCCTGCGGCCGACCTGAAAATCGAGCTGGTCTCCAAGCGGGAAAAGTGGCCTCGACCATGAGAAGTAGCCCTCTGACCCTTTGAGATGGTCTACAAGACCTCTCCCTCCTTGAGAAGAGAAAACAAGACTGGTTATAAGCGAGGCAAAGCACAAAAGAGTCCCACAGTCAGGGGTAAGGTTCTCGGCGAAACTCCAAAACCTTAGAACAAACACCACATGCATCATCATAGGCGCTCAATCGATGGCGTCTGAGTCTTAAGGTCGGTCAAAAATGGGAATGTCTGCGATTTATCCTTATTCTTCTAAAAAAAAAAAATACTATTACAGATCTTAAACCAAAACCCACGAATTTTATATATCTATATATAATACATATGAATAATTGAAAAAAATATTAAAGAAAAACTCAATATTACACATAATTTTTTTTTTTGAGCGGCAAAATAAAGTTTTATTGATGAAAAAAGCAATGAACTTGCAAAGATCCATCAACAAAGTGGCGAAACGCATTAGCATCAAAGCTAACCCAAGATTGGTGAGAAACCAATTAAAACAACCAACGAAAGAAAGGAAAAAACAGAACAAACAAATAGCGAAGAAGACAAAGAAGGGCGGAGAAAGTAGCGAGTAGAAAATCGAGACCCTCTACACCTTACCAAGCATCGATGCATACCACGATTAGAGCTCAAACAATCAACCTCCAAATCTGATACAGAACTTCACCAAAACAGAACTAGAAAACCACCAATAGAGAAGGCATTAACACCAAAAACCACAAAGCCAGCAACAACTGAGCAGGCATTAGCAGTGCAGCACACAACACCAGAATCCAATCCATAGACCAAGGCAGACATCAGAGAACACTCCCCTACATCGATTCCATTCCAACACATGTTGCTGCTACTCACCAGAAGATAGCAGATTATAAACCAAGGTACTGCTGCTGCAAATCTGATACAAAACTTCACCAAAACAGAAATACAAAACCACCAATAGAGAAGGCATCAACACCAAAAACCACAAAGCGGCAACCTGAGTAGGCATTAGCGGTCGCGACACACAACACATAATCCAACCCACGGACCAATGCGGACATCGAGAACACTCCCTACATCGATTCCATTCCAACACATCTTCTGCTACTCACGGAAGATAGCGATTATAAACCAAAACGCTCTTGCTACAAATACACTTAAACCTGATGTTTACCCATGTGCATCGCATCAACCCCGACCACCTAAACAAACTCTAATCTGCCTGATGTTATAAAGAAAATCATTAATAGAGAACTGACAATCCCTAGAAGAAGCCTTTAGCCAAATAGCTAACCAGATAATAATATTTTATTCTTAATCCAACTACAACATATTTATATTTATTTTTTTAAAATAAATTTTGTATAACTTCTATTTTTACATATTATTATTTTATAAATGAATGTAAAATTAAATTAAATAATTAGAATCACTTCTAATTTTATGTTTCCAATTCTCCTTTCAATTTAACTATTATTTTTAATATCAAACGAATATTTATTTTATTATCTTATAATTTCTTATATATCATATAAAATCATTATATGATAATCATAAATAATAATAATAATAATTTAACTAAAATTATTATGTATAAATATTTAAGTAACACTTTATAAAACTATATAGTTAAGATTATCAAAATAAATAATTAGAATCATGTTTTAATTTTTAAATTAAAATTAATATTATTATTTTGTAAAATATACATCATATCATAATATATTATTATTAAAAAAAAAGAATTAGTCCGTGTATCGCACGAGTCACTATAACAAAATACACTTTTGGCGATCAAAATTGGCAACTAAAAAAAATTTAGTCGCCAAAAGTACAATATTTAGCTACTAATTTTTTTTAGTCAAGATACACTGATTATTGGCAACTAAAAAAAAGCTTAGTACCTAAAAATATCAAAATTGGCGACAAAAAAAAATTTAGTCGCCGTATATTGAGTTTTGGCTACCAAAATCATTTAGTCTCTGAATGTAAAATAAAAAATTATTTTTTATCTTTGGCGACCAAAAGTTTGGTGTAAAAACATATTTTAGCAACAAAAAATTAGTTTAGTAAGCCATATATTTGCGTTTTGGCTACTAAAATCATTTAGTCACCGAATATAAAATTAAAAAAATTAGTTTTTATCTTTGGCGATTAAAAGTTTCGTAGCCAAAAACATATTTTCAACGACAAAAAGAAATTTTAGTCGCCAAAAACTAAAATATTTGGAGGGATTTATTCCAAATTTTGGAGGGATTTTATAAAACTAATTGGATTTAGTCGCTAATGGTGTAATATATATATATAGACATTTTGAGATTTTCTCGCTTGAATTCTTTCTTACTTGAATTCTCTCTCGCTATGCTCTCTCCATCAGATTTATTTTGAAGGCTATTGAGGCTCGCAAGTACGGCTTTGAAGGTGTTCTATCAGATTTGTACTTCTCTATCCTGATTTTGTGAGTTTCAATTTGTTCACCCTTTTTTTTAGATTATAAACATTATAACTCAAATCTCGTTTCTCTCTTTGATTTTCTATTTTTATTAGATCTAGTTGTTCGTCGATCTATCATTTATGATTTTCTAGTTTTATATTAGATGTCATTGTTTGTCAATCTGCCGCTTCTCTCTATTTTTCAGATCTATTTGATAGATATAGATTTCTGTTCACATTTTTTTTCCCTCAGATTTGTTCATCGATCTGTTTTGATTTATCAATTTTTGTGGCCTTTATCTTATTTTCAGATCTGTTTATCGATCTGTTTTGATTCATCAATTTTTGTGGCCTTTCTCTTATATTGATCTATATATGTTGGTTACACGTAAATGAGTTGAAGTTGAAAATTGCTTGAGGTGAAGTTTGAAAATTGTTCCTTTTACTATCCTATGTAAACTCAGATTTCTTAATCGGGTTTGATGTCCCTAATCTAATAGCCCCAACCTATCATTAATGACTTCATAGAATTTTCAGGTTTTGAACTATGTAATGAACTCATCAAAAATTGATAACATTTTTACATCCTCTGCCCTAGTTATCATCTAGTAATTTTGTCTATTGGATGCAATAAGTGCACATATGGTTATCATTTTTTTAAATGCTCAGTTTAAATTAAAAAAACAAAATCTTAGGAAACATAGAATGCTAATATTTTGTTCTTTGTTTTTTGTTTCCAAGTTAGAAATAATACAATAATAGAAAACACTACGTTTTAGAGCATTTGGTATTAAATTAGGATTCTTAATAACTGTCGCTTCACAGAATTTCATTTCAGAAACAGAAAGATGAATGGAACTTGATGAGTTTCACCACTAGAAAAACCACTATATAGGTTATGAATGAATGGAAATTAGCTGAAATTGATTAATCTGCTGCTGCCATTTTGAATCCACGAGGTTAACTCCATTTTCTGGCTAATTGATCTGCTTCTAGTTTTAAGTATATTTCTATTTTGTAGGTTCTTTTTATTTGATTGTGTTAGAAATTGGGCGCCCATGTGGCATGTGACATGACCCATGACCCTTTTGAACCTTATCCATGAAAGTTTGAATTTGAATTCAAAACCTATTTGGATAACGCACTCATAATATCTATATCTATCATATCAATTGATATGGATAGATGATATACTTAGTCTATATATTTGATGTGTTATATGGGATATGGTATGAATCAAATAACGAATGATTTTTTCCCATGCTGACTCTCTCCCATTAAAACAACGATCAAGATTTTTGCACTGTGATTTGTGTGGGTGATACTCATATTGTGGTATCATTCTATTCTTTGGGTGTTAGTTATTACATTTTTGAAGCACGTGATTTACCCACAAGATTCTTCGTTTCATGTTCTATCACTTAAGGTATGATTTGAAATTTTTACCCACTACATTATACTTGATTTACATTGGTATCAGAGCATTAATGGGTATTTTCGTGCTTATTTTTATGCATTAAAATAGGTGTATAATTTTATATAAATATATACACGATATATGTATGAAAATTAATAATTTTTTGAACAATCTCTGATCAACCTGAAATTTACATATGTTGTAGCATATTTCATATAGAATATATCTGTCAAGTTTCATAAAAATCTAACGGTCGGATTTTGACAAAAATTCAGATTTATATTTAATTTTTCGTAACTTTTCTTTGCATCTTTGGTCTTACATGTTTTGTTTTTATGTTATGAAAATTATGTATTTGGAATCCTTGTTTGATATTTTGAAGCGGTATATTATAGATCTGATTCTAACTTACGGTTGAGGAGAAAACTCAAACATTAATTTGAGGCGAGACTTGAACAAAAGCGGAAGAAGACAAACTTGTTGGGCGTTGATGTCAACGTGACGTGCACTGATGTCATCATGACACACAAGCCATCGACTGAGCCAAGCCGCGAAAGGCAGCTGTGTTTAGGCCTTGTTTGTTTTGTTTTGTTTTAATTTTAAAACTCGTTAATTGCTTCTAAATTATTCATTATAATTTTGATTGAAGCATGACTTATATCGTTGGGTTTGTAATTAATTTTTTATACAAGATATTAAAGTTTCAAAATTTTATTAAAAATAAAATATTTTTATTAATAAAAATTCAATATTTTTCGTTAAATTGCTCTTGAGGAGCATGACTTGGATTACGGACTTAAAATTTTTATAATAGACTATTGTCATGTAATCTTATTTCTTGGAATAATTTTTGTATTTTTTGATTACGTAATATTTATTTCTGATTTTCTGTGTAATTATTAATTACTTGTAATTTTAGAAAATTTCATAAAATTGCAGAAATTATAGAAATATGTTATGGCATTATTTAAATATTGTATATAGCATGTTAAGTTCTTTTAAATGATTAGAACTTATAGTATATTGTTATAGCATGATTTATTTATATTGGTGAATTTTAATTCCATGATTAAATATTCTAACATATGTTCTTTTATGAACTACATTGAGATATTATCATGTGGATTTAAATATTTATCATTCTTTAGACATGCCATAGTCAGTGGGAGGTTATTGGGTTGAGAGAAATCTTTGTAAATTTACTCCCGAAAACTAATATTTTGTGCATAAATTGAATTAAATTTTGGATAATTGTCACTTGTGGCGCAAGAGATGATTACAAGCATAGCGAATTTTCGATCTTGCGATTTGTGTAATATTGTCACTATTTAATTTAGATTTTTGCGGCAAAATTATATTATGTTAATCAAATTAATCCCAATGTGAATTTCTCTCTAAATTGACTTAGCAAATAGGAGTTAATTTGGTTGACCCTACTCTTAGTAGAGATGTTCAAATGTGAACAATGTAATCCTATTCTTTAGATGAGCAAAAGTTTTAAAGACTTTAGGTTAAACCTTAATTGAGCCAAAAAGGAAACATGACTCAAAGTCGCTATGGTTTTGTTGCCTTGTTTGGCACAATAATAATAAAAACAAAAACTGATGTGTGTGCTATTGTTGGCGGGACACTACGTAATTTTGATTGGCGAGTTTTGGAGTTGTGAAATTAGTAAACCCTCAATAGATCTGTATATGATCTTGACTATTGAGCTGCACGGATTGACTTTGTAATTTGACTTGTAATGATGTTGCATCATTGGATGAAGTAACATTCAAGAGTCACGTTATCCAAGAAATACGAGCTTAAATGTGTTAGTCATTAAGTATAAGACAAGTAGCCAGTATGAGCAGTGTTTTGCTCTCTACCCAATTATTGGGAGTGGATGGAGCAAAATTTCATGCACTATAATAGTGTGCATTGAAGTATCACTTGAAGTTAAAAGATTAGCGCTTAGTAGTAGCAAAATCTATTAACACTAAGTGAAAAGATTAGCGCCAAGTGGCTGCAAAATCTGTTAGCATTGTCAACTTGTCTAAGTTTGGACACTTACTGTTTCCACAGTTAATTGAGAGACATGAGGAAGTGCTTCTTTGTATGATTCCTTTACTAGGCTAACATTTTTTTGAATAACTTTTACCACTAAGTGCAAACGATGCAGCATAATAATGAAAAGGTCAAAGCCGACAAGGTTGTTATGACTCTAAGAATTTGATGCATCGCTTGTGAGGGCATTGTGTTGAATTAGACTCTTTAGCCTAATTCGCGCTTAAGTTACTTCAGGAGATGTCATAGTTGATAGCTTATTCTCTCATTCTTGTGGATAGTAGAATTAATTGCAAGTAACTATGAAGCGAGAAATAGAAATGGCAAGAGGAGTATCGTCATTTTTCAACTAGATGCATTAAAGTGTATGGAGAATAAAATTGACTTGAAGGTGTAGGGGATTAGCACTTACTAGTTAAATTTGCAACTTAGGTGCACTTGATATCTCCATGACATCCTTTTATGATCTAGTGAATATGAATTAGTTGTGAGTCATTACCTAGTTGGGCCTAAACCTTTAAAACTTGTCTTCGAGAACTCACACATTAGAATGCTTGAAATTAGTTTATGACATTGGACATAAACTGGTGGTTGTTATACTTAATCACATTAATGAGAAGATGACATGGATGATTTGAGAGGCCCTCTTAGGCCCACTAAGCTTGTGACATCTGCTCTCATATAAATCGTAACTTTGTTACAATGGTTGCTTGCCTAAGTAAGTAGGAAAGCCGTAGAAGGTCATTTGTTTTGGCGCATTTAGTCCACTATGATATTTGTGACTAGATATGTGTAAGGGTATGATAGCTAAGCCTCAATCTCAACACATTTATAGATTACGATACGCATCTGAGTCAAGACTATTTGATCTCCCATAAGTCAAAAGTTTTGAGATGATTTTTGACATTGCACATATGACATTGAGATCAATTAGATAACAGCTTTCATGCTTTTAGTTTTGACCAAGGTGGCGAGTATCTATTGAGTTATTTTAGAAAACTTTGTGAAGAGAAATGGATGCTTAGAAAATTGATTATTCCTAGTACTCAACAACACAATGGTGTAGTAGAGATAAGGAATTAAGTATTGTTAATGTTAGGTGGATGATGGCGCAAAATGTTTTTCAATTGGGAATTGCACTTTAGTTTGTTGCCTATATCCCTAACTAAATGCCCTCCATATCAGATTTTACACTCCATTTAAGTAATGAGTTAGCGGAGAGCCATCTATGGGCGCTTTGTAGCCGTTAAGCAGCTTATCATTATTTTTACTTCCCATAAGGTTGTGAAGTTAAAACCTAGGGTTCTATGGCGCATTATTGTATGTTGTCATGTAAACCCTCCGGGTCATGCGCATGTAGGTAAGCAGCTTTGTGGTATTGGAACTAAGTCACGTAAAGTTTTCTTAGTAAATGTGACGTGAATAGAGCTTTGGAACTCTATAAAATAGAGAATTCTAAGTATAGCGCTTTATGTAGCCTAGTTGAGAATGGAAAGAAATTTCCAATATCCTAGGGACAATAGGAGCGATGTGCCTGCTAATGGATTACTCCATTAGAGAAGAATACTCTACATTCTTAGTTGCGTGGTAGCGAATGTGAAAATTTTCCACGTCATCACTGGGTGATTGAGAGAAAAATCTTCATGATTGCTCCGCAAGATGATAAAGAGCCTAGGATAATGCCAAAGGCTCTAGTCCCCTATTTTTAGAAAGTGGATCAATGTTGCTCGATTTAAGACAAAGTCTTTGAGGATTAACCGTTTCTATAATTTGGTTGACTTTCCATTATGACGTGAAATTGTTCTAAAGTTATGCGCAATTTGGATAGTCATTGTTGAGGCATAAGGCTCGCAAGATACCGAAAAGTCGCACCATTGAGAAAAGTATAGACCATGAGAAGATTTCCTCCTGGGGAGTGAGGTTATTTCGACTTAGGCTGTGATTGACATAAGTTCGGAACATTGATTTGTGGGCATTGTGACCCAACTTCTCGTTGGAGAATTGGATAAGTAGATCCGTAGGGATTTACCTACCTTTTATGGTGAAAAGTTAGGAGCACAAAAGGTTGCTAGTTCTAATAAATCCTTTACAACCTAAAACAGTTATCCAAATAGTGGTTCTTAGATTTCGTCAAGCCATGATAGGCCAACGATGATCGATGAAGACAACTGAGGCATGATCAATGGTCCAAAAGAAGTTTTTCCTTACTTAGTCATTACGAGTCAGGAATTTATAAGGTTGTCGCCGCCTAGGGTGGGCAGTCCTCTATTTTAGATATGATGGACATGGGTGATGTAATTTATATGCTCGGATGTACGATCCGTAGGGATTGTTTTGGAAGAATTCCTGGTTTGTCTTTGATGACTTACATAAGGAATATCCTAGAATGATTGTAGATGCAAAATTGCAAACCCATTGACTTACCTATCGGTAAAAGTTAGAGCCTTAGCTATAGAGTGAATCCTCGGATTGTCTTTGGGAGAAACAGATGACCTATATTCTTTGATCTTTTTTTTTGTTGTAGGAGCCTAAAGTACGCTATGTGGGTGTATTCGGCATGATAAGTGTTATCTTTGGTAAATGGTCAACTGAGTAGGTTAGACATTGACCTTGCTTATTAGACTGTGGATAGAATGCTTTACTAGTAGTATATTAATTTGCTCCTTGTAAGATTCTCTACGCTAGTTGGGCCCATCTTGAATGAATGCAGATTGGCCACCAAAATATCTTTAGAGAGGTAATTACGCAAGAGGTAGCGATCTTGAACCACTTCATGTGAGGCGCACATGGAGGATTCCGTTGTATATGCTTATCGCAAGAGGTGCTGATAAGGCTTATGCTTGGAATCTAGAATTGCACAGACTATGGTCGTGTTTTTTCAAAATCGATCAATTATTTTGTTGTGAGAAGATAGGATGTTAACACTATTATGGTTTGTGTCATAATGGTTAGCAGATGATGATGTCAGCATGCAAGATTGGCTCACTCACACGAACAATTGCCCTTGGCGCTTGGGACCGAGTAAGGATGAGACTAGTGGTTTATTTTTATTTAGAGCCAAGAGAGGCTTAAATTATCCATTATGTAAGTCGCCTTTGTTACAACCAAGATGAGGTCGTGTTAACGACCAAACATGGATGTTAATACCCACTTTCCATGTTGTGCTTTTTATGATTAGCCAGATGTGAGATCTCATTTGGCGCCTGGAAGGCGAGCAAATAGAGAATTCGGGTTAGGCACTAGAAAGCGACTAGACTAAGATTTGTACGGTGTATTGAGTCTGGCGTCACTCTTTTTTGGAAGAGTTACTCCACCGTAACATGTATTTATACTATATTTGCTTGGCGACTGAGTAATGAGGTGAGAGAATGGATCCCTGTTTCCTCACCGTGTGAGTTTTATGTGTCATTATTGATATGACTTTCATTTATGTACCCTTTTGTGACTTTTGACTATGTCATAAGGTAAGGGGTTGATGTTCTGCTACTTTGGTATGTTGCTTGCGGTCGTGTATGATTTGGCCTTAAGGGACATCACTGGGAAAGCGGTCAATCCTAAACTAAGGTGGTGTTTGGGAACTTGGTTCCCAGATTTTTTTTTTATTTTTTATTTTTTCCACTAAAAGACAAAAGTTTTGCAAAACCAAAAAAAAAAAAAAAACAAATCCAAACAAAATATCACAACCAACCTTATAATCATTTCACTTTTTTTCTCACAAACATCACATCCAACCACAAAAAAACCCAACTATCTTCCCATACACTAAAAATTTTTTATCCAATAATATCCTATAACTAAAAAAACCTACATAAAAATCCACTTCCCAAACACCCACTAAATGGATAAGGTTCCAAAGGGTCATGGGTCATGCTACATGCCATATGGGCGCCCAATTTCTAACATCTCCCACTCGCACGTGAGTTGGCATGACACTACCACAGATTGGGTTGTCTTTAGTTTTGCTGGTGGGGGTTTTATGGCTTTGTTGTTTTTGTATCAAGTCTATGTCTCCACAGTCCATACACACAATTATCCTGTTACTACCTTCTAATGGCATCCAGAGGTACTATCTTTGAAGTGCTTCTCATCATTTTTGTATTGGGAATATGAGATTCATGATTTTGTTTATTGGATGTTGGGAATACAAAGCCCATCCTGAAAAGGATTTGTGCTGGGAATACAAAGCCCATTACGAAAGAAGAATGCCCATTCTGAAAATAGGGTAATTTCAGATGTCCATTTGATGCAATAATATTTGAAACGTTATCCATTTGTTTATGTTTTTTCAATCTTCTTTGCATGAGATATTGCAATTTGATTTTCCCTAGTTTGGTGAAGTTGTGTTCATTTGGAGAGAATGATTAGGGAAGAGAAGAGATTAAGAAAAGAGAGATGAGAGAAAATGAATTAGTAAATTTTCCTTTGTTTTAGTTGAGAACAAAGTAGATAAGAGTTGAGGCGAAAATATATTTATTTTGTTGTTTCTTGAGTATTGTTTGTACCTAAATTAAATTGAATTCCCTCCAAATTTGTGTTCAATGACACGTGGGAATAATATTTAATAACTTTCTCAATTATTTTTTTCTCTTTTCGTTTCCCTCCTACCAAACAAAGCAAAACATTGTTGAGTATTGTTGTCGCAGGAAATTTCTACCCTGAGATGGAACCGTTTTGGAGAAAGATTCCTTGATAGATAAAAATGAAAATTGCTTGTGTTTAATTCTAGTAACTTGAAGAACCAATTTATGCTATGAATGCACAACTGTCCAAAGTAAAAGAGAGATTTGTGCTGGGAATATAAGTAACGATCATGAGTTTGTTGGTTTGGATAGTATATGTATTTGTTGGATTATACTATATGCACGGTTAATAGTTAAGTTTTGTATGTGGTTGAAAATTGGATGGTACAAGTTGTGGAGAAATATTTTTATTGAATGGTTAATAATTGAATGCATGAATGAATAGATGAATAATTTTATATATGCATAGGTTATATGTGGCGCAAAAAATATTACAAAATAAATTATAAAAACTAAATGAGACCTTTTGGTGACTAAACAAATGTCACAGGTTGGCTTTTGGCTACTAAAACTTTAGTCGCCAATTGTAAAAAAGTGAGGCTACTAAAATTTTAATTGCCAATTCTCAAAAAGTAAAATTTTTGGCTACCAAATAATTAGTTGCCAAACATACATGCTCAATTGGCTACTAAATAATTTAGTCGCTAAAAGCAAATATATTTTATATATTTAATTTCTTTTTTAAAAATATATGTGTAGACAACCCATTTTTGACCAACCTTAAGACTCAGACGTCACCGATTGAGCGCTCGATGATGTTGCATATTGTGCTCGTTCAGAAGTCTCAGAGTTGCGGCCGAGCACCCTGCCTCCGGACTTCTGAACTCTCTTCTGTGCCTTGTCTCGGTTTGCGAACCAGACTCGGTTTTCTCTGTTTTCTTTCCTGAGGGGAGGAAGTGGTCCTGTAGGCTATCTCTCAGTGGCCGTGAGCTACTTTTTGGGGCCGTAGGCCATTTACCATTCGAACCCGGTTCCGGTTTTGGACCCGTCAACCGTGTGCCTCGGTTGGGACCGCCCAACCATCTCCGATTTCTCCGGTTTTGGCGGGGACCTTTGTTTTATCATCTTGAGAACAGGGGTCTCGAGATACCCGCCGTGGCGAATGCCACTTTCGATTACTGCGGACTATTTTGGGACCCTAAAGCTGCGTGATTTGGGCCCGAGCATTCATTTTGCATCGGTTTTTGTTCAATTTTGGCGAATACCTCTGTTTAGCATCGGGAAGATCCTTTGGAGGGTGGGAGGCCAGCAATTGTTCGAGAAAACCAGTTTAAACTCCTCGGCGCCCGTTTTGCTCATAGGGCGATGTTGAACACCCTAGTGATATTTTCTTGAGCGGACTGCATATTTGTGATGAGGGCACATGGGAGGACCCTAAAAAGTCTTGGTCGGCCAATAATTGTTACTTTCATTTTTGAGCCTCTCCTTCAAGTTCAATGTTGTGACTCCTGTTTCAGAGTTGCCAAATTCCAACCTTGGAACCTTGTTCTACACACCTGGGAGGACACCAAAACATGGTGGTCGGCCAGCAATTCTTCACTTCTTTTTTTGGCCATGGCCGGCCGGCCAGGGGGAGTGGCTGGCCGACCAGTTGGGGTGGCCGGCCGGCCACCTTCAAGAAATCCACCTGGCCGGCCAGCTTTCTGCTTTTGAACCCTTTACAGCTGTCCAGCTGCTTTTCAAAATATCCCTGTCCTCCGGGGGATATTTTGGGAGGGAAAGCTTGGATGCATTTCCCTCCCCTTTTACACCCTTTTTGGTCCTCTTAAAGGGCTGGACAGCTCCTTTGTTGAGGTTACAAAATTTCATCTCAAGAGCCTCTCTTCCAAACCCTCCATTTCCATAGCCAAAAACCCTAAAAAGCTTCAAGTTTCTAGCTCCTCTCTTCATCAACCCTAAGCACCACCATCACCACCTCCATTTCAGCAGCAAAGGAGTGATTTTCAAAGGCTAAGGATCAATAAATTGAAGCCAAGAAGCCACCAAAGTTAGATCTTCAAGGGTAAGACTCTATTTCCTTTTTTGAGCACAATTTTGAGTCAATTCTTTACCCTATTTGCTTTTTGTTTTGGGCTCCGACCCCTACTAGTTTTAGGCTTATTTTGAGCCCCTCTACAACTTTGTAGAAGGGCTCAGCTCTGTTTGGTGTCTCCATGATGCTCCTCTTTCAATACCACTCTTTAGGCCAATAAATTGCATGCTTTGTTTGGCTTTTGAGTGATCCATTTTCGAGCCTGATATATATTGTGAGTGGGCCTATTTTGAACCCTTATTCAACTTTGAAGAAGGGCTCAATCATGTTTGGCCTCTCTATCATGCACTTTCTTTGTAATCCTTCATATTTTCCGTAAAATTGCATGATTTATTTGGCCTATTTTTTATCTGATTTGGAGCATCTCATGAACTACTATTGTGCTTATTTTGAGCCCCTCTTCAACATTTAAGAAGGGCTCAACCTGGTTTTCATGCTCTACATGCCACTTGCTTTGAATTCATGTTCTACTCCTATTTGGCATGCCCCTTTGAGCTTATTTGGCTTCTGTTTTGAGTCTTCATCAGGCCTGGAAAGAGCCTTGTTTTGGCCTTCTCATAATGTTTTATTAAGGGTTTTATGCCATTTGGTGCATTCTTTTGGTACTTCATGTAATACCATCTTTGATTCCGTAAAATTGCATGCTTTGTTAGGCTTTCTTGGATTCTGTTTTCAGCCTTCATCAGGCTTAGAAAGTGTCTTAAAATGACCCATTCTTCATGTTTTGTTAAGGGTCAAAGGTTGTTTGATGCATTATTTTGGTACCTCATGTTATAGCCTTTGTTGGCTCATTATTTTGCATGCTATGTTTAGCCTATCTACATACTGAATTGGGGGATGTCATCTCTTGTAAATGTGCATATTTTTGGCCCCTGTTTAATTTTTTAGAACTGTGTTTTTCAGTTTTAGCATTGTATATACCACTTGCTTTGTAATTCTCCTCTTTTCCCCCATTTTTGCAAGCTATTTTTGCCATACTTGTGATCATTGTTTGGCCATACTTTGTACTAAAAAAATACTAGTTTAGGGGCTTCCTTGCTACTGTTTTACATGTTATGTCCATATTGTGCATGTTTAGTAGGGCTGTAGGCCGTTTCGGGTGCATAACATTGCATTTCGGGCATCGGGTGTAATTTTGTCATAATTCGGGGGCTATTTGTGCATCATTTTAGCTACTGAAATTTGCATTTTTCATATGCCATATGCCACGTTTCATTTGCATGCCATTTCATGCCTGTATGTCGCTGCCTCGGTTTGCATGCCGTGTGCACACATTTCGAGGCAGCATGTTTTCATCTTTCGGCATCTTATGTGAGTGCGGCTGAGGCCCTCTCATGTTAGTGTAAGCCCAATTCGCATTCCGTATGCCATTGCCTCGGTTTGCGTGCCCGCGTGCATGCATTTCGAGGCATCTCATTCCCATAACATTGTGTATGTTAGGATTGCATATTAGCTACATTTCATGCATACCATGCATATCGCATCGTGTTTGGGATAGGCGTTAACCCGGGCACGGGAAACGAGGCGCGTTTCGTACTCCGAGTGATGGAACGGGTCTCAATTCCCAAGTCACCGACACTCCGGATTACCCATGATGGAGTTAGGTTTTATTGTAGCATTCATATGCATTCATCCTATATTGAGTTGTGCAATCCGACTCCTCGGCCATCATGCATCGATATGCGTGATTGATGGCACGAGGATCGAGGCATGCATATATTTGTAAAATACATTGCTATGCCCTTTTCCTGCTCTCTGTTGCAGCAAAATCAAGGATCAGTAACTTTTCGGAGTCTGACACGCATTTCGAGAAAATTACAAACACAGGCTAATTGGGGCACCCCAGTGGATTTCCACGCGAAGGCAGCCCAGCATACACTATTCATCAGAAGCAAGGCACCCCTGGCTTGCATGCCAGTTTACAGTCTTTCTTTATTTAATTTGTAAATTAATTAGGATTTTTGTATATTACTCGGACTGTACTATTCTTTTATTCGGGTCTGTATTATTTATTCGGACCCTCTGCGCGAGGGCAATGTTGTAATAAGGGTGTGTGAGTGTGATGTATGTCTTCCAACCCCCATTTCCTTCTCCCTTTTATTTACCTGCTTACGATGGTTAGATATAGGGCATATTTCAATTAGCATACAGTATGACAGCATGTTTGCATTATTCATCTGTTTTGTACGCACCGGGCTCGGCGCATCATACAAACTGTATCTGTATTTCAATTCCAAATTGAATACATGCTAACTGTAGCATCTCATATACCATGTTTAGAATAGCCGAGCCTGCTATAGTTGCATTTTGCATGTGTTGCATTAGGCATTTCAGCACATTTAGGATCATGCATGATTTCTAATCAGCTTTTGTTTTGGCTAGGAGTACTCGGTGAGTTTTATGCTTTAGCATCCTTGCATGCGTGTGAGTGTTACCATGAATAGCATGCTTACCATGAGGCTATGTGCTTATATGATATAACTGCCTTGAATGCCTGTGGGTGGAGGTTGATTTATCTGAATTGGAATAATTCATCAAATGCTTGTTTTAAGCCCACTAGATAGTGGCAAAATCATTGTTTTCTTAAGCCCACCTGAGGGTGGCAAATCCGCGTCTTAGCCTACTTGCGGGTAGCACCATCAAACCATTTTCAAACAAACAAACATGAGATGTTCAGTTCCAATTCAGGCGATTCAGTCTATACTTGTACGCTGTGCGCATCACATAGTAACCTAGGCTAATAACCGGAATAAGAACTCACAATGTTTTCAAAAAACAGATATCATGGTTAGTAGAGGCCGGTCTTTGGCCGGGCGAGCGGGGGTGCTCACGATGTGACCTTCCCCAATCGTACCCAAGTTCCCGAGCCAACTTTGGTGATGACGGATACGTGGCCTTTTGGCACCGAGTCAGGGTTTCCTAAATTTCCCATTTTAAAATATTTAGGTGGCGACTCTGTTATCTGGCAAAGCAGTCCATGTTTGGCACTTCTTTCAAAAAATCTATTTTTCTCAAAAATGATTTGCCGGATTTGGACTCTTTGGTTCAAGATTTGGAACCGCGACAAAATCGAGTCCGAACTGTAAGCGAGGTCCCTCGCGGGCTTGTTACAGTTTCTGGCGACTCTGCTGGGGATTTAGAGAACTTGACTCGAACTCGTGATATCTGGTTTTGACTACGCTTGTGTGTTTCTTTGCATTGCATTTGCATTGGTGCGCCTAGGACACCGTGTTTGCCATATGTCATTCCCGAACGATTTGCCGGAGGCTTGTCTTGTCATGTCATGTCCATAAGGCTGATCGGCTCTGGGCTCTGACAGCATGGGAACACAAACCCCGGTTTTTACCGGGGCTCCCTTTTTGACTATTCGACCTAGTGCATATTCGGATCCATAGTGACTATTCCAAACTAGGACAGGTTGCTTACCCGTTTATAGGTTGTTTGAAGCCGCTGCGTGCGTAGTGAAACCCTAGTTCCTGACAAAATAGGACAGGGAAACCCAACCCCAACATAGGGGTGTTTTCAGCTCTCACTTATCTGCTATGTGCTTGTTAGAGTGCGTCTCTACAGGGAATGCATGTATCAGGTTATGAGTTTCGGCATCAGGCCTGCGGGCATCAGTTTATGAGTTTGGGCATCAGGCCTGCGGGCATCATTCAGTGTCTGAGAATCAGTTGTCTGCGGATATCAGATTCAGTTTAGAAACGATGATCTGAGAGCGATGATCAGTGGTTGAGGACAGTGTATTTCCAGCTTATCCAACTGCGTGTTGTATGCCCGACTGTATGTTGTGTGTATTTAAATTAAGCTGTTATGCTGCCCATTTTTCTGGTCATTTATTTCCTTTTTGCTTTATTATCTTTTTTTCTAGGGCGTTTGTATACGATTGCTTGAGCCGATCGATACTCCCAAGCAATTTGGACACGAGGTCGCCGACTCAACCGTCAGGATCTAGTTGACGGACATCCAGTGTTCCCCTCTTTACCCCGATCACGGACGAAGGCCGAGAAGGCACAGTGTGTCAGAGCACGGATCACCGGAACAGCAGTCTACTCTAGTGTCAGACAGTCGGGTTGAGATTCCTGTTTCTACTATAGAGATACACTTGCCGGTTATTCAGATGGAACAACAGAATCCAACAATGGAGGCGATGATGCACCAGATAAATGAGAGCATGAAACAAATGCAAGATGATGCTATCCGCCAGGCGGAATTTTCTAAACAGCAGGCCGCTGTCATGGCCCAGCAGTCTGAGCTGATCACCAGATTACAATAGCAGAATGCCGCATCTGCTTCACACCAGGTCCCTCCTCCACTAGGGGCGCATCAGGTTCCTCCTCCACCCGGGGCCCCATTACCTGAGCAGATATCTACTGGCCAGAATGCTCCTCCAAATCCCCAGAATACCCAGAATACCCTCCCAAATCCACGAGCAGCTCGCCAAACTTCCAAAACACCCAAGAGGACACGGGTCTTCCAGCAGTAGCTCATGCCCTGCCATATTGTCCAAAAATATTACACCCAATCACCCGGACTCTCCATTCGAGTTCGAGGTAGACCAGACAGCTCTGAAATTGAGCAAGTTGGAAAAGCTCTTCAAGAAATCACAGGGGGTGAAGGCCATCCCAGATATTGAAGACGGCTACACTGATGTGGCCGTAACATTGTCGGACAGATTTAAGATGCCCCAGATCGATCGCTTTGATGGATCCGGGGACCCCATGGTTCATCTCTGTTGTTTCGGACATCTTGCGGCCAATGGGCCTAACCAGACTACAGAAACTCTCACTGTTTGGCCGAACCCTGTCAGGAGTGGCCGCCAACTGGTATGCAAAGTTGGATAATGATGTCAAGAGGAACTGGGATGAGTTGGCTGAAGCCTTCGTTGCACAATATTCATATAATACTCAGATCGAGATTACAACACGTGATCTCGAGACAACAAGACAGGAACAGAAAGTGACTTTCTCTGATTTTGTCACTCGGTGGAGAGCAAAGGCATCGATGATGACCTTAAGGCCAAGCGATAAAGATCAAATCCGGATGATTGTCGCAATCTCCAACCAAGGCTTATCACGAAGATGATTGTAGTTCCCTTCCCCACCTTCGCAGACTTACATGATATGGGGGTGCAAATTGAGGATGCTATGAAGCAAGGGTTGATTGACCAGGACCGGGATCAGCCCCGAAGAACATTCAACCGTAATAACAATGCGGGCCCGAGTGGCTCTGCCAATACAAGAGCTTCAGAGGTCGGTATGGTCACCACCACTCCCCCTCCCCAACCAAGGCCCGCAGCGGCCACACCTTTTTCTAATGCATCTGGGAGCAGTAACCAAGCTTCAAGATACCAATCCAGGGGTCAACGAACCTTCTCCCCACTACATATGCCTTTGTCCAAAGTCCTCGGGGTTCTAGTCAGAAAGGGGCATCTGAAACCCTTGGAACCGAGGCCCCCTCCAAATCCACTCCCCCCTTCCCACAACCCAGCCAAATATTGCAAATACCACCAGCAGCATGGTCATGATACCGACCAATGTTACAGGCTGCGTCATGAGATTCAAGACCTCATTGACAAAAACATCATTCTACCTCCCGAGAGACCCAACGTCACAACTAACCCACTCCCAGCACATAACCAAGATCCACCCAAAAGAATCAATCTCATCCAAAGCTGGGACGTGTCTTCGACCCTAGTATCTACATTACTCCTCCCACCTACCCAAGCCGAAGGTGATCCTTCTGATAAGCACTTGTGCATGATGGACACCTCCACAACCCAACCTGAGCCAAAGGTGGTGACCACCGAAAATGGAGCAGGTAGGCTTGAGAAGAGCAAAAGCTGTTGAGTCTGGGTGGAGCGATGAGAATTTAGTTGGCAGAGCTTATGATCCGAGTGGATATATCTTGTCAATGAGCCAGCCTAAGCTGAGTGTGGGGCCGCCGGAAGAGGCTGAATTGTGTATGATCCGGGGGGACAAACTTGAATCAGTGGGGGATGATCTGACAACGATGGAAGAGGACTTCGCCAACCTCCAGTTTTTCAACGACCAAGAATCAGGGGATGCATCAATCAACTGGTTCGAATACGAGGAGTCAGCAGAAGTCGTCGGGTGGTTGGATGATCAGCCAGATATTGTACCATTTGTGGCCGGAAGGGCCGAGGGTCAGATTGAATTGCCGGAGAGCGCCGGTACGAAGAATTTCGCTCAGGAGCAAGACACTTTGAAAACCGAACAATTAACGCTGGAGGAACAAGAAAAGAAATGGGATTCTGAGAGGATCCGAAAAGCAAAGAACCATGAGGAAGTTGAAAGTGCTGTAAGCACGAAAACTGAACATGCTGTGAGCATGTGGGAGGAAAATGCTGAGAGCGCAAACAAGCCTGAACCAGACAGGTGCCTGTTAAATGCTAATGGAATGTGGTGGGAAGATGACGACTTGTATCTCGCCCACACAGACGAAGACTGGGCGGGTGGCCAACCAGACAGCACCTGGTATCTCGAAGAGGTGGACCATATGACAAGAAGTGGGCGGTATTTCAAGCCCCCACACCTTGATCAACTCGAAGCATCGGGGAAAGATAAAGAGGCGGAAAAACAGAGAGAAGCAAGTTGAAGAAGAGGTCAGATCTTGAAGCAGTTAAAGAAAATACAAGCAGACATCTCCATCTGGGGACTGCTTATGGCTTCAAGGGTGCATAGACAGGCTGTCCTATCTGCTATGGACAAGGCCAAACTCTCCATCGAAACTACACCAGAGCAACTGGTTGGGCTAGTTTTTCTGGGAGGAGGTTCCCCGGCATTGACCTTTTCAGACAAGGAATTGCCGCCTGAGGGCGTGGATCATAACAGACCCCTCTACATCTCTGTAGAATGCAGGGACAAATGGATTCCGGTGGTACTTGTTGATACCGGGTCCGCTATCAATGTCTGCCCGGCGAGCAGCGTCGCAATTGGGTTAAAGCTGCGGACTTCACACCGACTACTCAAGTGATCGAGTCTGACAATACAAGTAGGGATGTCACAGGAGCAAAGAAAATCCAAACCAAGATTGGGCTGGACAACACGAGGTAGATTTTCATGTCTTGGAGGTCCTGCATCCTTTAACATGCTTTTGGGGCGACCACAGTTGCATCGGTGAAGGCTCTCATCTACTCTACATCAAATGGTGAAATACCCCTATGGAAAGGGAGTAGCCATTGTTTTTGGGAATTCATCAATCCATCCTCCTCCGGAGATATCTACTCCAGTCTTGGAGATTGAACACGGCATGGAAGACATGTTCATATCAAGATTTACTTTGGCTGAGGCCCGGGTGGTGCAAAACATTATGGCTATGAATGAAGGTGTGTACGTCAGTGCTCAATCCGTCTACCTCATGAACAAGCTACAACATATCCCCGGGATGGGATTGGGAAGAAGCGGCAGGAAAGGAGTCGCAGCGTTGGCCGAAGTGCCACATAACCCGCATACCTTTGAATTTGGGTGAGGTGAGAGAGGAAAAAATGGCGGCAGAGCTATAAGCGGCAGTGGGAAGCTTTTGATCTAATGCGCAGGCCCATCCAGAGTACCTGAGCGGACGCTTTGTCCGGAGGAAAAGACTTTCCATTTTGCGGCTTCCCAGAGCCATGGTTCAACGCGGAGAGGAAGCGCGTACCAGGTTTCGAAATCTTCTTCGACCTGCAACTATCCGGGGATGATGTTGCCACAGAGCAGACAGACCCAACAACTGAGGTTGAGCAGAATAAGGCAGTGGATCCTGAGAGCACAGAATTGGAAATGGGGGTAGCACTGGCATGTCTCCTCTCTGATCCTCCGATCGACCAAGATTGCTTGGGGAATAACTTCATGGTTTCCATGATTGGGGATGAAACGGCTGCGAGCCGACCAGCAGCTATCTTGGATGCATCAATCGCACCCTCTCTCACTTGGCAGTACGAGGAGGGATTTTTGTCCAGCAGCACCGGGTCAGGTAGTGAGCCGGAATCTGATTCCACCGAGTCCTGTGAGTCGGAATCAGATTCCAGCTCGACTGAGTCTGAGTCTGGTACTCCTGGGGGTGTCAACCCGGATGCCACAGTCCTGTCCAGGTCGTCTTTTTCCTTTTCATTTGAGTCTGTTGTAACCGATGAATTGGATGATTTGGATGTGCCTAATGAGAATGAACTGCCTGTGGTTTCCGAGTACTTTTCTGTGCCCCTAATTTATTGCATTAATTCAGACTTTCAAAATTTTGATCAAAACGACGAGGACGAAGTTCCTCCGGTTTTACAACGTCTAATTGAGCAAGAGCAAGAGAGATTTGTTAAGCCATTAATGGATGAAATCATTTCCGTGAACATTGGTACTGAGGAGAACCCGCGGCTGGTCCAGATCGGGTCCACGTTGTCTTCGGAGGAACGCGAGCGCTTAGTCGCTTTATTAAAAGATTTCAAAGATGTTTTCGCATGGTCCTACGAAGATATGCCTGGAATCGATCCTGAGATTGTACAGCATCGGATCCCCCTTGACCCCGAGGCCCGACCTGTCAAGCAGAAGCTCAAAAAGATCCGCCCAGATTGGGCTCTTAAGATTAAGGAAGAGGTCACCAAGCAAATTGACGCAGGCTTCCTGCTAGTATCTGAATATCCGACTTGGTTGGCCAACATTGTTCCGGTGCCAAAGAAAGATGGCAGGATTCGGGTGTGTGTAGACTTTAGGGATTTGAACAGAGCTAGTCCGAAGGACGACTTTCCCCTACCGCACATCGATGAGTTAGTGGACTTCACAGCAGGGCATGCATTGCTCTCATTCATGGATGGCTTCTCAGGGTACAACCAGATAGTGATGGCGCCAGAAGATAGAGAAAAGACTGCATTCACCACCCCGTGGGGAACATACTGCTACCGGGTAATGCCGTTTGGGTTAAAGAACGCTGGGGCTACTTATCAACGAGCCGCGACCACAATACTACATGATATGATCCACAAAGAGGTTGAGGTGTACGTGGACGACATGATTGTCAAGTCTAAGGAAAGAGAGGGCCACTACACCGCCTTGCACAAGTTTTTCCAAAGGATCAGGGAATTCCGGTTGCGGCTAAACCCTCAGAAATGTACATTTGGTGTTACAGCGGGAAAAATGCTGGGGTTTCTGATTACGCAAAGGGGCATCGAGGTCGACCCTTCCAAAATCAAGGCCATCTTAGAAATGCCACCACCGAGGACTGAAAAGGAGGTGCGAGGCTTTCTGGGTAAAGTGCAATTCATAAGACGGTTTATTTCAAAACTAACCTTGACTTGTGAACCACTTTTTGGCCTCCTCAAGAAAGGAAAGAAGTTCCAATGGGACGGCCGATGTCAAGCTGCATTTGAACAGATTAAAGAATATCTACAGAACCCACCCGTTTTATCACCACCAGAACCGGGGAAACCGTTGATTTTGTATCTGTCAGTGACTGAGACTACAATGGGCTGCATGCTTGCACAAGAATCAGAAGATAAGGTGGAGAGAGCCATCTATTATTTAAGCAAGAAGATGCTGGAATACGAGACCCGATATACACCGCTCGAAAAAGCTTGCTTAGCTCTGGTATGGGCTACCAGGAAGCTGCGGCACTACCTGTTAGCTCACTCTGTAATGTTGGTTTCACGACTAGATCCCATCAAATATCTTTTCGAGAAACCAGCGCTTACGGGTAGGCTAGCTCGTTGGTTGCTGTTGCTCTCCGAATTTGATCTCACATATGTGACGCGCAAGTCAGTGAAAGGAAGAGCAGTGGCAGAGTTCCTTGCCGACCACCCGGTTGAGGGGGATGAAGCAGTTGAGTACCTATTCCCGGATGAATCAATTCTGCATATCGACGAGGAAACTTGGACAATGTACTTTGACGGAGCGTCAAATCAGCATGGGTATGGGATAGGAGTGTTGCTGATAGCACCCGACAATTCCCGTATCCCTCTAGCCTTCAAACTCCGGTTCAAAGTCTCAAATAATGAAGCAGAATACGAAGCGTGCATTGCTGGTTTGGAAGCAGCCCTAGAACTAGGGGCAAGACGGCTGGATGTCATTGGGGATTCGAACCTTGTTGTGTCTCAAGCTAAAGGAGACTGGAAAGTTAAAGAGGAAAATATGATGATGTATCACCAAACCTTGGATTTGCTGATTCCTCGGTTTGAAAAGCTAAGTTTTACTCATCTACTAAGAGAGAACAACAAGTTCGCAGATTCGCTAGCAACTCTATCATCTATGATAGACATCCCGTGTGGAGTCCGGATGCGTCCAGTCATCATCGATCAGAAATTTGTACCTGCCTATGAGTCGATTGCAGCCATAGATGAAGTTCAGGACGAACACCCCTGGTATTACGACATCTGGAACTTTTTGGAGAAAGAAACATACCCGCCAGGGGTAAATGCCAAAGACAAGAGAGCAATCAGGAGAATGTCAGTTCAGTTCATCATCTGCGGGGGTAAACTATATAAACGAGGTCATCTGGGAATGCATAAACTGTGCGTTGATGCAGAAGAGTCAAAGCGCCTGATGGAAGCCGTCCACGGGGGTGAATGTGGTGCACACATGAATGGAGTGATGTTGGCACGGAAGATCCTTAGACAAGGTTATTACTGGTCCACTATGGAGGAGGATTGTATTGGTTTCGTCCGGCGATGCCACAAATGTCAAATTCATGCAAATCGCATGAACATTCTGCCGTCAAAGCTGTACAACATGACTTCGCCATGGCCATTTTCTGTCTGGGGAATTGATGTAATCGGAGCCGTTACGCCGAAGGGATCGAATGGGCATGAGTTCATCTTGGTAGCGATAGATTATTTCACAAAGTGGGTTGAGGCCCAATCTTACGCAGTGTTGAAAGCTTCACACGTTGCAAAATTCATCAGAAACAACATCATCTGTCGCTACGGGGTCCCAAATAAAATAGTTTCAGACAATGGTTCCCACTTCAAGAAGGAGGTGATTGATTTGTTGGAGAAATACAATGTGGCTTTTCATAAGTCGTCTACTTACCGGCCGCAAACCAACGGAGCAGTTGAGGCCGCCAACAAGAACATGAAGCGCATACTACAGAAGATGGTGGAAACTTATCGGGACTGGCCAGATAAGCTACCGTTTGCTCTGTGGGGCTACAGGACTTCGATCAGAACTTCTACTGGGGTGACTCCGTACTCATTAGTCTATGGGATGGAGGCCGTTCTGCCTATTGAGATTGAGGTCCCGTCATTACGAGTATTGGCCGAGTGCCAGATAGCCGAAGCGGATTAGCAGCAAAACAGATTTGAGGAACTCATGCTTTTCGATAAAAGAAGGCTGAAAGCACTGTACCACATCCAAGGTTATCAACGTAGAGTCGCCCGGGCTTTCAACAAGAAGGTTAAGTCCAGGAACTTGAAAGAAGGAGATTTGGTACTCAAGGACAACCGAGCTCCCATCCACGACCCAAGAGGCAAGTTCAGACCCAATTGGACTGGTCCTTACATCATCAAGTCAATCTGGTCAGGTGGAGCTGTGGTTCTGATGGATCTAGATGGCTTAGAGTTTTCCCAACCGATCAATATGGACAAGTTGAAGAAATACTACCCCTGAGAGGCTCGCTAGGCCGAAAACCCGAAAGGGCGACCTAGGCAAAACTCAAAGCATAGAAAAATTTGAAATTATAAAAAGCGAGCTCATAAGGTTGAAAACCCGCAAAGGCGGCCTTGGCAAAAGTTAGAGCGCAAAGGAGAGTAAAAATACCGGCGAACCTAAGCTGAACTACGTAAGACTTGATTCCCATCTTTGGGATCGTGGCAGCTTCATCTTGAAGTTCAGTCACAATCTTTTCCCCGATCAACTTTGTCCATTCTGATCATCTCAGTCATCTCTATTCATCAGCATTTATTGTGATCTCCGGTACAGTGTTATTCAGACTAGGGGCAACTTTTCGTTGCTATGAATTGCCAAGGCACTTTTCAAACTAGGGGCAACTTTCCAGTTGCTAGGATTCGGGGTTGTGCATCTCAGTGACAGATCTCAGGCGTGTCCAGTTCTGATTCATATCGAAAATAGTTTTGAAAAGTTTTAATAAAAGTTGACTTTGTTCAAATTAATCTTTTCACAACTAAGACCATTTTTGGACCAAAAGTGGAGAATTTTCAGTACCACAACCTTCAATTTCATTGATTTCAAAACAGAGTTCTTTTGCTCTTGCATACAATTGAAGTTGCTTTTTATTACATTCATAACGAAAACTTGAAAGTACTAATAAAGCAATAAATCTGGGGCATAGTCAAGTCAGGTGTCCCTGCGCCCCCTTCTAGAGCTAGTTGAAGCCTCTGATGCCAACCTAGGCCCAACCTGTGCTTCTTCGTTGAGCCAATCACACTCGGCAGATAAAGTGCAAAAAAATAGGAGCGAGGGCCAAGCTCTCTAACTCTCCATCTTTGCGGCTGTTGCCGAGCTGTCAGGCGCGAATCGAATTGTAGCCGGATACTCTATCCCCTCCGGTGGGCAAGTCTGATCACGGCCAAACTGGCGCAGAATACGGAATGGGAAATAGAACACACAGTGAGTCAAGCCGATCAGTCGAATCCCGACCTGCCGGGACATGCTATAGCTCATTGCCGGGAGATTGAGCCAAGGACAACGCCACGCAATGCGATCCGCCGACAAGTTGCACATCCATTCAAACCACCAGCTCTCATCAGGAGCATTCACTAGGCGTTGCCGAAAGAAGTAGCCACGGCCGAGTGAAGCGTGACAAGAGTCCACAACTTGCAATTTATCCATCAACCATATCTGGGGAGGGATGAAAAATGAGAGAATAAAGAATAGAGAGATGTGCGGTGAGAGAAAAGTAAGATGAGGGTTTTGTGAGAAAAACCGAGCCCGAGGGCGAGTGGTGTGAGTGAATATACATGTGAGCTTGGGTGGGAAATATTACACCTGCAATGAGTGGACTCCCATAAACTGGTTGTCTCCGCAGAGAAAGCATCCAAGCCCATCAGTGTCTCAGCCAATGTCATGGCGATACAGCTCTTCCCATCCCTCAAGCCTTGAGCGACTTCAATCAAACGGATGCTAGCTCCTCCGGAGCCCGAGACAAACAGAAAATGAGATAGTAGGCACAAGCAGAGGGCGTGCTGCCGGAAGCCTTGCCAATAGTGGTTGCTGCGGTCACCGGCATCAGAGAATCGGTAAATCAGGCTCGGGATATCCAACATGCCATCACCAATCAGAGATCTAGCATCATGCGCATTAAGACCGCACATCCGCCCTAAGGTTTGGGCATAGCTAAAATTGAGCTGGGGCAGAATTTCCTCGCCTCGCTCGGACTCCATCAAGATTTGAAAATCTTCAAAAGTAGGACATACCTCTTGCCCGCCAAAGCTAAAGACGTGCGTCACCGGGTTCCAAAACCTTGCCGCGGCATAGAGGAAAGGAAGATGCAGTGGAGTCCTGCCTAGCGTGAATAGTGCATTCAAGCCAAAACCCCGGAAGTTCAACTTCTCCGAGCCATCTAAAGAAGAAATCCAAGATGTGAGATTTTTTGTGAGAAATGCCTCCATTTTTGCGAGGAAAGGTGATGAAATGAATGAGTTCCAAGGGTGGGGCTTTTATAGAGGGGCAAAACACTATTCAAAGGACACGTGTCAAATTTCTGGAGGTTGCGGGAGAGGTGGCCGGCCGGCCATCTATCCTAGTAGGCCGGCCACCCTCTAGGCTCCAAATGCAAAATGTTTTCGGCCTCGCGTTGGTCCTATTTTGCCCGCCGGAGGGAAGCTTGAGGCACTTTCATGCATCGGGAATGTCGAAGGCCTCCATTTCTATCAGTTTCGGATACATTCCATTATCCAGATTGTCCGTCCGAAGTACGTTTTGTTGTGTTTTGCTTATCGAGTTGTTGTTTTGTTTATCGAGTTGTAAGTTTTGTCGAGCTGTCGCATTTTGTGTTTTGAATTGTTACTTTTTGGTTATACAATTTTGTTAAGTCTTGTCTATTGAGTCGTTAACATTGTTGTACTTTGTTTATCGAGTTGTAAACTTGCTAAGATTCTGTTATTTCTTAGTGAGTCGAGTTGTTTTGATTTGTTGCGTCGGTTCATTACCTGACCCGGTAAATACATGAGGCACATTTTCATTCGATTCCATTTTTGTGCAAAATGATGCGATACGATGCTAAGAGTTTCAAATACAAACATCTTTTCAAAAGCTGTTTCATTCCATCATGTTTTTACAACAAAATAAAGGTAGAAGTTTTACAGAAAATAAAACTGCCTAACAATGCGCAAAGTGCTACAAACTACTAGCCAAAAAGTAAAATAAAGCAGGAAATAACATCAGTATCCTCGGGAACGGGAATAAGGAGGCCCTCTCATCCTCTTTTGCGGGACAACCTCCGTACCATCATCACCATCCAGATCAGAGCTGTCATCCTCCGGATCCCCCTCAGCCTCGCCTCCGCTCCCGGAACCAAGACCGGAGCCTCCCTCCCCAGGAGATGTCTCTGACACACGGTCTGTGACCTCCTCCTCCTCATCCTCGACAATGGGTGCCCTGCATCTACGAGACGACCCTGCTCCTCGAGCTCCTCGGTAAGGCCTGGATGGCCCAGCTCCTTGGGGCCCAGTACCTCGAGTAGGTCTAACACCTCGACCTCTCTGAGAAGGCCCGGGTGGCCCACCTCGTGTCGAAGCATATACGGGAGGCATCTGAAAATGAAAAGTGCAATACATCAGTTCAAACATAAAAAGCAGGTGCAAGTACAGTATGTGAGTGGGGTGTGTGCCAGATGTGTTCTACACAGCCTATCAGTGCAGCAGAATGCTCAAAACCAGCATGTTAATAGAAATATGATAAATGCAAGAGAGATGAAGGGTACCTGGAAGCCCATGATGGACATCTGTGCCTCTCTACGCAGGACCATCCCCTCAAGTGAGGCCACCACCCCGAGCATCTGGTCTATGTACTCCCGAGGTGGCTGCAGACACAAGCTCAACTCATCAATAAATAAGCAACTGCCAAAATGTCTGTGTGATAAATGAAAAATGGTAGAACATACCGGTGGTGAGTCAGGATCACTGACATATCTGTGACCAGGCATCGGAGGCTCTATAGGGATCGGAATCGGAGAAGTAGTCCCATACTGCCAACTCGTCAACTCAGTCGGCATATCTGGCCATCCAGGATGATCGAGAGTCGGAGGGATCGGAGGAATCGAACTGCCTCTACCTCTAGATGCACCAGCCCTGCTAGAAGAGGGGATGTCTGCAGCACGGGCACGACTCGAAGATGGTGCGCCAGTGGGCCTCAGTGGTGGAGCCCGTACTCCCGTCAAGGGGGGCATCAGATATATGCGGCGATAGGTGGCGTAGTTCCCCTCAATGAGATGTAATAAAGCATCGGTGCCCTGCATGTCCCTAGTGACCTCCTCAGTAGATAGCCTGTCGGCAGTCCGCATAGTGGGTGGAGGCACAGCAGGAGGGTCCTGAGAATCATACCCCCACACCTGACGCTGAAAGCGTTCCCCCAGGAACCAAGCCCTGCCGACTGGTCCCTCGAGCAGGAACCTATACTGGGAACTAGTCGACCCTCCGGGGTACTGATTCTCGAGATCGTCGCCAAAGACTGCCCAGGGTTGCCAGGTGATCTGCGGATAACCAGTGTACAAATCAATCAGAAATCAAGAAATACAAAGCAGATCAAAGATGAAAATGAAAGGCGAGAGTTCGAAATACCTCATCGCGCCGCGGTGTCGGCATCGTCGCAGAGAAGAGAGTCTCTCGAGGCCTCGATAGGTGCTCGCCCTCAAACATCAATGAAAACGGAGTCATAGGAGGTCCTGCCACCTCCATCTCCGGGGCTAATGTGGGGAAATATGCATATACCCATAGCTGAGAAAAGCAGTGCGGAATGTGAATACAAAGTGCTAAAGGCAGAATACAGAATGCAAAGTGCGCCGTGTGTACAGTGAATAAGTAATGAGAAGCAAAAATGTAAATCCAGAGGACAGAATGTACCTCCCAAGCTCTCCAGTAGCCGCCGAGTAAGTCCCCCCGCATGCGAGAGACTGCGCTCATGTAACAATAAAGGGTAGCCAGGCCAGCGCCGCCCCAATCATACTGATTGACCTGTGACAGGCCTACTAGGGCACTCAAGAGATAGAGCCCGACCATGTTCCCTCTATCAGCAAACAGAGTGGTGCCAAAGAGGAACATGAGGAAACCACCAATTATCTTGCTCGACCTCCTCGGGAGACTCGGGCTCCATCTGTGGCACGGAAATGGAAGAGAACCAAGTATACGAACCCTCCGGAAGCTCTGTCTCTGCGGAGTGCCCCAATAGATGCATCCAAGCAGCCTCCCACTGACCCATATCTTCATCGTAGGGAATGGGTCCACCACCTATGTCTAGGCCTGTGAGTACAGCGAAGTCCAGTGGGGTCATGGTCATATCCCCGATCGCAGAAAAATGGAAAGAATTGGTGGTGTCCCACCATCTCTCCGCCAGAGCAGCAAACAATGTCTTACTGATAAGACAGTGAGATAACCCCCTGCAGAATGGTCCGAATCCTGCAAAGTCAACCAAGTCTCGGACAGCTTCCGGAAGCTCAGCATACCACTCCCTCGCGGCAGTGGAGCCATACCCTCGCACGGTGCGAGAACCAACCTGCATTCAGAACGAATACATGTGTTCAGTACACAATAAAAACGAGCTGTGTGCAAATGAAATGAATGAGCTATGTACAAATCAGTGGGCTGTGTGTTCACTTCAAATCTGGGCTGCGTGTTCAGTAAATCAGAGTTTAGGGCTGTGTGTTCTACTCTTAATCAGTGGGCTGTGTGTTCACTTCAAATCTGAAGTGTGTTCAAGAAATCGAGTTTAGGGTCAGTGTGTTCTACTCTTCTTAATCAAGGGGTGTGTTCACTTCAAATTTGGTCATGTGTTGATAAATCGAGTTTGGGACTGTGTGTTCTACTCTTAATCGATGGCGTGTTCACTTCAAATCTGGGTGCGTGTTCAAGAATCGAGTTTAGGTGTGTTCTACTCTTAATCGATGTGTGTGTTCACTTCAAATCTGAAATTTGCGTGTTCAAGAATCGAGTTTGGGGTGTGTGTTCTACTCTTAATCGATTAGGCGTGTGTTCACTTCAAATCTGGGTGCGTGTTCAAGAATCGAGTTGAGGGTCAGTGTGTTCTACTCTTAATCAGTGGGCTGTGTGTTCACTTCAAAACTGGGCTGAGTGTTCAGTAAGTCAGAGTTTGGGACTGCGTGTTCAATTCTTAATCAGTGGGCTGTGTGTTCACTTCAAATCTGGGTCGTGTTCAGAAATCGAGTTTGGGACCTGTGTTCTACTCTTAATCAAGTAATGTGTTCACTTCAAACTGGGTCATGTGTTCAAGAAATCGAGTTTAGGGTCAGTGTGTTCTACTCTTAATCAAATGTGTGTTCACTTCAAACTGGGTCATGTTCAAGAATCGAGTTTGGGACTGTGTGTTCTACTTTTAATCAGTGGGCTGTATGTTCACTTCAAATCTGGGTCGTGTTCAAGAATCGAGTTTAGGGTCAGGTGTTCTACTCTTAATCGGTAATTTGTGTTCACTTCAAACTGGTCATCGTGTTCAAGAATCGAGTTTAGGGTCAGGTGTTCTACTCTTAAGCGATAATGTGTTCGCTTCAAATTTGGGTCATGCGTGTTCAAGAATCATCGAGTTTAGGGTCAGGTGTTCTACACTTAATCGGGTCAATGTGTTCGCTTCAAATCTGGGTCGTGTTCGTAAAATCTGAGTTTGGGACCTGTGTTCTACTCTTAGTCAAGATGTCTTTGGTGCTTATTTTCAACTTCGGGCTGTGTGTTCGGTGAATCAATGTTTGAGCCGTGTGTTCAATTCCTAACTAATGTGTACTGTGCGTTCACAATCAGTCAATGAGCTGTGTTCATGAAATTCAAGTGGCTAAGTCACATACTCATGATGCAAGTACTATGTCATAAGCTAAATTGTGTGTCTAAGCATGGCAAAGGTACAAAATGCACGAAAGATACAGAAAATAAAGTAAAATACCTCTGCATCGTGGGAGAGGTGCTGCTCCGGCTCTCGCAGAAGAAGATCCCCTGGTACCCGATCGTTGAACTCGGTGAAATGACGGAAAAGCGGCCATGAAGCCTATGTACGCATGAAGTATCGATCGGGAACAAAAGGGCGAACCCTTGGGGGCAATGTCATAATATCAAAATCATCTCCGGCGCCGGGAAAACCTCCACCGTGAGGGAAATGACCCGCCATGTCAAGAAATCTGCAAAGAGAAGCAAAAATGAGCAAAAATTAGAAAAAGTCAACAAAAGTCAACTCTCGGGAAATGAAAAGTCAACAAAAGTCAACTCCCGGAAAAATCTTCCAAATAATGAGACAAACTTACCTCAAGTGGTGACAATGAGAAGAGAAGCCCCGGAATCAAAATTTAGTCGGCTCAAAGTGCTTAACGCTGGAAGATTTCGCGAAAACAACTTACGTGGAATGGGAGGGCGCGATAAAATGCTTGATTTGAAGGAGAAAATGGTTTAGGGAGCAAGAGAAGAAGATTTCACGGCTGTGGGTGTGATTTCGGAGTGAGTGGGCAAGTGTATATATAGGAATCTCCAAAATGACCAAAATGCCCCTGCTTTTGGCAGGTGGCCGGGCGGCCACCTTTTCTGGCTGGCCGGCCATTTGCTTTTCCTTCCCTGGCCGATGGCCTCTCCTAGGGCAATGAGCTGGCCGACCATGGTCCCCACCCCCTCCCCTATCTCTCTGCAAATTTTGAGGAAAATCGGAGTTCCCGAGACCTGAAAAAGTTCAAGAAAAGTGCACTTTCTGGCGCCGAATTGCTCCACCGGAACTTCAATTGCAATTTCTGACATGTGTCTCATCATTATTCATCAAAATCAGAGTGTATCCTTTTTAAACATGTTGTGACCTCTCCGGGAGGTGAATCGAGGTCATGATCGAGTTGTTGCCGCCAAAATCTTGCGTTCCGGCTCGTTGTTGCGCAACAAAGCGGACACCACGATTTGTGCTCATTTGCATTATTTGGCTCATAATTTGCATTCTCATGAATGTTTTGCATTGTCATGCGTGATTTCTTGGTGTACAATACTTCTATGCTTGAGCATGTGTTGTCACGCATTATCTTTTCTCGCATTGTGATGCATCCACTCGCCGACCGCGTGTGTCAAACTTCGTAATCACAGAATCACATTGAATATATGTTGTTGGCATATTGTTCTTGTTGAATTTCTCTATTTTGCGAGCACGATATTGTATGTACGGTTCATTTGAGGTGCGACTGCACGAATCGCAGTATCGTTGATCGTATCTTCTCCGTGTGAGACGCGACGAGAATTGAATAATTCTCCGCATTCCTAACTCGCATGAAATGTAGTCGTTGCTTTGCATTCTTGCTTAAAAGCTGTTGCATCTATTTGTCAATACTTGCTTCATTACAGCTTGCTGCACTTGCATAATCACCTGGCTCCGTGCCTATCATTTGCATTTTGCCCCCTTTTCCTGAAGGCACGCTGCGCACACATCTCTGTTTATCTTGTATGATTGTCTAAGTCTTGACCTTGTCAAAAATGGGTCGTCTTTAGGCTTTGACATTCACTCTCGCCACTTCTTGACTTCGAAGTTCACAAAAGGCAAATCAGAGACACCCCATTTTGACCAACCTTAAGACTCAGACGTCACCGATTGAGCGCTCGGTGATGTTGCATATTGTGCTCGTTCAGAAGTCTCAGAGTTGTGGCCGAGCACCCTGCCTCCGGACTTCCGAACTCTCTTCTGTGCCTTGTCTCGGTTTGCGAACCAGACTCGGTTTTCTCTGTTTTCTTTCCTGAGGGGAGGGAGTGGTCCTGTAGGCTATCTCTCAGTGGCCGTGAGCTACTTTTCGGGGCCGTAGGCCATTTTACCCATTTCGGAACCCGGTTCCCGGTTTTCGGAGCCGTCAGGCCGTGTGCCTCGGTTCGGGACCGCCCAACCATCTCCGATTTCTCCGGTTTTCGGCAGGGACCTCTGTTTTATCATACTGAGGAACACTGGGGTCTCAGATACCCACTTCGTGGCCGAATGCCACTTTCGGTGCCTGCAGCCTATTTTCGGGACCCCGAACTGCGTGATTTGGGCCCCTAGCATTCATTTTGCATCGGTTTTTGTTCAATTTTGGCAGGTACCTCTGTTTTAGCATCAGGAAGATCACTGGAGGGTGGGAGGCCAGCAATTGTTCCAGAAAACCAGTTTCGCTCCTCCGGCGCCCGTTTTGCTCACTTAGGGCGGTGTTGAACACCTAGTGATATTTTCTTGAGCCGGATCGCATATTTGTGATGAGGGCACATGGGAGGACCCTAGAAAGTACTGGTCGGCCAGTAATTGTTACTTTCATTTTTGAGCCTCTCCTTCAAGTTCAATGTTGTGACTCCTGTTTCAGAGTTGCCAAATTACAACCTTAGAACATTGTTCTACATACCTGGGAGGACACCAAAACATGGTGGTCGGCCAGCAATTCTTCACTTCTTTTTTTGGCCATGGCCGGCCGGCCAGGGGGAGTGGCTGGCCGACCAGTTGGGGTGGCCGGCCGGCCACCTTCAAGAAATCCACCTGGCCGGCCAGCTTTCTGCTTTTGAACCCTTTACAGCTGTCCAGCTGCTTTTCAAAATATCCCTGTCCTCCGGGGGATATTTTGGGAGGGAAAGCTTGGATGCATTTCCCTCCCCTTTTACACCCTTTTTGGTCCTCTTAAAGGGTCGATAGCCCTTTGTTGAGTTTACAAAATTCCACCTCTAGAGCCTCTCTTTCAAACCCTCCATTTCCATAGCCAAAAACCCTAAAAAGCTTCAAGTTTCTAGCTCCTCTCTTCATCAACCCTAAGCACCACCATCACCACCTCCATTTCAGAAGCAAAGGAGTGATTTTCAAAGGCTAAGGATCAACAAATTGAAGCCAAGAAGCCACCAAAGTTAGATCTTCAAGGGTAAGACTCTATTTCCTTTTTTGAGCACAATTTTGAGTCAATTCTTTACCCTGTTTGCTTTTTGTTTTGGGCTCCGACCCCTACTGATTTTAGGCTTATTTTGAGCCCCTCTACAACTTTGTAGAAGGGCTCAGCTCTGTTTGGTGTCTCCATGATGCACCTCTTTCAATACCACTCTTTAGGCCAATAAATTGCATGCATTGTTTGGCTTTTGAGTGATCCATTTTCGAGGCTGATATATACTGTGAGTGGGCCTATTTTGAACCCTTCTTCAACTTTGAAGAAGGGCTCAATCATGTTTGGCCTCTCTATCATGCACTTTCTTTGTAATGCTCCATATTTTCCGTAAAATTGCATGATTTATTTGGCCTATTTGTGATCTGATTTGGAGCATATCATGAACTAATATTGTGCTTATTTTGAGCCCCTCTTCAATATTTAAGAAGGGATCAACCTGGTTTTCATGCTCTACATGCCACTTGCTTTGAATTCATGTTCTACTCCTATTTGGCATGCCCCTTTGAGCTAATTTGGATTCTGTTTTGAGTCTTCATCAGGCCTGGAAAGAGCCTTGTTTTGGCCTTCTCATAATGTTTTGTTAAGGGTTTTAGGCCATTTGGTGCATGCTTTTGGTACTTCATGTAATACCATCTTTGATTCCGTAAAATTACATGCTTTGTTAGGCTTTCTTGGCTTCTGTTTTCAGCCTTGATCAGGCTTAGAAAGTGTCTTAAAATGACCCATTCTTCATGTTTTGTTAAGGGTCCAAGGTTGTTTGATGCATTCTTTTGGTACCTCATGTTATAGCCTTTGTTGGCTCATTATTTTGCATGCTATGTTTAGCCTATCTACATACTGAATTGGGGGATGTCATCTCTTGTAAATGTGCATATTTTTGGCTCCTCTTTAATTTTTTAGAACTGTGTTTTTCAGTTTGAGCATTGTATATACCACTTGCTTTGTAATTCTCCTCTTTTCCCCCCATTTTTGCAAGCTATTTTTGCCATACTTGTGATCATTGTTTGGCCATATTTTGTACTGAAAAAATGCTAGTTTAGGGGCTTCCTTGCAACTGTTTTACATGTTATGTCCATATTGTGCATGTTTAGTAGGGCTGTAGGCCGTTTCGGGTGCATAACATTGCATTTCGGGCATCGGGTGTAATTTTGTCATAATTCGGGGGCTATTTGTGCATTATTTTAGCTACTGAAATTTGCATTTTTCATATGCCATATGCCACGTTTCATTTGCATGCCATTTCATGCCTGTATGTCGCTGCCTCGGTTTGCATGCCGTGTGCGCACATTTCGAGGCAGCTTGTTTTCATCTTTCGGCATCTTATGTGAGTGCGACTGAGGCCCTCTCATGTTAGTGTAAGCCCAATTTGCATTCCGTATGCCATTTCCTCGGTTTGCGTGCCCGCGTGCAGGCATTTCGAGGCATCTCATTCCCATAACATTGTGTATGTTAGGATTGCATATTAGCTACATTTCATGCATACCATGCATATCGCATCGTGTTCGGGATAGGCGTTAACCCGGGCACGGGAAACGAGGCGCGTTTCGTACTCCGAGTGACGGAACGGGTCTCAATTCCCAAGTCACCGACACTCCGGATTACCCATGATGGAGTTAGGTTTTATTGTAGCATTCATATGCATTCATCCTATATTGAGTTGTGCAATCCGACTCCTCGGCCATCATGCATCGATATGCGTGATTGATGGCACGAGGATCGAGGCATGCATATATTTGTGAAATACATTGCTATGCCCTTTTCCTGCTCTCTGTTGCAGCAAAATCAAGGATCAGCAACTTTTTGGAGTCTGACACGCATTTCGAGAAAATTGCAAACAGAGGCTAATTGGGGCATCCCAGTGGATTTCCGCAAATGACCCAGATACACTATTCATCGAAGCAAAGGCACCCCGGCTTGCATGCCGATTCTGATCTTTCTTTATTTAATTTGTAAATTAATTAGGATTTTTGTATATTACTTGGACTGTACTATTCTTTTATTCGGGTCTGTATTATTTATTCGGACCCTCTGCGCGAGGGCAATGTTGTAATAAGGGTGTGTGAGTGTGATGTATGTCTTCCAACCCCCATTTCCTTCTCCCTTTCATTTACACCATTTATGGTTAGATATAGGGCATATTTCAATTAGCATACAGTATGACAGCATGTTTGCATCATTCATCTGTTTTGTACGCACCGGGCTCGGCGCATCATACAAACTGCATCTGTATTTCAATTCCAAATTGAATACATGCTAACTGTAGCATCTCATATACCATGTTTAGAATAGCCGAGCCTGCTATAGTTGCATTTTGCATGTGTTGCATTAGGCATTTCAGCACATTTAGAATCATGCATGATTTCTAATCAGCTTTTGTTTTGGCTAGGAGTACTCAGTGAGTTTTATACTTTAGCATCCTTGCATGCGTGTGAGTGTTACCATGAATAGCATGCTTACCATGAGGCTATGTGCTTATATGATATAACTGCCTTGAATGCCTGTGGGTGGAGGTTGAGTTATCTGAATTGGAATAATTCATCAAATGCTTGTTTTAAGCCCACTAGATAGTGGCAAAATCATTGTTTTCTTAAGCCCACCTGAGGGTGGCAAATCCGCGTCTTAGCCTACTTGCGGGTAGCACCATCAAACCATTTTCAAACAAACAAACATGAGATGTTCAGTTCCAATTCAAGCGATTCAGTCTATACTTGTACGCTGTGCGCATCACATAGTAACCTAGGCTAATAACCGGAATAAGAACTCACAATGTTTTCAAAAAACAGATATCATGGTTAGTAGAGGCCGGTCTTTGGCCGGGCGAGCGGGGGTGCTCACGATGTGACCTTCCCCAATCGTACCCAAGTTCTTGAGCCAACTTTGGTGATGACGGATACGTGGCCTTTTGGCACCGAGTCAAGGTTTCCTAAATTTCTCATTTTAAAATATTTAGGTGGCGACTCTGTTATCTGGCAAAGCAGTCCATGTTTGGCACTTCTTTCAAAAAATCTGTTTTTCTCAAAAACGATTTGCCGGATTTGGACTCTTTGGTTCAAGATTTGGAACCGCGACAAAATCGAGTCTGAACTGTAAGCGAGGTCCCTCGCGGGCTTGTTACAATATGGCGACTAAGGTTTAAGCCGCCAATAGGCCACTTTTGGCTACCAAAAAAATTTTAGTTGCCGATTGTTTCCCCGACAAACTATAGGCGACCAAATATATTAATCGGCAAAAGTGATTGGTGACTAAAAACAAGACTTTTGGCGACTAAAATTTTAGTTGCCAAAAGTAAAATTTCTTGTAGTAGTCATTACATAAAAGTGTCATTTAAATAAACATATACGACAAGTTTAGTTAAATTATTTATGTGTATTTTGACAATCTATGCCCTATCATCATACTATAAAAGTGTCACTTAAATAAATATATATAATAATTTTATATGATATTATATTATAACATAGTAAAATAAATTGGAAAGAGAATTAGTAACATCAAATTAAAAGTAATTCTAATCATTTAATTTTTTTATTCATTAAAAAGATAAAAATATGCAAAAAATAAAAGTTATACAAAATTTATTTAAAAGAAATTAAATATAAGTGCGACGTGGTTGAATTAAGAAATAAATAGATAGATTAATTATGTTGAGTTTTAATTTTTTTAAATATTCTTTTTTGGACTGTTTATACGTGTTGTATATAATTATATATACATGTATATAAATTTTAAATTAAATGTTATTATATTAAAATATAAATAAGTTAAATGTAAAAATATGAAATATCTTTGATAAAAAAAACAAATGAATAATTGCCCAAAGTTAGAAAAATATAAAAAAATTAGTTCGTAAATTCTTTTTTAGTACTTATAATTCTATTAAATTTTGTTTATGGGTAGATTAGATTAAGTAAAAAAAGATTCAAATATTAGATTTTAGAAAAAAAAAATTAACTATAAGTGTATATTGATGTTGTTTTTTTTGAAAAAAAATAATAATAAGAGAAAAGATATGCGCTACAGAGAAAGGAAAAAAAAATTACTGATAAACAACACTATTAATTATATATATATGATGATATGATATGATGATACTCATAGGGGTATCAAAGTTGGCCCATTATTTTTAATTTTTAATTATTTAATTAAATTCCTGGTTTATATAAACTTTTAATACAATAACATATAATCTTACATCAACCAATCTAACTTTTTTTTTTACCTCTTCAAATCTCATCATCTGTCAACCTCAAATTAATTTGCTGATTTAAAAAAAAATACCTTTTAATTTTTAATTTCTTTCCCAACGCCTACATCTACAACTACTAAAAAATTTTAAATAATTTTTTATACAAATTCAATTTCTACATATATTGGATTTCAAAACAAATAAAGAAAGTAAATTAAGCAATTAGAATTTCATTTAATTTTAATTTTTTAATTTTCTCTCTAATTTAATTATTATTTATATTACCATAATTTATGAGGTATACACAAATAATTCAACAATTTTTAATTTTTTAACAAGATAATGGTTAGTAGTTGGTTGTTAGACTCTCCATAAACTCAACATGAAATCTCATGTATCTTAACACATAAGTGTCTTCTCCATGACCACTTGGGCAATTGTCCAAGATCATTTAATGAAAAATATTAAATATGTTTATTAAAGTAAAATTTTTATAGCACAACTTGTCGAAAATTTTTAGAAGTGAATGAGACTTGATTCCATTTGAATGAAAGTGGTGCAATCCTTTATGGTATCTCTTTATATGAAAATGTGTGAACCTAGTCACGAATACTTCTATAAATACCATCCTCATGACATTCATTTGTCAAGGAGTTTTAGGATTCATACATTATGGCTAGTCAAGTATATAAGAGTGCGCATGGCACAAATTGGTTCGCTGTACACACAGAAAGTTGGGCAATTTATGTGTGTGGTGATTGTTATATCATGGAGGCACACTACAAGAAAAAACACATTTGGCGACTAAAATTTTTTAGTCGCCAAAAACCAAGTTTGTAGTGACTAAAATTTTCGTCGCCAAAGCTCATTTATATTTTTTAAATTATACATTTGGCGACTAAATTTTTAGTCGCCAATAGTGAATTATTATTTTTTAATATATACATTTGGCGACTATTTTTTTCGTCGCCAATACTAAAGCTTTGGCGACCACCCATTTATGTAAAAAACAAATTACCCTCTGCTCTTCCCAAGTTTTGAACCACCAACCTCCTACATTCTAAACCTTTAGCAACGCACTCTCTCCACTATGCCACAATAACACCACATGAATACATATGCAAAATATATTATTTATATAGTATATACCGTATTAATATAAAACTATATATATAAACATAATTATTTTTATTCAATATAATTTATGTAAAAAATAAATTATCTATTAAAAAAAGGAAGCCACTTTTGGCGACTAAATTTTTTTTTAGTCACCAAAAAGCTTAGTTTCGACTACCACCAATAATTTAGTCGCTAAAAAAATTAATTTCCGCCTAAAAATAACCACTTTCGGTGACTAAACTTAATTTTAGTCGCCAAAACCTCCACTTTTGCCGACTAAATTGAATTTTAGTCGCCAATTGTCCACTTTTAGCTACTAAATTTTTTTTAGTAGCCAAAAACCTTTACTTTTGGCTACAAATTTTTTTTTGGTCGGTAAAACACTTATAATCGGCGACCAAACTATTTTTTAGTCGCCAAAACCTATACTTTTGGCTACTAAATTTTTTTAGTCGCCAAAAATCTTCACTTTTGGCTACTAAAATTGTTTTAGTCGCTAAAACCCATATAATCGGCGACTAAACTGATTTTTAGTCGCCAATAACTATACATTTGGCTACTATACTGTTTCAGTCACCAAAAGTCTTTCACTTTTGGCTACGAATTCAATTTTAGTCACCAATTGTCCTACTTTCAGTGACGAAATTTATATTTTTAGTTGCTAAAACTACTTTTTCTTGTAGTGGTAGGACGCTTATCAATCAGAGGCGATGGCGAATTTCTGTTTGAAAGACATAGTGTTCAAGCACTAGCCTCGGTCACAAATTGTTGTAACTTTTGAAGAATTTCTGCAAGAAATTTCTTATGTTTTATTTTATTTCTTATTTGCATTAAATTGATTTGTCGAAAATATTTTTCCTACAATTTTAAGACAGAAATTCGAATGTATTTATAGTTTCTTTGTTGTATAGATTCTGTGTTACAGATTTAATATTTTTTCGATTTGAACAAAATTAATTTTTTGCAAATCGTTTTTCTGCATAATATGTTTCCTGTTTAGAGTAAAACTTTCAGTATTGTCTGACTTTATATTTTCACTAGTAACAGAATCCATAAATGTTGGTCACTTTTATCCAAAATTGTGTCTAACACAAGTCTTGATTAAATTTATTTTCATTTCTAGATTTAATCTATCTATTACTGGTATTTATTCGAAATAGAATTTATATCTATTGTGAGTATGATACTTTTCTTTCATATTATGTGGTGATACTGTTCTATATGAAATTGTGTTGGTGAAAATACCAGAAAAATTATATTTTTATTGATAAATAATGTAAAGAAAATGAGATACAAATAGATCAGGCTGAGGTACGGATATCTTGTTTTCTTTAAGGAGATCAAGCCCACTGCGATAGGAAGAACCCAAATACTGATGCAGTAGTCACAAAACTATGATTTGTCCCCTGCAGGATACAACAGCCCGACCACTTGTCGTATGGTTCAAGCCAACTCTGCACAAGATGGTGAACCCAAAGCTCTACCAAGAAAAACATCATTCTTTGCTAGTAATCTCTCTTGTATAGAAAATAGTTGGTGTAAAAAAACAGTAGATGAGAAGAACTATATATAGGCCACTAGGATTTTACAAAATACACGAAAAAATAATAAAGACCATGAATCTAAAGAAAAGGGAGATTGTATCCAAATATTAACTCACCACTAAGTTCATGAATTCTAATTAATCTTTATTCATGAACAAGACAAAAGGTCACCAAAGAAATGAATCTCCATACATGAATAAGATGAGATTCATGAATAAGACAAAAGAAGATTCATGAACAAAAATATATAAATAAATAAATAAAAGATATTAAAATGGTCCAACAATCCCACACTCATTTTAATATCAACAAGGACAAGAGAGATTATCAAATAAAGACAGACTAGTATGCATTATGAAAGTGTGCTCTGCATTGAACCTTCATTAGTGAAATAACAGCCTTTACTCCAAAGTCAGTAATGGTCTCAGACTTGAACTATGACTTCTTAGGAGAAATAAAGTATTACTGTTCACACATAATAATCTAGGTATTGACATGAGTTTTTAATAGCCAGCACATTACGGCCTTGTGCTTATCCTAGTTTTCATGAGCATATTTGAGAATTAGCCTTGTTCTTATAGAAAACGGCCCCACTTTCATGCTCACATAGGTGAAATCTGTCAAGGATGTTCTTGTAATTGACACACCCCACTCAACAAGAGCTACAGAATTTCATTAAGAGTATAAAAACTCAACCCTCCAACATTACAAGACAAATGCACTTACATCATAGGTATGGATAACAAATTATTAAGGAGTGCATTTTTTACAATCACCATACGATTCGTTCTTCCCATTGAACCTAGTTACAGGATATTTGGTCCATAGGTTGGGTATCCTCATACATGGTTTATGATTTTATAGGCGTCAAACCCATCCCCCTCGATTTATTCCAGACCTTATCTCTCGCCAAGGCCTTGGTTAGCGAATCTGCAAGATTATCACAAGATCTTACATAATTCATAGTTATGATGCCATTACTCAAATAGGATCTCACATTACCGTGTTTCCTTTTAATAGGTCTGGATTTACCATTATAAAAATGGTTGTGCACTCTACCAATAGCATTAGTGCTATCACAACGAATTAACATATGAGGAATTGGTGTTTCCCAAAAAGGGATTTTATGTAACAAATCTCTCACCCAATTCACTTCCTCACATGCTGAAACTAACGTCATAAGTTCAGCTTTCATAGTAAAATTAGTAATTATAGTCTGTTTTTAGACTTCCAACATATTGCACCACCACCCAAGGTAAAAATAAAACCCGAGGTAGAGAGAGAATCACCTGACAAAGTGTTCCAATCGGCATCATTATATCTCTCAAGTACCACAGCATACTTGTTATAAAACAAATCATAGTTTTTGGTACTAGATAAATATCTCATAATTCTTCCCATGGCAAGCCAATAATCTCGACTTGCTAGTAAATCTGCTAAGTACTCCAACCGCATATGCGATGTCAGGTCTAGTACAGTCAGTAGAATATCTCAAACTACCAATCATGCTAGCATATTCCTTTTGATTAATCACTTCTCTTTCATTTGTTACAACAGATAAATGTATGCTTACATCAAAAGGAGTAGCAACATGTTTATAGTCTAGAAAGTTGTATTTTTTTAAAATTTTCTCAACATAATGCGACTGATCAAGAAAAATGCCATCATTAGTCTTGATAATTTTAATTCCCGAAATAAAATTAGCTTCATGAAGATCTTTCATATCAAAATGACTATTAAGTATATTTTTAGTCTCATTTATAATATGCAAATTAGGGCAAAAGATAAGTAGATCATCCACATATAGGCTAATAATTACATGCGCATTCTCACAAGTTTTATAATATATGTACTTATCACATTTATTAGTCTTATAGCCATTCTCAAATATACAGGAATCAAATTTCTCAAACCACTATTTAGGGGCTTGTTTTAAACCATAAAGGGATTTAGTTAGCTTACACACCTTGCTTTCTTGGCCAGGCTCCACAAAGCCTTCGGGTTGGTCCATGTAAATCTCCTCATCTAGATCTCCATTTAAAAATGTTGTTTTCATATCCATTTGATGAATTTTTAAATCATGAATTGTAGCTACTGCTATCAACGGTCTAATGGATGTAACTCTAGTAACCGGAGAGAAAGTATCAAAGAAATCAATATCAGCTTGTTGCTTAAAACCTTTAGCGACAAGCCTCACTTTATATTTATCTATAGTTCCATCCGGTTTAAGTTTTTTACGAAGGACCCATTTACACCCAATAGTTTTACTACCTGGAGGTAAATCCACTAGCTTCTATGTTTTATTTAAAAGTAGTAAATCTACCTTATCATTTACAGCCTCTCCCTAGAAAATAGCATTAAGTGATGATAAAGCTTTTTGTACCGTAAGAGGAATTTCTTTCACATTGTAAAGATAATAGTCAGGGCCAAAATCTTTTTCAACTCTAGCTCGTTTACTTCTTCTTGGTTGGATTTGAAAATTTTCTTGTTCTTGAAAAATTTGAGATGGAGTAGAAGAGCTAGGTATGGATAAAATATTTTTAGAAAATATTTGACCCCTACTATTTCTAGATTTGAAAGGAAATTTGTTTTCATGAAAAATAGCATCACCTTGTACTATGCAACACATATACAAGAAAAGCACAGGTGGTAGCTCGTTCACCCAATTTAGGTCATTTAGGATCTGCAAGCCTCACAAAAGCTAAACGACCCCAAACCCTCAAATAACCTAGATTTGGTTTATGCCCCGCCATAACTCATAAGGTACAATTTTAGTCTTTTTGTGTGGCACTCTATTTATCACATGGCGAGCTATTAAATAGCCTTGCCCCAAAGATTTGAGGGAGCACCTGAATCAATAAGCATAGTATTCGTCAAGTCAATTAACGTTCTATTTTTTCTTTCAGCTATGCCATTAGATGAAGGTGAATATGGTGGAGTAGTCTTATGAATAATTTCCAATGACTGAACAAAAGAGTTGAATCCAAGAGATTCATACTTCTGGCCTCTATCACTTCTAATTCTCTTAATCTTTTTACCGAATTGATTTTCCACTTCAAGAAGGAATTCCTTAAATTTATCAAAAGCATCACTTTTATTTTTTAATAAATATACGTTTGTGTATTTTGAAAAATCATCAATAGAAGTGATAAAATATCGATTATCACCCCAAGTTAAAATTCCTTCAAGCTCACACAAATCAGTATGAAATAATTCTAGCAATTCGGTATTTTTTTTCAACATTTTTATGAGGCCTCTTTGTAATTTTTGCTTAACTGCAAACTTCACATTTCTCAAAATTTTTTGTCACCTTAGGAATTAATCTTAAACTACTCATGATTCCCACATATTTACTATTAATATGACACAAGCGAGTATGCCAAAAATTAATAGAAGACAAAGTGTAAGTGGTGTCATAGTAATAATCATAAAATTAATCAGCAAAAAAATTTAAGAGATAAAAATGACATTTATACTCATCTGTATTATAGGAAGCGACTTTTGCTTCATGTGCCTCGTAGTCTTCATCATTCATCTCTTCGGTTGGGATTTTGTTTGGGTTCTTCTCAGTAAGAACATATGCAACTTTCAAAAGGTTGAGGTAAAAAAAAAAAACTTTTCCGTTCCACCTCTTAAAATGAACTCCCTTGAACTTGAAAGGCTTGTTGAGATCTTCAATTCCATCATTGGTTTTTTCTAGTACTTGATCCATGGTTGATCTCCTTAAAATTGTTTATGAAAATACCAGAAAAATTATATTTTTATTGATAAATAATGCAAAGAAAATGAGATACAAGTAAATCAAGCTGATGTATGGATATCTCGTTTTCTTTAAGGAGATCAAGCCCACTGCGGTAGAAAGAACCCAAATACCGATGCAGCAGTCATAAAATTATGACTTGTCCCCTCTAAGATACAACAGCCCGACCACTTGTCGTATGGTTCAAGCCAACTCTACACAAGATGGTGAACCCAATGCTCCACCATTCTTTGCTAGTAATCTCTCTTGTATAGAAAATAGTTGGTGTGTTGTAGATGAGAAGAACTATATATAGGCCACTAGGACTTTACAAAATATACCAAAAAATAATAAAGACCATGAACCTAGAGAAAATGGAGAGTGTATCTATAGACACCCCATTTTTGATCGACCTTAAGACTCAGACGTCACCGATTGAGCACTTGGTGATGTTGCATATCGTGCTTGTTCCGAAGTTTCAGAGTCTCGGCTGCGAGCCTTGCCTCCGGACTTTCGAGCTTTTCTGTGCTTTGCCTCGGTTTGCGAACCAGGCTCTATTTTCTCTGTTTTCTCTTCTCGAAAGGAGGGAGAGGTCTCGTAGATCATCTCTCAGTGGCCGTAGGCTATGCTTCGTGGTCGTAGGCCATTTTTCCTATTTCGGAGCCCGGTTCCCGGTTTTCGGAGCCGTCGGGCCGAGTGCCTCGGTTCGGAACCGCCTAACCACCTCCATTTGCTCCGGTTTTTGGCATGCATCTTATTTACTCCCTTTTGAGGGACACTGTGGTCCGAGAGACCAACTTTGTGGTCGAACACCACTTCCGGTGCCTTACAGTCAGTTTTCGGGGCCCCCAGATGCGCGTTTCGGCCCCCGAACCCTCATTTCGCATCGGTTTGGGCTCATTTTTGGCAGGGACCTCTGTTTCATTATTGAGAAGGTCGTAGAAGGGTGGGAGGCCAGTAATTGTTTCAGCAATCAGTTATATTCCTTCATCGCCCTCCGTCGCCCGTTTTTCTTACTCGAAAGCCATTGTTGACCACCCTAAGGCCACTTTTTCTTGCCCAAAACCACATATTTGTGTTGTAGACACCTGGGAGGCCACCAATATCACATGGCCGGCCAGTAATTTTCATTGACCCTTTTGAACCGCTCCAAAAAATGGCCTTTTCTCTCTCCTGGTTCACTGTCTCCAGTTTTTGACCACATGGCTGTGTTGAGCACACATGGGAGGCCACCAATTTGTGGTAGCCGGCCACTAATGCCACTTGACCCTTTTGACCCTTGGCCGGCCGGCCATGGGGAGGGCCGGTCGGCCACCTAAACCCTAGCAAACTGGCCGGCCATGATCCTCAGGGTTGGTACATTACAAAACTGCCCTCCTTTTCTCCCCAGATTTTGTATCCGGGAGGTTGCAATTTTGGGGGGAAACTTGAATTGTTTCCCTCCCATTTTTCTTCCACTTTTCCCCCCCTTTTGTCTATATATCCAGCAGCCCCAGCCCCCTTGCAAAGGGTTAGAAAAATTTGCCTTAAGCCTTGCATCACATCTCCCTCTTTCCCTCACTTCAAGCACCCAAACCTCCTAAACCTTACACCATTTCTACACCATCACCTAGCACCACACCACCACTCCATTCCAGCAGCTTGGAGGATCTTTCTAGAGCTTAGGAGGCAACATTTCTTGGTCCAAAGGCTGTCAAAGACTTGGTCTACAAGGGTAACTTTCATTTCCCCTCTTTTGTGCTTCATTTTGTTCAATATTCTAGCTCTTTGTGCTTGCATATTTGGGCTCCGACCCTAACAATAAATAGGCTTATTTTGAGCTATTTTTCATGTTTGTTTAAGGGATTCTCACTTTTTGAGGCTTCCTTTTTGCACTTGCTTCTTTACCTCTCTTGTATGCCTATTTCTTGTGTAGTATTTTTGGCCTATGTATAAACTGTTTTGAGCTCTGTCACAAACTGTAAAATGTTTGTTTTAGCCCTTTTTCAACATTTTTGAAGGGGTCATCACTATTTGGGGCCTTCTTTTGTCACTTTCCTTTGTATTCCTCTTTTGGCCCCATTTTTGCATGATTTGTTAGCCTCTTGTGCTTCTGTTTTTGGGCTCTGGTCCAAACTATAAATGGACTTATTTTGACCCTCTCTTCATGTTTCGTTAAGGGTATTTTACTGTTTGAGGCATCCTTTTTGTACTTTGTGTTATAGCTCTCTTTTTGGCCTTATTTTGCATAATATTTTAAGCATGCTTGTGCACTGTTTTGGGTTTGATCATAAACTGTAAAAGGTCATATTTTGGGCCCCTCTTCAACATTGTTGAAGGGACCTCATCTGTTTGGGTCTGGCAGCCATCACTTCCTTCTTTGTTTCCCTTTTGGCCCATTTCTTGCATGAGAGCTTAGCCATATTTGTGTTTGTTTTTATGACTTGTTGTAAACTGTAAAATACCATATTTTGGGTCCCTCTTCAACATTGTAGAAGGGACCTTCTCTGTTTGAGGTCAGAAACTGCTACTTGCTTCATTATCTCGCTTTCGGGGCCATTTTTGCATGCCAGCTTAGCTCCATTTGGGTTCACTGTTTGGCCTTGCTTAAAACTGTAAATATGCTTTTTTTGGGGCTGTCTTGATTCTTTCTACACACTTCATGTTCAAATAATGCATGCCTTGCATAGCCATAGGTCATTTCATGCGCCTAATTTCATGTTTTGGGATTCATTTCATGCATCGGATGACATTTTGCCATCTTTCGGGGCTGTTTTGTATCACTTATTGCCTCTGAAATTTTCATGCTAATATGCCATATTCCGTGTCTTTCCATGTCTTGTTAGAGTGGCATTTCATGCCTTAGGGTCGGTCTTCGGTTTGTGTGCACGTGTGCATGCATTCCGAGTATCTCATTTTCATCTAATGGCCTCCTATGTGAGTGTGGCCGAGATCCACTTGTGTTGGTGTAAGTCCATTATGCATTGTGTATGCCATTTCGTTTCATAGCATTGTGTATGCTAGGTTGTATGTTAGTGCATTGTGTATACCATGTTACCTTGTGCATCGTGTATGCCATTTTATAGCATGTTGCATGTTAGGATGTATCTTAGTTGCATTTCATGCATGTCATGCATATTGCATTGTGTTCGGGATAGGGGTTAGTCTTAGCACGGGAAATGAGGAACGTTTCGTACTCCGAGTGACGGAACGTGTCTCAATTTCCCAGTCGCCGACACTCCGGATCATCCATGATGGAGTTAGGTCTTAGCTTTATTTTCATGTGCATTCATTCCATATTGAGTTGTGCAATTCGACTCCTTGGCCATCGTGTATCGAGATGCGTGATTGGTGGCACAAGGATCGAGGCATGCATACATTTGTGAAAATACATTGCCATGCCCCTTTCCTGCTCTCTGTTGCAGCAAATCAAGAATCAGCATCTTCTGGGGCTTGGCGCGCTTTCCAAAAATTATTGCAAAACAGAGGCTAATTGGGACATCACAGTGGATTTCCGTGCAAAGGCAACCCGGATATGCATCATTCATTATCTGAAGAAGAGTCAAGGCAGTCCCTGGCTTGCATGCCAGTTTATTGTTTTCTTAGTTAATTTTGTTAATTAATTAGGAATTTGTACATATCTTGGACTGTATTATTTGGACTGTACTATTCGGGATTGTATATTATTTATTCGGACCCTCTGCGCGAGGGCAATGTTGTAATAAGTGTGTGTGTGTGATGTATGTCTTCCAACCCCACGTCTTTCTTCCCTTTTATTTACCAGCTTATGATGGTTAGATTAGGGCATGTTTCAATTAGCATACAGTATGATAGCATGTTTGCATTCATTCATCTATTTTGCATGCACCGGACTCGGCACATCATACTAACTGCATTTGTATTTCAATTCTAAGTTGAATACGTGTTAGCAGTAGCATTTCATATGCCATGTTTAGAATAGCCGAGCCTGCTATAGTTGCATTTTTGCATGTGTTGTATTAGGCATTTCTATATAGTTAGGATCATGCATGGATTTCTAATCGGTTTCTGTTTTGGCTTGGAATACTTGGTGAGTTTTATGCTTTAGCATCTTTGCATGTGTGTGAGTGACTGCCATGATAGCATGCTTACCATGAGGCTAACTGCTTATGTGATATACCTGCTTGGATGCTTGCGGGTGGAAGTTGGGTTATTTGGATTGGAACAATTCATCAAATGTTTGTTTTAAGCCCATTAGACAGTGGCAAAATCATGTTTTCTAAGCCCACCCGAGGGTGGCAAAATCCGCATTTTAAGCCTACTTGCGAGTAGCAAACCATTTTCACAAACAAACATGAAGTGTTTTGTTCCAATTCAGACGACTCAGTCTATACTTATATACTGTGTGCATCACATAGTAACCTAGGCTAATAACCGGAATAAGAACACACAATGTTTTCAAAAATAGATATCATGGTTAGTAGAGGCTGATCTTTGATCAGGCGAGCGGGGGTGCTCACGAAGTGACCTTTCCCAATTGTACCCAAGTTTCCGAGCCGAGGCAACTTTGGTGATGACGGACATGTGACCTTATGCAAACGAGTTAGGGTTTTCTAAATTTTCCAAAAATAAAATATTTAGGTAGCGACTCTGTATCTGACAAAGCAGTCCATGTTTGGCACTTCTTTTCTAAAAATTTGTTTTCTCAAAACGATTTGCCGGATTTGGACTCTTTGGTTCAGATTAAGAACCGTAATACAAATCGAGTCCGAACTGTAGCGAGGTCCCTCGCGGACTTGTTACAGTATCCAACTATTAACTCACCACCAAGTTCATGAATTCTAATTAATCTTCATTTATGAACTAGACAAAAGGTCACCAAAGCAATGAATCTCCATACATGAACAAGATGAGATTCATGAATAAGACAAAAGAAGATTCATGAACAAAAATATATAAATAAATAAATAAAATATATTAAAATGGTCCAACAAAATGATTTTGATTTCATACAGATTTTGTTTCCTGTTTTCAATTTTGTATAATATAGAAGTTTTATTCTGTGTTATTCGAGGTTGAATTTATACAGACTTTGTATTCTGTATTTTTGTTTATCAGTTGTGAACAATTTTATAATGAATGGGTATAATTTATTCGTTTTTTAATATGTGTAATTTGTTATACAAATTTTTAATTATTTTATATTATAAAAACTGTTTTCTTTGAACCAAAAATTCTAATTGTGTATTGATTAAATTATTTACGGTAATCAATTTTGACTATTGTTGATTTGCAACTATGAACAAAGTATAAAGCCACAAATAATTCTTTTATGAATGGTAGACAATGGTTAATACACACGAAGTAGTGACTTTTTGTTCGTGGTGTTCGGAATTTCAAATTTCGAATTTCCTTTAAATCCATTTCGTGGTGTTTTGTCTTTTTTGGTTTTAAATTAAAAATAATTGTGTTATTTTAGTTACACTCAAATTTGTTTGTGAATTGAGAATCTTTTTATCTCAATTTGTGACATGGTACATGATAAAATTTATATATGTTAATCTATTCATGCGATCTATTTTTTGTATGATGCGTGATGAGAATTCATGTTATTTTTGTTAAATTAATTTCATGTTATTGAGAATAATCAATTGATATATTGATTCTGTAAATGAGCGTATTAATTTGGGTTTTTCAATTAATTTGGAATGAGTTTTTATGACATCATATTGCCATAACATTTTTAGAATTAAAAAGAAAAAAAAATTGACTGCTTTCATTTCAGTGCTATGTTTGGGATTTAAATAAAATTTTATTCAAAACTTTATGAAATTTTTAATTAATTTGTGATTGTGATGATAACCTTACCGTTGAATCTTTTCTAGAGTATTATATGAAATAGTATATTTCCTTTATAAATAACCTTTCGTCTAATTGTGGTCATTTTGTATTCTTACAATGTCAAAGCGTTTAGTGACACTGGAGAAGTTTAAGCACAATGGTTTAAATAATGATGTCATTCCGTTTAATTAGAAGTGAATTGATGAATCTTTTGCATTAATTATTATTTTGTTAATATAATGATCAATTTGAAAATGTTTATATGCCATAATAGGTATCCAATTGTTTTGATAGCATAAAAGGGGCCTATTATGTTTGGTATAAGCCCATAATTTAAGAGTGAGTAGTTAGATGGGTTTATTTATATGCCTTATAAAAGTAATGGAATGATTTGCATCAAATACATATTTGCCATTAATTTGTGTTGATAGCTGTGATAGTGATACTTGTTCAAAAATAAGTTATGTTTTTTTTTTTTTTTTGTTATCACAAATGCAGGGGAGATAAGTAGAGTTGCCTGCTAATCATTCCATAGAAACTCGAACAAGAGATATTCAAATTGAAGAGTTAAATCTTAATTTCAAGGTACAAATATTTTTTATTAAGGTTTCATTTGACAACATTACTTTTTAGTCTAAAAGCCAAAAAGTTATTAAAAAAACTAAAAAGCCAACAACTTATATAAAAAAGTCAAAGATTTATTTTCTCTCTATTTTTTGCACATCTTTTCGTAAAAAATCAAAAAAATATCCCAAACATACTTATTTTTTTATCTCATATTTTAGCCAAAAAGTCAAAAAAATTACTAAAATAGCCTGTTCTCAAACGAGACCTTAGTACTTTTTCCTAAATGCATTTTAAGGAATTTTTTTTATGAGGATATGATTTTGGTATTAATTTTGACTTGTAAATTCATAATTATTCTAAGTATTCTATTTCATAAATTTGGTTTAGAATTTTATTATTCAAACACACCATAGTAAATAAGTGATGAATGTTATATTCTGATTTATATCAAAATTGTGGGGGTGTATTGACATTTTTGTGTGATAATGTCTTAATAAAGAAATTAATTTTTCTTAGAATACTTAAAATGTGAGAGTGTTTGGCGGACTTTACTAAAGTAACTATTCTGATGATAAGTCCACAAATGATCTCAATTCTTTGTATAAGACAAAGTAGGCGGGGAAAAAAAATGACTTGGTTAACTCTTAGAGAACATCTCTAGGTCTATTAATTATTTTAAATATGAGAGTGACATAGAGTAATGGTAAGTCTTGATATCGTAAAATATTTGCTCTCAGATGTGAATATTTTTTTGGAACAATATAAGTGGATCCACTCAATAATACAAAAAGAAAAAGGTTAAACAAAAAATAGCGGCCACTAACAATAAGTTTGATCAGAGAGCAAATGAGAGAAAGTTTATCGATAAGAACATGGTTGAAGCCTATTAATTTTGAGTCGCCAAAATGGCAGCCCAACCCAAGATTTAGGTTCAAAGGGACATTATGGATGACTCACCAGAAATCACTAAGGGAATCTATCTCCTATTTATTCCTATGATAAGAGTGATAGTTGCAACATGTGTTGTATGCAGGAGACTTAGGGCAAGCTATGTTTTTAATGATTACTTATATTGAAAAACATAGAGGGGTATCTTTCAAGAAGAGTGTTTAAGAGACTCGATGTAATGCCCCCAAAATCTAATAACAATGAAGTAGACATGAACAAAATGCACAACCCTTCCTCTACCAACCAACTTCCTCAATTAGTATTTCATTTCATAGAAGAAGTATACAAAAGTATTCACATGCAATATATATTCAACCTTCCAAAAAGATGAATTCATAGCATGTGTAACCTTTTAAAAGTGAAAGAAATAATAACAGGATAAATGTCCAAAGGCTACAAATTCTAAGGCATAAGTCCGATTACACAAAAGGGTGTCGACCCAACATATTAGGCCCTTGGCTTGCCACATCCACACCCTTTAACTAGATGGAACCACTACATCTTTTCTTGCACAAATCCATTAGGGGTGAGCACATAGCCTAGTAGAGAATTCTTAACAAAGTATATATATGTTTAAGCATTCCATATACATGAATGCAATGCCATGCCATGTCCAAATGTTAACATTTTCCATTTATTTTGAAACTACATGCAATGCCTCTTTCAAAATGCACTTTCACCTTGAAATTCAAATTTAGACAATGGGGTAGTAAATACGACTTAGGTAATCTCTAGGTTGGTGTCTGCAAGTAGGCATAACAAACACTATCAAATCCTCACTTTACCGACTCCTGATCGGGAGGCATGTAATACCTCCTAGGCGCATGTTTTCTGTCTTTCATCCCGGACACTCAAGCCAACTTAAACAATACCACTTACACCCCCCATCCAGACTTACCAAACGTATTTACCTAGAAAAATTTCCATAACAATAATTGTTTCCTCAAAACCATGAATTTAATTATCAAAACATAATCGTGATTGAAACAATATTCAAGATGATGCAACTGAATGAAATGAGAGATAATTAGATAAGATATCTCCAAAATCCCAACACTTGTTCAAGTAAACTTCCACTGTTTAATAGTTTTCAAAATATAAATAAATAAATAAATAAAATCATAACATAACACAAATCCATGTGACAATGGCATTCCCTCATATTCACAATCAACATTCATTTTCATCTTCCATACGCTAAACATATGTACATCATATTATCATAATTACCCAATCTCACCTCTTACCCCTTTCATGAGTATTTCAATTACACAACAACGTGAATAGAAGTTCCTTCAATTTCTCGAAGGTTTTAGCATAAACTCCATGGATGTTTCACAAATTTCACATTTTCCCAAGTTGTCCCAAAATCTTAGGTTTGCTCAAAAAAGGGTTTTTCCTTTATCTTCAAAATGTCCTCTTGCATGCATCTCCAAATGGTTCATAATTCACAAAATAATTTATCTTGGGTCAAATTCATGAGAAATAAATCACTTCTCTAACATCTTCTAGGGTCAACACTTTAACACCCAAAAATTCAAACTTGGAATTGTAAGGAAAATGAATAAGGCATGCTAAAATCATATATATAACTCAAAGAAACTCCTTATCGCAAGACTTTGAGAGGAGAAGATGGAAAGTTCCGAAATCAATGGCGTTAAAATCTGATATCCACCATACAAAACGTAGCCCTCAAGGAGCTCTCAAAAATTAAAGAAGACACTAAGGTCAAAATCTCAACGAATAATGAGAGATCAAGGAGTGGATGGAGGGTTTCTAGAGAAAGATGGGCGAAAAGAGAGTGAGAGTTAATGTAGAGAGAAAGTGTGAAGTGAAAAGTGAGAGAAAAGTATGTAAGGCTTAACTTTTGAAGTGATTTGGCACAATCTTTGGAGCAAACTGTGAACAGACTGCTCGAGCAACCAAACCTACGCTCGAGTAAACAATTCAAATTTGAAAGACTACTCAAGCGACCAAATCTGGACTCTAAAGGAAAATACCAACTCCTAGAATCTTCATTCCCCTCTGTAAAAGACCACTAGAGCAATTAAAGCTTCGCTCGAGTGAAAAACACCTGCTTCCAGAAATTCAGACTGCAAAACAAGATACTAGAAGGTCAATTTCACTGCTCGAGTGACCAAAAGACCGCTTGAGCGGTCTCAACCTGAAGTAAGACAAGGCAGTCTTAAAACACAACCCACCTCCCTAGTTTTACTCTAACACCCAAAAGTACAAGAAGACATCTCGGAACTCACAAAAATACACCAACTGAAATAACCACAAGGAATAATAGATAACTACACAAAACTCAAAAGGTTTGACGCTGACGAAGACTCAAAACTCAACTCATATTTGTTTGCGAAAATGATTTGAATTTGCCACCTCAAGTGGGCTTAAAAGTTTGTGGATTTGCCACCAAACATAGTGGGCTTAAAACATGATTTGCCACTCAACAAAGTGGATGGAAAACGCACATTCGTTGAATCGTTCCAATTCAAACAACAAGCCTTCATCCACAGGCATTTATGCAGTTTAGCAAGTAAGCATATAGCCTCATGGCAAGCATGCTAATCATGGAAACATTTACACTTATGCAAGTATGCTAAAGCGTAAAAACTCACCTAGTACTCCAAGCTAGGAAAACATGAGTTAGAAAAATATGCATGATTCTTAACTATACAAGATGCCTAATGCAACACATGTAATAATGCAATTAATAGGCTCGGCTACTAATATGGCATATGATTTGATTTGAACAACATGCGATTAAACACATATTCGAATAAGATATTAAGATGGCAATGCAGTTTGAATGATGCGCCGAGCCTCGGTGCATGCAATATGAGATGAATAATGCAAGCATAAGGCATAAGGTATGCCTATTTGAAATATGTTCCCAATCTAACCATCAAAAGCGATTAAATAAAAGGAAGAAAGACATGGGGTTAGAAGACATATATACACGCACGCACACTTATTATAACATTATGCCCTCGCGGAGAAGGGTCCGAATGAATAAGTTAACTAGCTAACTAGGCTAATTAAGCTAACTAATTATTATAAAATTTGAAACTAATTAACTACTCTAGTTAACTAATTATTACAAACCAAAATCGAATAACTAGTTAAACTAACTAATTATTTACAACACTTAATTAGCTACGACTAATCAATTACAACATGTATTTAAGCTAGATATTTAAACATTAAATAAGCTTAAAATGCAAGGGAGCTCATGTACATGCTCGATTTCCACCCGAAAGGTCACTGTTTTGCTATTGAATGCCTCTATTTGCACATAAGCACTTATACTTTCTCTCTCTCGAAATCAAATTAGTTTTGTCTCAGGAACACACTGTTGAATTTGCATTGGTGGTTGATAGGGGGGGTTGGTCGACCACTGCTGATGGTCGGTCGGCCAACAATGGTGGCCGGTCGGCTACTGGTGGTGGCCGTTGGCCACCACTAGCTTGGACTTCCTTGCTGCAACAGAGAGCAAATAGAGCAAAAAAGTGTACTTTTTGAAGGTTTGTTTGTACTATTATCCTTCTTATCATCAAACAAGTTCAAATGAGTGATACTCTTGGCTCTCAAACCATCAACCAAGCAATTTCATTGCATGATGGCCAAAGAACCAAGTTTGTACAAGTTTAATGAAAGCAAAACAAGACTCAAATGACCATCACCCTATCATGCACGATCAAGGGCAATGTAGACCTAGGAAAATGGCACATTTCATTACTTTTGAGTATGAAATGTTCCATTTTCCTTATATTCAAACTAACGTCCGATTTGAACACATGCAACACAAAGAATGCTTATATTGCCTCTTTTACTTGTCGATTTTGTTTACACATTTTAATTACCAAATCATTAATTAATCAATTAGTCCATCGGTGAGTGTCTTCTAGGATGAAAGAAGCATCAACCAAGGGATAGTTTAAGGCATGAGAGAAGCTTCATGCCGTTGGTAATGAACCCTCGAAGGAGGATTAAACTATTAAGCATGAGCCTCCATCTCAAGCTTAAACAACCCAAAGGTTGAAACGACCCTCAAAGCAAATGAAAAAGTGAATAAATGAGGGAGATTGCAGAGATTACAAGTGCTGGAATTAAGTGAGAAAAAGCACTAAAATATGCAATCAACTCAAGTCAATGGTGGTTAAAACCTTAAAACACCAAGCTAGTGAAAGTATTTACACTACAACTATGCAAAACAAGACTCAAAAGGCACCAAACAGCCAAAACAGTTCAAAACAGAGTGTAAAACATGTTGGACTTGAGCCACAAAAAGCTAAAACAACAAGCTAATACTTGGGGCTAACTAGGCATGCAAACAAGACACAATTATGGAGGCTAACCCCTCCAAATTTGGACTTCAAAATGAGTTTTTTACCACTAAAAAACCTCTAAAATTCAGTGGTTAAAAGGCTCAAAAAAGTTGGTTTGGAAGTGATGAACAAAAGCACAAAAACCTTCACAAGCAAAGAAACAAGAAGGGTGAACCAAGCCTTAATTGAAAATGGCCTCAAGCCAACACTTTTAAGCCATAAAAACAGAGCTTTTTATAGTTCAAAATCAGCCTCAAAACAATTGAAAAAGATGGCAAAGCAAGTGTGCAAAACAAGTATAAAAAGAGAGTGTTATACCTCTTGGAGCCAAGACACAATTTGGCCAACAATCCAAGCCAAAAACCTCCTCCTAGAGCTCAAAACAAGTCCCAAGCTACCACATCCCAAAGATGATCAACTTTAGATAAGGAAGTGTATGGAAAAAGTATGGTGTATCTAGGCTATCATGCACAAAATTGCAAGAGAGAGAGACAGAGAGAAATCTAGAGAGAGAGAGATATATATTTTGGTCCCAAATTTTCTTTCACTCCTAAAATGTTCTAACCTCTAAAGCAAGAAGAGAGGTCCTCATTATATAGAAAATATGAGTCTTGGGTCGAAAATATCTAAAAGGGACAGCTGGAGCATTTGGAGGACAGCTGGCCAAAATAACTTGGCTTTACACCAGTGGCCGGTCGGCCACAAATGGCAACTGTCGGCCACATGTCGGCCACAGAAAAATCTACTTTCAGGGCCGACTTCAAATGGGCATATCTCCATCCGGACTCCTTTGCAGGTCATTCTTGAGTCTGAATTGAAGTTCCGGAAGTCTAATTTTCAATGGAAGTGGCGTCACATCAAAATTCTAAGTGTGTAAAGAGATATGCCTTTTTTGGTGAAGGTTACTCAGTTTTGGCTTAACCCAATTGATTCCTCACTTCAACCAGCCATATTTCCCTCATCCGGACTCGGCTTTAGGAGATTCTTGAGTGTAAAATGAAGCCTCGGAAGTTCACTTTCCAATGGTGGTGGCCTCACAACTTAAGTCCAAGTGTACAAAAGTGTAGACCAGATTTAGTGACGCTGCCTAGTTCTCTCTCAACAGTTTATGCCCAACTTCTTCCCCAACTAGGTTTCTTCCCTCTCCTCCAATTTTCTTCAACTCCAAACCTCTAAATAAGATGTTTTAAAATATTTCCGAAAGAGTTCACCTCTCTTCCATTTATTTCCACTTTGTCCTTGCTCGGTTTACAGAGAAGTGCAGTTTTTAATGAAATGCGAGCCTCGGAATATCGTAAAAACGTTTTCAAAAACATTTTGAAAGAGAGGGTTTTCAAGTCTAAAAAATAGTTTTTATCAAAAATCATTTTCGTCTAAAATGGGGTGTAAGGTTGGGATTTAGAAGCTTTTCTTGCTGAAGAAATTAAGCATTTGCATAGCACAACTCTCATCATCGAGTGATCAATTAGTGGCGCCCAAGTCTTAAGGGTGGCCAAAAATGGGGTGTCTACAGTTTCTCCTCTTTGACAGAGCTCAGAGTCATGAAATGACGTGAGTGAATGTCAAAGCCTGAAGACAACCCATTTTGACAAGGCCGTAAGACTTGGGAAAATAAACAAATTGTAGACGCGGTTGGTTGAACCCGATGGTTGCCTACGTATCCCGTTGTAAGGAATCAAACCAGCATAGTTCAGGGGCAAGATGCAAATGATTTGCAATGCAAAGCAGTTTGAAAGTTGGACTCACACGCAACGTGAAGTTGGCCATTCTGAAAAGCCTTATGATCATGCGAAATGATGCAATAAACAATAACAGATGAAATAAGCAAGATAACAACATATGAATGAGCAACTTCAAGCTTTCATGCAAAAAATAGTAAAACAAACTCCAACCATGCCAAAACACCGGACGAGGAAAGAAAACACCGTTCAGGGTAAATTGAGAATCAAAAACCGCTTGGGGTCGTGTTTCACGCATCCTAAGATAAACACATGGCCAGGCTCACGCATTACGCGTCCTGAGATACTCTAATCACGCTGAAATCATGAGAAGAAATGAACACTCTAACCACGCTGAAATCGTGAGAAGAGGTCCAAAGAAAAGCATCAGGAGCGCGTTCTACACTTCTTGAGATAAATTCTAAACACACTGAAAATCGTGTGAGGAAAGGGACACTCTAACCATGTCGAAATCGTGAGAAGAGGTCCAAAGAAAAGCATCAGGAGCGCGTTCCACGCGTCCTAAGATAAATTCGAAACACACTGACATCGTGTTAGGAAAAAGACACTCTAACCACGCTAAAATCGTAAGACGAGGTCCAATGAAAAGCTGTCAGGAGTGTGTTCCACGCATCTTGAGATAAATTCCAAACACGCTGAAATTGTGTGAGGAAATGGACACTCTAACCACGCCGAAATCGTGAGAAGAAGTCCAAAGAAAAGTCGTCAGGAGCGCATTCCACGCATCCTGAGATAAATTCCAAACACGCTGAAAATCGTGTGAGGAAAGGAACACTCTAACCACGTCGAAATCATGAGAAGAGGTCTAAAAAAAAGCCGTCAAGAGTGTGTTCCACGCATTCTGAGATAAATTCAAAACACGCTAAAATCGTGTGAGGAAAGGAACACTCTAACCACGTTGAAATCGAGAGAAGAGGTCCAAAGAAAAGCCGTCAAGAGCATGTTCCACGCATCCTGAGATAAATTTCAAACACACTGAAATCGTGTGAGGAAAGGAACACTCTACCCACGCTGAAATCGTGAGAAGAGGTCCAAAGAAAAGCCATCAAGAGTGGGTTCCACGCATCCTGAGATAAATTCCAAACACGCTGAAATCGTGTGAAGAAAAGGACACTCTAGCCACGCCGAAATCGTGAGAAGAGGTCCAAATAAAGCCGTAAGGAGCGCGTTCCACACATCCTGAGATAAATTCCAAACACACTGAAAGCTTGTGAGGAAAAGGACACTCTAACCACACCGAAATGGTGAGAAGAGGTCCAAAGAAAGCCATCAGGGACGCGTTCCGCTCATCCTGAGATAGGCCCGGGGGACAACGATCCTAAACGCTGCTCAGTGTAAAAGGATAAATGATACAAGATAACACAAGATGCAAGTAAATGCAATTCGTGTGATCATATGATACATGTTACAAGAAATATAGTGCATGATGTTTTAGGGAATACAATTAACAAGCAAAGCGGCACTTTAGAAAGCACCTCATAGGGCGAGTGGTGATGAACCGCTCTACTCTGACAGGGATCTCCCCTTTGTGTTCTTCGAACTCTTACCTTCAACTCTTAGTTCAAAGGTCCTAAAATGCTGACACAGGGTAGCATCTGCACATAGAAGTGACGGATGTCGCTGATCGTATTCACAACTTTCCCTATTCTCCAACGGGGTGACAGACTAGGCTGGTTCAATATCTAGAATTGAGGTGCACACGTGCTATCTCAATCTATGGGGCTGCCATACAGATTTGAAGCTGGGGATACACCCTTGGGTATTTAAACCAGACTTTAGTCTTGGAAATTTCAAACCGTTGTGTTTTAGGCATCGCCATTCGAACTCTTGTTTCCACCGTCGCAGTTAGTATCCTAGAAACTCGTTGCAAACATAGCCAAGATGCCTCTGGTAGGGAATGGTACTCAGGGAGAGCACTTCTAATCGCCATTCTAGCTGGAAGCAGGCTTGAGCTTGAGCTTGAGCTTGAGGTAGAGGTAGAGGTAGAGGTACACTCATACTTCGGAGCACTGACAAGGCTTGAGGAGGTACATCCAGAATGCAATCTCGGAATTTTCTAAAGTTGAAAAACACTAAGATGCTCCGATTTTCCCTATTTTCTTTATGTAGCTTCAGACAGGTCCTTATTCTATTGTTCTCACAATGACTTGGGTTGAAACCTGCGGTTTATGAAAGAAAGAATCCTGTTTTGTACAAATGTGGAGAATGGCACAGCATTTTGAGCACAAAATGATTTATTTTTGAAATTGAAATTGAGGAATAAGTTCTTAACCGAGTATTGAGCCTACGACTGACCATAGTCTAAACGACTCAACAAAGAGAAAATGAAGGTAAAACAACCTAAACACATCTATTGACACTCGAAACAACTCAAAACAAGAATCGAGACAAACAAAAACAACAAACACAACACTCGAATGTGTTCCAATGGTGAGAGACCTTTCAGTTCATGAGGAGCCTGGTTTTCCGGGTATTGTTTCCCAGCCTTTTTTATTTGTAATTCTCACATCACTACGGCACTCAATCTCTATTTCTCTGACAAACCCTTTTCTCACTTTTCCTCATAATCCACTTCTCTCTAGTCTTTAATCTCTCTTATTTTTTATCCCTCCCCTGGGTGGTTGATGGATAAGCAGGAAGTTGTGGGCTCTTGCCCCTAGTATTCTACTAGATTTTCCTTGTTTCGCTCACAACTAGTGAGCTCTCCCACAGAGGGGTTATGGTGCGACCAGATGCGTAGCAAATTTGTAACTGACATAGGTTAACGATGCCTTTGGCTTAACTGATCGAGATGAATTACAATACGTCTCACCGGCCAGGTATACAATTGATTGGTCTCACACATTGCATTTTCTACGTCCCCATTCCAGGTCAGATGCCAATTTGGGTGTGATCAAACCTGTCTAGATAAGGGGGTTGAATACCATGCTCTACTTCCAGTTCGTGCTTTGCACTTGGCTTGGTACCTCGCTGCTTGGAGGATGAGAGAGAGTCTTTTGGCCTCTACTGTTAGCTTCAGTTGCGCTCTTTTTGGCAAGTGCATTAATAACAGGGAAAACACAAAAAACCTGACTCAACTGTGCCAGTAGTTCATTATTTTGACCATTTTTTGATTTTGGCTTTCTACTAAACAATTTTGACCAATATGAGAGTTAGATTAATATGCATATTCGACTTTCTGCTTTGAAATCATGCAAGTTAGGTCGTGAGCACTGAAAATTTTCCTTTTTTGGGTCTAAGAAATGGTCCAGTTTTGGAAAAATGAAATAATTTTCGAGAAAAGTAGTCAACCTCACTAAAAATCTTCAAAATTGTTTTTGCAAATAGCCATTGCTCAACCAACACGGAATCTACTCTCGAGATGCACAATCTCATATCTGAACTTGATTGGTCTTCCAGCTGAGTCTTGTAACGAAATAGGACAACCGAATTTGAACGAAGACGAGCCAATTTGCACATGGATAAGATAGCCGAGTTTGAACAAGGATAAGCCAATCAACATGGATGAGCCAAGCAAGCTGAAAATGATTGGGGCCGAACTTCAGGATGAAGTTGCCTACGTATCCCAAAGATGGAAATCAGGCTATACGTAGTTCTGGGTTAAGGTACACTCGGGTGTTGACACTCTCCTTTTACGCTCTAACTTTTGCCAAAGCCGCCCTTTCGGGTTTTCAACCTTGCGAGCTATTTTTTTTTCCTTTCTTTTTATTTTGTTTTCATCTTTCTTTCCATTTTTTTCATTTTTGTTCTTTTTCTTTTCTTTGCTCTAACTTTTGCCTGGATCGCCCTTCTAGGTTTTCGGGCCCGCGAGTCTCTCACGGATAAAAAAGTTTAACTTGTCCATGTTGAATGGTCATAGGATCTCTAGCCATCTGAATCCATGAGACTTGTTGTTGTTGCTAACTAAATAGTCTTGATGATGTGAGAACCCATCCAATTGGGGTTTGAATTTGCCCCTAGTGTTGTGGATAGGAACTCGATTGTCCTTCAGCAATAATCTCTTCTCTCAGATTCTAGGATTTGATTTTCTTATAGGTCTTCATTAGTTGGCGAAATGACCCATCTTTGAATCTTCGAGCATATCTGACCTTTTTTCGCCCCTCGTTCAAGGGATACTTCTGATCTAACTTTGCAAGCTTCCTTTGATCACATCTAACCTTATTGCCCCTAGTTCAAGAGCTGCTTCCAATCTGGCCATACAAGCCTTATATTGTGATTGATCATTGAACATTCTGAGTCAAAGTTCAAGGTTTGAAAGCAAAGGGGTTGAGTCTTGAGGCCGAGAGTAATCCTATGCTGCACAATCTCAAGATCAATTCCACGCATGCCTTCATAAGACCATGCAAAACATTTTTTGAAATCTTTTAAGAAAGTGACTAGTCGCTTGCACTCTCCTGAAGACAATGTAGAGCCAATCTAGATCAAGCTAGGATCCTTCTCAGTACTCACATTAACAAACATGATCTCATTCATTAAGGGCTTAGCATACATCTCTTTCTCTTAATTGATCAAAATTTTCCAAATCCCAAGGAATTCCTCCCTCTTTGTTCTCATCACAGTGTTAGAAAAGTTTTGAAATACCTATGTCAATGCAATGATTTCAAGGCACAGAAAAGGCATAGTTTTGGTTAATTACTGCCATCTCATTCAGAACTTCTGGCTAAACCAGCTCAATGGCAGAAACAGATGCAAAAGAAAGAGTGTAAAAGACAAACACAAAACAAGATAGTGATGTCCAAGGTAACACCCCTGAAATCACCCGACTCTAACACAGCAAAACAGACTCAATATTACACAACAAAATTGACTCAATACCCAATTCAGAAAGTATAATAAACAACATTTTCAAATTGCTCAAAACAGTTCGTGCCATTCATTACATCTGGAGTAAAATGAGTGCCATCAACAGGTGGTTCATCCTTGATCACATAGTCACATTATCCCCCCCCAGTTTATTGATCCGCTGCCGATAGACTTTGTAGGACCTGGTACGGCGATGACCTCGTTGTCAATCAGATCTTGTATTTTATGGCGAAGTTGAAAACAACTGTCAGTGTCATGGCTAGTTTGTTGATGAAAGGCACAGTAGTTGGAAGCATTATACCTAGATGGAAGGGGATCAGGGAGAGGCCGAGGGTCAAGGAGTTTGAGATAGCCTTGTCCTGCGAGGATTTAGAGAGCTTTGGAAAAGGTCATGTAGAGGGGATTATAGGTGCGGTTACCAGTCCTAGAGGGAATGACAGAGGGGTTGATAGGTACTGACTAGGTTTGATGATCTCTTCCGAGTGTAGGATTGGAGCTGAAAGGGGTGTTTCTAGTACGACAGCCTTTTCATGGCTTGCCCCTTGATTCGGAATGCCCCGAATCTGAGCGGCAAAAGTGTCATCCACAATCTTTGTAACAACTACAAGCACTTGCTGTTTGTTTAGCCCTTCGGCTTTCAAAGCCTCAATAGCCCACAGAAGATGTTCATAGGGACAAATGCCTGCCCCTACCTTGTTCTTTCCATTTGCCTCCACTTTACCAAGAGATTGGCCTTCTTTCAATGCAGCCCGTCCCAAGATTGGGGAGCCTTTTGGCATGAAATTCCTGGTATATGATGTGGTCGATGACGGAGCCAATATCCCAAAGGCTAGATTTGTCACAGTTCTTTAAAGATCTTCAATCATGCTCATTAGATCAGAAGTAGTGGGTTTGTGGGTTTGAGATGATTGGGGTTCAAGTGCATCCATCATACACAAGTCCATGCTTTCTGGAATGAACACCTCAAGCTTGGGTAAATGGGCCGGGGTGATGTATATGTTGGGGTTGTAGGTAGATGGCAGTGTATGAATTAGATTTAGATGTGGAGGTAATGGGTTAGTGGCAGCCTGAGGTCCTTTTGGTGGAGCCATGATCTCTTTGTCAATAAGATCTTGAATCTTATGACGGAGGTGGATACAACAGTTTATATCATGATTGTGCTGCTGATAATAGACACAATATTTAGCTGGGTTATATCTTGGTGGAAGAGGATTTGGAAGGGGTCGGGGTTCTAAGAGTTTTAGGTACCCTTTTTCTCGCAGCATTTTCAAAGCTTGAGAGAGACTCATGTAAAGAGGATGGAAATTTCGGGCTTGGGGCCGATTTGAAGTGGTTAGTTTTTGGCCATTGAGGGGAGTAGTGACCATGTTTACTTCTAAGCATTTCGCAGCTATGCTACCATTAGTAGTAGCATTGGAACTGCGAACAACATTCTTTTTCAAAGGCTCATTATCTTCCACAAAGATCCTTTGCCTGATGGCATCCTTGATTTGAACCCCCATTTCATGAAGCTCTAGAAAGGTAAACAGAGATAGAACAATTATTTTCTGCAGCAACTTACCATGTAGATTCTGAACAATCATCCTAATCTGATCTTTTTTGGAAGGCCTTATAGTCATCATCGAAGCCTTCGTTCTCCATCTTGTTACGAACTCTGAGAAACCCTCATTTAGCTCTTGGCGAGTGGCTTCAAGATCACAAGTTATGACCTTAATCTGTGTGTTATAGGAGTATTGAGCAATAAAGGACTCGGCCTTCTCTTCCCAGCTCTATTTCACAGAGTTCTTTAATTTCGCATACCAGATTGTAGCTATCCTAGACATGGTTCGGCCGAAGAAAGACAACTTCTGGGCTAGGGTCAAACCAGTTGGCCTTAGGATATCAGAAAACAGGCGGAGGTGCACCATTGGGTCTCTAGAGCCGTCGAAGCGATCGATATGTGACATTTTAAACCACTCCGGTAAGGTAACTACAGATTCAGTATACCCATCCTCTAAATCCGGGATGGAGTTCACTCCTTGTGCTCATTTGAATAACTACTCCAGTTTGTTGACCTTAAGTGCAGTTTGGTCAACCTCAAATTCAAATGGAGCTTTGGTTTGATAGATAGGAACTGTAGAGGCCTGTGCTGGGATTGGCTCCGCCGGATTGTCCTGAGTCTTTTGGACATTAGCAGTATGGGCAGTGGCTCCGGGTGTCGAGTTACCCGTGGGAGGTGCATGAGATACAAAAGTCGCAGCCAGTTGTGGCTGTTGTTGTTGTAGCCAGGTTATCACTTCGGCCTGACAAGCCATGACTTTAGCCTGACAGACTGCATCCTGCTGTAGTGCCTCGATTGTCTGTTGCAAGTATTGTATCAGCTCTTCCACACTGGATGGGAGATATTGTGCCATTTACAATCGGCGTTTGAACTCATGCTGAACGAGAAATAGATGACCATTCCTGGACCTGACTAGACATTGGTGAACCGAAGGGTGGCTACTATAGACACTGCACTGGTGAATCTTGCCTAACTCTCCTCCGTCTTGTAACCGGTGGGAGTGAGGTAAACACAGGTTGCTTCTGAACAATTTCTGACCTGACAAAGTCTATCGACACAAGTCTAGAGTACCTGGGGGTTATTAGAGCCTTCTGAAGCTATGGTTCCAGGACTACCTTGTAAAAGGGAAAACAAACAGCATCTCAGCCCAATTTCACTAGAACGGATATAATCATAACTGAGTGACTGTACCCTCTACTGAATTCTGTCCCAAAACAGATACCAACATGGCAACTGATATGCACATCCCTATACAGTTTCACTGTAAAGCACATACCAGTTAAGTGACAGCCAAAACACCCCCAATGAGGGGATAAGGTTACCCTGTCCTAGTTTCGTCAGGAACTAGGGTTTCACTATGCACAACAAGTGGCTTCACACAATCCTACATTTAGGTAAGCAACTTGTCCTAGTTTGGAACAGTCTCTATGGTTTCCGATATGCAACTAGGTTGATGGTCAAAAAGGGTACCTCAGCAAGACTACCTAATAGACCTCTCACACCTAACACCGAGAAATGAAAGGAGGATCAAATGGTACAGTGGTAGTCCAGATCTAAGGGTTGTGTTCCCATCGTGGCAGAGCCCGCAACCGGTCAGCCTTTTGGCAAGCTTTTTCAAGAAAGCCTTTGGCAAACCGTTCAGGAATAGGAGATGGCAAACATAGTGAGTTAAGCGCACCGATGCAAATGCAAAGAAATATATAAGTGTAGATAAAATGTCATATCATAAGTTCGAGTCAAGTTCTTTAAGTTCCCAGTGGAGTCGCCAAAACTGTAGCTCGGCTTCTGCGCGCCCCATTTTGGAAGGTTTGAAAGAAAGCCCTGCAGTTCGGACTCTAGTGGTTCTGAATCTAATCTCATAAATGCAATGTGAAACTGATAAACACCAAAGAGTCCAAATTCGGCAAATCGTATTGGAAAATTGATTTTGAATCAAAAGTGCCAAAATTGGATTACTTTGCTAGATACAGAGTCGCCACCTAAATATTTTATTTTGGGGAAATTTAGGAAACCCTGACTCGTGCGAAAGGCCACATGTTTGTCATCACTAAAGTTGCCTCGGCTCAGGAACTTAGGTACGAGAGGGGAAGGTCATGAATTGAGCACCCCCGCACGCCCGATCAGAGATCGGCCTCTACTAATCATGCTATAATTTTTTTTTATCAACATTATGTGTTCTTGTTTCGGTTGTTAAGCCAGTTTTACTTTGTGATGTGCACAAGCAAATATAGCCTAGTTTACATAATTTGGAACAATTCAACTCATGTTTGTTTGCGAAAATGGTTTGAATTTGCCACCTCAAGTGGGCTTAAAGTTTGCGGATTTGCCACCAAACATAGTGGGCTTAAAACATGATTTGCCACTCAACAAAGTGGGTGTAAAATGCACATTCGTTGAATCGTTCCAATTCAAACAACAAGCTTTCACCCAAAGGCATTCATGCAGTTTCGTAAGTAAGTATATAGCCTCATGGAAAGCATGCTAATCATGGCAACATTCACACTTATGCAAGTATGCTAAAGCATAAAAACTCACCTAGTACTCCAAGCTAGGAAAACATGAGTTAGAAAAATATGCATGATTCCTAACTATACAAGAAGCCTAATGCAACACATGCAGTAATGCAATTAATAGGCTCGGCCACTAATATGGCATATGGATTGATTTGAAAAATATGCGATTACACATGCATTCAAATAAGATATTGAGATGGCAATGTTGTTTGAATGATGCGCTGAGCCTCGGTGTATGCAATACGAGATGAATGATGCAAGCATAAGGCATAAGGTATGCCTATTTGAAATAGGTCCCTAATCTAACCATCAAAAATGATTAAATAAAATAAAGAAAGATGTAGGGTTAGAAAACATACACACACGCACGCACACTTTTTATAACATTACGCCCTTGCGGAGGAGGGTTCGAATAAATAAGCTAACTAGCTAACTAGGCTAATTAAGCTAACTAATTATTACAAAATTTGAAACTAATTAACTACTCTAGTTAACCAACTACTACAAACCAAAATCAAATAACTAGTTAAACTAACTAATTATTTACAATACTTAATTAGCTACAACTAATTAATTATAGCATGTATTTAAGCTAAATACTTAAACATTAAATAAGTTTGAAATGCAAGGGAGGCTCATGCACATGCTCGATTTCCACCTGAAAGGTCATTGTTTTGCTACTGAATGCCTTTGTTTGCACATAAGCACTTACACTTTCTCCTTCTCCAGATCAAATCTGTTCTGTCTTAGGAGCACACTATTGAATTTGCATTGGTGGCTGACAGGGGGGGCCAGTCGACCACTGTTGATAATCGATCAGCCAACAATGGTGGTCGGTCGGCTATTGGTGGTGGCCGTCGGCCACCACCGGCTTGGACTTCCTTGCTGCAACAGACAACAAACAAAGCAAAACAGTGTACTTTTTGAAGGTTTGTTTGTACTATTACCCTTCTTATCATCAAACAAGTTCAAAGGAGTGATACTCTTGGCTTTCAAACCATCAACCAAGAAATTTCATTGCATGATGGCCAAAGAACCAAGTTTGTACAAGTTTAATCAATGCAAAACACGACTCAAATGACCATCACCCTAGCATGCATGATCAAGGGTAATGGAGACTTAGGAAAATGACACATTTCATCACTTTTGAGTATGAAATGTTCCATTTTCCTTATGTTCAAACTAACGTCCTATTTGAACACATGCAACACAAAGAATGCTTATCTTGCCTCTTTTACTTGCCAGTTTTGTTTACACATTTTAGTTATCAAACCATTCATTAATCAATTAGACCATTGGTGAGTGTCTTCTAGGATGAAAGAAGCATCAACCAAGGGATAGCTTAAGGCATGAGAGAAGCTTCATGCCATTGGTAATGAACCCTCGAAGGAGGATTAAACCATTAAGCATAAGCCTCCATCTCAAGCTTAAACAATCCTAAGGTTGAAACAACCCTCAAAGCAAATGAAAAAGTGAATAAATGAGGGAGATTATAGAGATTAGGTGAGAAAAAGCACTAAAACATGCAATCAACTCAAACCAATGGTGGTTAAAGCCTTAAAACACCAAGCTAGTGAAAGTATTTACACTACAACTATGCAAACAAGACTCAAAAGGCACCAAACAGCCAAAACAGTTCAAAACAAAGTGTAAAACATACTGGACTTGAGCCACAAAAAGCTAAAACAATAAGTTAATACATGGAGCTAACTAGGTATGCAAACAAGACACAAGAAGGGGAGACTAACCCCTCCAAATTTGCACTTCAAAATGAGTTTTTTGCCACTCAAAAACCTTTGAAATTCAATGGCTAAAAGGCCCAAAAAAGTTGGTTTGGAAGTGATAAACAAAGGCACAAAAACCTTTACAAGCAAAGAAGCAAAGAAGGGTGAACCACCCCTTAATTGAAAATAGCCTCAAGCCAACACTTTTAAGCCATCAAAACAGAGCTTTTTACAGTTCAAAATCAGCCTCAAAACAATTGAAAAAGATGGCAAAGCAAGTGTGCAAAACAAGTATAAAAGGAGAGTGATATACCTCTTGGAGCCAAGACACAATTTGGCCAACAATCCAAGCCAAAAACCTCCTCCTAGAGCTTAAAACAAGTCCCAAGCTACCTCTGCCCAAAGATGATCAACTTTGGTTAAGGAAGTGTATGCAAAAGTATGGTGTATCTGGGCTATCATGCACAAAATTGCTAGAGACAAAGAGAGAAATCTAGAGAGAGATATATATTTTGGTCCCAAATTTTCTTTCACTCTTAAAATGTTCTAACCTCTAAAGCAAGAAGAGAGGTCCTCATTATATAGAAAATATGAGTCTTGGGACAAAAAATATCTAAAAGGGACAGCTGGAGCATTTGGAGGACAGCTAGCCAAAATAACTTGGCTTTACACTGGTGGTCGGTCGGCCAGAAGTGGTGGCCGGTCAGCCACAGATGGTAATTGTCGGCCACCTGTTGGCCACAGAAAAATCTGCTTCTAAGCCCGACTTCAAATGGGCATATCTCATTCATCCGGACTCCTTTGCAGGTCATTCTTGAGTCTCAATACTCACATTAACAAACATGATCTTATTCATTAAGGGCTTAGCATGCCTCTCTTTCTCTTAATTGATCAAATTTTTGCAAATCCCGAGGAATTCCTCTCTTTTTGTTTTCGTTACAGTGTTAGAAAAATTTTGAAAAACTTAGGTCAATGTAATGATTCCAAGGCACAGAAAAGGCACAGTTTTGGTCAATTACTGCCATTCCATTCATAATTTCTGGCTCAACTGGCACAAGGGTAGAAACAGACTCAGAAGAAAGAGTGGAAATGACAAATACAAAATAGGAAAGTAATGTTCGAGGTAACACTCCCGAAATCACCTAACTTTAACACAACAGGACTGACTCGATACAACAAGACAGACTCAATGCAAGACAACATAATTAACTCACTACCCAAGTCAGAAAGTAAAATAAACAACATTTTCAAATTGCTCAAAATAGTGCATGCCATCCACCACATTTGGAGTAAAATGAGCGCCATCAGCAGGTAGTTCATCCCCCGATCACATAATCACATCATCCCCGTAGTTCATTGATCCAATGCCAATAGACTATGTAGGACCTGGTGCGACGATGACCTCGTTATCAATTAGATCTTAAACTTCATGGCGAAAAAGAAAACAACCGTCCCTGTCGTGGCTAGTTTGTTGATGGAAGGCATAGTACTTTGCAGCATTATACCTGGATAGAAGGGGATCAGGGATAGGCCAAGGGTCAAGAGGTTTGAGATGGCCTTGTCCTATGAGGATTTGGAGAACTTTGGATAAGGTCATATAAAGGGGACTGAAGGTGCAGTTACCAGTCCTGATAGGCTTGACAGAGGGCTTGGCAGGCGTTGACTGGGTTTGATGATCTCTTACAGGTTTAGGATTGGAGTTGAAAGGGGCATTTTTGGTATGGCATCACTTTTCCCGACTTGCCCCTTGATTCAAAATGCCCCCAACCTAAGCGACAAAAGTGTCATCCATAGTTTTTGCACCCACTGCAAGCACTTGTTGTTTGTTCAGCCCTTTGACCTTCAAAGCCTCAATAGCCCACTGAAGATGTTCATAGGGATCAATACCTGCCCCTATCTTGTTCTTGCCTTTTACCTCCACTGTACCAAGAGATTGGGTCGCTATATCGAAGCGAAACCCATTTGTTGTTGACATGCCACCACCCAAACTTGAGATGGCTTCAGGTTGGCTCTTTTCAATTACAGCTCACCCCAAGATTGGGGAGCCTTTTGGCGTGAAATTTCTAGCCTGTGATGTGGTTGATGATGGAGCCAAAATTCCAAAGGCTAAATCTGCCACAGTTCATTGCAAATCTTCAGTCATGCCATTAACTCAGAAGTGGTGGGTTCATGGGTTTGAGATGATTGGGGTTCAAGTGCATCCATCATGCACAAGTCCATGCTTTTTGGAATGAACACCTCAGGCTTGGATAAATGGGCTGGGGTGATGTATATGTTAGTGTTAGAGGTAGGAAGTAGCGTATGGATGAGGTTAAGATATGGAGAAAATACTTGGTCGTGGATGGGAAGTGGGTTGGTGGTAACGTTGGGGTCTTGAGGTGGAGCTATCATCTGATTGTCGATGAGATTCTGAACCTTATGATGAAGGCAGTAGCAACAATCGGTGCCATGACTGCATTGCTGATGATACACGTAGTGTTTGGTGGGGTTATATCTAGCAGGGAGTGGGTCAGGAAGAGATTGGGGAACAAGGGCTTTGAGATACCCTTTTTCCATCAAGACTTTTAGTGCTTGGTTAGGCTCATATAGTGGGGGGTGAAAGTTCTGCCTTGAGCTCGGGTTGGGCCGGCTGTTTGTGGGTTGGTATTGGCAAAAAGGTTGGCAGTTTTGGGATTAGTGGTGACAATCTTTACTTTTAAGCATTTCGTAGTTGTGCTACCATTGGAACTGCGAATAAAATTCCTCCTCATAGGTTCATTACCCTCCACAATGATCCTTTGCCTGATGGCATCCTCGATTTAAACCCCAATTTCATGGAGGTCCTTAAAGTTGAATAGCAGGAGCACTATCATTTTCTGTTATAGCCTTTCATGCAGATTTCTAACAATGATACGAACTTGCTTTTTTTCTAGAGGCCTGCTTGCCATCACAGCTGCCTTTTCCCTCCATCGAATGACAAACTCCGAAAAGCCCTCCGTTAGTTCCTGACACGTTGTCTCAAGATCACGAGTTGTGACCTCAATCTGCGTATTGTAGGAATATTGGGCAATGAAGGATTCGGCCAACTCCTGCCAGATCTGTTTCACAGAGTCCTCCAATTTAGCATATCAAATGGTAGCTATTCCAGACATAGTTCGGCTGAATAGTGACAACTCCTGTACTCGAGTCAAACCCATTAGTCGTAGGATATCAGAAAACAGATGCAAATGTACCATTGGATCTCCAGAGCCATCAAATTGGTCAATATATGGGCATCTTGAACCGTTCTGGTAAGGTAACTGCCGATTCAGTGTGCCCATCCTCTATGTCTGGAATAGAGTTGACCCCCTGTGCCTTTTTGAACAGCTTTTCCAGCTTGTTGACTTTGAGCGCGATTAGATCAACATCAAATTCGAACAATGCCTTGGTTTGATACACCGGGACTCTGGAAGTTTGTGATGGGATGGGTTCTGCTTGGATTGGGAGAACCGGAACACCCTCGATTTGTGGACCTTGAGCAGTGGTAGCATTACCTGTGGTACCAGGCACAAGGATAGCCGCGGTGGGTACATGTGATACAGAGGTAGCTGTTGGCTACCGTTGTTGTTGCTGTAGGCTAGTTATAACCTTGGCCTGAAGGGTCGCATCATGTTGGAGGGAGTCAACTGTTTGCTGCAGATGGAGTAATAATTCCTCCGAATTTGTCAAAGGTTAAGCCATGATAAGGGTAAATGCTCGGGATGAGATGAACGAAGGTAATCTAACTGGTGAATGTTGGACCAATGGAACTGGTGAACCCTGTCTGGCCCTCCTTCGTCTCGCCACCGGCAAAAGTAAAGCAAACACTAGCTGCCTCTGAACTAGGTCCCTGATCTTACAAAGTCTATCGACACCAGTCTAGAGTACTTGGGGGATATCGGAGCCTTCTGAAACTATGGTTCCAGGACTACCTTGCAAAAGAGAAAACAGAGAGCACCTCAGTCCAATTTTACTAGAATGGATATGATCACAATTGAATAAATGTACTCTCTATTGAAATCTACCTCCACAAACTAAATACCACATTTTGCAACTGCTATGTACATCCCTGTATAGTTTCACTATAAAGAACATACCAATTAATTGAGAGCCAAAACACCCCTATGAGGGGGGTAGGGTTACCCTGTCCTAGTTTCATCAGGAACTAAGGGTTCACTATTCAAACAATATGGTTTTACACAATCCTGCCTTCGGGTAAGCATCCTGTCCTAGTTTGGAATAGTCTCTACGGCTTTCGACTTCAATATGCAACTAGGCTGAATTGTCGAAAGGGTACCTCAGCAAGACTACCCAATATACCTCTCACACCTAACACCAAGAAGTGAAAGGAGGATCAAACCATACAACGGTAGTCCAGATCCAAGGGTTGTGTTCCCATCATGGCAGAGCCCACGACCGGTTAGCCTTTTGGCAAGCTTTTAGGAAAGCCTTTGGCAAACTGTCCAATAATAGCAGATGGCAAACACAGTGACTTAAATGCACCAATGCAAATGCAATATAAAGAAACATATAAGTGTAAATAAAATGTCGCATCCTGATGTTCAAGTCAAGTTCTCTAATTTCCCAATGGAGTTGCCAGAAACTATAGCTCGACTTTTTCGCCCCCCCTTTCGGAAGTTTGAAAGAAGCCCTACAGTTTAGACTCCCGCAGTTCTGAATCTAATCTCACAAGTGCAATGTGAAATTGATAAATACCATAGAGTCCAAATCTGGCAAATCGTTTTGAAAAATCGATTTTGAATAAAAAATGCCAAAATTGGACTTCCTTACTAGATACAAATTCGCCACCTAAATATTTTATTTTTGGAGAAATTTAGGAAACCAATGACTCGTGCCAAAGACCACGTGTCTGTCATCACCAAAGTTGCCTTGGCTCGAGAACTTAGTTATGAAAGGGAAAGGTCATGAATTGAGCACCCCCGCTCTCCCGATCAAAGATCGGCCTCTACTAATCATGATATGATTTTTATGTACATTATATGCTCTTGTTCCGGTTTTGATTAGGCTAGCATTACTATGTGATGCGCACAAGCAAGTATAGACTAGTTTGTCCAAATTGGACCAATTCAAATTCATGTTTGTTTTTTGAAAAGGGTTTGATTTTGCCACCTCAAGTGGGCTTAAAGTTTGCGAATTTGCCACTCAACAAAGTAGGCTTAAACGTACATTCATTGAATTGTTCCAATTCAAGCAACAGGCCTTCATCCACAGGCATTCAAGTAACTATAGTAATTAAGCACTTAGCCTCATGGCAAGGATGCTATACATGGTAATCACTCACACTCATACAAGTATGCTAAAGCACTAAAAACTCATTTAGTACTCCAAGCCAAGAAAAGAAACTAGTTAGAAAAATGCATGTTCCTAACTATGCCAAATGTCTAATGCAACACATGTGAAGAATGCAATTAATAGGCTCGACTACTAATATGGCATATGAATTGATTTGATAACATGCGGTCTAAGAACGTATTCAAAAAAGTATTGAAATGACAATGTGGTTTGAATGACGAATCGAGCCTCGGTGCATGCAAGACAAAATGAATGGATGCAAACATTCGATATGCTAATCGAAACGTGATACTCCTAATCTAGTCATCAAAAGCGGATAAATAAAAGGGAGAACGACGTGGATTTGTTAGACATACACACTATTACATTACACTCTACGGAAGGAGAGTCCAAATCAATAAACTAAGCTAACTAGCTAACTAAGCTAAGCTAATTAAGCTAGCTATTATTAACCAAAATGAATAACTAGCTAAACTAATTAATTAATTATTGCAACACTTGAATTAACTAGTTAACTAGAAATTACAATACAATTGCAATTAAACTAAGCAACTAACTGCTTCGCCTTGGGAAATGAAAGATGTGCATGTGTGTGCTCGAATTCCACCCGAAAAGACCACCGTCTTGCTCCCGAATGCCTTTGTTTGCACAGTTGAACATTTCCAGAACAATTTTGCTCCACCTTACCAACACTTTGCTGAGACTTGCATTAGTGGCCAACCGGCCACTGGTAAAGCTTGCTGGCCATCAAAGGTGGTCTGCCGACCACTAAGGCATTGGTACATCATGCTGTAACATAGGACAAACAGAGCATATACAGGGTAATTCCAAGGATTGTTTGCACAACTTACCCCTCTTTTTCATGAACAAATCCAAGGAATTGTGAACTTAAGCCACAAACCACCAACTCAAGAAATTTCATTGCATGATGGCTTGTGACTCAAGATATGCAAGCTCAATAAATGCAAAACAAGACACAAGTCTCCTCATTTTCATGAAAGATCAAGGAAAGAAATTGACCTTGGAGACTTAGATCATTTCATCACTAACAAGTATGAAATGGTCCAAGCTTCCATGTGTTCAATTAATGTTCGATTGAACACAACCAAATTATTATCTTGCACCTTTTTAGTCCCAAGTTTTAATTACTCCATTTCAACTTTACTAACCATCCTTTAATTCATTAAGTCCAAATGGTGAATTTAAGTCCTCTAATGGAGTGAAGTACCTAACCAAGAGCTAACTTAAGACATGAAAGAGATATCATGCCGTTGATAATGAACCCCTAAAAAGGATTAAACCATTAAGCATGATAACCTCAATCTCATGCTTAAAAGAATAGGAGGCCTAAAACAACTCTCAAAGAAAAACAAAAGCTAAGAAAGGAGGAAGGTTGTAGAGATTATTAGTGCTGGAAATAAGCGATAAAAGCGTAAATAAATGCTACCAACTGAAACAAGATGGTATTTAAGGCCTGAAACACCAAGCTTGTGTGGACTATTATACTACAAGCATGCAAAACAAATATCAAATGCAACTAACAGCCCAAAACAGAGGCTAAAACATGCTGGAATTGAGTTAGCAAAAGCTAGAATAATAGGCTAAAACATAGAGCATGCTAGGCTAGTAAACAAAACACAAGGAGGGGAGGTTACCCTCTCCATTTTTGGACTTCAAAACATGTTTTTAGTCACTAAAATAACTCTAAAAAATAGTGTTTAAAAGCTTAAAAAAAGATAGTAAAAGGGTGGGAAACACAAGGGCAAAGGCCTCCAAAAACAAAGTACAAAGAAAGGTGAGCCAACCCTCAACCTTTATTGGCCTTAAACCACAAGTTTCAGCCCAAAAATACAGAGTTTATACAGCCCAAAAATAGTACACAAAGTGCTGAAATGCAGACAAAAAGTAGCTAAAACATGACAATTTAAGCTAGTAAACAAGCCAAAGGAGGGATGGCTAACCCCTCCATTTTTAGGACTTCAAAACCACTTTTTTAGCCTCTAAAAACCTCTGAAAATCAGTGGTAAAAAGATCAATTAAGAGTTGAGAAAAGAATGGGAAACACAAGTGGAAAGGCTTAGAGAACAAGGTTCAAAGAAGGGTGATTGACCACTCTACCTTTAATAACCTTAAACCACAAGCTTCAACCCATAAAAACAGGTTTTAAAGAGCTTAAAAATAGCAAGAAAACGTGGAAAACAAGTGGTGTAGAGATGGTGCAAAAGCAAGAGAAGGTATACCTCTTAGAGAGGAATGAACCCTTAAGTCAAAAGACACCAATTTCACACTCTCAAGTGTTTCAAGAGCTCAAATTCAAGCTCAAATCATCTCAGCAAGAAGTTCTTTAGGTTTGGTTTAGAGTGCTTGATTAAAGGCTATGCAAGTTGTAAAAGAGAGAGAGAGAGAGAGAGAGAGAGAGAGAGAGAGGATATTCCAAAATTTTCCTAACTTCTAAAATGTTTCTAACCTTGAAATATGAGAGAGAGGTCAAGTATACATAGAAAAAATGAGCCTATCTTGAAAATATCTAAAAAGAGGCAGGTGGAACTTTCTGGAAATAGCTGGAGAAAATATCTGGGTTTTACGTTGGTGGCCGACACATGGCCTGCTGGCCAGAAGTGTCCATTGCTGGCCATCTACCGGCTATTTGCCGACCACCCAAAATCTGTTTCGAGGCCCGACTTCAAACGGGCATAACTCCTTCATCCGGACTCCTTTGCAGGTCATTCTTAAGTGTAAATTGAAGCCCCAGAAGTCTACCTTCCAATGGTAGTGGCCTCACAACTAAATTCCAAGTGTACAAAAGGATAGGCCTGATTTAGTGAGGCAGCCCAATTCTCCCTTAACAATTTCATGCTTAACCTCACCCCAACTAGTTTTCTTTCCTCTCCTCCAATTTTCTTCAACTCTAAACCTATAAATAAGAGGTTTAAAAAGATTTTTCATAGAGTTCGCCTCTCTTCCATTTATCTCCACTTTGTCCTTGCTCGGTTTACAGAAAAGTGCAATGTTTAACAAAATGTGAGCCTCAGAATATTGTAGAAACATTTCGAAAATATTTTGAAAGAGAGGGTTTTAAGGTATAAAATAGTTTTGGTCCAAAATAAGGTGTAGGGTCGAGATTTAGAAGCTCTTCTTGCTGAAGAAATCGAACATTTGTACAGCACAACTTTCATCATCGAGTGATCAATCAGTGGCACCCAAGTCTTAAAGGCGATAAAAAATGGGGTGTCTATAGTGAGCAGGTGGAGTAAAGACCTATAGGGCGTGTGTATACTGTTACCACGCCTGACCTAGTGCCAGCACCTTCAGTCATGAGAGGTACTTTCTTGTTATGAAATTCTATTGACAATGTGTTAATTGATACGGGTACATCCCATTCATTCATCTCATTTTCATTTGCATTAGCATTGGGTTTAGAATTGGCTCAGTTAGCATCTCTACTTAGTGTAGAGTCACCTATTGGTGGTGAGATTGTCTTAGAACAGGGGTGTCGAGGTTGTAATATAGAGGTTGTTGGTCGCCGACTTCTTTTCGCATTTGTGTTGATTGACATGTGGAGTTTTGATGCCATATTGGGTATGGACTGGTTGTCATCGTATCGGGTCGTCATAGATTATTACCGTTAGAGGGTTACTGTATGTACCTTGAGTAGTGATTGCTTTTATTTCATGGGGGATAGAGTCGATAGAGTTTATCACTGGTATATGATCCATATGGTCGGAGTGAGCTTAGTTGGCTACTTGCAAACTTCTTAGGTAACGAAAGTGATGTGGTTCGAGTTGAGTTGCCAAGGATAGTTTGTGAATACCCGGATGTTTTTTCTGAAGATCTCACTAGTTTGCCACCTCACTATGAGATTGAGTTCTCTACTGATTTAGTGTCTGGTACAACACCAATCTCTATGGCACTTTATAGACTTACACCTGTCGAGTTGAGTGAGTTGAAGATTCAACTTCAAGAATTGCTAGATAAGGGTTTTATTCACCCTAGTACTTCGCCTTAGGGAGCACTTACTCTCTTTGCTAAGAAGAAGGATGGTTCCTTGCGGCTTTGTATTGATTACCGGAAGTTGAACTAGGCAACTGTTAAGGACAAGTACCCAATGCCTCGTATAGATTATTTGTTTGACCAGTTGAAGGGGTCTTGTTATTTCTCTAAGATAGACTTGAGATCGGGTTATCACCAGTTGAGGGTAAGAGAGGAAGATATCTAGAAGACGGCATTCTGCATGCAGTATGGCCATTACGAGTTCTTAGTGATGCTTTTTGGGCTAACCAATGCACTAACCATGTTTGTGGATTTGATGAATCAGATTTTCCGTGAGTTCCCAGACCGCTTTGTAGTCGTCTTTGTGGAAGACATTTTGGTTTACTTACCCTCTGAGAAGGAGCATGAGGAACACTTGTGAGTGGTGTTGGAGCTGCTTAGAGCCCATAAACTGTATGCTAAGTTCGGGAAGTGTGAATTTTGGTTGAGAGAAGTAAAGTTCTGTGGTATTCGAGGAAGGGATAATTGTAGATTCATCCAAGATAGAAGCAGTACAAGATTGGGAGCAATCTAAGAATGCTTTTGAGATTTGTAGCTTCTTGGGATTGGCTGGGTATTACCGTCGGTTTGTGAAAGATTTCTCTAGGTTAGTCTCATCGCTGACTAGACTGACGAGAAAGGGAATCAAATTTGTATGGAGTGAGACTTGTAAGAAATCATTTCAAGAGCTTAAGGTTAGACTTACCACTGCTCCAATATTGATTATTCTGGAGAGGGGTTTGGGCTATTCGGTGTATTATGATACTTCATGGGATGGTTTTGGTTATGTTTCGATATAGGAGGGGAAAGTAGTGGCTTATAGCTCTTGGCGGTCGAAAACACATGAGAGGAATTACCCTACTCATGACCTATAGTTAGCAACTGTGATCTTTGCCTTGAAGATTTGGAGACATTACTTGTATGGTGAGAAGTTTGAGGTGTTTTCTGATCACAAGAGTCTGAAATATCTGTTCCCATAGAAAGACATGAATCTAAGGTAGAGAAGATGGATGGATTTTATAGGAGATTATGACTTTGAGTTGCATTATCATCCCGGGAAGGCCAACTTTGTGGCCGATGCTTTGAGTAGAAAATTCATTAGCAGTGTAGCTTGTATCGCCATCCGAGAATGGGAGATGTTGGGTGCGATTGGGTTATTTGACTTGTATCTTGGCGAGTTCATTGAGTTTGTAGCCTTGTTTTTGGTAGTTGCACAACCCACACTTGTGAGTCGGGTGATAGAAGCATGGAGGGGTGATCTTGAGGTAGAATCCCTCGGGAGAAGATCTCTAGTGGGAAGGTAGAAAAGGGTTTATACATACACTCTAACTCTAGTGTTAGATACCTTGACTATTTTTCATACCGGAGTCTTGTCAAGAGGAGGTACTCTGAGAGTTTTACCATTCATGCCTTGCAGTGCACCTGGAAGGCATAAAGATGTATCACGACCTTAGTCATCAATTTTGGTGGAAGGGGATGAAGAAGGATGTAGCCGTATTTGTGTTGAAGTGCCTTACTTGTCAACAAGTGAAGGTCGAGCATCAGAGGCCAGCAGGTTTGTTGGGACCCTTGCCTATAGCCGAGTGGAAGTGGGAGCATGTCACAATGGATTTTGTTGTGGATCTTCTGAGGACTCAATGGGGTAGTGATGCAATTTGGGTGGTAGTTGACCGGTTAACCAAGTCAATGCACTTTATACCTATGCGCGTGAGTGACTCGATGGATTATCTAGCCAACCTCTATATTAGGGACATAGTGAAGCTTCATTAGGTCCTTCTGACTATTGTTTTGGATATAGACCCGCATTTTACAGCTCGTTTGTGGCAGAGCCTATAAAATGCCTTGGGTATTAGATTGACTTTTAGCACTACCTATTATCCCGAGACTAATGGGCAGTTTAAGCATACTATTCAGATCTTAGAGGATATACTTCGAGGTTGTATCTTTGACTTTAAGGGGTCGTAGGAGAGGCACTTTCCATTAGTGGAGTTTGCGATGACCTCTATTTACAAAACTTCTGGGAGTGTTTATTCTGCGCTCTAGCAAAGCTTCTTGCGTTTGAGTGGAACAACTTTTTGTCTCTGGTCGCTCAAGAGATAACTCTTATGCTCGAGCGAGCTGTGCGTATATCAATTCATAAACAGCCCATTTTAAGTCACTTTTTTCATATCTCTGTCTCTCTAAACATTTCAAAACCCTATTTTCTCTCACTCTCTCTCTCTCTCTCTCTCTCTCTCTCTAAAACTCACACATTGCCCTCAAATACACCTAGATTCGTCGATCTTTTCATTTGTGTCTTTCTTGAAAAGATAGAGATTGGCACGGGCATCATTCTAACCGGCGCAAAGTTGGTTTTGGCATCTTTCGGTTTTCCCTCACTCTCTCTCGTATTCTAGCTTGAGGTAGGGATACTTTCCACACTTCTTATAAGTTTTAACTTAGTTATTTATATTTCTAAGCTTTGGTGAGATTTTTAGAAGATTTGGAACAATTTAGGGTTTTGGGTGAAAAACCAAAAAAGGGGGATTTTTCAAATAGATTCTTGGAAATGATTTTGATGTTAGAAATAATGTTGACTTGGTTGGAAAAGGTTGATATTGATACTTGGAGTTGAATTTGAAAAGAGTATGAATTTTGCCCTAATTACCTCGAATATTGGTTTTGTAAAAATAATGAAATTGATGTTGAAATAATGAAATTGGATTGGTGTTGATGAGAATGGTGGAGTTGGATATGTATTATCACCCACCTCTTGAAATTTAAAAAGTTTATCTGTTTGGGAAATAAACTTAAAAAGTTTATCTATTTGGGAAATAAATTATTTGTTTAGAAATATCTGTTTTGGGCTATTGGTAGAGGATAGTTATGATTGTTGTAAAAATTGCATGTGACTTAGGAAAATTGAAACTATTTTCTCATTCATTTGCATTGAACATTATTTCACACTTACACATTAAAAATGTTTATCTTTTTGAGAAAAATTGTGAATTTGAGAAACATAAATTGTATTGTTGAACTAAGTTGACCTGAGTGTCCTGGGTGAAAGTCGCGCATATACATGGGTGTCAATCCCACTGACGAAATTTCCGTGAAATGGCAATAGTAGTGATTGTATAGACTACATTTACATGGGTCTCGGTTTATGATTTCCTCCGGATGAAATTTTTGAGAAAGGTTGTAATGTTTTGAAACTCTCAAAGTGTGAATCACCACCCTATTTTCTGTTGAAATGGAAATGAATTGTGAATCAAGACATTAACTTGGCATGGCATAGTTTTAAAAAAAGATATAAAGATGTTTTGGCAAGAACGTGGCATATGCATTCACCTTATAGCTTTGTTAAGATTTATACATTGTGTTGGATTATTTCGACTGGGCTTTGGCACACCCTATTTGGGAAAAACATTTCAACTGCTAATGATATGCCTCCGCCAAGGTAGTAGCTTGGGAGGATTTGGAACAAGAGCTTCTTTTTATTGTATTCATTTTTGTATAGCCAAGGGCTTTAAATGTATTGGACCTCGAGTCCACTTTTGTTGTAACCAAGAACTATCTTGGAAAGTTGTAAGCCTTTAGGGCATTTTTTATCTGTCTAACTTCCATTCATTTCTTTTGTTTGTAACATATGATCTAGATTCATGGCTAGGCATATTGAATGTACACCGCATATCTTTCTCTTTTTTAAATCACGTCGGATTTAGTGGAATGTAATTATGTTAGTATTGTTGTCGTCTATTAATATGGTGGATGGATTATGGTAATTAGTTCAGGGCATTACAACTCAACTATGGGTAAAGGTTGTAACAAATCCGCTAGTTTTTTATGTTGAGCCTTCACTTGTTGACAAGTAAGCCATTTCGATACAAATGAAGCGATATCTCGTTTCATGTCCCTCCATCAAAACTAACGACTAAGATCATTGTACATTTTTATGCCCTCCGGATGTACCACAATGCATGAATGATGAAACTCCCGGAGTACCTCCGCTTTACAAGATTCTAGCACAAACAAACAGTCTAAATACCTTACACTTAGATCCAAGTGGATGTTCAAACCCTTCTCTTCCTTCCTATTGGAAATTCTCTCACGGATTTTCTCAACGTCACGACCATCCTGTTGTGCTTCTATTACTTTGTTAATCAAGGTGGGTTGTGCAATCAAGGTAAATATGGTAGCACCCTCACTAGACTCGCCAAGATGCAAGTTATACTCACTGATATCACCCAACATAATCTATTCCCGAATGGCCATACTTGCCATGGTACCCATAGACTTTTGACTAAAGGCATTGGCCACAACATTGGCCTTCTCCTGATGATAGTGTAACTCAAAATTGTAGTCCCATAAACTCCATCCACCTACATTGGAGCAAGTTCAGATCCTTTTGAGAGAATAAGTATTTTAAACTTTTGTGATCAAAATAGATGACATAATGTCTCCAAATTTTCAAGGCAAAAATTACTGCTGCTAGCTCTAAGTTATGGATGGGGTAATTTCTCTTGTGGGTTTTAATTGTCATGACCGATAAGTTACAACCTTCCCCTCTATTGACTTAGTGCTTGGCACGGCACCGATTTCCATGGCACCATATAGATTTTCACTTGCCAAGTTGTATGAATTGAAGATCCAACTCCAAGACCTCTTAGATAAAGGCTTTATTCGCCCTAGTACATTGCCTTGGGGAGCACTGGCCCTTTTTGCGTAGAAGAAGGATGGGTCATTGCAATTGTATATAGATTACCGCAAACTGAACCGAGTTAGCATTAAAAACAACTATTCGCTGCCTAGAATAGATGACTTATTTGACCAACTTAAAGGGTCTCGTTGCTTTTCAAAGATAGACTTAAAGCCGGGGTACCATCAGTTGAGAGTTAAGGAGGAGGGTAACCAGAAAACGTCCTTTCGCAGATGTTATGGTGATTATGAGTTTCTTGTTATGCCATTCGGGTTAACCAATGCCCCGGCATCGTTCATGGACTTGATGAATTAGATCTTCCTAGAGTCCTTAGATCGGTTTGTAGTCATTTTTGTGGACGACATTTTGATGTATTCAGCCTCTGAGGAGTAACACGAGGAACATTTATGCATAGTACTTGACTTACTTAGAGTGCACAAATTATTTGTTAAATTTGAAAAGTGTGAGTTTTTGTTAACAGAGGTGAAATTTTTGGGACATGTTGTGTCGATAGAAGGAATAACCATAAATTCCTCCATGATAGATGCCATGCAAGATTGGGAACGACTTAAGAACACCTTTGAAATCTGAAGTTTCCTAAGGTTAGCCAAGTATTACTGCTGTTTTGTAAGGGACTTCTTTAGGTTAGTTGTACCATTGACCAGGTTGACCAGAAAGGGTATTAAATATGTATGGAACAAGACTTGTAAGAAATCATTTCAAGAACTTAAGACTAGGTTGACTACTGCTCCAGTTTTAATAATTCCGAAAAGGGGTTTGGGTTATACCGTGTATTGCGATACGCCCTAGGATGGGCTTTGGTGTGCTTGGTGGGGTGGTAAACTAGTGAGATCTTCAGGGAAAACATCCAGGGTATTCACACACTACCCTTGGCAAGTCATCACGGATCACACTATCTTCATTAGTTAAAGAAAGGGCAAAAAGAAAGCTAAGTCCTCCCCGACTGTTGAGGCCATTTAACAGTGGAATGAAACTATCACCCCAGTTATATTGAAGATAAAAGCAATCCCTAGTAAGTGTGCATATAGCCACTTGGTGGCACTAACAATCTATCGTGGCCCAGAAATGTGACAACCAATCTATACCCAATATAACATCAAAAGTGTACATGTCTAAGATAATGAAATCAAAAGACAGTCGGCAATCTGCGACCTCAATCTCACAAGAGCGGCACACTCACCCCAATGCTACTTTACCTCCAACCAGTGACTCAACCCACAATGGAGATTCTAGCTGATCAATCTCTAATCCCAAAGCAGAAGCAAAAGCAGTAGATATAAATGAATGTAACACACCCGTATTAATCAGTACACTAGCCATAGAATTCAACACATCAAAATTACCTCTCACAACATAGGTTCCCGGCAACTACTCTGGCACTGTAACGGCGTACACACACCCATATGGCCTCTGATCAACCTGCTCATCTCTCAAAGCACGGGCCTACTATACTGATGAGTTGAAGTGGCTCCCTGAATAGCTTGTGAGGTCATGACTGAATGAGCTTGCTGGTGGCTCTGAGTTTGCCTCGACCTCGATGCACTAGATACACCTCCCAACTGTGGACATGCTTTCCTCATGTGTCCTTTCTGACTGCACTGAAAGCAATTTGGTCCCTACCCCTACTCTGGGACTGAATTTGAGATCGGTTAGGCAACGGTGGCGGCAACTAGTGCCCTCCTCCCTTCTATGGAGAAGCATTAGCTTTGTGAGATAATTTTTTTGGGTGAATAAGTCACTTTGTGACCGGTTGGCCACATTTAAAACAAGTAAACTTCCTTAAGCACTCTTCCCCGGGCGTGCAATAAGAAATGGAAAAGTGGATCTGGTCTTATGTAAATGGGACTAACATGGAGCAGAGCCCTTGTGCTTGTTACTAGGCCTGAAGTCCCCTTGTGACTCTTGCCCTCTAGATCTTGTACCTCGAATCCTCTCCTCCTCGCCCAACACTGTGATTTCTACATGCGCCGCCACCTCTACTAAATGGTCATAGTTCTGGATCATATTCCTGGTAACCTTGAACAAAATTTTGGTCTTGAGTCGCTTCTCAAATTTGATACAACGATGTTCCTCCGTTGCCACCAATTCTTGTGCAAACTAGGACAAAATAGTAAAAGCCGCTTCAAATTTGGCCATCGACATGCTTAACTACTTAAGGTCTAAAAACTCCTGCTTCAGTCCCTCCATAGCAGTGGAAGATAGGTACTTGTCTTGGAAAGCAACAAAAAAGGCTTCCTTCACATGTCGGTTCAACTCTACCTTTGGTGTATTTCCACCATTGGCTCGCATCTCCTTTTAAGTAGTAACTCACTACAGTCACTTTGAGCTCACCATCCTCAATGTGAAGCATTTCAAAAGTCTTCACTGTTTGCTCCAACCATTCATCTGCTTTCTTGGGCTCCGAACCCTTATGAAACTCATCTGGCTTAGCCTGTAAGAATTCCCGAGTAAGAAAAGTCACCCTAGTCCTTACAGCATTTTCTCGGGCTTGATTCTCTGCCCTTAACATGTTCATCGAATCCTTCAAAGCGTCCACCATCTCTCTGGCTAAGGCACCCATAGCGGCTTAACTCGCTTGATTTGGGACTCTCACTTGTCCCACTTGCTCGGCCGTATTAGCTTGGCCGAACCCCTACTCTTGCACTGGGTCCTCATAAACCGGTACCTCGTGAACTCCTTGGCGACGTCTACCCTGCCTCCAGCTTCTACCACCACGTGTCTGTCCTTATCCTAACATTCTAATTTAATACAAAAGCAAACAACTTAGCACAAAGTCACATAGTGATCACAACCGAAACTCACGCATCCTAACAAATATTTATCATGCCTTAATTCTTAGTTTCACTCCACATAAGCATCTTGTCACATAAACACATACGGATTACCCATTCAAGATAATGTTGGTCCCATGAAATACCAAGAGTTCTTATTAGAATGAGCATTGATCAAGTGCTCTTCTAATGAGACCTCAAGGGATTTAGTAGACACAAACAACATCTTAAAAGTTCAATCCCATACCCATCTAGTCAAGTAAACATGTTATCACGTAACAATTAGAAATATGGAACATCTCCTAATTAGTGAAATGAACCCATTGTAGTACAATCACTTCCCGCGAGCACCAAGTATTCAAACTCGGTAGCTTTGATACCAAGTTGTAACACTCCAAAATCTAATAACAATAAAGTAGACATGAATAAATATACCCAATACACAACCCTTCCTTTACCAACCAACTTCTCAATTAGTATTTCATTTCATAGAAGAAGTATACAAAAGTGTTCACATGCAATATATATTCAACATTCTAAAAAGATAAATTCATAGCATGTGTAACCATTTAAAAGTGAAAGAAATAATAACAAGATAAATGCCCAAAGGCTACAAATTCCAAGGCCTAACCCCGGTTAAACAAAAGGGTGTCAACCCAACATACTAAGCCCTTGGCTTGTTGTATTCACACAAAAATGAGAGCATCTTGCCCTTAATACACTCCACACCCTTTAACTAGACAAAATCACTGCATTCTTTCCTGCACAAATCTACTAGGGGTGAGCACATAACCTAGTAGAGAATTCTTAACAAAGTATATGTATGTTTAAGTAATCTATATACATGAATAGAATGCCATGTCCAAATGTCAACATTTTCCATTTCTTTTGAAACTACATGTAATGTCTCTTTCAGAATGCCCTTTCTTTATGAAATTCAAATTTAGACAATGGGGTAGTAAATACGACTCAGGTAATCCCTAGGCTGGTGTCTGCAAGTAGGCATAAAAAGCACTACCAAATCACCACTTTACTAGCTTGTGGCTTGCTTTTCGTGCTCCTTTTGGATATGACTAGCCCTATAGTTCGGACTCCCATGGTTTTGAATTTGATTTCACAAGTGTAATGTAAAAATAGATTAACACAAATGAGTCCAAATTCGGCAAATCTTTAGGAAAATCAATTTTGAAAAAATGTTAAAAATGGACTGCTTTGCCAAATTTTAGAGCCGCCACCCAAATATTTTTGGAAAATTTAGGAAACTCGTGACTCGTGCCAAAGGCCACTTATCCGTCATCACCAAAGTGTCTCGGCTCAAGAACTTAGGTATGAGAGAGAAAGGTCATGAATTGAGCACCTGTAGACACCCCATTTTTGACCGCCCTTACAACTTGGACATCACCACTTGCATAGTCAATGATGAGTGTATATGCTTGTCAAGTGCTCAAAATCCTCAGCGGAATGCCACAACTTTGAGCCTTCAAACACTATGCACCTGTTGCCTTATTTTTGGACAAAACCAGAGTTTTTCAAGCCTGTAACCTCTTATGGCTTGCTGAGCACTGCTATTGGCTGCCGGCCACCATTAGTGGCCGTGTTTTGCAGATATTTTTTTGCCAGCTGTGCCAGCTATTGGCACAGATGCATTCACCTACTTACACATGTATGTATTGATATTTCTGAGGGAGTGTGATGGTTTTCTATATATAGAGGACCTCCCATCTTGCTTTGAAGGTTAGAAAATTTTGGAGCAAATTATTTTCTCTTCTCTACAATTCTCTCTCTCTCTCTCTTGCAAATTTCTTGAACCTTTGTCTATACACTCTAAACTGAACCTTACCATCTTTAAGCTGAGGTACTTTTGAGCCTTTTTGAGTTCCTGAGGGTGTGTTTATGTTGAATTGTTGCTTGGAAGTGCTATCCTCTTCAAGAGGTATAAGGCTTAATTTGTTTCCTTATTCTGTTTGCTTTTTTTTTTTTCTTATTGTTTTCCTACTATTTTTCTACTATTTTTTGGGTTGTGTAAGCTGTGTAATTTTGGGCTGAAACTTGTGGTTTAAGGCCTTAAAGGATGGAAGGGTGGTTCACCTCTCTTTCCACTTTGTTTCTCTAGCCTTTACCCTTGTTTTTCCCACCTTTACACTATCTTTTTTTGAGCTTTTAAACACTAATTTTCAGAGTTATTTCAGTGGCTAAAATGTTTTTTTGAAGTCCAAAATTGGAGGGATTAGCCTCCCCTCCTTGTGTCTTACTTACTTGCCTAACATGCTCCATATTTTAGCTTATTGTTCTAGCTGTTTTTGTTTTAATTCCAGCTTGTTTTAGGACTAATTTAGCACTGTTTTAGGACTGTTTTTAGCTGATTGTTGCATTTGAGCTTTTTATTACATACGTGTAGTGTAATTGTCCTCACCCCTCTCACTCAATCAACGATCGGCCTCTACTATTCTTGATGTGATTCTTATTTACATTATATGCTCTTGTTCCGATTTATTATTACTAATTTTACTAAGTAATGCACATGATTGTAGACTAATTTGCAAAGATTGGAACACTTTGATTTTATGTTTGTTTGAAAATTGGTTTGAATATGTATCACTTGAAAAAGTGAGTTTGTATATACATTAATCCATTCATCCCAATTTAAGCAATTAGCCTCCATCCACTAGCATTCAAGGAATATTTCAAATAAGCACGTAGCCTCATGGTAATTATGCTTGACATGGCAACAACCACATACATGTAATATGCTAAAGAAAGAAATGCTCACCTAATACTCCAAGGCAAGTCAAAGAAAACATAAAACATAAGTAGAAAAATGTATGATCCTAAGTAATGCTGATTAATGCAACACATACAACATGCAATTAATAGGTTCGGCTACTAGCATGACATGTAAGTCAAATCAAGGCATGCGACAAAACACGTATTCGATTAAGGAAGTTGAAATTGATATTGGTTTGAATGATGAGCCGAACCCTTATATGTGTAAGACGAATGGATTGAAGTCATGGGAAAATGCTATGTAAATATGATGCTACCATTATAAGCAGATAAATAAAAAGGGAGAAAGAAATGGGGGTTGGAAGGCATACATAATTATTACATATTTACCCTCATGCAAGAGGGTCTATATGTCCAAATGTCTGAATTTACTAACTATTACAAATTTAAATGGAGACTACTTAGCTTAATGAACTAACTAGTTATTACATATCCGAATGAATTCTAACTTAACTAGCTATCTAATTTTATTACAACAAGGATATTATAACAATACTAATTACAACAATGAAATTGCAACAAAAATTATTTACAACAATAATAATTACAATTATAATATTATTACAAGCAATAATGAGGCACAACGATCACATGCACAATGTCCAGAAACTGCTCTGTCTGCCCAAACCTGCTTTGTTTCACCCTCAGCCACTGCCTTCTGTTTCTACCAAAATTCACGATTTACCAAACATTAGGGGCCGGCTGGCCCCAAATGAGACCCAGCCGGGTCCAAAGAAAGCAAGTCATGCCCTAATTTCATGCCAAAAATATTTTTGTGCTCTAAAGTGGGAACAGTGCAGACAGAGCCTTTCTAAGCCTTATTTGTCCCTTATGCTCTCCTCTATCTTAGGAAACTCAAGAGAATAACGAATTCGAGTCCGAAACCATCAACGATAGCAAGTTGATTGCTTGATGATTTCGAGCATGTTTGGACAAAAAATTTAATTAATGCAATGAATATGACCAATCCTTCCTCCTATCATGAAGTGAGCTCAAAGAGAGAGGTAGACATGTTTTAAGGTTTGTCAAAACATCATGAATTGGTATGTGACGACTCTTGATACGATGGACTCGGCATAACATCTGGCCGAATCCAAGCAAACTTACTTACTTTATGTTGGTTTCATTTATTTTAAGCCAATTTTCTTAGTCCTTTCCATTCTTTAGTCAATTTGTCCAAAGTGATAGTGAAGTTCACTAAATGAGAAGTGACGTCAAAAGACATGAAAGTGAGACAATGTATTGACGATGACCCTCTGCAAAGATTAAGCCATTGAACATAGATCTCTTTCTCATGCCTTGAATAACAATCAATCGATTGAAACAACTCACAAACAAAAGAAAAGAAGAAAATAGGGAGATTACAGAAATGATTATGTGAGATTGATTATTAAAATGAGACTCTTTATGTAATAACCGTGTCCTATACTATGCTAATTAATCTTGACTATGATTGTGATTATGTGTTTGATATGATTTTGAGTGCCATGTATATGAATATATGTGGTTTTGAATTTCTATCTGTTCACCATAGGAAAATCTGTTTGATTATCTGCCTTAGAATTTAAATTGAAGGCCTTATCGGCCACAGAAACTGAAATTGACTACGCCATTGTAATTGGCGTAATTTTTAGAGCCTACGATGAAATTTAATTAGAAATTGATTTGGATCAAAATAATTAGATTAAATTGATTAAATTAGGTATAATTAATTAGCCTTAATCAAGTATAATTAGATGAGCCTATAAATAGGCCCTTATGCACTTAACTCACCATATGTTTCAGCTCAAAATCTGAATTTGCTCTCTAGAGAGAGAGTGTGTCAATTCTAGACAGAGAAAGAGGGAGAATTGTGCATTTTGACTCAAAGATTGTGGATTGGGAAGCTACACTCAAGAATTAACAAGAATTTGTGAAGATTGAAGCAAATAGGTGAGTAATTAATCAAAGACTTATGAGTTAAGTCAGTAATATTGTGAATTCAAGTTATATTGGCATTAAGAATGAGGATTTATGTTGAATTGAGTGAGTTTGAAGTTAAAATGCACATGCATGTAAGAAATTGCCTTGTAGATGCATATTTGAATGCAAAGCATGCTAATCATGATGAAATTGAGATCAGTGTGTGCATGCATGTAGCAATTTGTTATGAGTCCTCATGTTTGTGTATAAGATATGTTAAATGAGTTGAATTAGAAGTCAATTACGGCATGCATCCATGGAAAATGGGACTATGGGACTCAACCACATGTTTTGAAGATGGGTTTGGCAAAGATTGTATGAGTATGAAATTGATCCATGGGAATTGAGCTTCAAAATGTTGTAATTTAGCATTTGTATCATGTTAGAAGGTTTGCATGTGAAGTATGAGTCATAATATGCAAGTTACATTAGTTTGAATGCAAGTTTGAAGCTCAAATTGGCTACTGGAAAACCCAGAATTCGGCATGTCCGCTCGAGCGGGGAAAGCGCTGCTCGAGCGTGAAATGCTAGGTCACAGAACTTTTACAGACATGGACATCCGCTCGAGCGGGTAGATTCATGCTCGAACGGGGAGCCATGTAGTTTGACTTTGAGCTCGAGCGTCCGAAGTCACACTCGAGCGTAAAAATTAGGCAACCAGTATTTTTTCAAACCCAATGGGTCCGCTCGAGCGGCCAAAGCCACGCTCAAGCAGGGATCCCTGTTTCAGATATTTTGAAAAGTGGTTTTATGATTTGTTATTCGTTCTCTTTCATTTCTAAGCACTCTTAGGCATGCATTGAACATTGTGAATGAGTTAAAATGATAAGAAAGGAGCCTAAGAGGAATGTATAAATTAAGAATGGATTGAATCGTTTGTGACCTATATATGTTACGTAATGTGTAGGGTCGAGCTCAAGGGCAAATCCACCGCGTAACACTTTAGATATAACCGAACGCCCGGGAGGAGTTCGTTCTTTCGTTTGTTTTGTGCTTACTACTACTGAGCTTGATTGATTTGTTTCTTAATCTTGAACCAAAACCAAAATCAATCAAATCGTCTTTTTTGAAAAAAAAGTTTTGAAAGAAGCAATATGGAAACTTTGCGGAATTGAAATATACCTAAATATTTTATTTTTTTAAAAAATAAAATATAAAACTGATTCCAAAGAAGGCCACGATCCAAGACCAACCATTACTGAAAATCGCTGGGAAGCACCCTACGATTGGGGTCTATCTCCAGGCTCCTACTAATCAAGACCTGACCCCTATTGAAGCTCTATCCATTTTGAAAGATATTTTTTTTCTTATTATGTTTATTAGCCTTATTATACTATGTTATGCAGACAAACGTATAGTATAGATTGCCTAGTATAGACTAGAGCATTAATTATTGGCTTCTGTTTTGAAAAACACTTTGGAATTTGAACACTTTTTTAATTTAACACGGCATTTCCAACGGATTTCCCAACAACTTACATTTTCCAACCTTCGGCACCCTAACATTTATGGTTGCGACATTAAGCAGCAGCTTGTCACACGTAGCACGATATGCTAAAGCATAAAAAGCTTAAAAAGATACAGCTAGCCAAAAAAAGCAGCTAGTAATTATAGCAATGATCAAGCTCATGTTAAAATGCTATCCTAACGCATACAAAAATGCAATACAAAACGCAATTATCCTACTGGCTGGCATGTGAGATGTGTGATCAACAATTCAATTTGGGAATTAATTGAAGATCAATTTGTTCATCATAATGCAAATGAATGGATGTCTGTATGAATGGATGCACGTGTAAATTTGTGGATGTGCAATGCATAATGCCAGGTAATACACCATCATTGAGGACGGTCAAAAATGGGGTGTCTACAAACACTGTGAGTAATGGCTTAGTAAAGATATTTTCAAGTATGTCACTTTCCAAATGCTACTTCTGTATGAGCTCCATGGATTTATTAATTTGAAATATGAATGAGTATTCTATATGCCTAATTTGTATAAGGCCGTTTAATACATTTGATATATTTGAATTGGGCCTAAGACCGTTTGCCGTTGATATGTTTGATATATCTGAATTGGGCCTAAGGTCGTTGGACATGAATGATTAGGTCAAAGGCCATTGGACATGAATGATTGGGTCAAAGGTCGTCGGACATGAATGATTGGGCCAAAGGCCTTCGGACATGAATGATTGGGCCAAAGGTTGTCAAATATGAACGATTGGGCCAAAGGCCATTAGACATGAATGCAAAGCTGGGCCAAAGGCCGTTTGAATATGTCATTCGATATGTTGGAATACTGTGATAGGCCAAAGGCCATTTGAATGAAAGGAGTCATGATCATGAATATGAAATAAGCATGGATATGAATATAAAGAGAATAGGCCCAAGGCCGTTTGATATGCCTGATATGTTTGAATTGGGCCCGAGGCCATTTGATATGTTTGAATTGGACCAAAGGTCGTTTTGAATAGAGAGTTGGGTGGACCAAAGGTCGTTTCATATAGATGGACCCGAGGTTGTATTGTTTTATATAAGAATTGGACCTAAGGTCATTTTGCTTTGTTGAGATTGTAAATCTGGTGTGAATGAGAATAGTGGTTCAAATATGTACATTATAAGTATGATTCATTTATGAACGAATCTCATTCATTAACCTCTTTATTTTGATATTATTCATTGGGCGTTAGCTCACTCTCATTTATATGTATGTAGGTGAGCAAAGGGACGTTCAACCCCAGCCTTAATGGAATTTAAGAAAGAAACCCGAGTTTTGTGAAGTCAGCCAGGTACCTCACGCAAGAGGCTTTGTTTATGATCTTTTGTGTTTCTTTTGCTATTTCTATTGGTCATGATAGACCATTTATATGTATTAGCTTTTGGCATGGCTGACTATGTGTTTGAATGATCATGGGCATACAAGATGTTAACTACTGATATGTGATGTGAGTTATTATTAAGTACATGTGAAATATTTTAATATGCCATATAAGCATAGCTTATTGGACAAAATTTTAAGTTTGTTTCCGTTTTGGCCCCCTTCACTCTGTTACTATATGTTTGTTTTGGTTTCAGGTCGTAGGTAATCTCATGATTACTGGCCGGTTATGACCTTAATCTATAGGGGCAGGTTAGGGTCATAACACTTTATATAGAAACTAAGTGAAGAAAGCTATCAACTCAAATGGCTTGATGTCTAAGGCCTAAACAAGCAAAGCCATGTGGACTTTCAACACAATAAGCAAAGTATTCAAAGCATAAAGTAATTAAATTAATTAAAACAAGCCTAAACAGCCCCTAAAACACAAAAAAGCAGTTACTAAAAGTATAGTAAAGTGCACAAAAAGATAGGTAAAAGCAAGAAGACACTAAACTAGTAAGCAAGAACAAGGAGAGGTGGCTAACCTCTCCACTTTTGAGACTTCAAACCATGTTTTTTAACCCTTTTTAAACTTTGAAAAAAATAGTTTAAAAGTCAAAGAAAAGAGTGTAAAAACAAGGGTGTGAGCTATGAAGTAAGGTGCAAGAAAGGGTGTTAATCCTTTCTACCTTTGGTAGCTATTCAAACCCAAGTTTCAACATTTGAAAAGGATCCAAAATACCACAAGAACACAAGAAATAGATAGACATAAATTGAAATAAAAGGAAAACAAAGATGACAAGCTTATACCTCTTGAAGAGAACAAGCTTTTTTTGCAAATCAAACTCAATCCTAGCACACTCTAAAGGTGAATTATGATTCTCAAGGCTCGACCAAGGCTCCAAGGTTAAGGTTTCAGGGTGTGTATGGTGTATAGATATAGCTCAAGGATGGTAAGCTTGCTCAAAGATGACTGGGCAAGGAAGAATGAGCTCTTAAGTGAGTGTATTGGCTCTTTGGAAATTGTTCAACCTCAAAATAGAGATATGACCTCGTATTCATAGAATTTGAGCAAAATAGGTCGAAAATATCTTCAAAAATAGACAGCTGGTTGGCTCCCGCCCCGAACAGTGTTTATCACCAACAAGGCACGGCCGACCCCAAATGGCCACAGCCGGCTCCTAATGAGGCACAGCCGGGCCCCAATGTGCTCCCCTGTTCCTCTGTTTCAAGTTTAGTGTAGGTTGGCACAATGTTCAAAAAGGGACCTCTGAGGTATAAACAAGGTAAATATGAAGGTTTTGGGACTGTTTCAAAGCTCAACCTTGGATTCCTTCGTTGAGAATTCAAATCATACACAATGTAACTTTTATCATCGAGTGCACAGTACAAAGCGCCCGAGTCTTATGGGCGATCAAAAATGGGGTGTCTATAGTTGCCTCTCTTTGATAGAGCTCAAAGTCGTGAATTGACATGAGTGAATGTCAAAGCCCAAAGACGACACATTTGATGAGGCTGTAAGAGTTGGGCAAGAAAATATATCAAAATACAATTGGTTGAACCGGATGGTTGCCTATGTATCCTTTTGTGAGGAATCATACCTACGTAGTTCAGGGGAAAAATGCAAAATGACATGCAGAAAATAACTTATGATCATGCAATGAAACAATGCACTAAAACATTTGAATGAAAATAACAAGCAATGAAACAATGCAACCAAAACAAGAATGCAAATTTGAACGAAAGCATGAATCAGAGCAAAACAAATCCAGCTGTGTCTCACACAGAAAGAAGTGAGTCAAATAAACACGTCTTGCATGAAAGGGACAAAGAAAGTACAAACCAAACTACATCTCACGTAGAAAGGATATAAGAAATTGCAGGCCTGACTAAGTCTCACGTAGGAAAGGCGAAAACCTAAATGCCAATCTGTGTCTCACACAGAGGGCGTGGAGGATGGTGTGAACACCAGGTGCACCTAATTTTTAAACCGAGGAAAACAACTCTGAGCGTGTCTCACACGGAAGGAGGAAAGATGGTGTGAACACCAGGGGCACCTGATGTTTTTAACCAAGGAAAACAACCCCAAGCGTGTCTCGTGCGAAAAGAGGAAAGATGGTGTAAACACCAGGTGCACCTTATGTTTTTAACTGAGGAAACTCGAGATCCTAACGAGTCTCACACAAAAGAAGGAAAGATAGTGTGAACACCAGGCACACTTAGTGTTTTTAACAGATTTAAAACAACAATCCTAACGCGTCTCTTGCGAGAAGAGGAAAGGTGGTGTGAACACCATGCACACTTGGTGTTTTTAACCGAAGAAAATAACCCCAAATGCGTCTCACGCGAAAAGAGGAAAGATGGTGTGAACACTAGGCACACCTGATGTTTTTAACCGAGTTAAAACAACAATCCTAACGCGCCTCACACAAGAGGTGGAAATGTGGTGTGAACACCAGGCGCACCTGGTGTTTTTGACCGAGGAAGTAATAATCCTAACGCGTCTCACATGAGAGGAGGAAAGATGGTGCGAAGATCGGGTGCACCCAAGGTTTTTAACCGAGGAAGCAACAATCCTAACGCGTCTCAGGCGAGAGGAGGAAACCGAATCAACAAAAGGGCAAACAATTTTTCAAAACTTGATACAACGAGATTGGAAAGTATCAGAGAATGAAGCTCATGGAAATTAAGGCATTCAAGGTGCAAAGTTGGGACGCGAATGTAGCGAAGATTCGAACGTGAGCTTCAACAAACTAATAAAATAAACTAAAGAAAATGATCGAAACGAAGTTCGAGTTAATAATACAAATCACCAGTTTTTGTTTGAAAATAAGCCTAATTAACAAACCCTAAATGAATGACAACGGGAGTGCATGCAATTTGGATCATGATTCCGTGAGGTGCGAAATCCGAAAATAATATAATAAATTATGCATTACAGAACAAATTATGAATCCATGACACAAATGGTGAAAAAGAGGGACAAATTATAAATTAACGGAACAAATCACGTAATGAAACAACAAGTCAAATCATGAAATGAAACAGCAAATTAAAACCTGACATGCAACAACAAATTATGAAATAATGCAACAAAACAAAATGCCACGTTGTTTTCTTTCCTCTCTCTTCTTCTTTTTTCTTTCCTCTCTATTATTTTCCTTTGCTCTTTTCCTTTTTTTCTCCACGTTGTTTTTTCTTTTCTTTTATTTCTTCTTCTTTTTCCTCACTGTTTTTCACTTCTATTCTGTTTGTTTTGTCTTTTTTTTTTTTTGATCCAAACCTGAAGCAAGGCTGAACAGCACTGAAATTAACAAAACATAGAACTGGGTTACACTTGGGGCCGGCCAAGTTTCAATGGAGCACGGCCGAGCCCAAAAAGAGCAGGCCTGGTCGCAATGGTTGACAGGGGTAGTTCGGTAAAACCATGCACCGTGGTTGATTTAAACACAAACCAGCCTTCATTTCACATGCACCTAAAGCTGAAACTCCTTCTCCTCCTTCTCTAAGGTTCCTCTCTCTCTAGATTTCCCTTCCCCTCGCATTACCCAACAATCATTTTGAATTTTCTTCATAAACCCCTTTTCCTTCTCTACATTTTGAACCGATGAAACTTGATTTCGTTTAGTTTTGGGATTTTTCTTGATTTTCTTGGATTCTCACATATATTTACCCACATTTTTCTTTTCCTCCTTTGACTTTACCATTCCCTCTTTCTTTTATCTCTCCTAGGGTTTAGGAATTTTGGGATTTTCACTCAATCTCACTTTTCTTCATATTTTTTCATTTTCTCTCTATGGCTAGTGGCGAAGTTCCCATCCCTGACCCCATTATGGGTATTAGTGCCGTCCTTGGTGAGGACATAGAGGCTGAGGATGTTCTACCTCCTGTTCTTGAGCTTGAGTTACCACCTCTTGCTGATAGGCCTTTTGATGCGGCCACCTACCAGCCCCGCACACACGCTCTGACCCCTGGCGGTATTTTAAGATTCGAGCGCCTCATCCCAGGGATAGATGAGGACATCCTACTGCACGAGCCCACTGAGCACTTGTCTGCCGACGCCTCCACGGTAAGCAATCTTTTCATTTGTTTTGCACATATTTTGAATCTCGTAAACAAATTATCCTTTAATGCCATGCAACACTAATAACATTCCCAAACACTAATAGCATTCCCAACCTACAGGTGATAGCTAGGAGGATTGGCGGCTATGGATCCATATCCGGGCCCCGGCACTAGTATGAAAGGCTTCCTACGGAGGTCCGCACATTGGTTGACGATGCTGGCTTCGGGCCTTTCTGTTTAGGACTCATACAAATGAGGGTTGAGCCACTGCTCTATGGGGCCCTAGTGGAGAGGTGGTGGCACGCCACAGACTCATTCCACTTCTCATCGATCGAGGAGTTGACTCTGACCCTGTATGATTTTTCTATTCCCACCAGCCTACGGGTAGGGGTTGGCGGCCTGATCCCGTATGCAGTGGAGAATTGCATAACGCCAGCTTCTCAGGGCGATCCCAGACACTACTGGCCACGGGATGGTGCGAGATAGCTGGCTCCTGGATCACTTCACTGACCTTCAGCCAGTCACCCCGAAAGAGGTTGCTCAGTATGCCTGCGGATTTCTATAGCTCAACTTTTTCGCACCCCCTTTCGGAGAGCTCAAATTGGTCCTACAGTTCGGATTCCTGTCACAGTTCTAAATCTAATCTCACAAAGTGCAATGTGAAACTGATAAACAGCAAAGAGTCCAATCTGGCACATCATTTTGGAAAATTGATTTTAGATCAAATAATGCCAAAACTGGACTGCTTTGCCAGATTACAAAGTCGCCACCTAAATATTTTATTTTGGAAAAATCTAAGAAACCCTGACTCGTGCCAAAGGCCACGTGTCCATCATCACCAAAGTTGCCACGGCTCGGGAACTTGGGCACGAGAGAGGAAGGTTCTAAAATGAGCACCCGCTCGCCCGATCAAATATCGACCTTTACTATCATGATATGTTGTTTTATAAACCTTATGTGTTCTTATTCCGATTATTAGCTAACTTTAATATGTGATGCACACAAGCAAGTATAGACTAAAATCGCAAGAATTTGAACAAATTCAACTCATGTTTGGTTTCGAAAATGGTTTGAATTTGTTACCCTCAAGTGGGCTTAAAACATGATTTGCCACTTTGCAAAGTGGGCTTAACACATACACTTGTTGAATTGTTTCAATCCAAGTAACAAAGCCTTCATCCACAGACATTCATGCAGTTTAGCATATAAGCACATAGCCTCATGGCAACATGGCAATGGCACTCATCTAAGCATGCTAAAGCATAAAACTTACCGAGTACTCTAAGCCAAAACAAAAGCTAGTTAGAAAGAATGCATGATCCTAACTATGTTAAGTGTCTAATGCAACACATGCAATAATGCAATTAATAGGCTCGGCTACTAATATGGCATATGATATAAGTATAACATGCTTTGAAACACGTATTCAAATAAGTATTGAAAATACAGTTTGAATGATGCGCCGAGCCTCGGTGCATGCAAGACAAATGAATGATACAAACATGCAAGCATAAGGTATGCTAATCAAAACGTGTCCCTAATCTAACCATCGAAAGTGATTAAGTAAAAGGGAGAAAGACGTGGGGTTGGAAGACATGCACACACACACGCACGCTTATTACAACATTGTGCCCTCACGAAGGAAGGTCCGAACAAATAAGCTAAGCTACACTGAGCTAAGCTAATTATTACAAAACGGAACTAATTAACTATTCTAGTTAACTAATTATTACAACACAATTGAATAACTGGCTATGCTAAGCTAATTAATTACAACACATGTATGAATGAATTAGATAACTTATTCTAAGCTAACAAAAGTGATCAAATGGCCTCGAGGGCGAGGGATACATGCATGCTCGGTTGCTCCACCCGAAAATGCCCTTGCCTTGCCATCGGATGCCTCTGTTTGCACTCATTTGATCACCAAAAATTGTACCAAATTCCAGATTGCCTCTGCTCCAACACAGGAACACATTTGTGCAAAAATTCATTGGTGGCTGGTCGGCTACAAAAAGTGGCTATTGGCCACCCCAACTGGCCAGTCGGCTACCTAAAGTGGCTGGTCGGCTACTTCAAGTGGCCGATTAGCCACCCCCTTTTCTGGACTTCTTCTTTTGCCGCAACAGAGAGAAAACAGAGGCAAAGCAATGCATTTTCAAGAAATATATGTACTGCTACCCTCCTTATCATCTCTTAAGCTCAAAGAAGTGTAGCTCTTGGCTCTTAAGCCATCAACCAAGCATTTTCAATGCATGATGGCTAGAGAACTAAGCTTGTACAAGGTTAATGAATCCACAAACAAGACCAAATAACCACCACCCTATCATGCATGATCAAGGGTGGCGGTGACCAAGAAAAGTGGCACGTTTCATCACTTTGAGTATGAAATGTCCCATTTTTCTTGTGTTCGGATTAACATCCGATCCGAACACATGCAATGCAACCCAAAGATGCCCAATCTTGCTTTTTTTTACTTTATTCATTTTGTTTACTCATTTTAACTTACCAATCCATTCTTTAATTGATTAGTCCAAAGAGTGAGTGTCCTCTAATGAAAAGAGGGCTTAAACCACAAGTACCTTGAGCATGAAAGAGGCCTCATGCTGTTGGTAATGAACTCCCGAAGGAATTAAACCATTAGGCATGAGGGTCTCAATTCCATACTCAAGCCAACAAGGGGTTCGAAGTCACTTTCAAAACAAATGAAAGAGTGAAGAATAGAGGGAGATTGCAGAGATTTCAGTGCTAAAATGGAGTGCAAAAAGACACTAAAACATGTAAGCAACTCATGCAATACATGCTAAAAGGCCTAATTCATTAAGCTAGTGAAAGAGATTGCACTATGATCATACAATACAAGCCTCAAAGAGCCAAACCAACTCAAAACAGAGTTAAAACTAGTCAAAACAATGGCTAAAACATGCTGAGATTGAGGTTCAAAATGCTAGAAAAACATGCTTACATGTTAGCTTGTAAACAAGACTTAAGACACAACTCTCAAAAGCAATGAAAACAAATGAGCATGTGAAAGAGCTATATACACTGAAATTACATGTTAAAAGACACTACAACATGCAATCATTCCAAGCAAAACATGTTTAGAGGCCTAAAATGCCAAGCTAGTGAAGCCATTTGCACTACAACTATCCAAAACAAGGCTTACATGACCAAAGCAGCCCAAAATAGAGTTAAATCATGCCAAATCAGAGGCAAACACATGCTGGAAATAAGCTAAGTTAAGCCACAAAAACATGCTACCATGTGATGCTAACTAGGCATGGAAATGAGACGCAAAGATGGGAGGCTAACCCCTCCATTTTTGGACTTCAAAACATGCTTTTTACCACTGAAATAACTCTAAATTTTAGTGGTGTAAAGGCCCAAAAAGTTTGATTTTAATATGCTAAAAGATGGTGCAAAAGCTCACACAAATAAGAAACAAGAAAGGTAGACAACACCTTAGCACAAAATGGCTTCAAACCAACATGTTAAGGCCCAAAAATCAGAGCTTTTTGAAGTTGGAAACTAGGCCCAAACCCTATAAAAAAGATGGCCAAGCAAGTGATTAAAACTAAGCCTACAAGGTAAGTAATATACCTCTTGAAGCTCAGCACAAAGCAGGCACTCTTTTAGGCTCAAACCTCCTTCCAACAGCCCAAAATAGGCTCCATGGAACCTTAGCTCCAAGGTGGTCAAATTTGGTTAAGGCTAGTGTGCAAAGGTGTAGAGAAAATCAACTATCAAGCATAAAACAAGAGGAGAGAGAGAGAGAGAATTCTAGAGAGAGAGAGAATTTTGATCCAAAAATTCTAACCCCTCCAAATGGGAGAGAGCATCCCCTATATATAGAAAATCAAGCCAAAGGCTTGTATTCATCCCTCCATACACGTGTATGGAGATGGCCTTTAGTGAACAATGGCTGGCACAGCTAGCAAACAAATATCTGAAAAACAGAACAAATGGCCGTCGACCACTTTAGGTAGCTGACTGGCCACCTCAACTAGTCGACCGGCCACTTCAATTGGTCGACAGGAACAAAAAGTGGCCGACAAAGCCAAAAAGTGGCCAACAAGGCCCCTCCCCCTTCCAGGCAAGAGGCACCAAGGTTTGGCCCAAAAAAAAGCACAAAACAAAAAAGGGTTAGAGGCTCAAACACAAGGCGTTCCGTTGAGAACTTCAGGCACTCAAAACAAGCACAAACGAGCACAATCATTGAGTGCACAAATGATGATGTCAAAGTCTTGAGGTTGGTCAAAAATGTGGTGTCTACAGTTTCTCATGTATCTCCTTGGTACTACCCTATTTGCGAACAGGGAAAATACTGTAGGGCTATACCTCATGGGCGTGCTCATGCATCTGCCGTAGGTGGTGGAGTATGATTGGGGTGGTGCCGGCCTGGCCACCATGTACTGCTACATGAACTTCGTATCCCGCCACAAGGCAGATTCACTTAGCAGCTAGTGAAGGGTTTGGGAGGTACACCTCACACTTACTTTTATGTTCAGCCTTGCATTCCCTGCTTATACTTGCTTTGCATTTTCTGTTTATATCTACTCACCTACTTCACTTATATCTGCTTTGCATTTCTGTTCATATCTACTCATCTATTTCACTTATTCTTCAACTTGTTTTCTTTTACAACTGTGGGTCTACACATATTTCACTTCTCTGGCTCCGGTCCCTATGAAGCTGATTGAGTTGTCAGTACCATGCTCCTGGTACTATAACTTCCGATTCGAGCAACGTCGGTACGTAGACTGAGACTTCCTTACATCCATCACTTTTTCGACATCGTCACCGTAGATAAGGTAACAAAACCTAACACTAGTCTTTATCTTTTACTGTTGTTTCCATATTGTTGTTCAACCCCTGATATCTGATTCTTGCCTTGCACCTTCTGCTCACAGGTTGACTGGCACCCTTGGGCGGGCATCCCTCAGGCATTCAGGGTGACTTATGCTACCGCATGGCAGGCCTTTACTACGCAGATTTTGTTGGAGGGCCCTTTTGACAGGGCGTACTATTTGGGAGAGTGATTCATTCGCCAGACCTAGGGCCAGGCTGATCCTGACATCCCATATCCTCCTCCTTCCAGTATGAGGATAGTTGATGATCTCCACGATGGGCCCCACATCGATCACCTCATGTAGGGAGAGGACAGTGACCGGTACCATGAGCTCGACGACTTCACTACCTTTTTACAAACTCGGGTGATACCACCTCTTACCCAGGGTGTAGTCCGTGTCCAGAAGTTGTTACCGCTGCCGCTAGAGGGGTTTCTACCACCGCTCCCATTCCCGGGCTTCCTGTGATTCCTACCGAGGTTTTATACATGCGATCAGACAGGGTGATCAAGCACATCTCCCTTGAGCACATTGAGGGGAGGGACCACAAGTTGGTGCTTGCTCCCGGCATTGAGCAGGTACACACTTCCCTTTATTTCTACCCATTGTACTTTATTCTGCCCATTATGCTTCATTACTTTTTGCCCATTGTACTTTATTACTTTGTTTCATATTCTCAAACCTTTCCCCTTTTATAGGTGCCTCCGGGGCACGTGGATGATCTTCTCCAGACAGTTAACAAACTGCTTCTGATGGCATGGATGAGGTAGACTGCTCTAGTCACCTATGGGATCGAGGCACACTTTGCCCCTAGTTTACTGTCATTACAATCTTGCTCATAATTCTATTAGTCTATTCTAATATCTGATTCTGATGTATGTACTCTTTCCAGATTGAGCCAGCACCAGTTGCACTTGTAGGACCTCCTCCAGCCAGGAGACAGAGATGGGGCCCAGTGAGAGGCAGGGAATGGGCTGACTAGGGAAGAGGCAGAGTGAGACAGGGCTCACCTTTCGAGGAGTCTTTTAATGAGTACACGAACCCCAAGGATGAGGGGGATGAGATCGACATCCAATCCAGCAGTCCCAACGATGACAGCGACGCACCTCCTCTACAACGGAGGAGAAAAAGAGCAAGGATGGGTTGTTGATTTTCTTTACTTTTCTTTTCTTTTGCTTTGTAGTTAAGAACTAGCTTCAAATAGGCCCTTTTGTTTTACTTTTGAAGACTTTTTTTTTTTTTTTTTGCTATTATATAAAACGATGATCGGGGTTAAACCCAATAGTTTATGGAAAGAATATTTTTTTAATGATTTCTCTGCACCACATATGATGAATGGCGCAACTGTTGCACGGTAACCTTGTACAAGACTTTAAAACTAAATGCTTGTTCTTGAATTCATTCTTGAATCAGATAACAACCTACAATCGAAAAAAATGTAAAATACAACTCGATAACAGGAAAGCGCAATGAAAACAACTCGAAAACACTAAAAAAAACTTGATACAAACAAAACAAAACTCAAAACATAATCGTAGTACACCAAAGCAAAGGCCAGCCTTTTCTGCAACTGCTTTGATTTGGGCCAACATTTAGACCCAGCTAGGTCCAAATAGGCACAACCGGGCCCCAATAAGGCATGGTCGGGCCCAAAAGTGATGTCGGTAGGTACAGTCCAGCTGTCATGCACTGGCTCTTCTCAAACTCTATAAATGGTGCTCCCATGCTATTTTTTTGAGCAGAATAGACAATCTTTGATATTATCCTTTCAAGATGGAAATGTTGCTCAACAATAGGCTCCGAGACTGGATAGACACTTTGGACGGCTCAAAAAAGGTGAACTTTCGCATTTTGACCTAAACGCTCTTTTTCCTTTGAGCTGCACTTCGCTTTGTTTTCCGTTTCTCCATGCCGTTGTTCGATGCTAGAACCCGATTACACATGTATTTTGCTTTGGATCACAAGAAATATGTCCGACGCTCGAAGAATTTCAAGAATTGATGGAATCCTGGTGCGACAAAGAAATCATGCCTTAATCCCATTTTGGCCATGCCAAGTCTTTGGGATGGATGTGTGGGCTTACTTTGCACGAGGCTCGGTCCTTGGCTCATGATGGGGAGTTGGACATCCCAGGTTTGATTCATCGGTTTTCCGCCATTGGAGACCGAGGCTACCTCCTTTGGTGAGGTTATCGGCAACATGCCCTTTGCTTATGCTTACTTGCAAACTTCCTTCCTTCCCCTAGTTGTGGCGGAGCCAACATTAGGTTAATTGAGGTGGCTCAATGCTTGAAAGAGGGTAAGAGCTGCATTGGTCTAGCACTGGTCAAGACCCTGATGGGTTTAGATGCTTTTCATCGGTGAGAGACCACCCGATTTGCAGGGAGCCCACTGCTTCTTCAGGTATTGTTTCCCACCCTTTCTTATTTATGGTCCTTACGTCACTCAACATTCACTCTCTATTTTCTCTTAAAGCCCTTTTCTCACTTTTCTCTCAATGTACATCTCTTTATTCTTTAATCTCTCTTATCTTTCGTCCCTTCCCAGGTATGGCTCATGGATAAGCTGAAAGCGGTGGACCCTTGCCATAGTATTCAACTAGAGCTTACTTTTTCCATCAACGGCTAGTAGACTTCCCTTCAAAGGGATGGTGGTGTGATTGGATGTGCAGCAGATCTGCGGCTGACATAGCTTGGCTTTGCCCCTAGCTTAACTTGATAGAGATGAGCTACAGTATGTCCCGACAATCGGGTATACAGTTAATTGGCCTCATGCACTGTGTGTTCTATTTTCCATTCCGGTTCAGACACCAATTTGGACATGATCAAACTTGTCCAGAAGAAGAGGTGGAATACCTGGCTTCATTTTTCATTCGTGGTTCCCACTTGACCGACCTCACTGCTTGGAGAATGAGAGAGCTTCTAGCCCCTGCCCCTAGCTTCAGTCATGCCCTTTCTGGCGAGTGCTTGGCTTGGCTTGAGGACAAAGAACAAGTTGGGCCATCTTTTGCTATAGAAACTTCCACGAGTACAGGCAGAAGACATAGAGTTACCTGACTCAGCTGTGCCCCTAGTTTTATTGCTTTGATATTTCTTTTCAAGTTTTATGATGCAAAAGAAACTTTGATTTAAATTAGAGAGTTAGAGAATGTACTAGTGTTGAAATCAATAAAATTAAAGTTGCGAGCACTGAAAATTTTCCTGTTTGGTCCCAAAAATGGTCTAAGTTCTAGAACGTAAAATTTTGAGAAAAATCAATTCATTAAAACTTTCAAAATCTTTTTCGGAAATGATCACTACCTAACACACATGTAATCAGACCACAAGATGTATAGTCCCGAATCAACAGATCGCAACTGCCCATAACTGCATTCACCCTACCAGCCCTTCTGCCAAAATAAAGATCACACAACCAAGCTAACTAATAATAGAGAAAGATGGCCCGATCCAATAAACGAAAATGACAGTTGAGTTGGAAATGGTTGTGGCCAAACTTCAGGATGAAGTTGCCTACATATCCCAAAGATGGAAATCAGGCCTTACATACTTCGGTTCAGGTTCACTCGAGTATTAACTCTTTCCTTTTGTGCTCTAACTTTTGCCAATGTCACCCTTTAGGGTTTTCTACCTTGCGAGCTTAGTTTTTCTTTGTTTCTAATTTTTCATGCTCTAACTTTTTCCTAGGTCGCCCTTTCAGGCTTTCAGCCTAGCCAGCCTCTAAAGGATAATATTTATTCAACTTGTCCATATTGATCGGTTGTGAAAACTCCAGGCTATCTAAATCCATGAGAATAATTGCCCCTCCTGACCAGATTGACTTGATGATATAAGGACCAGTCCAATTGGGTCTGAACTTGCCCCTAGGGTCATGGATGGGAGTTTAGTTGTCTTTTAGTACCATATCCTCTTCTTTGAGATTCTTAGATTTAACTTTCTTGTTAAAAGCCCAAACAATTCTACGCTGATACCCTTGGATGTGATACAATGCCTTCAGCCTCCTCTTATTAAACAGCATCAACTCCTCAAATCTGCTCTGTTGCTAGTCTGCCTCCGCTATCTGACATTCAGCCATAATTCGTAGCAACAGTACTTCAATTTCAATTGGCAGAACAGCTTCCATCCTGTACACCAGGGAATAAGGGATTGCCCTTGTGGATGTCCGAATCGACATTCTATAGCCCTAGAGAGCAAACAACAGTTTATCTGACCAGTCCTTGTAGGTCTCAACCATTTTTCGCATGATGTTCTTAACGTTCTTGTTGGGGGCCTCAACAGCTCCATTGGTCTATGGTTTATATGTCGATGACTTGTGAAAAGCCACGTTATATTTCTCAAGTAGTTCCACCGCCTCTTTCTTGAAGTGTGAGCCATTATCTGATATAATCTCGTTCGAAACTCCATAATGGCAGATGATGTTATTTCTGATGAATTTGGCTACATGCGACGTTTTTAACAAAGCCTAGGACTAAGCTTCCACACACTTCATGAAGTAGTCAATCGCCACCAGGATGAACTCCTGTCCATTTGACCCCTTTGGCAAGACTGCACCGATAACATCATTCCCCCAAACTGAGAAAGGCCATGGTGAAGTCATATTATAAAGCTTAGACGGCGGTACGTTCATGTGATTGGCATGAATTTGGCATTTATGGCATCGTCGTACAAAACCAATGCAATCCTCCTCCATGGTTGACCAGTAATAACCTTGTCTGAGGATCTTCCGGGCTAGCATCACACCATTTATGTGTGCCCCACACTCTCCTCCGTGAATAGCCTCCATGAGATGCTTCTATTCCTCTTCCTCCACACACAACTTGTGCATTCCTAGATGACCTCTTTTACATAGCTCATTTCCGTAGAAGATAAATTGGACGTCCAAACGCCGCATTCCCTGTTTGTCTTTGGCATTTGCTCCTGGTGGATACGTCTCCTTTTCCAGAAAATTCCAAATATCGTAATACCAGGGGTTTTTGTCTTGTACTTCATCTATTGCGACAATGGTCTCATAGGCCGCCGTGTGTTTTTGTTTAATAATAATTGGACGCATCTTAACTCCTAGTGGAATGTCTACCATAGAAGATAGAGTTGTTAATGCATCAGCAAACCAATTATTCTCCCTTAGTAGATGTGTAAACATCAGCTTTTCAAACCTCGTCTGATGGTAAGCCTTCATTTTCTCCTCTTTCACTCTCCAGTCTCCATTTGCTTGAGAGACAACCAAATTCGAATCTCTGATGACATCTAACCTTATTGCCCCTAGTTCTAGGGCAGCTTCCAAACTAGCATTACATGCCTCATATTCTACGTCGTTGTTGGACACTTTGAATAGGAGTTTAAATGCTAAGGGCATATGCGAATCCTCGGGTGCTATCAGCAACACACCTATCCCATAACCGTACTGATTAGACGCTCCGTCAAAATATATTGTCCAAGTTTCCTTTTCTATTTGCAGAATATTTTCATCTGGGAACACATATTCCACCGCCTCATCTCCTTCTATTGGGTGGTCTACCAGGAATTCCGCTACCACTCTCCCTTTAACCGACTTGCGTGTGACATATTTGAGGTCAAATTCAGAGAAAAGAAGCAACCAACGAGCTAACCTATCCGTAAGTGGTGGTTTCTCAAAAAGATATTTGACGGGATCTAATTTTGAAACCAGAATTTCGAAGTGAGCTAACAAGTAGTGCCTCAACTTCTTAGTAGCCCATACCAAGGCTAGGCAAGCTTTCTTGAGAGAAGTGAAGCGGGTCTCATAATCTTCTTGCTCAAGTAGTAGATGGCCTTCTCCGCCTTGGATTCTGACTCCTGAGCTAGAACACACCCCATGGTCGAATTTGTCACTAACAGGTACAAAATTAGTGGCTTCCCCGATTCTGGCAGTGATAACACAGGTGGATTCTGCAGATATTGCTTGACTTGTTCAAAAGCAAATTGACAGCGAACATGGTTCACGAGTCAAGGTTAATTTGGAAATAAACCGTCTTATGAATTACACTTTTCCTGGAAAGTTACGCACCTCCTTTTTAGTCCTTGGTGGTGGCATTTCTAGGATGGCCTTGATTTTAGACAGATCCACTTCAATTCCTCTCTGGGTGATCAGAAACCCCAGCATTTTCCCTGTCATTACCTCGAAGGTGCACTTCTGCAAGTTCAACCTCAGTCTATACTCCCTAATCAGTTGAAAGAATTTTTCCAGTGCAGTGTAGTGGCCTTCTCGGTCTTTGGACTTAACAATCATGTTGTCCACGTACACCTCAACCTCTTTGTGGATCATGTCATGCAGGATCATGGTTGCAGCCGACTGATAGGTAGCCCCAGCATTCTTCAGCCCAAAAGGCATGACTTGATAACAGTATGTACCCCATAGTGTGGTGAAAGCAGTCTTTTCTCTGTCTTCCGATGCCATCAGAATCTGATTGTACCTAGAAAACCCATCCATAAACAAAAGCAACGCATGGCCAGCAGTAAAGTTCACTAACTCATCAATGTGTGGCAAAGGGAAGTCATCCTTCGGACTAGCCTTGTTCAGGTCTCTAAAGTCGACACAAACTCTAATTCTGTCATCCTTCTTCAGAACCAGAACAATATTGGCTAACCATATCGGGTACTCAGATACAATCAAGAACCTTGCCTCAATCTGTTTGGTGACCTCCTCTTTGATCTTCAAAGCCCAATCTGGGCGAACTTTGCACGACTTCTGCTTAACTGGTTAGGCCTTAGAGTTAAGAAGGATCCGGTGCTATACAATCTCAAGATCGATTCCAGGCATGTCTTCGTAGGACCATGCGAAAACATCTTTAAAATCTTTTAACAAAGCGATTAAACGCTCGTGTTCCTCCGAAGACAACGTGGACCCGATCTGGACCAAGCGAGGATCCTCTTCAGTACCCACGTTAATTGACACAATTTCATCAATACATGGCTTAACACGCCTCTCCTCCTATAGACCGCCCGAACGTCACGGCTCCGCGCGCGAATGGCACGAAATCCGTTTTGTTCATTAGCTACTATAGTTTGGACTCAATGTCACGGTTCTGAATCTAATCTCACAAAATGCAATGCAAGACCGATAAATCACCAAAGAGTCCAAATTCGGCAAATCGTTTTGGAAAACTGATTTTTATAAAGAAGTGCCAAACATGGACTGCTTTGCCAGATACAGAGTCGCCACCTAAATGTTTTTGTTTTGGGAAATTTAGGAAACCCTGACTCGTGCCTAAGGCCACGTGTCCATCATCACCAAAGTTGCCTCGACTTGGAAACTTGGGTACGAGAGGGGAAGGTCATGCAATGAGCACCCCTACTCGCCCAATCAAAGGATCGGCCTTTACTAACATGATATTTTGTTTTTGAAAACACATGCGTTCTTATTCCGATTATTAGCTAGAATTACTATGTGATGCGCACATCATATAAGTATAGACTAGATTGCCTAAGTTGGAACAAAACATCTCATGTTTGTTTGAAAATGGTTTGAAGGTGCTACTCACAAGTAGGCTAAGACGTGGATTGGCCACCCTCAAGTGGGCTTAGAAAACATGATTTTGCCACTCTCAAGTGGGCTTAAAACTCGTATTTCAATGAATTGTTCCAATTCAAGAATTCCAACCTTCACCCATAGGCATTCAGGCAGTTATATCACTTAAGCAAATAGCCTCATGGCAAGCATGCTAAACATGGCAACACTTATACACATGCAAGATGCTAAAGCATAAACACTTACAGTGTACTCCGAGCCAAAACAACAACTAGTTAGAAATCATGCATGATCCTAGTTCATTTTAAGATGGCTAATGCAACACATGCAAAATGCAACTAAAATAGGCTCAGCTATTCTAAGATGGCATATGAAATGCAACTTGATAACATGTATTCAAATCAGTATTGAAATACAATGCAGTTTGTATGATGCGCCGAGCCCGGTGCATGCAAGACAAATGAATGAATGCAAACATGCAAGCATAAGGATGCTAATCAAAACATGACCTAAAACTAACCATCGTAAGCAGTTAAGTAAAAAGGAGAAAGATGTGGGGTTGGAAGACATTCACACACTCACGCATACTTATTACAAAATTTGCCCTCTCAACGGAGGGTCCGAATGAATAATTCAAGCCAGCTACGCTAAGCTATTCTAACTAATCTAATTAGACTAATTATTACATAATCAAATTGAATATTAGCTAAGCTAATTAAGAATTTACAACGATGAATTACATTAGCTAACACATTAACTAATTAATTACAAATTAACTAACTATACAAAGCAGTTAAAACGGCCTCGAGAAGAGGGGCATATGCATGCTCGATCGACTTTGCTCAGAAATCCGTTACCATGCCTCATGTTGCCTCTTTTTGCATTGTTCTGCACCTCTGAAAATTATGCCAACTTCTGTGATACTTCTGACCTACCTCATGGACACTCTGAGAGGTCATCGGCCAAGAGGGGTGGCCATCGGCCGGTGGATACTGGTCATCGGCCAATTTGGAGACCATCGGCCAAATATTGTTAGCCGATCGGCACACCATATAGCCCATCAGCTATCTCTTCCTGCAAACTGCTCCTTTTGCTGCAACAGAGCACAAACAAAGGCATGGTAATGTATTTGCAAGCAAATGTTGTGCAACTACACCGCTTATCATGTCTAAGGCTCAAAGGTGTGTAGTGATCGGCTCTCAAGCCATCAATCACACATTTCAATGCATAATGGCCAAAGAGGCCGAGTTGCACAAATCAATGAATGCATGACAAACAAGACACTTGGACCATCACCTTATCATAGATAATCAAAGGCAATGGAGACTGAGGGAGATTGGCTCATTTCATCACTTCAAGTATGAAATAAGCTAATCCACCTTGTGTTCAAACACAACACCGTGTTGAACACAATGCAATGCACACATACAACATGACATGCAAAACCTTATGCTAATCTTGACATGTTAAGATGGTATGTAAGACTCTATCATGAAACACTCATGCACAACATGTTAAGGGGCCAAGAACACCAAGGCTAGTGAAAAGGATAACACTATAAGCATGCATCACAATACTCAAACATCCAAACCAACTCAAAACAGAGTTACATCATAACCAAAATAGTGGCAAAACATGCTGAAATGGAGACTCCAAGGACTAGCCAAGCATGCATACATGTTAATGCAAGATTAAGGCACAAGACACAACTCTCCAAAGGCATTGAAAGGATGAAACATGGAGTACAATGGCATATATTCCAGCATTGAAATGTCATGCTAAATGACTTAAAATCATGCAAACAACTCATGTGATGCATTTTGCAAGGCTGAAGCATCAAAGCTAGTGAAGTGTATTACACTAGAGGCATGCAAAACAATGCTCAAATGGCCAAACCAGCTCCAAACAGACCTTATGCAGGCCAAAACAGTAGCCAAAATGGACTGAGATGATGGCTTGAAAGGCAAGAAAATGAGGCTCATGCAATGGCTCACAAATAAGGCATAAAGGTACAACTCTCAAGAGCACTTAAAGAGTAGAAAACATGGAAGTGTAACAATACTATATGCTTTGAAATATTATTCCAAATGATGCCAAGGCATGCAAACATCACAAGTATGGCATGGTAGGAACCTCAAAACTCAAGACTAGTCAAGGCATTTGCACTATAGCTATACAAAACATGAGTCATATGACCACGGCAGCCCAAAATAGTCCTAAAACAGCCCAAAATATGAATAAAATCATGCTGGAGCATAGCCAAAATATGCTAGAATAATGAGCCAAAACATCATGCATACAAGGCTAGTAAGCAAGATTTGCACTACAAGTACATGAAGCATGCAAGAGGTGACCAAACCAGGCCAAAAAAGAGTTATATCATGTCCTAAAAGTCACAAAAACATGCTTGAAAAGAGCTAACACAATCCACAAAAAGATGCTACTTTATAGTGCTAACAAGGCATGGCATGGCGAGAAGAGGAGGGGAAGACAACCCCCTCCTATTTGGGACTTCAAAATAGGGGTTTTACAACTGAAAATCCACTAGATTTTAGTGGTTAAAAGGGCACAAAAAGTTGTTTTGAAAGGCCTTGGAAGATGGCTCAAAAGCTATACAAGCTAAGGGACAAAAGAGAGAGACAACCCCCTAGCCAAACAAGGCTTAAACCATCATTTTTAGGATTGAAAAATAGATATTTTCTCAATTCAAAACCGCCCCAAAAACAGTGTAGAAAGATGGCAAAACAATAGTGCAAGACAAGCTTAAATGGGGTAAGTTGTATACCTTTGAAGCAAAGCACACACTAGGCACAAGAGAGGCACTAAACCAAGCTTTAATCCTCCTTTTAGAGCTCAAACAAGGTTCCAAGTAAGCTTCAAGCAACCTTAACCCATAGATGGACTACTTTCATCAAGGATGTCTAGGCAAAAGAGAGGTATTTCTCTACTTCCATGCACAAAAGGCAAAATGGAGAGGCTTTAGAGAGAGAGGCAGAGATCAAGCTCTGAAAATTGTAGAGAGAGAGGGATTTTTAGTGAGAGAAGCTCTCAAAACTTGCTTAAGAAGTTCTAATCCTTTAGAAATGAGATATTTGGCTCCATATATAGCAAAAGGCAAGAGTTTGGTCGAAATATCTAAATATGGGACAGTTAGAGGTTGTGTGGAACACCTGGAGATGAAATATCTTCAAAAAATCTGAGTTTGGGTCACTCTTGGCCAATCGGCCATCTTTTGTGCCGATCTACCACTTATCTGCTACTTTTTTGGCCGATCGGCCAACAAAATCTGCTTTTCAGGCCCAACTTCAAATGGGCATAACTCCTTCATATGAACTCCTTTTTAAATCATTCTTGTGTCCAAATTGAAGCTCCGGAAGTAAACTTTCCAATGGTGGCATCCTTGCATTAACATTCCAACAGTGCAAAAAGTTATGCATGTTTTGGTGAAGCTACTTAGTTTCGGTCCAACCGGAATAATGTCCAACTTCAGCCAACCATATCTCTCCCATCCGGACTCGGTTTGAGGAGATTCTTGAATGAAAAATGAAGCCTTGGAAGTCTTATTTCCAACAGTAATGGCCACATAGCTTAAATCCAAGTATACAAAAGGATAGGCCCGATTTAACGAGGACTGCTCGTCTCTTTCTTAACGATTCATACCCAATTTCTTCCTCAACTTGGTTTCTTCCCTCTTCTCCTCTTTTCTTCAACTCCACACCCCTAAACAAGGTGCTTTGAAAGATTTTCCAAAGATTTCATCTCTTGTTCATTCATTTCCACTTTGTCCTTGCTCGATTTACCGAAAAGTGCAACATTTAACAAAATGCGAGCCTCGGAACATCGTAGAAACTTCTTTTCAAAAATATTTTGAAAGAGAGGGTTTTCAGGTCTAAAATCTTTGGTCAAAATAGTTTTAGTCCAAAAATGGAGTGTAAGGTTGGGATTTTACTCTCTCTCCTCGCTGCAGAAATTGAACTTTTGCACTGCACATCTTATCACCAAGTAAACAATCAGTAGCGCCCAAGTCTTAAGCGTGGTAAAAAATGGGGTATTTACACCTCCTCATGATCAACCAAATTTTTCAAAACCCAAGGCATTTCTTTCTCTTCGTTTAAGTAAAAATTTTGAAAATCAAGATCAGCGCAACAAGCTGAAGGCACAGAGAAGTGAAATGTATAGCATTCTCATTCAAAAAGTCTAAATCTTCAGTTACAGTGGACTCAAAACAAAAGCTGAAAGATGACCTGGACAGGACTTTGGTGTCTAGGTTACCACTCCCCGGAAGTACCAGACTCAGAGGAACTAAAATCTGACTTTGACTCCACAGACTCAGTGGAATCAAATTCGGACTCTCTATTTGATTCAAAACTGCTGATGGTGCCCTTTTTAAACTTTCAAACCAGGCGTGGAGCCTCACATGCATCCACGATGAGACCAATAAAATCTGCTACCAGTGTATCCCTAATCATTGAGATAGTAAAACTATCCCCCAAGTTGATAGGCTCAGTTCCAACATGAGAACTTGTTAGTAGATCAGCCAATACGTTCCCCAATAGCTCCTCTTTGTCAATATCCAGGCTTGCAGTTCTTCTTTGATCTATATAGGTGCTCAGGTTCGTCTGCTAATCCTTCTCTTCTAGTAACTGGTGCCTAAAGAAGATCTCAAACCCTGGGTACCTAGTCTTTGTTTCCCAGTTAAACCAAGGCTCTAGAAATCCACAAAATGGGAAATCTTCCCCTTTGGCAGACAAAGCGTCCATTCAGGGTTTCCCGTATTGGCTTGTGGACTAACTCATATTGCCTCTCAGTTCTCTTTGCTCTAATTCTTCCTCTCAACTCATTCCCCTTCCGTTTCTAGTCTTCAATGGTAGGTTTGTACCCCAGCCCAAAAGCATAGGGGTTATGACTCATCTCTTTGGCAATTGCACCCCCTGCCCACCACTCTTGCCCAACCCTGATCCAAGAATATGCCCTTGTTTATTCATCATGTAGATTGACTAAGCGCTTGCATAGTTTCCACCGTCTTCTGCTATGATTGATTAGACCAACCGGGCCTCCGCCAAGGAGAAGCCGAAGAGGAATACATCCTCTTCCCCGTGTATGATTCCCAGCAAGGGCGTGGTAGTCCCCTGGGGAGGGTGAATTGCATAATTTCCATACAAAGTAGCAATCCTATTGTTAAAGGGGTATTTTACTAGCTTGTGGACCGTTGATGATACAACCTTCATCTGGTGAAGCCAAGGCCTGCCCAGGAGTAGATTGAAAGTTGTCAGCACGACCATGACATCGAATTTCACCTCATGCTCGGACGGACCGATTAGTATGTGGCTCTTGAACGTTCCCATAACATCCCGGCTAGTGCTGTCATAAGCTCGAACGGCTTGGGTTGTGGCGTGAAGTCAATCAGCCTCAAACCTATGGCATAAGCAGTCCGTACTGGACACACATTAAGTGCCGATCCAGTATCTATTAACACCACTAGAATCCACTTTTTTCGGCTCTCTAGGGTTACATACAAGGGTCGGTTGTGGTTGGCACCCTCTGGTGGCAACTCTTTATCCGTAAAGGATATTATTGACGTAATATCCCCTTCGGTGACCAACGACACCAGTTGGTCAATGGTGGTGTCAATGGGCAACTTTGTTCTATTCATGGGTTCCAACAGTGCCTACCTATGATCCCAGGAAGCCATTAGTAGCCCCCAGATTGATATGTCTACCTGAATCTTCTTGAGCTGTTTCAAGACCAGGTCTTCATCAACATCTTTTTGTTTTGATTTCTCAACCTCTTTACTGGAGGATTCTGGCTAATCGAAAGTTAGGGATTTGAAATACCGACCACTGCCGGTCATGTGATTGATCTTGTCAGTATATCATGTATCATCAAAAGTATCAGCTTTCCATCCCTCGTCAGTGTATGCATGACTTAGGTCGTTGTCTTCCGACCACTCTCTTGCAGCCATGGTCGGGCTATTATCGGGTTCTACCTGGAGCAAGTTCACATCATGCCTCCCATTATCATACCATTCCTCTTCCACCATAACTTTGGTTTCTACATTCCAATACTTCCTGAGCTTTCTTGGTATTCTTTTCATGTCACTAGGCTCTGATTCAGTCTTTCCCATGCTCTGGATGTCATCTGTTATTAGTTCGGTCTCTGCTTTTCCTTTCCCTTTTCCTTGCTCTAGGGCTATTTTCTTTTGGATTTCTTCTATTCTTTCTTGTTAGAACTGCTCCAATGCATGTTCTTTCTTGGTCAAAGGTGCAACCTTAGTCTTGCTGCTAGCACCAACTCCCTCTTCTTTCCTAGTCTTTTTGATCTGTTCCTCAACATCTTACTCATCCTCACTCAATTACCCATTGCTTGTTTTTGGTTGGCTTGGCCACTCGATTTGTGCACTGTCCATATCCTCTTCTTTGAAGAAGTCCATATCCTTTTCTAGTTCTACCAGGTCCTCTTCTAACTCGACCAAGTCATTAAGGCCTTGTTCAGGCCAATCGTTCTGATGTAGCCCTAGCTCATCCTCCCTAAGGGCGTTGATACTGAGAAAGTCTGGTAGTATGACCATTGGCTTCGACTGATCGACGACCATAATGTATAAGCTGGGGTTATACTCCTCTGTGATTGAGGCCCCTTTCTCTATAACTCAGGTGTCAGTCGACTAGGCCATTAGTGCATTCTTCTTCTTCGTCTCTACCATCACAAGCCCTGGTTAGATTGGAGGTGTTATGTCTGTCATACACGGATTCGTGCTATGCAGAATAACCACCTCAGGTTTTGGTAGATAGGATGAGGTGATATATGCGTTGGGGTTAAAAGATTGTGATAGTGTATGGATTTGGTTAATGTTTCTTGGTGAAGGGACTTGGTTATGAGCGGGAAGTGGATTAGTGGTTATGTTTGGTTTGGTAAGTGGAGCGATGATTTTATTGTCAATGAGATCCTAAATCTCATGACGTAGACGATAGCACAAGTCAGTCGGGTGACCATGTTGTTGGTGAAAGAGACAATACTAGGTAGGGTCATGTCTAGGTGGTAGTGGGTCAGGGAGAGGTCGTGGATCGAGGAGTTTGAGATGCCCCCCTTCCATTAACATTTTGAGGGCCCGGGCTGGGCTCATATGGAGAGGAGTAAAGATTCTTCAGTTTCAAGATGTGTCGGTGTTTTGTAAAGGTTGTGAGGTTATTGCGGCAAAGGAATCGGCCATCTTAGTTATTGTGACAACAAGATTGACGTCTTCAGGCCGTGGAATAGTACTATTACCAGCATTGGTATTCTTGGAGAATGGCCTTCTTACAAGTTCACTAGTTCTTTGGATGATGCCTTTCTTGAATACACTCTCGATCTGGACCCCCAACTCGTGTAGGGAAGAAAATGTGGATAACGGTGCGACTATCATTCTCTGTAGCATATTTGGCTTAAGGTTCTGGACCACCGGTCGGACTTGCTCTCTTTCAGAGGGTCTATTGGTCATCCTAGCTGCCTTTGCTCTCCATCTGGCAACGAAGTCGATAAAAAGCTCTTTCTGGTTCTGGGTAGTTGCTTCTAATTCATTGATTGTTACCTCTATCTTAGTGTTATATGACTATTGGTTGACGAACCCCTTAGACAGCTCCTCCCAGTTTCGTTTTGTAGAATCCTCCAGTTTAGCATACCAGATGGCCGTTATGTTAGACAGAATTCTTCTAAACAATAACAATTTTTGAGCCTGAAAGAGGCCCATCGATCTTAGCACATCAGAAAATAGGTGGACATGTACAATCGGATCCCATCGAATCTGTCAATGTGGGGCATTTTGAACTTCTTCGGTAACTTGACTGAAGCCTCAGTGTACCCATCTTCAATAGCTGGAATGGAATTGAAGCCCTAGGACTTTTTCAGCGCTTTCTTCAACCTGGAAATCTTGATCAAAGCAGGGTCAATGTGATTGATGTCAACTGGAGGAAGTACCCCGTAAGGCTGCGCCAGAGGCCTGAAAGTTGGAACTTGTGGGAACGTCTCCTAATGATCCGGGGCTGGAGGGTTTTCAATCAGCAGAGGTAGATCAGGATTAGGCTGAGCAACCAAGATTGGGTGGATAGTTAATGTTGATGCCTTAGATGGGCGTCGTAGATCAGCGATAATCTCATCCTGTGTAGCCATCCTTTGATTTACAGTATCCATGGTTCTCTGGAATGTTGCCATCATGGCAGCAAATTCTTCTGTGTTCTATGTTGTATTCTGTGCCATTACTGGTATGGGTGAGCTAGATGCTGATGAACTGATTGGGTAGAAACAAACAGGTGTTTTCTGAATGCTCTATGCTAGTGTTGCTGACTATCTATTCCTTCTTCATTGAGTAACTGGTGGAAGTGAGATTAACACTGGCTGATCGTTAATAAGATCAACGAGTCCACACAACTTGGGGAATATTGGGTCTTTCTGAAGCTATGATGGTAAACTACCTAGCAAAAGAAAGAAAAGAAAAATAATCAAAATTGAACAGCACCTTGGCCTAATCCACAATAGTAAAAAACACACAACTGAAAGACCGTAATCTCTACTGATATCTGTTCCCAAACTGATACCAACGTTTGTACCACTGATATGAACATCCCTGTAAAGTTTCACTATAAAGCACATAACAAGTAAAAGAGAGCCAAAACACCTTTATGATGTGATAGGATTACCTTGCCCTAGATTTTTGACATGATCTAGGCTGCACAACTTCAATCAAAAGGTTTCACAATGTCTTGCAAATGGATGGCATCCTATCCTAATTTGGGATAGTCACTAGAGCATACTACATGCACTAGGCCAATTGGTCCAAAAGCGTACCTCGGCAAGATTACCTAATATACCTCTCACACCTAACACTGAGAAGTGAAAGGAGGATCAAGCGATACAGCGGTAATCCAGATCCAAGGGTTGTGTTTCCAACGTGGTAGAGCCCATGACTGACCAGCCTTTTGGCAAGCTTTTTAGGCAAGCCTCTAGCAAGCCGTCCAGGAATAGCAGATGGAAAACACAGTGACTTAAAGTAACAAATGCAAATACAATGCAAAGAACATATAAGCATAGATAAAATGTCACATCATGAGTTTCAAGTCAAGTTCTCTGAGTCCCCAGCAAAGTCGCCAAAAACTATAGCTTGCTTTTCGTGCTCCTTTTGGATACGACTAACCCTACAGTTTGGACTCCCGTGGTTCTGAATTTGATTTCACAAGTGCAATATAAAATAGATAAACACAAATGAGTCCAAATCCAGCAAATCTTTTGGAAAATCGATTTTGAAAAAATGTCAAAAATGGACTGCTTTGCCAGATTTCAAAGTCGTCACCTAAATATTTTTAGAAAATTTAAGAAACCCGTGACTCGTGCTAAAGGCCACTTATCCATCATCACCAAAGTGTCTCAGCTTGTGAACTTGGGTATGAGAGGGGAAGGTCATGAATTAAGCACCTGTGGACCGCCCTTTTTCGTGACCCTTTTCGGAAGGTTTGAAAGAAAAGGCCTCACAGTTCAGACTCCTATGGTTTTGAATCTAGTCTCATAAGTGCAATGTGAAACTGATAAACACCAAAGAGTCCAAATCTGGCAAATCTTTTTGGAAAATCGATTTTAAATCAAATAATGCCAAAATTGGACTGCTTTGCTAGATACAAAGTCGCCACCTAAATATTTTATTTTTCGAGAAATTTAGAAAACCCTGACTTGTGCTGAAGGCCACGTGTCCGTCATCACCAAAGTTTCCTCGGCTCAGAAACTTGGGTACGAGAGGGGAAGGTCCTGAATTGAGCACCCCCGCTCGCCCGATCAAAGATCGGCCTCTACTAATCATGATATGATGTTTTAAAAACATTATGCGTTCTTATTTCGGTTATTAAACTAGCATTACTATGTGATGCGCATAAGCAAGTATAGACTAGTTTGATCAGTTTGGAACAATTAAACTCATGTTTGTTCGCGAAAATGGTTTGAATTTGCCACCTCAAGTGGGCTTAAAGATGCGGATTTACCACCAACCATAGTGGGTTTAAAACATGATTTGCCACTCAACAAAGTGGGCTTATGACGCACATTTGTTGAATCGTTCCAATTCAAACAACAAGCCTTCATCCACAAGCATTCAAGCAGTTTAGCATTTAAGCACATAGCCTCATAACAAGCATGCTAATCATGGCAACATTCACACTTGATGCAAGTATGCTAAAGCGTAAAAAACTCACCTAGTACCCCAAGCTAGAAAGATATGAGTTAGAAAATAATGCATGATTCCTAACTATACAAGATGCCTAATGCAACACATCCAATATGCAATTAATAGGCTCGGCTACTAATATGGCATTGTATCGATTTGATAACATACGATAAACACGTATTCAAAGAAGATATTGAAATGCCAATGCAGTTTGAATGACGCGCCGAGCCTCGGTGCATGTGAGACAAATGAATGGATACAAGCATGCGATATGCTAATCAAAACATGGCCCTAATCTAACCATCAAAGAGATTAAATAAAAAGGAGAAAGACGTGGGGTTAGAAAACATACACACGCACGCACACTTATTACAACATTATGCCCTCGCGAAGGAGGGTCCGAATGAATAAAAGCTAACTAACTAGATACGCTAATTAATTATTACAAAACTCGAATTAATTAACTATTCTAGTTAACTAAGTACAAAATGAAATTGAATAACTAGTTAAACTAACTAATTATTTACAACACTTAATTAGCTACAACTAATTAATTACAACCCATATTTGACCTATTGCTAATTAAACTAATTATCTAATCCCGGGAAGCGAGGGAGGCATGCATGCTCGATTTTTCACCCGAAAAGCCACTGCTTTGCTACTGAATGCCTCTGTTTGCACATATGAACACCAACAAAGCTGCCCACTTCCAGAACACCTCTGCTCCACCATACCAACACACTGTGCAAATTTCATTGGTGGCCAACAGAGGGCCGATCGGCTTCCACTAGTGGCCGGCCACTACTTGTTTCAACTTCCTTGTTGCAACAGAGAGCAAAACAGTGTATTTCTCAAGGGTTGTTTGCACACTTTACCTCTCCTTTTCATGGGGAAATCAAAAGAGGGACAAGCTTTGGTTCACAAACCATCAATCAAGAAATTTCATTGCATGATGGCTTGTGAAACCAATTGTGCAAGTTTAATTAATGCACAACAAGACCAAAATGTCCATCACCCTATCATACATGATCAAGGGCAATGGAAACCAAGGAAAGTGGCACATTTCATCACTTTTGAGTATGAAATGTTCCATTTTCCTTGTGTTCAAATTAACGTCCAATTTGAACATATCCAATGCAACATAAAGAATGTTTATCTTGCCTCTTTTACTTGCCAATTTTGTTTACTCATTTTAGTTACCAAATCATTCATTAATCCATTAAGTTCATTGGTGAGTGTCCTCTAATGGAAAGAGGGCTCAAACCCCAAGTTGCTTTGGGCATGAAAGAGGCATTACACTGTTGGTAATGAACCCCCTAAGGGATTAAACCATTAGGTGTAGCACCTCCATTTCACACTTAGGCAAACAAGTGATTTGAAACCACTTTCAAAGAAAAACCAAAAGGTAAAGAAATGAGGGAGATTGCAGAGATTATAAGTGCTGAAATGAAGTGGAAAAAACACTAAAACATGTAATCAACTCACACCGATGATAGTTAAAGCCTTAAAACACTAAGCTAGTGAAGGAATTAACACTACAACCATGCCATACAAAGCTCAAATGAAACAAATAACCAAAAACATAGGCAAAAAATCCCTAAATATAGTCTAAAACATGCTGGACTTAAGCTAAGTTAAGCTAGAAAAACATGCTAACATGTGAAGCTAACTAGGCATGCAAATAAGACACAAGGAGGGGAGGGTAACCCCTTCAATTTTGGACTTCAAAATGAGTTTTTTGCCACTAAAAAACCTCTGAAATTCAATGGTTAAAAGGCCCAAAAAAATTGATTTGAAAGTGATGAACAAAGGCACAAAAGCTTTACAAACTAGTATACAAGAAGGGTGAACCACTCTATAACCAAAAAAGAGGCCCAAACCAGCACTTTTAGGCCACAAAAACAAAGTTTTTACAGATCAAAACCAGCCCCAAAGCAGTAAGAAAAGATGGTAAAACAAGCTTGCAAAACAAAGCAAACAAGGCAAGAAAACTACCTCTTGAAGCAAAGGACAATTCTAGGCACAAAACTAAGCTAAAACCACCTTCAAAAGCTCCAAGAATACGCCAAATAACCTCAACTCAAAAGTAAGAGGATTTGATTTAGGATGTGTATGCAAATGTGTAGAGAAAACAAGCACTTAGGCACAAAATTGTAAGAGTGAGAGAGAGAGAGAGAGAGAGAGAGAGAGTGTGTGATTTTTGCTCTGAATTTTCTAACCCTCAAAAATGGGGGAGGAACCCCCCTATATATAGAAAAACATGCCTTAAGCTTAGAAACATCCTACCATACACGTGTAAGGAGATGGAGCTCAATGTACTAACAGCTGGCTACAAATATCTAGAAATAACTGGAAAAAGAGACTGGCGGCTGTCGACCACCACTGGTAGCTGACCGGCCACACCAATGGCCGACAAGCATAAGCCATGGCCGATAGCCTCTGGTGGTGGCTGACAGGTCACCACAAGGTTCTAAGCACCAAGTTTTGATCCAAAACAAGGCACAAAAAGGACAAGTTCTAAAGGCTCGAGGAGAGGGCATTCTGCCGAGGACTTTGGGCGCTTAAAACGAACACAAACAAACATAATCATCATATGCACAAGTGATGACATCCAAGTCTTGAGGATGGTCAAAAATGGGGTGTCTACAGCACCCCTCTCACCTGATCAAAGATCGACCTCTAATATTCATGATGTGATTCTTATTTACATTATATGCTCTTGTTCCAATTTGTTATTACTAATTTTACGAAGTGATGCACAAAAGTATAGACTAATTTGCGAAGATTAGAACACTTTGATTTTATATTTGTTTGAAAATTGGTTTAAATATGCGTCACTTAAAAAAGTGAGTTTGTATATACATTAATCAATTCATCCCAATTTAAGCAATTAGCCTTCATCCACTGGCATTCAAGAGATATTTCAAATAAGCATGTAACCTCATGGTAATTATGCTTGACATGGCAATAGCCATATACATGTAATATGCTAAAGCAAGAAATGCTCACCTAATACTCCAAGGCAAGCCAATGAAAACAAAAAAACATAAGTAGAAAAATGCATGATCCTAAGTAATGCAAGATGACTAATGCAACGCATACAACATGCAATTAATAGGTTCGACTACTAGCATGGCATGTAAGTCAAATCAAGGCATGCAGCAAAGCACGTATTCGATTAAGGAAGTTGAAATTGATATTGGTTAGAATGATGAGCCAAACCCTTATGCGTGTAAGAGGAATGGATTCAAGTCATGGGAAAATGCTAAGTAAATATGATACTACCATTATAAGCGGATAAATAAAAAGAAGAAATAAATGGGGGTTGGAAGACATATACAATTATTACATATTTGCCCTCATGCAAGAGGGTTCGAATGTCTAAATGTCCGAATTTACTAACTATTACAAATTTAAATGAAGACTACTTAGCTCAATGAACTAACTACTTATTACATATTCAAATGAATTATAACTTAACTAGCTATCAAATTTTATTACAACAAGGATATTATAACAATACTAATTACAACAATGAAATTGCAACAATAATTATTTACAACAATAATAATTACAATTAAAATATTATTACAAGCAACAATGAGGCACAACGATCTCACGCACAATGTCTAGAAACTGCTCTGTCTGCCCAAACTTGCTTTGTTTCACCCTCAGCCACTGCCTTCTGTTTCTGCCAGAATTCACTGTTTACCAAACATTGGGGGCTTGCCAGCCCCAAATGAGACCCAGTCAGTAGTGCCCTAATTTCATGCCAAAAATATTTTTGTGCTCTAAGGTGAGAACAGTGCAGGCAGAGCCTTTCTAGGCCCTATTTGTCCCTTTTGCTCTCCTCTATCATGGAGAACTCAAGAGAAGAACAAATTCGAGTTCGAAACCATCAACGATAGCAAGTTGGTTGCTTGATGATTTCGGGCACATTTGGATAAAAAAATTTAATAAATGCAATGAATACGACCACTCTTCACTCCTATCATGAAGTAAGCTCAAAGAGGGAGGTAGACACACTTCAAGGTTCATCAAAACATCATGAATTTGTGTGGGACAACTCTTGATATGATGGACTAGGCATAACGTCCAGCCGAATCCAAGCAAACTTACTCGTTTTCTTTATGTTGGTTTCATTGATTTTAAGCCAATTTTCTTAGTCTGTTCCATTCTTTAGTCAATTTCTCCAAAGTGATAGTTAAGTCCACTAAATGAGAAGTGACGTCAAACTAGAAGTTATCCATAGCATGAAAGAGAGACTATGTATTGACGATGACCCTTTGTACAGATTAAGCCATTGAACATAGATCTCTTTCTCATGCCTTGAATAACAATCAATCAATTGAAATAACTCTCAAACAAAAGAAAAGAAGAAAAGAGGGAGATTACAGAAATGATCATGCAAGATTGATTATTACAATGAGACTGTTTATATAGAAATTAAGTAAAGAAAGTTATCAACTCAAATGGCTTGATGTCTAAGGCCTAAACAAGCAAACCCATGATGACTTACAACACAATAAGCAAAGTATTCAAAGCATAAACTAATTAAATGAATTAAAACAAGCCTAAACAGCCCCTAAAACACAAAAAAAGCAGTAGCTAAAAGTGTAGTAAGAAGCACAAAAAGATAGGTAAAAGCAAGAAGACACTAAACTAGTAAGCAAGAACAAGGAGAGGTGGCTAACCTCTCCACTTTTGAGACTTCAAACCATGTTTTTTTATCGTTTTTTAAACTCTAAAAAAATAGTTTAAAAGTCAAAGAAAAGAGTGTAAAAGCAAGGGTGTGAGCTATGAAGTAAGGTACAAGAAAGGGTGTTAATCCTTTCTACCTTTGGTAGCTATTCAAACCCAAGTTTCAACACTTGAAAAGGATCCAAAACATCACAAAAACACAAGAAATAGATAGAGATAAATTGAAATGAAAGCAAAACAAAGGTGACAAGCTTATACCTCTTGAAGAGAACAAGCTTTGTTTGCAAATCAAACTCAATCCTAGCACACTCTCAAGGTTGAATTATGATTCTCAAGGCTTGACCAAGGCTCCAAGGTTAAGGTTTAAGGGTGTGTATGGTGTAAAGATATAGCTCAAGGATGGTAAGCTTGCTCAAAGATGGCTTGGCAAGGAAGAAGGAACTCTCATGTGAGTGTATAGGCTCTTTGGAAATTGTTCAACCCTCAAAATAAAGATATGACCTCGTATTTATAGAATTTGAGCAAAATAGGTTGAAAATATCTTCAAAAATGGACAGCTAGTAGGCTCCCACCGAGAATAGTGTTTATCGCTAACAAGGCATGGCCGGCTCCCAATGAGGTACAACCGGGCCCCAATGTGCTCCCATGTTCCTCTGTTTCAGGCTTAGTGTAGGGTGGCACAATGTTCAAAAAGGGACCTTTGAGGTATGAACAAGTTAAATATGAAGGTTTTGGGACTGTTTCAAAGCTCGACCTTGGATTTCTTCGTTGCGAATTTGAATCATACACAATGTAACTTTCATCATCGAGTGCATAAGACAAAGCGCCCGAGTCTTACGAGTGGTCAAAAATGGGGTGTCTACACAACTCCTAACCGGAAAGCACGTAGTACCTCCTCCGTTCATGTTTTCGGTCTTTCACCTTGGACACTTAGGCCAACTTAAACAATACCACTTACACCCCCTCATTCGGACTTACCAAATGTATTTACCCTAAAAAGTTTCCATAACAATAGTTGTTTCCTCAAAACCATGAATTTAATTATCAAAACATAATTGCGATTGAAACAATATTCAAGATGATGCAAATGAATGAAATGAGAGATAATTTGATATCTTCAAAATCCAAACACTTGTTCAAGTAAACTTCCATTGTTTAATAGTTTTCAAAGAGAAATCATAATATAACATAAATCCATGTGACATATGGCGTTCTCTCATATTCACAATCGACATTCGTTTTCATCTTCCGGATGCTAATTATATGTACAACATATTATCAAAATTACCCAATCTCACCTCTTACCCCTTTCATGAGTATTTCAATTACAAAACAACGTGAGTAGAAGTTCCATCAATTTCTCGAAGGTTTTAGCATCAATTCCATGGATGTTTCACAAATTTCACTTTTTCCCAAATTGCCCCAAAATCTAGTGTTTGTTCAAAAGAGGGTTTTTCCTTTATCTTCAAAATGTCCTCTTGCATGCATCCCCAAATGGTTTATAATTCACAAAATAATTTATCTAGGGGCAAATTCATGAGAAATAAAATCACTTCTCTAACATCTCATAGGTTTAACACTTTAAAACCGATAATCCAAACTTGGAATTATAAGGAAATGAACAAGACATGCTTAAATCATATATATAACTCAAAGAAACTCCCTACCTCAAGGCTTTGAGAGGAGAAGATGAAAAGTTCTGAAATCAATGGTGTTAAAATCCAATCTCCACTGCACATAATATAGCCCTCGACGAGCTCTCCAAAATTAAAGAAGACACTAAGGTCAAAATCTCAAAATGGTTAATGAGAGATCAAGGAGTAAATGGAGTGGTTGGAGGGTTTCTGGGGAGAGATGAGAGAAAAGAGAGTGATAGTTAATATAGAGAGAGTATGAAGTGAAAAGTGAGAAAAAAACTGTGTAAGGCTCAACTTTTGAAGTGATTTGGCACAATTTTCAGAGTAGATTACAGATAGACTGCTCGAGCGACCAAACCTGCGCTCAAGCGAACAAGTCAAATTTGAAAGACCGCTCGAGCAACCAAACCTAAGCTCGAGCAGAAAATACTAACACCCAGAATCTTCATTAAAGACCACTTAAGCGATTAAAGCTTCGCTCGAGTGAAAAATATCTGCTCCCAGAAGTTCAGATTGCAAAACAAGATACTAGAATGTCAATTTCACCACTCGAGTGACCAAAAGACCGCTCAAGCGAACTCAACCTAAAGTGAGACAAGACAACCTCAAAATAAAACCCACCTCTCCAATTTCACTCCAACACCCAAAAGTACAAGAAGACATCTCGGAACACACAAAAATACACCGACTGAAACAACCACAAGGAATAATAGATAACCATGCAAAACTCAAAAGGTTTGGCGTTGACGAAGACAACACAAGAGACAGAATTTACCAATTTATGCACTCAATTTGCTTTCAAAGGACTCGGGACGTCACACTCTGTAGACACTCCATTTTTGACTACCCCCAAGACTTGGACGCCTCACGGTGAACACTCAATGATGAATTACTACGCTGTACAAACGCTCGATTTCTTCAGCAAAAAGCCTTGGTTTTGAGTTTCAGAGCCTAGAACCTTGCACCCCCTTTGAGCCAAAACCCAATTTTTTCTAGCCTGACCACCTAGAGACCTGCTAGCCAACAAGTGGCCGGTTGGCCAAAAATTAGTTGCCGGCTGTCCCCTACCTGGCCGGCCAGATAAGTTTCCTGACAGAACAGATATTTCTAGCTAGCTATCACCTCCCCCCCATGTGCATGCCTTGCACCGGCTGGCTCTATACGGATATTTCTAAGATAGTAAGTTGTTTTTCTATAAATACTTGACCATCCCTCATGGTTTTAGGTTAGAAAAAATTCTCAAAGAGCCAAAGCTTGCTAAGCACTCTCCCGCTCTATCTTGTAATATACATGCACTTCCTAATCCAAAAATTTGAGGCTCCTTGTTGAGGTTCTTAGGCTAAAATCTCTACCCTTGAGAGTGGATATCTTATGGTTTGTGAACAAAAGAGTAACTCCTCTCCAAGAGGTATAACTTTAGCTATCTTTACACTACTTCCCTCTCTTTTCTTGCTATTTTTATATTGTTTTTGGACTGTTTTATGGGCTAAAACTTGTCACTTAAAGCTACCAAAGGTGGAGGGGTTAACCACTCTTCTTTGAACCTTGTTTTATAAGCTTTTGTCCTTGTGTTTCCTACTTCTTTCTCAACTTTTGGCCATTAATGTTCAAAGTGTCAAAAGGCTAAAACGTGTGGTTTTGAGGTCAAAAAGTATAGAGGTCTTAGGCTTGCTTACTAGCTTCAAACCATTTTTGCTTATTTTTTTCAAACCTATTTTCCAGCACTGTTTTGCTATTTTTAGGACTATTTGAGTGTGTTTATTTAGTTTATGCTTTTGCATAGTATGCTTGTATTGTTGTAAGTCCTCATAGGTTTGGTGGTTTAGGCTTTAGACACTAATCTATTTGAGTTGATAGCTTTTATTTCATAGTTTTCATACATGTACTCACACTTGCAATAATTATCTCTACACTCTGCCTCCTTTCTTGGTTTTATTTGTTTAAGAGTTGGTTCAAACAATTGTTGTTTAAGGCATGCAAAAGAGACCTTTCATTCTTAATGGTTTAATCTCTTCGGAGGTTCATTACCAGGGCATTACATCTCTCTTATGCTAAGAACAATTTCTTGTTTGACACTTCTCTTCATTAGTGGACATAACTCTTATTTTTGGACTAAAATGATCAAAGAATGGAAAGGTAATTAAAAGGGGCTAATAAAATGGACTAAAAGAGGCACAAGTTAATAAAATCAAGTTGGGTGCAATCAAATGTTAATTGAACCCATTGAGTCTTAACCATTTCATGCTCTTTAGTGATGATAATGGCTCAAGAATCAATGTCTACCACTTCCCTTGAAGTAACTCCATGATAGGGAGGAGGTTTTGTTGGTCTTTTACTCTCATTCATTGAGTCTTTGTCCTATCGATTCATATATCATCATGTAACAACCTTGCGACCATTGATGATTTGTGGATCGATTCTACTCCTCCCTTGATCAATTTCATGATAGGAAGAGGCAAAGAGGATAAGCACCCTTTGGAAACACTCTATTTTTGCTCTGTTTCCATTCTGTTGCAGCAGGGTAGTACCAAAAATTAGTGGCCAGCCGGCCACCCCTTGAATCTGTCCGACCACTTTCCTTGGCCGATCGGCCACCTTTTGTTGAGCAAACCGTGGCATTTTTTTTGCAAAAAAGAGCAGGTGTTAAGGCAAAAACAAAATTATTTTCTGACTATGAACAGAATAGTTCAAGCAGCAAAACAGAGTCGTTTCTGGAAGGATATTCTCAGTTGTGTGCATGGTTCTTCGACTCCCATTCGCATTAGTTAGCTTACGTGCTTAGTATTAATGTGTTGTAATTAGTTAGCTTAAATTTAGATTTGTAATAATTAGTTAGTGTTGTTAATTCGTTCATTTGGATTGTAATAGTTAGTTAACTTAGTTAATTAATTCAGTTTTGTAATAGTTAGTTAAAATTCGGACACTTGGACATTCAGACCCTTCTGCATGAGGGCAACTTGTAATATCGTGTATGTCTTCCAACCCCCATTCTTTCTCTCTTTTATTTATCTGCTTATGATGGATTGCATGTAGCATCATATTTTTCTTAGCATTTTCCGTGACTTGCATCCATTCATTTTGCATGCATAAGGGTTCGGCTCATCATATTAATCAATGTCAATTTCAAAATCCTTGCTTGAATACATGCGCTATCATATGCCTTGAATTGACTCACATGCCATGTTAGTAGCCGAGCCTATGAATTGCATGCTACATGCGTTGCATTAGTCATGTTGCATTGTTTAGGATCATGTATTTTTTCTAACTATTTTCTTTTTTTTTGCTCATATCAGATATTTGGGATAAGCATTTTTTGCTTTAGCATGTTGCATACATGCAATTGTTACCATGTCAAGCATGTTTACCATGAGGCTAAATGCTTAGTTGATATACCTGTTTGAATGCCTATGGATGAAGGCTTTTTCACTTAAATTTGGATGATTTGATTAAATGTACATATGAGATTACTTTTTCAAGTGATACATATTCAAACACATTTCAAAACCAAACATGAAATCAAAGCGTTCCAAGTTTTATGAAATAGTCTATAATTGTGTGCATAACGTAGAAATGATAGCATAATGATCAGAACAAGAACATATATTGTACATAAGAATCATATCATGATTAGTAGATGTCGATCTTTGATTAGGTGAGTGGGGTGTGTAACACGTCCCCGAACGCATCCCAGGGGAAGGAGTGCAAGTCCCCCCCGTTCTGGTTCGATATTGGGTCGCTACAGCTCGGACTCGATTTTTGACACAGTTCTTAATCTTGAACCAAAGAGTCCAAATCCGGCAAATCGTTTTGAGAAAACTGATTTTTGAAAGAAGTGCCAAACATGGACTGCTTCGCCAGATACAGAGTCGCCACCTAAATGTTTTTTTAATGGGAAATTTAGGAAACCCTGACTCGGTGCCAAAGGCCACGTGTCCGTCATCACCAAAGTTGCCTCGGCTCGGGAACTTGGGTACGATTGGGGAAGGTCACTTCGTGAGCACCCCCGCTTGCCCGGTCAAAGACCGGCCTCTACTAACCATGATATCTGATTTTGAAAACATTGTATGTTCTTATTCCGGTTATTAGCCTAGGTTACTATGTGATGCGCACAGCATACAAGTATAGACTGAATCGCCTGAATTGGAACAAAACACTTCATGTTTGTTTGAAAATTGTTTGTTACCCGCAGGTAGGCTTAAAATGCAGATTTTGCCACCCTCAGGTGGGCTTAAAAGAACAATGGTTTTGCCACTATCTAGTGGGCTTGAAACAAATATTTGATGAATTGTCCAATCCAAGTAACCCAACCTCCACCCACAGGCATTCAAGGCAGTTATATCACATAAGCACATAGCCTCATGGTAAGCATGCTATTCATGGCAAGCATGCTATTCATGGCAACACTCATACGCATGCAAGGATGCTAAAACATAAAACTCACCGAGTACTCCAAGCCAAAACAGAAGCTCGTTAGAAATCCATGCATGATCCTAGATATACAGAATTGCCTAATGTAACACATGCAAAGATGCGAATTATAGCAAGCTCGGCTATTCTAAACATGGCATATGAGATGCTACAATTAACACGTATTCAATTTGGAATTGAAATACAAATGCAGTTTGTATGATGCGCCAAGCCCGGTGCGTGCAAAACAGATGAATGATGCAAACATGCTGTCATACTGTATGCTAATTGAAATATGCCCTATATCTAACCATCATAAGCAGGTAAATAAAAGGGAAGAAAGACGTGGGGTTGGAAGACATACATCACACTCACCCACACTTATTACAATTATGCCCTCGCACAGAGGGTCCGAATAAATATACAGTCCTGAATAAAAGAATATTACAATCCAAATAATACAGATTCCTAATTAAATTACAAATTAAAGAAAAAAAAAATTGCAAAACTGGCATGCAAGCCAGGGACTGCCTTGGCTCCGCTCCGGATAATGAAATGATGCATGTTTGGGCTGTTTTGCGCAGAAATCCATTGGGATACCCAAATTAGCCTCTATTTGCAATGTCTCTCGAAATGCGTGCCAGACTCTGGAAAGTTGCTGATTCTTCATTTTGCTGCAACAGAGAGCAGGAAAGGGGCATAGCAATGTATTTCACAAAATATATGCATGCCTCGATTCTCATGCCACCAATCACGCATATCGATGCATGATGGCTGAGGAGCCGAATTGCACAACTCAATATAGAATGAATGTATATGAATGCTACAACAAAACCTAACTCCATCACGGATAATCCGGAGTGTCGATGACTTGGGAATTGAGACCGTCGCCGAGTACTAAACGCGTTCGCTTGCCTCGTTTCCGTGCTAACTCCTATCCCGAACATGATGCAATATGCATGATATGCATGAAATGTAGCTAATATGCAACCCTAACATACAGAATGCTATGGAATGGCATACACGCTATACAAGGTAATACACAATCGGGCATACACAATGCTACAGATGAAATGGCATATGCAATGCGATAATGGGCTTACACCAACATGAGAGAGCCTCAGCCACACTCACATAGGAGGCCATCAGGTGAAGACAAGATACCTCGAAGTGCGTGCCTGCGGGCACGCAAACCGAGAACGGACCCTCAGGCACCGAAATGCCACTCTAATGAGACATGGCAAAGGTGTGGAATATGATATGCTAACATGCAAAAATCAGTGGCAAAACGAGGGGCAAAACAGCCCCGAAAGGAGGCGAAATAATACCCGATGCATGAAATGATCCCGAAACACGGATTTCAATGCATAAAAATGGCCTACAGCTATACCATACATGCATAATTGGTACATGACATGAAAATACAGAAGCAACGCAGCCCCGAGACAAGAATTTTTACAGTACAAAACATGGCCAAACAGCAATCACAAGTAGGGCTAAAATGGCATACAAAAATGGCTCCGCAAGGGAGGCAATGAAGCAAGTGATAGATGTAAAGCCCAAATGGAAAAATACCCTTCTAAAACACTGAATAGGGACTAAAAATATGAACATTTTCAGTAGATGAAAAACCTCAAATCAGTATGAAAACATGCTCAAAATGCAATGCAAGAAATAGGCCAACAAGAGGCTATAACATGAAGTATACAAAGCATTCATTAAAAAGCCAAAGACCCTTAATGAGATATGCCAAGAAAGTCAAAATATGGCCATTTTCAGTTCTGATGATGGCCTAAAACAGAAGCTAAATAAGCCTAAAAAAGCATGCAAAAATGGGGGCCAAAGAGGGGTATAACATGAAGTATACAAAGAATTCACTAAAAATCCAAAGACCCTTAATGAGATATTCCAACAAGGTCAAAATATGGCCATTTTCAGTTCTGATTATAGCCTAAAAATAGAAGCAAGACAAGCCAACAAAGCATGCAAAAATGGGGGCCAAAGAGGGGTATAATGGTAAGTACAACATGGAGTCCCCCAACAGTGTTGAGCCCTTCTAAAATGTTGTAGATGGGCTCAAAATAATCCCACTCACAGTTCATATCATGCTCAAAAACAGATCACACATAGGCTAGAAATACCATGCAAAATATTGGCATACAAGGGGGTATTGAAGCAAGTACCAAATGGAGGGCTCAAAAAGGGTTGAGCCCTTAAACAAACATGAAATATGGCTCAAAATAATGACCATTTCAGTTAGGGTCGGAGTCCAAAACAGCAAGAAAATAGGCTAAGAAATTGTTGCAAAAATGTGCTACAAAAGAGGGAAAATGGACTTACCCTTGAAGACCACACTTTTGCTACCTCTTGGACCAAGGAATTTTGCTTCTAAGCCTCTAAAAAACCCCTCCTTGCTTCTAGAATGGAGTAGTGATGGTGGTGCTTGATGGTAGTGAAGAAATGGAGCCAAGACTTGGAGTTTTTGAAGGAAATGGAGATAGATATGAGTGTATGAGCTTGAGAGCAATTTTTCAACCCTTTCTCTTGAGTTGGGAGGCCAGCTATATGGACAAGAATGGGGAGAAAGTGAGGAGGAAAAAAGGGGAGGAAAGTTCCTCCAAGCTTCCCTCCAAAATATCCCTCCCGGATACATAATCTAGGGTGAAACAAAGGTCACATCTGAACCAAACAGGGTGTAAGGAGGAAGGCCGGCCATCTATTTTTGTTGCAGGTGGCCGGCCGGCCACCCCCCATAGCCAGCCGCCCAAGGGGAAAAATGGTCCAGAAGAATTAATGGTCGGCCATAGGAGAAAGGTGTCCTCCCAGGTCTCCTCAACACAACCCTGTGGTTGGAAATTGGCAACTCTAAAACAGGAGAGAGAACATACCACTTTTAGGAGGGGTTCAAAAGGTTCAATTTGAGTTACTGGCCGGCCATGTGATATTAGGGTCCTCCCATGTGTGTACAACACAAATATGTGGTTTCGGCTTGAAGAAAATGCTCCTAGGGTGGTCAACATTGGCTCGGAAATGAGAAAAACGGGCGTCGGAGGGCGCCGGAGGTGCATAACTGATTGCTGAGACAATTACTGGCCTCCCACCCTTCAGTGACCTTCCTGGTGATAAAACAGAGGTACCTGCCAAAAATGAACGAAAACCGATGCAAAACGAATGCTCGGGGGCCAAAACACGTAGTTCGGGGTCCCGAAAATAGGCTGTTAAGCATCAAAAGTGGCATTCGGCCACGAAGTGGGTCTCTCGGACCCCAGTGTCCCTCAAAAGGGAGTAAATAGGATGTATGCCAAAAACCGGAGGAATCGAAGATGATTAGACGGTCCCAAACCGAGGCACACGGCCTAACGGCTCCGAAAACCGGGAACCGGGCTCCGAAATGGGCAAAATGGCCTACGGCCACAAAATGTAGCCCGCGACCACTGAGAGATGGTATACGAGACCTCTCCCTCCTTTCAGGAAAAGAAACAAAGAAAATCGAGTCTGGTTCGTAAACCGAGACAAGGTACAGAAGAAGGTTCGGAAGTCTGGAGGCAGGGCTCACGGCCGTGACTCTGAGACTTCTGAATGAGCACAATATACAACATCACCAAGCGCTCAATCGGTGACATCTGAGTCTTAAGGTCGGTCAAAAATGGGGTGTCTACAGAAAAATGGGGTGTCTACAGGGAGCTGTAGACACCCCATTTTTTACCGTCCTCAAGACTTGGACGTCACCGTTTGAACACTTGGTGATTATCTATGTTTGTGTTCGTTTGGAGTTCCCAGAGTTCTCAGCTACGCGCCTTGTCTCAGGATCTCCGAACTCGACCGTTTTGTGTCTGGTTTTGCACCAAACACTTGTGTTTTGCCTTGGAGGGGCAAGGAATGCCTTGTGAGGCATCCCCACACACCACCGGCAGTAGCTAGAGGCCACCGGCTAGTTTTTGTTGCCACCGGCAATGTATATTGCCGGTCGGCACTCTTTGTTGCCGGTCGGCAGTCAATTTTGTCAAAATGACATTTTGGTGGCCGACTCTTTGTTACCTTTTAGAGATATTTTGAAACAGCTGGCTGGCATTTTCTTCCCCTCCATACACGTGTATGGAGGGATGCCTCTCTTGTTAGCTTACATTGTAAGTTTACAAGATTGGCTCCTCTATAAGAGGAGCCCTCCTCTCCCTTGCTCAAGGGTTATAAAAATTAGAGCTTTTTGCTTAGAAAATACAGAGGAAGCTCTGGTTTTAGGGTTAGGGTTCAATACACATCCTATATCTATATTACTCTTGTGTGTGTTTTAGTCCATACTATTGCACACAAGCACCTAGTGCTTCACCTTCCTTTGGCTACTGAGGTTCTAAGGGCTTGTTCTTGCTATTTTTGATTGGATTGAAGCTTGAGGAGGCAACAAGACCACCATTGTTGAAGAAAGGCTTCAAGAGTAAGAAACTAGTCCTTTTTACCCCATTTTTGCATCCTATTTCTACCTATCTTAGAGTTGTTTTTGTGTTTAGTGTATAACATAAAAAAGTTCTTTTTTTAGGCCCTCTTGATTGTTTGTTAAGAGTGTTTTGTGGTTTGGGTGTGTTTGACCACCCTTAGGCCTTGAAAGGCCCCTTTTTTGTGCTATTTTGTGCAAGTTTCGAGACTTTGGTGTTTGGGCCTCTTCACCACTGAAATCTTGAGAGATTTTAGGGGTGGGGATGGTGCCTTGAAGTCTCCAAAAGGGGAGGGCCACCCCCTCTCCTTGTTGTCCTTGAAAGGGACCATTTTTGGTCTCTTAAGGGAGCTTATGTTTGAGTGTGTGTTGAGCATGCCATGACTGTTTTTTATGTTTATATTGCTTTAATATAACATGGTTTTAAGTTGGTTTTGGTATACCATGCACGCCTTGCATACCTACCTTGTAATGCCTTGTGATTGCCTTAATATGCCTTAGGTTGTGTGCCTTTGTTTTAGCATGTTTTAGGCTTAGATTTGTGAAGCTTTTGTGCTTATTTTGCCATGCTTTAGGTCTGTCTTAGGTTGCTTGAGTCGACCCTAGCATGCATTATATAGCCTCTTTGCATTTTTGGGCTTGTTGGCCTTAAGTATGTAAGTGTATAGCATGCTTTGTTTGCTTTGATTTAGTGGATTGGAGTCATTTTTCATGTTATTTCAGTCCCTTTAACATGTTTGTATGCTTGCCTTGCATGCCTCTTTAACGCCTTATGAGCTTGTGTTGTATGCTCCTTGAAAGTGCATGTGTGCATGCTTTTAAATTCAAGCCATTTAGATGCCATCTAGGTGTTCCTCGGTTGTTGTTTAGGTCTACCTTTGACCTGTTTTGAGTACCCTTAGCCTTGTGAGGCTTGGTGGGTTTGACCCTAGTTTAAGCCTCTTGGCTTGCCTCAAGTACTTGGGCCATTTGCATGCTTTACTTGCTTGAATTAGTTGGTTTGGCACCTCTATTTTGTGCAATTTCAGAGCTTGTGTTGTATGCTAATTGTCTATTGTTTGGTCTCTTTAAGTGTGCTTAAGAGTTGCCTTGTTTATGCTTAAAGTGTTGGATCATGAGTGCTTGCATGTTTGTTTGCATTTTGGCCTTCACTTCCACGGTTTTGGCCACTGTTTTGGGCCTAATTAGGGCTGCCCAAATCATGTTTAAGTCCACCTTTTCATTAGTTTGCATTGCCTCATGTTTGCTTGTATGCTTGCATAAGTGCCTTGCCATGCCATGTTGCATCCTTAGCTTGCATGCCTAGGTTGCATTGCATCTTGCATACATGCCTTGTTCCTTGATTTGGTGATAGGAATTGGGCCTTGTTTTGTTTGATTGGTTTGCATTTCATTTGACATGAAAGTGCATACATTGGTTCTTTGGGCCATCATGCATGAAAATGCACTATTGGTGGCCCGAGAATCGAGGCACATACCCCTTTGAGTAGCAAACATGATAGGGGGCATGATTGGTGCATACATTGTTTGAATTGTATTGCTATGCAAGTTTTGCCCTCTGCTACTGTGAGTTGCAGGTTCTGCAGGCATTCTTTGCCGACCGGCAACATTTTGTGCCGGCCGGCAGTAAGTCATCAGCCGATGGATTCATTTTGTGCCGATGGCCACATCCTAGTGCCGGTGGTCATTCTACTTAGCCGGTGGTACTCTCCAGTGTCCTGAGAGGCATTCCTGAGACTTTGGCAGTTTTCAGAGGAGCAAAGTAGGGAAAACAGAGGCAGACTATGCATAGCAGTGCGATTCCGAGCAAATCCCGAGCATGCGCTGCATCTGATCCGCTTCCCGAGGGGTTTACTATTTTAATTAGATTAATTAATTTGTTAATTTAATTGATCTGTAATATTTAATTAGCTTGCGTAGTTAATTAATTTGTATATTCTTTTGGTCCCTCTGAGCAAGGGCAAATCTGTAATAAGCGTGTGTGAGTGGTGTGTATGTCTTCCAACCCCCACTTCTTTCTTCCCTTTTATTTACCCGCTTACGATGGTAGATTAGGGCACGTTTATTTTAGCATACCTTATGCAATGCATGCTTGTATCCATGCATTTTTTGACATGCACCGGGCTCGGTACATCATACAAACCGCATTGTATCTTCAAATCTAACTTGAATACGTGCACCGAATGATTGCATTTCACATGCCATTTTAGGGTTAGCCGAGCCTATCCTAATCATATTCTGTATGCGATGCATTAGTCACTCTAACATGAACTAGGGCATGCATGTTTGCTAACTAGTTTATTGTTTTGGCACGGAGTACGATGTAAGTATTTATGTTTTAGCATATCGCATGCGTGTGAATGTTAACATGATAGCATGATTACCATGTCGCTAAATGCTTATATGAGATAAACTGTTTGAATGCCTGTGGGTGGAGGTTGGATTGCTTGAGTTGAAAAAACTCGTTGAAATCCGTGTTTTAGCCTACTTGCGAGTAGCAAATTCCGAAGCGCTTTCAAAACGAACGGATATGCAATGCTTGTTTCTAAATTAGGCAATCTAGTCTATACTTGTTTGCTGTGCGCATAACATAGTAATTCTAGGCTAATAACCGGAACGAGAACACATAACGTTTTCAAAATCGGATATCACGGTTAGTAGAGGCCGGTCTTCGGACCGGGCGAAAGGGGGTGCTCATAGCTGACCTTCCCCGATCGTACCCAAGCTCCTGAGCCAAGACAACTTTGGTGATCACGGACACGTGGCCTTCGGCACCGAGTCAGGGTTTCCTATATTCCCCATTTTAAAAATATTTAGGTGGCGACTCAGATTCCGCAAAGCGATCCATGTTTGGCACTTCTTTTCAAAATCTGCTTTTCTCAAAACGATTTGCGAGTTGGACTCTTTGGTTCGATTCTGAACCAACAAACAAAAAAAAGTCCGGCTGTAGCATCGAGGTCCCTCATGGTACTCTGGTGCTCAATTCATGACCTTCCCCTCTCACACCTAAGTTCCCGAGCCGAGATACTTTGGTGATGACGGACAAGTGGCCTATGGCACGAATCACGGATTTTCTAAATTTTTCAAAATATTTAGATGACGACTCTGAAATATGGCAAAGCGGTCCAGTTTTGGCATTTTTTTTAAAAATCGATCTTCTAAAGATTTGCCGAATTTAAACTCTTTTGTGTTTATCTATTTCACATTGTACTCATGAAATCAAATTCAGAATCACGGGAGTCCGAACTGTAGGACTATCGCATCTGAGGAGACTAAACCCCTCCGAGGAACACGAAAAGCAAGCTACACACTCGAAATAACAATCAAGAATTCATAAGGCTGAATTCTCTAAAGGACTCATGAAAATCAAGAATTTCAAGGCCATTTCTATGAGAATTCATAAGGCTGAATTCTCTAAAGGACTCATGAAAACCAAGAATTTCAAGGCCAAAATGGGCGCAACCAAAAGAACCAACTTGTATGCAGACATATTTTGTTTGAAATCTATTATCTTGGCTTACATAAATGGCTGAACAGTTCAAGACATCATATCCACTAATTAGCTAGTAAGTCTGATAGTCTTTCACTAAGGAAGGTTCAATGCCAAAACTACCTATCTTAATGCAGGATATTTACATTTTGTACTCTCTTTGTCAGTGTTTGTATTTCATCTGCATTGTGTCTTCAATTTCATTCTTGTGGGAGATTGTTGGAAAAATTTACAAATGAATGGGAATTGACTCCATTTGAATGAAAGGGGTGCCACCCTTCATGGTGTCTCTCTATATGAAAAGGGGGGTGCAAACCTTCATGGTGTCTCTTCATATGAAAGGGTGTGAACCCAAGAGTTATGACCCTTCTAAAGTTCACGAATACTTCTATAAATATCATCTCCATGGCATTCATTTGTTAAGGAGTTTTAGGATTTATACATTATGTCAAGTATATAAGAGAGTGCATGACACAAATTGGTTCGCTGTACACACAGAAAGTTTTGCAATTTCTATGTGTTGGGATCATTGTATCTTGGAGGTAGGATGTCCATCAATCACAAGCACCAGAGGTGAGGGCGAATTTCCGTCTTAAAGACATAGTGTTCAAACATTGGTCTCGATCACAAATTGTTCTAACTTTTGAAGAATTTCTGTAATAAATTTCTTGTGTTTTATTTTATTGTTTATTTGCGTTAAATTGATTTTTCGAAAATATTTTTCCTACACAATGGTCTAAAATTATCAAATTAAATAATTAGAACACCCTTAGTTTTAAGTTGGGTGAAGCACCAATAAATCCCAAAATGTGATCTTGTGAACTATTTAGTCCTCCCTTTTTTTTTTTCTTATGAACCCAAAGATCCTATTAAAGTGAAAATTACACAAAAGGGTACTCACTTACATGTTTAGGTTTAATTTTTTAGGGATAAAAATGAGTTTCTCCAAATGTAAAATTATACATTTGGGCAATTCACAATATAGAAGTTTTAGATTTTCCCCTTTCTAGAATAAATCCCACATTACGAACAAAAATATAACACTTTAATGTAATACTCTAATAACATCATACTCCAATGTAACACACTAAAAAGCTCATTGGTTTACTTTTTCCAAACGTACCACTAAAGGAAAAACTCCTTAATATACTTTTTCAAAACGTAACACTCCAATGTAACGCTCGCGCGCACACATACACACACACAAAAATCCCTAATATGCTTTTCTTAGATGTAACACTCCAATCAATGTAATCTCAAACATAATACTACAATTTAACACACATAAAAGCACTAAAAAACTCTTTAGTATACTTTTTCTAAACGTAACACTCATAGTTTGAAATTATACATTTGCCCAAAACTTATTAAGGAATTTTTGTACACTTTTTGGAATGGTTTGAAGAATTCCTTATCCTTTTTTGGAGTGCTACATTTGAGAAAAATATACAAAGGAGTTTTTTTTTTTTTTTTTTTTTTGTATTACATTAGAGTGTTAAACTAAGGATTTTTTTTTATTATTATTGTTACGTTTGAGAAAAGTAAAATGAGTTTTTTTTTGTGAGTTACATTAGAGAGTCACACTAAGGAGTTTTTTTTAAGTGTTATATTAGAGTGTTACGTTTGGAAAAAGTACACTATGGAGTTTTTTTGTGTGTTGCATTAGAGTGTTACACTAAAGAGTTTTTTTGAAGTATTATATTGGAGTGTTACAGTTGGAAAATAATACACTAATGATTTTTTTAAAAGTGTTACGTTCGAGTGTTACGTTGAAGTGTTATAGTTTGAATTATACATGCCCAAAGCTTAGTAAAGAGTTTTTGTACTCCTTTTAAAATGTTTGAAGAATCCTACATCCTTTTGGAATGTTTGAAGAATTCCATATTTCAAGTCATTTTTGTACTTTTTTTGAAATGTTTTCCAAATAAAAAAGATTCTTATATAAAAATTCATCTCAAATTTAATTCTTATACATTGTGTACGTTATCTTTCTAGTACAAAAGAAAAAAAGAGAAGGAAATATAATAAAAATAAGGATATAACCGTAAATCTAATTTTTAAATAATATATTAAATTTGCTTTTCTAAAATCGATGGGATTAATTAGTTTATAAGAAAATCATTGAGACTAAATGGATCACCATTCCTCAATGTGAGATTTATAGATACACTAGTGTATGCCTATGTCTAAAGGCACGGAGGAAATAATATTGAGATTAATCTTATCCTATCCAATCTTTTATGTAGTACATGGAAAATTTATTTACAAAATAATTTTGGAGAAAAATTTTCCTTTCTTATAGCATTACTATTATTCTTACCCAAGTTATCAGTCTTTCTTGTTCTAATTGAAATAGCTGATTTCATTTGAACTTAGGCTAAAATTAAAAAAGAATATAATCTCCGTGATTGCACTATTAACAAACCATCTCTAATGTTTAAAAAAGAAAAGGCATGGAAAGAAAAATCGTACACTGCCGCTCACTCCCATTGTGCAAAATTGAAGTGTATCAAAGCTTAAAGTTTAGCAGGAAAAATGTATCAGTTAAGTAAAATGTATGATCAGCAAACTCATGAACATATTACACTTAAAGTCTCAGTGATATTATAGTATTAATTGGTTACAACACTCATTTCACTTTCTTAAGCTTAAGTCTCAGACTCTTTATATTACACTTCTCTCTTGCTAAAGCTTAATTAATAAACCAATCACAGAGAAAGAGAAAAATAGAAAGTAAAAAAAATAAAAACTAAACTTTAATTAACAAAACCACCTGTCTTTGGGCAATCAACTAACCCTCCATTCAAGCATATATGTCTATGGATTACACTAATCTCAAAACATCAAGCACTATTTATAATAATTGCAAAAAAACAAAAATCATCAAGCACTAGCTGAAAAAGTTCTATTCTCAAAAAATAAATAAATAAATAAATAAAATAAAATTGAGAAAGTTCTAAACACATTATTAGATTTTTAGATCTTAAACACATCATCAAGCACTCATGTTTATAAATGCCTCCCTACATCATTAAGCACTAATGATTTAGCAAATATATTTAATTTCTAACATTGAGTAGTCTTTTGGAGACATGAAATTCAATACTTACGTAGACAATTTTTTAAGAAGCAATTTGTCTCACACCATTTTACGTTTTGCCTCCCTTTATCTCTACTCCCCCTCATTCCACACCCACACACCCTATCTATTTTTTAATTTATGTAACAAATATTTTATGCACCCAGACAGATGTGGCGTCCACCTAGGAAACGGCTATATATCAAAAAAATGTTTAATAGAGACACATCCATATAGAGGGAAAAGAGAGATTTATTGACCAAGAAAAATGTTTTTTATTTGATAACCTTTCATGGATATCTTTGGCACCACAATGTAAGGAGCGTCCATTTCAAAAATCTTCAAACCACAATATGAAAAGAAAGATTTCATGAACTCACAACTAAGATCCAATTGAGAGCATTCAAACTATTTAGAAGTAATGCAAACAAAAAACAAAAAAATACTAATTTTTTGGTCTTTCCAAAAAACAATAAATAATAATAAAAATAATTAGTAAAGAGAACATCGTCTAAAAAATAGATAAATTCATAAACTCAACCAAATCAAGTAAAGGGGAACTTTTTACCAAAAGTTTGATCATTCAATAAATCTCCCTTCACCTTCCATTCCTTGTGAATTAATAAACACATCAAATAAATCAAATAGAGAAGCAATTTATGAAGCATTTGACAAAGACATGAAAATGGTTTTTTATCAAACAATTTATCAAGCATTTGGTGAACATTGTAGTAATTGAAATTATGTAGTGGTAAAACCAATTACTATGTTTGTTTCAAGTTTTTTGAAAGCACTTTTCAAAAAATTCTACTTTCTTGTTTTTCGTATTTTTTTATTTTTACTGAATTTTTTTAATATTGTAAGCAATTTCTTTAATTTTTAGACACACCTAACATAAATAAACTTAAAAAGTATAATTTTCATGAATTTTTTTAAAAACAATTCACTAAATACCAAAAATATATGTATATATAGATACAAAAATTCAATATATTTTTATGTATTTTTGTGTATTTATTATTTTTAAAAATATTTTTTCACAAATATTATACTTTTTAGATACATCTAAATAAGGTGTATCTAAAAAAAGTTTTAAAAAAAATGAATGTACAAAAAAGATTAAATCAAGTAAAAGATTAAATCATCAACTTACAACATGAATGTACAAAAAAAATAAAAAATAGAAGCAAAAAAAGGATGGAATCTTGATTACCTTTATTGATAGAGCCTTTAGAACTATTCTCCTCACGAAATTCTGATGCCTCTGTCACATGTACAAAGCATTAACAATAAAAACATCAGCCTTACATGAATTGATAATTTCTCTACAACACTCCAACTCAACAAAATATTGTGCATTGATTTTAGGAGAAAAGATTTTTCATACTTAAAACTAAAAAGAAAAATTTAAGTGAAACCTTATAGAAGAAGAGATTCGAACTTTCCAAACTTAAATATGAGACTGAAATTGTGTTAAGCACCTATCACTTGGAGGAAACAGATAATTTTATTAGAAGAAACTTATTGAGGTAATAAGTACAATAAGTTTATTAGAAGAAACTTAAGGAATAAACATATAAAATTTATTGTACACCATGAAATGGCGTGCAATGTATGGAATAATATTAATTTAAAAAAAGGGGGAAAAAAGTAAATAGTCCTAGCAAAGTTTTAAATTTGCAAAAATATGAAGAGAACCTGAGTTAAAAATCAACAAGAGAAAGTAAAAATCAAATTCAAATATAGCTAATAATTTCAATATAAATACATAAAGCCTTCAAACTAAATAAAGCACACCTTCATTGTTGTTGTGGGTCTCAAATTTATTTATTTATTTGTAATTATGACATAGTTTCTATTTAAATATGATCCATCGTAGTGGTTTTATTCTAATTAAAAGTGGCTTAACTTTCTACTTGAGCAAATGTTGAAAACCCATTTCAGATCAAGTAACCATACAGCAAACATTTCAAACTAATTTCACAAATTAAAACCCATTTTATAAATCAAAAGCTTTTCAACACCATAGAAAATCAACACCCATTTTCCATTAAAGAATCAAACCCATTTTATAAATCAAAACCATGAGAGAAATCAAGCATTTCAAATTAATTTTATAAATTAAAACCCATTTAAAAAATGAAACACATTTCATGAAGATCAAATATTATTTCAAACCCAAAACCTTTTAAAAAATTAAATTCGTTTAAGAAACAAAACCTATTTTAAAAATAAAAACTCATTTCTTATTTCAAAATCAAAACCATGTCAGAAGCCAAACTGTAAATACAAACCCATACAATGACCAACCCAACCAAACACCCACACATGTCAGAAAGGTTTATGGCTTAAAATCGATAAATTGCAATTTCAACCGCAATGCACAATCCACAAAATAAATGATTTGAGATTCAACAAAATAAAAAAAAATATCTAGATTCAACAAAAATAACCAGATTCAAAAATATCCAGATTCAACTTTACAAACTCACAAAAATGTCCAGATTCAAGCAATCAGAAATAACCAAACCCAAAAAATTATCATGAATTGCAAAAGTTAGAAGTTGTAGTTTACTTTGCGAGACATTTTATTTGGGAAGATCTTAGACCATTAAAACCAAATGTATCTCTGATACATTTTGGATATTCGTATGAGTACTTGGGAACTGTAGGTTCTATAATTTTGATAGCTTTTCCTTGGTTGGAAATCAATACCTAAAATGGGTTGAGCCTGAAATGGAATAGAATCAAGTTGGGGAGAGTAAAGAGCCAAAAATTCCTATTCAAAAACTACAAGAGAGAGAGAGAGAGAGAGAGAGTACATCACATTCAAACAAATGGGTTGAGCTTGAAATGCTATAGAATCAAACCCATTTCAGATTTCATATATCAAACCCATCAACCCCATCAAATTTCTAAAAATTAAACCAATTTCAAAAATCAGAACACATTTAAAAATGAAACCCATTTCACATTTCAGAAATCAAACATGTTTAATTTTTCCAACACAAACAAAAATACAGTTTCAATTTGGAACTTTGTATACATTATTCTTCATTAAGCTAATAATATGCTACCTGTAGATCAATGAGGGAAAAAAACTCTACAATGCAGATATCAAAATCTAAAACCAAAGTTGGAATTCGAAAATAACTTCGTAATTGAAACAATAAAGAAGGGGGGGGATTTAAAATTTAAAATCATACTAATGGAGAATTCTAAGAAAATAAAAAGACCTTCGCTAATGAGATTAATTAAACCTTGAACAGTATGATATTACAAATTCCAACCAATTAAGTCGTGAATTTCAAAATCAATTAACTGAAAAAGATTCAAATCCTAACAATTAACAGAATAAAAATTTAAAGCCAAGGTTGTCTAACTTGACTGTACAAATCCTAACTATTAACACATTCATTCATCAAATGAATTTGTAGGTTTGATTTTTTTATTTCATCATTAACACATGACACATGACCAAAAAAAAAAATATGTATAGTCAAGTTAGACAACCTACCAAAGAAATAATCACTAAATGATAATGATCAATCACTGCTTCAGTAAGAATACAAATCAAATTCTTACCTCAATGTTTGGAAGTCCTCAAGTTGCCTAATGATCATTCACTGTTCTTAAGAAGTATCAAGTTGTCTAATGTAAGCTTTTTTACACCAAATTCACACCAAACACGTTAATTCACACCAAATTCTCACAGAGGATATCATGATTATTAGTATGTGAGCATCAACAATTTTATGGGAAGAAAAATCCCATGGTTGCAATAAGAGCAATGATTTTCAGTTGAAAGTAGAAATCAAACACATAAGAATACCATGTAATCTTCTTTATCATCAATGTTGTTTCATATTTGTATGGGTGTGTTTTGAGTTATTGATTCTTAATATTATTGTTTCATACAAATTTAACTGTGAGCTTTTTTATATTGAATGCCATTGACACGGGTCATGCACTAATAAATAAATAAACAAATTTGTATGAAACATATGATTCTTTGTACTAAAAACAAATAAATATAAATAAATAAATATAAATTAGCAATCAAATAATAAACCAAAAAAAAGAACAATACACCTTTGCTGGCAGTCCTTCTAATTCACACATACAATGGGTATAACAAGGAAGCCTGATAAGAAGTCTAAAACCTATAACAAATATAAAATAATAATTTCATGGCTTTTCATAGAAACCCATATAAACATAAACCAGAGTAAAGATACCCATAGAAACCAAAATAAGAGAAAGACAAAAAGAGAGCATACCATTTGTTAGATGTCAAGAGTAGATGGTGATCTTTGCTCACAAACTCATTTCATGGAGAATATCTATATTCATATATTTATATACATTTATTTGAATATATATGAACTCTAGTATATGCTAGAGAGACAGAGAGAGTAAACTCACGGGGATGAGCAGGAAAGTGCCAAAGCCGGAAAACTTGTTTGCAACTATAAATTTCTACGAATTAAAACCCATCAAATCCATTTTAAATTTTAGAAATCAAAACTCATCAAACCCATTTCAAAAATCACAACCACTCCAACCACAACAAATTAAAATAGTTTACACCAAATTAAAATAGTTTACACCAAATTCAATAATTTCATGGCTTTTCATAGAAACCCATATAAACATAAACCAGAGTATACCCATAGAAACCAAAATAAGAGATAGACAGAGAGAGAGCATACCATTTGTTGGATGTCAAGAGTAGATGGTAGTCTCTGCTCACAAACTCATTTCATGGAGAATATCTATATTCATATATTTATATACATTTATTTGAATATATATGAACTCTAGTATATGCTAGAGAGACAAAGAGAGTAAATTCACGAGGATGAGCTGGAAAGTGCCGATGCCGAAAAACTTGTTCGCAACTTCGAATTTCTGCGGATTTCTGTGAATTAAACCCATCAAATCATTTCAGATTTCAAAAATTAAAACCCATCAAACCCATTTCAGAAATCACAATCACTCCAACCACAACAAATTAAAATAATTTACACCAAATTAAAATTGGAGACTTACAGTTTCACCATCTCTCTGTGTTTACTTTGGGAAGACATGGTGACGGCGGAGGACAATCTAAGATCTAAGATCTGGGAGGGAGAAGAGATGAAGAGTGGCTATCGATGGAGATCGGAGGCGGCGCAACGGTGGAAGTAGAGCGATAGTAGAGAGAAGAGAGAGGAAGAGAGAGAGAGATCTCTGAGGAGAGAGAGATTGAGACCTGAGAAGTTTGAGAGAGAGAAAGTGTGCAAATAATTTTTGGGTGCACGAGAGAGAGAGAGAGAGAGAGAGAGAGAGAGAGAGAATTGTTTTTGGTGGGATGTTGAAAATATCACAGAGCATCTCAGCCCTTAATGGTTAAAAACAAATCATCTAAGCCGTTTAATTGAAATGTATCTCTGATACATTTTGACTTAAATTCAAAAACCCTTCTCCTTTATTATATAGATTTTCCTTTTAAGTTACTAATTTTATCTCCAATTTAATCTTTATTTCTATTATTAAATATTTAGTGTTTGTTTATTATATTATAGTTTAAATCATACATATTTATTTAAATTACATTTTTATAGTAGGATAGTGCTAAAATCTTCATTATATAGCTCACAGTATACTTTTTAAAATAATATTATATGGATGTATATATTAGATTATTGATCACTAATTTATTTTATTATTTATATTGTATTCTCAATACCTCTTATCAAATATAATTAGACTTTTTTTTATAGTGGATCAAACATGTGCAAGTATTTTTTTTATTATGGGAATGGTTTGTTTTCAGTCCTATTATTGAATTGGACAACATTGTTTGGATCCATAGAGTCCATCACTGGTCTCGTTTTGATCATTTGAGCTTTTCATTCTTTGAGTCACTTAATCTAGATTGCTCACACCAGATAAAAAATAAATAAATAAATAAATTAGGTCAATCTAATATATGTATATACTCAATTTTATCACATTTGTTTTCGAGAAGCTATATAGCCTATTTACAAAATCATTCATGTTATTCATGTTTTCATATACAAATAGGATAAAATTATATAATTACGGATAAAACTATACAGTCGATTTCATTTTTTGTGTGGGTGATTTACATAAAGTGACCTAAAAGATAAATAGATGATTGAAATAGGGCTTTGTTAGGACTTTTTGTTGTCAAATTCCATGGATCAAAACCAAGGTTGTAACAAGAGTTCTTTAAGAAGTTGGTTTCCTTCAAAAACAGGATTACTTTGGAGTTCTGCAAGAAGTTGGTTTTTTACAAGAAGTTGGTTTTCTTCAAACAAGAAGTTGGTTTTCTTTCCCAACTAGGATTGCTTTGGTTTTCTATAAATAATTGGGTTTCTCCCCAATCTAGACTATTCATTCATTGATTAATTGATTGAAGTCCTCTAGATCTTCTTTTTGGTTCTTAAAGGTTTATATCTGGGGATATTTTGTTATTTTTTCTTTGATGTTTTATTGAGTATTCAACTCATGGTTTAAAGAGAGTACATCAAAGGTTTGTTTGTTATACACAAAAGAGAGAGTTGTTCTTCAGTTGTGAATTCTGAAGAATTTGAGCCTGAAGCTTTGGAGGGAATCCGGAGTGGCTCATCAGAAAGACAATTACGTGCTGAAGATGGGGTTGGAAGAGGCACATAGAGGTTGGTTCAATTAGGCGTTGTAAATTCGCTAGATAATTGAGAGTGATACATGTGTAATTCCTTTATATCTTCTTAGTGGATTGTTCTTGTGGCTGTTGCCCGTGGTTTTTTGATCACAATTGGAAGGTGTCCAATTGTGGTTTTTCCATGTAAAATCTTTGTGTCTCTTTCTCTTGATTGTTTGATTGGGATTGTTATATTTTGCTTTAAATTGGTACATAATCACAAATCAACATCTAGGTATTTTCTAGATTTTTCAATTGGTATCAGAGCGGGTCGTTCTATTTTGTTTAAAACAAAAATATTTTTTTTAGAACGAGATCTTGTTTGATTTGTGATAATGGATTTAAAGAGGTCGGTTGAAAATACCACTAATAATGAATCCTCTGAGACTGATAATGAAGAGCTTGAACAAGCTTATGAAAAGTTGTATAAGGAGTCTCTTAAGTTATTCAAATTGAATGACAAACTCACAAAGAAACTCAAAGCATGTGAATGTGAGAATGTCAAACTTAAGGAGGAGATTTCCGAGGCTAGGATCAATGCCATCAAGATAGCTGATGATCAACAAGTCCTTTGTGCAAAACTGTTGACTTGTGAGACAGAGAGGGATGAGCTACAAGAAACTCATGCCATGTATGAAGAAAAGATTAAATCTCTCGAGATGTCTCAAGTTGCTTTGGAAGAACTAATGATCAAGAAAGAGGAAGAGCTAAAGTGTGCCATGGTTACCATTGGTCTTTGGAACAAAGGATCAAAGACTTTGGAGGATATCATTGGGTCTCAACAAATTTGTTCAGACAATAGTGGCATTGGCTTTGGAGATAAGAGAGAGCAAAAACAGAGTGCTTCCACATCTCATGATACAAGAACTCAAGGAAAAGGAGAACAAAAGATTCAACATGAGGATAGACTTCTCAAACTTCCTAGAGTTGGTAAGGTAAAAGAAAAGAAGGTACACCCTGTTTTTATTTGTTATCATTGTGGTATGCATGGCCATATTCGCCCTTTTTGTTATAAGTTGCATGGGAGAATGTCTCAAAATGGTAGAAATTCAAATACTTTTTGGGTTAGGAGACAACCTTACTTGTCTAGGCGGAATACCAAGATTCATGAGGGTGTTCACAACACCATGACATTTGCCAAGACCGCTAGACCTGATTTTGTTAAGACCAAAAAGATTTGGGTGAGAAAACTTGACTTGTGTTAATGTGTTTACTCTGTTTAGTTTTTTGGGTCTCTGTGTGTTTTTTTTAATGAACAAAAAAAAAAGTGTGCATGTTTTGTTTTTTTTTTGTCTTGCTTTATTGTTGAAAAAAAAAAAAAAAAAACCAAAAAGATTTTCTTAGTATGGTTTTGCAAGTTTGAATTTTTGAGATATCCTTGGTGCATATTGGAATTGATGAGAATATCTATTACATGTTAATATGTGTGTGCTTTCTGTGGTAATTACTCATTTTGGAGTGTGTGTTCTTTGATTAGTATGTCTCATTCTGTACACACTCTTGGATTAGCAAATATTGGAGTCTTTTGCCTTAGTGATTATTTTTTCCATGGACTTCTGGCATGATGTCTCTTGCTTTACTAGAGGAATTGACCTATACTAGCATATCATGGGTGATGTTGAGTCTCTTAACCACCTTCCATCTTTTTGCATCTCCATTGCTTTCCTCTCTATTCTTTGTAGTCCAAGCATGAGGAAAAGGCTACCTCAGAGTCACCAACCAGGCCATCCTTAATATATCCATGCTTCTCTGGTTCGGTTTCCATACTCTTGAGCGTGTCAGCCGCCGATGAGTGTGCAAAAAAAAAGAAAAGAAAAAAACTATGCAAAAGAAAGAAATAAAAGTGCAAAAGAAAAGGAAAAAAAATGTGCAAAAGAAAGAAAAGAAAAAGATGTGAAAAAAAAAAAAGAAAAATAAAGGATTCATTGATTGAGGGGAGCCTCCGCCTTTACTCACCAAATACCCCTTGATTCCTAGTGGTTTGACTTTCCTTAGTTGTGCTTAGATTCTCTTATCGGAGGTCCAACTGTTATATCACTACTAGGATTTGAATCTAGTGTTTGTCGAACTCCAAAAGTCACACACACACTTTTATCATGGGATCTATGCTTTTCACATAATGCATCACTTTCTTTCATGAGGAATCTTCTACAGACTGTGCACATTATGTTTTCAAGTAATTGTACTTCTTAGATAGTCTTGTGTGTTTTAAGGTACAAATCTGGAATTCCTTGCTTGCTCCACCATATTATTTTTTGTCGTTTTTCTTCTTGTTCCTTTGTTTTTGATGTTTGTGGTTGTTTTTAATGAGGAGAGTTTGGTTCATCATTACCAGTGTTTGATGTATATTGATGGTACAGTAGTTTGGTTGATGGTAAAGTGTTTTTACTTTTGCTTATATCCTTCTTTGGTACAGTTGGATTGTTAGTATTTTGTTTATGGATTGATTTATATTTTGTTATTTAATCTAGTTCCACATATTTTGGTTGGCTTGTGTGTGGTTATTTTATTTCAGGATAATTGTTCAAGAGCATGGATTTGAGTGTTGGTTCATAGTTGGTGGTGTTGCTTGAGAGATTTTGTTAGGAAATTTGTTTTAGATTGGTTTTATCCAGGATTTGACAAAGGGGGAGATTGTTAGGACTTTTTGTTGTCAAATTTCATGGATCAAAACCAAGGTTGTAACAAGAGTTCTTTAAGAAGTTGGTTTCCTTCAAAAACAGGATTACTTTGGAGTTCTGCAAGAAGTTGGTTTTTTACAAGAAGTTGGTTTTCTTCAAACAAGAAGTTGGTTTTCTTTCCCAACTAGGATTGCTTTGGTTTTCTATAAATAATTGGGTTTCTCCCCAATCTAGACTATTCATTCATTGATTAATTGATTGAAGTCCTCTAGATCTTCTTTTTGGTTCTTAAAGGTTTATATCTGGGGATATTTTGTTATTTTTTCTTTGATGTTTTATTGAGTATTCAACTCATGGTTTAAAGAGAGTACATCAAAGGTTTGTTTGTTATACACAAAAGAGAGTTGTTCTTCAGTTGTGAATTCTGAAGAATTTGAGCCTGAAGCTTTGGAGGGAATCCGGAGTGGCTCATCAGAAAGACAATTCCGTGCTGAAGATGGGGTTGGAAGAGGCACATAGAGGTTGGTTCAATTAGGCGTTGTGAATTCGCTAGATAATTGAGAGTGATACATGTGTAATTCCTTTATATCTTCTTAGTGGATTGTTCTTGTGGCTGTTGCCCGTGGTTTTTTGATCACAATTGGAAGGTGTCCAATTGTGGTTTTTTCATGTAAAATCTTTGTGTCTCTTTCTCTTGATTGTTTGATTGGGATTGTTATATTTTGCTTTAAATTGGTACATAATCACAAATCAACATCTAGGTGTTTTCTAGATTTTTCAGGCTTGAACAACGCTATCCAATCCAATAATTGGATTAGAGACAATCCACATTTAGGCTTGGTTTGGCATCATCTAAATAAGTCAAAAAGTCACTATCTTATTTAAGTCACATCATCCTATTTAAATCACATCACCTCTCTAACACATCACATCAAATCCAACCCATACCCACCAATAAGTCAAAAAGTACACTTTTTTAATACATGCCAAACCAACCCTTAATTATCGGGTAGATGATGAAAGATAACTTTATTATTTATATTATATTCTCAATATGCCTTTTCATTTGTAGCCAAACTTTGCTTTGTAGTGGGCCGTGCATGCATTTTTAATTATTGGTTAGACATTGTGATTTGGACACAAAATCTATTATCAGCTATGATATTGTGTTAGATTGTTGACTACCAACGAATTGAGAGGAACAAATTTATTATTCATATTCAATTAGTAGCGATGGTCATTTTTTTGGCCCCACTCTGCCCCGCGTGATTTTTTTTTTTTTTTTTCCTGCCTTGCTCTAGGCCGCCCCACTCTGTAAATTTATTAAATATATTTATAAGTAAATAATATATCATTTAATTTTTTTTAATATGATAAAATTAAAACTCAAAATATTACATTTAGACCTCGTTTGGACATTTGGCTATTTTAGTTTATTTTTTAGCTTTCTAGCTATTTTATGAGATGAAAAAAAAAATTGTTTGGAAAGATTCATAAATTTTTTTAGTTGAATAGATGATTGTAAGAGAAACAGTAATAAATTGATTTGTAAGTTATGACATTTTTTCTTTTAACTATTTTTAACATTTTTTTTATTGACTATTTAAACAAAAAAAATTATTCCCAAACAAGGCCATTCATTTTCTCTCATTTCTTTTTCATCTTATCTCTTTTAATTTTTATTAATTATAAATCATAGGTCACAATGTATTATATTATTTATAATTTTTATTAGTATTTCTACATCTTAAGTTATAAAATTAACTCATTCCCTCCCCATCCCATCATCAACCCGCCCTATCTCACATCCGATATAATACAAGACGGGATTGAGGAATGACAAATCCGCCCCATGACTATCCCTATTTTATAGCATTGTCAAACTAATACTTATTCTCGTACACAACATATGTAAATTGCAATATAATTTTAAAAATAATTATATACATACATATATGAATAATTTAACTAAAATTTATGAAAATTTGTTTTCAATTTTTTTTATTATTCCGTATATCAATCCCAGTCCTCTATATTCTCTAATTGAGTCTCTCCAATTTTACCTTCAATGATATGATTAAGATTTATGTGAAACAGTCCTACACTATCTCTCTCTAATCTTTAACCCTCTAATTTTATATCATTGGAGTTAGAATTAAGAGGACTAAATTAAGAGATGAATCATTTTTCATATCAATCCAAGGATGCTGTCAATGTAAACAATCTTTACATCGTGCGTACCTTGTAGATAATTCTAAGAGCACAAAGTTCCCAACCCTAAATTTCTTCATTCTGGCTTTATTAAGTCTTCGTCTTCACATGATGACCAGAGAAAGTAGTTATTTTTCTTCATCTATACCCATTACAGTACTCATGGTTATTGAAAAAATACATTAAAAATGAAGTTTTATATGATGTGAATTCAAACTTTGGCAATAATATTCAAAATAAATTTGATTTACACATTTATCTTTTTAAAATAATTTTTGTAATATCTTTTGTGAGTGCATAGTATTATTGTTAATTACACTGAAAATTTTGTCTCGAAATGGGTGCATAATACTATTCATTTCTAATTATATTGAAAAACTCATGGCAAACGTTAATCAGAAGGGGACTCAAGTAGGTGTTAACCCAATAGTTTTGTAGTTACACTATGTCTGGTGAGATTTTAAGTTCAAGTTAAGCTATGTTTGGGAAGTGGTTAAAATAGTTAAAAAAGTCAAAAAGCTAACTAAAACACATCACATCACCTCTTTATTTTTCTGCACACCTTTTCGTAAAAAATTAAAAAATTACTAAAATAACATGTTCCCAAACCAAGCCTTAATAGAGTAATAATCAACCCTTTAATTGCTAACATCCTAAATCTTAAAAAAATAAATAAAATAATAATAATAATCTTTTAAATGGGTCCAGTCGATTCTACACCGAAGCGTTGGTGCCCATGCAAAGTGGACTGACTTGGACTCTGATGAAGTCTTGTCCAACCAGCAAAGAAACATTAAAAACTAAAAAAGGTGCAATACTATGACTAAAAAAGTCTTTGTTTAATAACAACAAAAAGAAATACCTACCATCTTGTCGATTATTATTGTAGCATATATGTTAGCATGGAGAATGAATCACACTTCTGAGAAAAATGATATGTAAGTATACGTTTTAGATTCAATGGTATTTAAGTAATATGATTTATTGATAATTAAAAAGATATGAGAGAAAATATTACCTTAAATATTCTAATTGATTGTCACATTATTATATTTGAAAATTATATCTAATTTTTAAACTTGTATAACAATGTCCAAAAAATCAATCATATTATTCACACGAAAAAAAATAAATTAAATTAAAAACAATATGGAAGACATACAAAACCATAGATAAAAATTCATTTGAGGGAAATTTCATGATTTTTGTTACGAAATTTTCTATGATTGACAACTAATGCAAAATTATAGGACTCAAGTTTTCTCCAGTCCATACTGGATCATGTTGTGTAGGCTTGTGGGGCTTATCATGGACCCTTCCTTGATGATTCAAATTAATTATTTTTAGACCATAGTGTGTAGATTATTTATGAAAAATTTCAAGTCCATCTAATAACTGTAGCTAAGCTATTTTATGATATTTGTATGGAAAAAAAAAAAAAAAATGAACAACAAACATTTTTTGGAAACTAGACCGTTTAATTTTTGGATAAATTACAAATAAACCCCCTAAGGTTTGATTAAATATGAATCGCCTCATGTGGTTCTGAAAATTACATTCTACCCCCTGAGATTTATAATTTCATAATAAATTGTCTCTTTTATTAATAAATCATCAAGTCAATTAACAGTTCTTAATGATGTTAAAAATATGTTTCAATTAATAATTTAAGTAATTTTATTATTGTATAGGAAAATAATTATGAATTTTATTTTTTTAGTTAATTCTGTTAAAAAAAAATTTCTGACAATGAAGTATTTTTAATTTTTCAAATTACAAAGAGCAATCTGTACTTTAAGCAAACCACATGGGGTGTATTTTTAATTTATTCTTTATTTTTTTTAGCAATAAATGTGAAAACAATATGCAATTACAAGTAGGCCTGTAAATGGGTCGAATTCGAGCAGGATCCCAACTTGTAATCTTATTTTAATTATCAATCGTTTATATTATTGTAACTTATAAGTATTGGATCAACATGACTTTATTCATGAATGATTTACACATTGTGACTTAAAAAATAAATAATTTAAATCATGGAGATAGGACTCATAACATAAACATGATCTAGTCTATTAAATATACTGGGGAGAAGCATATTTCAAATATACTTGTTCACACTTGTCTACAAATATGCTTACTTGATTATGATTACGTCCAAGCATATTTTTATGATATTTTTTTCATGATACATAGCGTCTCTATTTACACACCACCAATTATCTCATTCCACACCATTTCTTAATTCACACCAAATACAATTTTCTTTCTTTCTTTCTTTCTTTCTTTCTTCTTCTTCTTCTTCTTATTCTTCTTCTTCTTCTTTTAACCCTTTTCTCAATTCACATCACTAATTCCTAAAATATCCTCATCTTTCTCATTCTTCCACTAACCCTAACCCTAAAGTCGTCCTCAACTGCCGCCACCTCCATTCAATGGCAGAGCCCTAACCTTAACCACCATTGGTTGCCCTTTCCTCTAGTTACCCACTCCCTAGCCGCACTCTCCCTCCTGCCATCGTTTCTTCCTCCCAGCTTCCCTCTTCTTCCGTTGTAGCCCCTTCCTATCACTGCTCCCTCCCATCAATGCTTCTCTCGTCGTCACCTACCCCTTTCAGTTGCAGACCCGCCCCTATCATCGCCCTTACTCTCCAGCCCCTCTCTCTTCACATCACCGCTCTCGTCGTTCCCCTCTCAAAACCCTAACACCACAGTCTTACAACCACTACCGCAACCTAACTTTAACCACTGTGATTCTTCTTGTTAAAATTAATGCCATATTTACATTAGATACATTGGATACATTGCATGCATTGAATACATTGAGTTCATATTCATGTATTTTTATATTCATGTATTTTATATTTATTAAGTACATTGTCTAGATTATGTTCATGTATCTAATTAATTGCAAGGTTGTTTAGGTTCATAGATCTTATTCATTGAACTTATGTATAACCTTCTCTATATAAAAGGATATAAGCCTATGGGCAAAATATATGAATCAATAAGTGAGAAAAATTCAATACAAAATAAAGTTCATTCTAAAGAGAGTTTTATCAAAAGCTAACATAAGTGGTATCAAAGCTCTGGTTGGGTCAAGAGCAAGCTGGGCGTAGAGATCGGATACGGGAAAACAAGCCTCGAAGAAGAACAAACTGATGTCCATGGCGAATCCCAACAACCAAAATGTATCCACTCATATCTTTAATGGTGAAAATTTTGATTTTTGGTATGTGAAAATGAGAACTATTTTTATCTATACGGAGCTTTGAGATCTTGTTGAGAATGGATTCGAGGAACCTGAAGATGAAGAAGCTTTGACAAATCCCCAAAAGAACTAATTAAAGGAGCAAAGGAATAAGGATTCAAAGGCTCTCTCTTTTATTCAACAAGGAGTTTTAAAAGTAATCTTTCCAAGAATTATCAATGCAACAAAAGCGAATGAGGCATGGGATATTCTTCAGAAAGAGTATAGAGGCAACTTGAAGGTAAGAACCATCAAACTTCAATCATTGAAAAGAGATTTTGAAAATTTAAAGATGAAGGATATTGGAATGGAAAGGCAATTGACTGTTGGGTATACTCCACAACAAAATGGTGTAGCGGAAAAAAAGAATAGAACCATAGAAGAGATGTCCAAGTCTATGCTACATGAGAAGGGGCTACCCAAAACTTTTTGGGGTGAGGCCATGTATACAGAAGTTTACTTGATGAATAGATGTCCTACAAAAGCTCTTAAGGACAAAACTCCATTTGAAGCTTGGAGTGGAAGGAAACCATCAGTGAATCACTTGAAGGTTTTTGGTTCCATTTGTTATGCTTATGTTCCAAAAGAAGTGAGGCACAAGCTTGATGAAAATAGTAAAAAATGCATCTTTGTGGGTTATAGCTCGAAATCCAAAGGCTATAGACTCTTCAGTTTGGATCAAAAGAAGGTGATTATTTGTAGAGATGTTCTCTTTGATGAGAAGGCGTCTTTTGATTGGAAGGAAAAGAAAGTCCAAGATCAAAGCATTGCTTTCAATGAAGAACCAGAAAGTCCACAAGTTGAAGATGTTGCAACTCTTGAATCTCCACAAAGATTGCCACCAATTGCTAGTTCACAATTTTCTCCAAATTCAAGTTCAAGTTCAAGTTCTTCATCTCCAAGTTCAACTCCAAGAAATATAAGGAGTCTTAGTGATGTGTATGCAAGATGCAATTTATCCATTATTGAACCTGAAAATTTAGAAGCAGCAATTAAAGATGAAGCATGGAAGAATACAATGGAAGATGAAATTCATGTGATTGGGAAGAACAAGACTTGGGAGTTAGTGGAGAAACCGAAAGAAAAAGAAATAATTGGTGTGAAATGGATTTTCAAAACAAAGTTCAATCCGGATGGCCCTATTCAAAAGAACAAAGCAAGACTTGTGGCAAAAGGGTATTCACAACAACCTGGAATTGATTTCCAAGAAAATTTTGCTCCTGTGGCTCGACTTGATACAATTAGAGCTATCATTGCTTTGGCGGCTCAAAAGGGTTGATTCTTGCACCAACTTGATGTAAAATCAGCATTTTTGAATGGAAAATTAGAAGAAGAGGTGTATGTTGATCAACCTCAAGGCTTTGTTGTCAAAGGCAAAGAAGATAAAGTGTACAAGTTGAAGAAGGCTTTATATGGCCTAAAGCAAGCACCCCGGGCATGGTATAGTGAAAATGATGCTTACTTCAATGAAAAGGGTTTTCGAAGAAGCAAAAGTGAGCCAACTTTGTACATCAAGAGGCAAGGTACAAAGGGTATTCTCATTGTTTCACTTTATGTTGATGATTTAATTTTTACCGGTAATGATGAAAAATTGATTGAAGATTGTAAAAGGGAGATAATGAAGAAATATGAAATGAGTGATTTGGGACTATTGCATCATTTTTTAGGCATTGAAATTTACCAAAACAATGGTGGTGTTTTTATTTGCCAAAAGAAGTATGCTCAAACACTTCTTGAGAAATTTAAAATGAAGAATTGCAAAGCAGTTACTACTCTCTTGATTGTGAATGAAAAGTTGTCAAAGGAAGATGGAAGCAAAGAAGCTGAAGCATCTTGTTATAGAACTTTGGTTGGAAGTTTGTTGTACTTAACGGCTACAAGACCGGACATCGTGTATGCTACAAGTTTATTGTCTCGGTTCATACACAGTCCAAGCCAAATTCATTTTGGGGTTGCAAAAAGAGTGTTGAGATACATTCAAGGTACACTTGATTATGGAATTTTTTATGAGAAATTTCTTGATGCAAAGTTAATTGGATTTTGTGATAGTGATTGGGCCGGATGTGTTGATGATATGAGAAGCACTTCTGGGTATGCATTTTCTCTTGGATCGGGCGTAATTTCATGGTCATCCAAGAAACAACAAACTGTGGCACAATCATCTGCTAAAGCTGAATATATTTCAACATCATTGGCAACTACACAAGCAATTTGGCTAAGAAGAATTTTAAATGATTTTGGTGAGAAGCAAGGTGAAGCTACTCCAATTTTGTGTGATAACAAGTCTGCTATTGCTATGACAAAGAATCCCGTCTACCATTCTCGTACCAAATACATTGCTATCAAACATCATTTTATTAGAGAAGCTGTGGAAGATGATGAGATTGAAATCAAGTATTGCAAGACTGAAGATCAAGTTGCGGACATCTTCACCAAAGCTTTACAAAGGGACAAATTTGAATTTTTTAGAGAAATATTGGGTGTCACACAATATGGCATTAAGGAGGAGTGTTAAAATTAATGCCATATTTACATTACATGCATTGGATACATTGCATGCATTGGATGCATTGAGTTCATATTTATGTATTTTTATATTTATGTATTTTATATTTATTAAGTACATTGTCTAGAATATATTCATGTATTTAATTAATTGCAAGGTTGTTTATGTTCATGGATCTTATTCATTGAACTTATGTATAACCTTCTTTATATAAAAGGATGTAAGCCTATGGGCAAAATATATGAATTAATAAGTGAGAAAAATTCAATACAAAATATAGTTCATTCTAAAGAGAGTTTTATCAAAAGTTAACACTTCTTCTACCCTTAAATCTAAGGTTTCATAAGGAAAGAAGAACAAGAACAATAACAATAACAATAACAATAACAAGAAGAAAATCTAAGGTTTCAAAGTAAAAAAGGAGGAGGAATATGAAGAAAAGCATTGCTAGGGGGAAAGGGGGCTGCAGTAGTTTTAGGAAAATAGGCAAGATGGTGGGAGGATGGAGTTGGGGAGGTAATAAGGATAGATAGAGGAGGTGTTGTGAGGGTGGGGAGAGGGGTATAGATAAAAAATAGGATAAATATGTTATTTATATATTTAAATAATATGAACAATAGCTAAATTTATTTATATTAAATAATAGCTAATAATGGATAATACATTTATATAATAGTGATGGTAGATATTCTTATTTTAGTAAGATATTGACTTTTCTTTTATTATGTTTATATATATATTGTATATAATTGTATAATTAAAATTTTAATTGTAACTTTAGTTTCATATTCAAGTATGAACTTATAATTTCTTTGGCCGTTAAGGCTCGTGAATATGCTCAAACTCGAGTTCTAAGTTAACTCGGCTCAAGCTGAGTTCGTTAAATTTTTATCGAAGTTGAATTCAAATTCAAACTTGTTAAAATTTTAATAAATAAATCTAAATATACGAAAGTTCGACTTGACTAATTTTCAATCCTAGGGAGTGGTGAGGAAGGCTTCTTTAAATTTTCTCTCGGAAAGCGCACATTAATGTCAATAAATGCCTATCTATGCCAAATAAAAGCTACAATTAGATGTTTGATGTGAGATTACTTAAAATAGTTTGACGTCATTTTGTCTTGATCCTTATACTAAGTAATGTGTAATGTGAAAGTATTGTAAATCAATTACTGAATACTTTCATCGATACAAAAGAAAGTAAGAAATCTCACATTCCATCTGCTAGCCTGCTATATAATACTCCAACATGCATAGATTTTCCTTAAGGGCAATTGATTTGTTAGGAGCAAATAAGTCTAAGACAAGACTGAAGCGTGAGAGATTTGTTGACGCAAGAGATAAAATTCCGCGGAAGAGGAAAACACAATAATGAAAAGAAAATGGTGCTTACAAAGAGGCAAGAGGCAATACCTATAAATTTGCAGGCACTCTCGAAGACGCAATGTTATCAATTACAAATAAACAAATAAATTAATGTTACCCAATAGGCAAAAACAATATAGGGCACCTGATAGCAATTGTAATAGCACTTGAGATCAGTATAGTGGGTAAGAATTCAAAAGAATTTGAGAAAGTGAGAAGATTATCTATTTTTTTAAAAAAAATATTTGGGATGAAAAAATTTGGGAGTGCTTCATCTCTCCATATTTCATAGACCTTACAATAAAAATTATTCGTGCAAAAAATCAACTATATCGGACAATTATAAATACAAAAACAAATTACAATTTATTTTATAAAATAAACGATTCATGGATTGTAAACTTCAACCATCAATTTTATAAATCACAATGTGATTTGTTCCTGTATTTGTAGTTATTCAATGAAATTGATTTTTTACATAGATAATCTTATAGTGAGATTTATGAGATAGACGATTTAGATCATTGATTTATGTCGGGTTAAAATCTATGAGAAGGATATGCAGAGATGAACTATTCCTAAAAAAAATTACCCAGGGTATTTGGCAATAGTCAAGCCAATTGTCAGAAATTTAAAGAATTGGTTTCGGCCTCTGGCCCAACTAGACTTCGAAGGCCTACAAAAGAGGGTTTTAGTCAGGCCGGCCCACTGGTCTCAGGGACATTTTAGTGAATCAATAATTCCATTTAGGGATTGTTTGGGATGTCCTAAATAAGTGTATTTTTTATCTTTTTGGTCTAAAAAATTAAGAAAAAAAATATGGATGTTTGGATTAATTTTTTTGACTTTTTATGAAAAAATGTGTATTAAAAAATTGTATAAATTAGTGTGTAGGGTAAAATTAGGATTGGTAGTTATGCAGCCGTAATTTTTGACTTTTGACGAATAGTGATAACTTTTTAACTTTTTGAGTAACTTTTTGACTTTTTAACTTTTAATGGACTTGCCAAACTTGGCATTACTAAAAAAATGTCAGAAATATACCATAATGTGATTATGTTAGAGATTAAATTGATGTTGCGTGGGTTCGTATATGGAATAAATTTAGATCATAGATTGACAATTCTAGATAAAATTCTGGGCAAAATATCTAGATTTATAGTCATGATAGTCAATTTATACTTAAATCCAAATAGATTTTTGTGGTTAGAATCTTGGGTGGTTTTTCATATTTGTCAAATGTGTTTTTTCAATATTTGTAATACTAAACTAAATTCATTATATTCTACATTAACGTGTAGCTTTTAATGAAAGGCATATAAGAAGAAAAAAATATATATTTTCCAAGTATTTTTGTGGAAATGAAAAGTTACTGTAATAATTTTCCGTTTTAGTTAGCTGACTATAAGAATTGAACCTCACATATTTTTACTACTTAGGCAATGTGCCAGCTTGTATTTATATTTTTATATTTAAGAAAAAAGGGTCAATCTTGTTGATTTACATAGGTTTTGATACACGGTTTTGATTTTGGTCAATTTTCCTTTTAGAACAGTAGTCGAGAATAAAATTTAAAAAATTAAATTTTGTGATACTTCAAAAAAAATAAAAAATTACTTACCCAAAAAAAAAAAAAAATTTAAAAATTTGTGATACTTTAACATCACAACTATTAGATAAGAGTCAGTGAATAAGAATGTCAGTTCTTCTAAGCTTAATGAGAGATGTAGAAAGCATCTGGGCTAGCAGAAAATCAAAATACTCAAAAGGTGGGATTTGCTATACCGCAAGACATGTTTGATTAAGCGAATTATATTATAGGACTGGAATTATTAACAAATGAGATTTAAATTATAATATTTGGTTATTATTTGTATCATTCGAATTAGATTCCGTCACACGTTTTATATAACAAAATTGGTAATTTTTTTAGTCTTATAACTAATAATACAAAACAAATATAAAATCGGGATTATATAGATATATATATATATATATATAAATTTCCATATCTATTGCAAAGCAAATGTCCAAAAGAATAAATTATTTATTTTAGTATTGCACATTACAAGAATCTGCACTTTTAGCGACCACTTTCCGCGACCAATATAAAGTTGGTAGCTAAAAGTTACCTTTTGGCGACCAAATATTAATTAGTCGCAAATGATCATTATTTTTGGCAACCAAATATTATTGGTCGCAGAATGTTATATTTTGGCGACTAAAAAATGAGTTGGTCGCAGAAAGTAGTATGCTTTTGGCTATCAACTACAAATTTGGTCGCGGAAGGTCACATTTTGGTGACTAAAAAATAAGAGTGAGTGAATAAGAATGTCAGGTCTTCTAAGCTTGATGAGAGATGTAGAAAGCATCTGGGCTAGCAGAAAATCAAAATACTCAAAAGGTGGGATTTGCTATACCACAGGACATGTTTGATTGAGTGAATTATATTATAGGACTGGAATTATTAACAAATGAGATTTAAATTATAATATTTGGTTATTATTTGTATCATTCAAATTAGATTCCGTCACACATTTTATATAACAAAATTGGTAATTTTTTTAGTCTTATAACTAATAATACAAAACAAATATAAAATAGGGATTATATATATATATATTTCCATATCTATTACAAAACAAATGTCCAAAAGAATAAATTATTTATTTCAGTATTGCAATTGGATAATCAATTAATCATTTACTATATGTAATGTTAATTCCCTTACTATTAAAACACTAATCAAATAGACCCTATGTACTCTATCACATACATTCTGTAACAAATATAAAAAATTAATGTACTTCTTCTAACAAAAATAGTTCATAACAACGAAAAATTTATAACAAATAAATAATATAATTTGCACCACACCATTCATAATATAATTATAGTTGTTCATAACTTGTAAAAAACGACTTAAAACCCCTAAAATATCATCTTTAAATTTATCCGTGGATGTCATTAGGAATAATTTTGGAATGATGCTTTTGGAGTCTCTAGAATTACTTCTTTACTTTAGAGGTGCACAACATAAATTTGTCAATAAAAAATAAATAAATAAAACTAAGATTATAAAAACCTATTATATACCAAACATGACCTTCTAAAAGAACTGTTTTTTGATTAATTTTTATATTTCAAAAAGACTTCACAACTTTAATCACAGAGTAACATAATTAACACAAGTAACATTTTTTACAATGAGCATTTTTTAATGCTGTGTTTGGTTGGGAGATTTGAAAAGGACTTTGGAAAGGGAAATGGAAAAGGTAGGTGAAATGAAAATAAAATATGCCTAAATTTTACATAGTTTCACACACTTTTTCCCTTTCCCTTTCCAAATCCCTCCCCAAATCCTCCAACCAAACACAACATAAAAGTGCAACATAGGGACTAACTTATAATTTTCACATAGAGGGCAAACATAAATATACTACCAATAATTTTAAATAAAAGCTATAGATTACAATATCAATTTTTTATTGACATATAAAAAGCAAAAATAAGATAAAAACATATAGATATAAGCAATTTTTTTTTATCCACATTGAGTTATAAAAGATAACAATTATAAAAACAATCTATTTATTAAAATAAGATACTTTTTTATGTTATTAAAAGTATCTATGAGAGCATCTCCAACCCATCTTTCAAAACTTCAAATATGAAGGTTCCTTTCTAATTTTGAGCTCCAACCCATCCTTTATTTCTTTCTCTCAAATGAAGGAATGTGGATTGATCCTTCAAATATGAAGAGAGGATGAACAAAATGAAGGAGCCTCTAAAACACTATTCACTCTACATTTCTTATTATATTCAAAATAACTTTTAATATGTAAATTTAATTTTTATAAAATTGACATCAATAAAAAGTATAAAATCAAACCTTTAAAATGAGTATAATATTAAATATATTTTACAAAAATTTTAAAATTAAATATTTATTAATGAACAAAAATTACTTTTTGATTAGAGTTTAAATAAAGGAAATGAAGGTTTGTGGTTGGAGTTTGAATGAATAGCAACCTCCTCTATATTTACTTTTTGAATAAAAAATATTATTTTCATCCTCTTGAGAAGAGGATGTGGTTGGAGATGCTCTGATAGAATTGACTTTGAAATCTTACCTAACGTCTTTCTCCATAGACGTGATAAAATAATTAGTTGATACCTTATTTTATTATCAGGAAATCTATATATTAAGAAAAATGGTCTTTTAAAACCCAAGGCTTGTGGAAACTTTAACATGTCAATCCTAATTTCTTAATTTTTTAATATTTTTTTTAAAAAAAATTGACTTGGTGATTGGTGATTGATTCAAAGATTGTAATAATTACACTATTGATTACAATAAACACTTAATTTATAATAATTACACTTATTAAATGAATAACGCAATAAATGAAATCCTAATTTTCTTACTTTTTGCATCTCCAAGAGACCCATGTAATTATTGTGTAAATGCCTCTTAAATAAATAAATAAACACTTATTAAATTCTTTCAAACTCCTCGATCAAACCCCATGTATTTAATTTATATATTAAAAAAAATAAAAACAAATATAAATATCTATAATTATTCCGTGCATAGTACGGGTGATAGGCTAGTAGTGCTTATAATCAAATGTAGTATAACAAAATTAATTTCTTTTATTATATTTTCTCTAATTTTTTTTAATTTAAATTTTATACTTTGATCAAATATTTTATAGATATAGAAGAGTAACCATTTAATTTATTTTTATTTTTTTTTAAATCTAGGGAAAAAAATTTATATAAAAAAAATACCAAGAGAGGCAAGCCTATATAATTTAAAAATAATTATAATTAATACTATTATAATAAATGAGTTTTTTTTTTTTTTTTTTAATTATAAAGGGAGACGATCATCCTCTCTTAACCCTCTAAAATCTATCCTTGAGTGCACAAGATAAATTTTTGTCTCAAAGTTTATAGTTTACGAAAATAAAATTGAAGCAATTTTTCCATTTGAAATATAGTCAAGTTCACATGGTATGAGACAGTTTGGTCAAATGGTAAAGCACTAAAAAATAGAGGATGTCCCAGTCATTTTGCCTGATAAAGCCAAGAAAGAACAATAAAACCAATAAAAGAAAGGAGGAAAAAGGGCACCGGAAGACTTGGGAATTGGGTGAGCAGTGTACGTTTTTCAAAGCCGCGTTTAAGAAGCTTCCACGAAATGAGTCTTGAAAGAATATTTTATTGCATTTACGAATGTTCTCATTTGCTCTGTCTTTTTTTATATTTATATCAATCAATTCAGTCAATTCATAGGTAAGGGATACACAATCAAACGCAAAATTAGATTAAGTTTGCCATCTACTAAATAATATAAAAAGTTAAAAAATTACTATTTTATTTAAGTCACATCATCTTATTTAAATCACATTACATCTCTAATATATCACATCAAATTCAATCGAAATCCAACCCATATAAGTCAATAAGTCAAAAAATATATTTTTTTAGAACATCCCAAACTAATCCTTAATTTACAAAGAATTTATTTTTGATTAGATATACTCTTGACCAATTATATACTCTCTTGACCAATTATTATATAGACGATTTCAATGTGATTACTTCTTGTGAAATATATATAATACAGCATTTAACCAGCTTTTTGAAAAGCTTGTTAAGTATTATAATTAATATTGTCCTATTTTTTTTAATAAACTATTTATCATACTAACTATTTTAATAAAAAAAAATTCAAACTAGCCGCCGGCAGAGAGTTGGATGTTTTTTAAACAGTTTGTATAAATAGATGGATAAAATAAATAGTAACATTGAAGTACATAGATTGAAAAGTAATTAAATAAAATAAAGAGTATTCATAACTCCAATGAGTTTGCTTAGTGAGTGCACCTTGGAATCTCGAGATGTGCTCCCTTTAAGTCCTAGATTCAACTTTTACTAAGTTCTATTAGTTTTACTTGATATTTGCCTAATCTTCGTAAAAAATGGTGCTTTGTATGGGTCTGAGATTAATCGAGGTACATGGAAGCTGACTCAGACACATAGTCATCATAAAAAATTAAAAAAATAAAAAAATAAAAAAATAAAAGGATATTCATTTTTTATACTTTAACTGAAAATAAATAATAGCATTGGAGTTACTCGTACAGGGAGGAATTCGTTATTAAAATAAGAGTTTCATTAAATTTGCATTATTGTGATTAATTTTGTGTTAATTGATGTGTGTTTGTAGACTTATTATTTAAATATATATGAAACTGTATTTTTATAGTTCCTCAAGATGTGAAATTGTATTTTAAAAAAATGTTATATATAAATCTAGTTTTTACTTGATTTTCTTATTGGACAAAGCTTCTCTCCATTCCATAAAGTGAATTGGACGGTACTATTGGACCTGTAGGTCTCACTATAAGTCTCATTTTAATAATCTGAACCGTGCAATGTGTAAATTTCATCGAGTAATTCATTTTTGTAAAAAAATCATGTTGATTGAATATTGATAATAATCTTTTGATCAGATCATGTTTTTTTAATGGTAAATATGATCATTGACAAAAAAAAATGATTTGATTAAGGAATTATCAATATTTGATCAACGTGATTTTTTATAAGAATAAAATACTCAATGAGTTATACATATTGAAAGGTTCACTACGACAAAAACATATTTTAGTGGCACTACACTAGTGGCATATTTTTAGAAAATGCCACAAAAAATGATATTTAGTGGCACGTTTTTGAAAAATGCCACAAAACGACAAACATAAAAGGCTCTAGTGACATTTCAATGAACAAGTGTCACAAAATTACAACAAAAACATACTTTAGTGGCACTACACTAGTGGCATATTTTTAGAAAATGTCACAAAAATGATATTTCACTACAACAAAAAACACTATTGGCGACTAAAATAGGAATTTTCGTCGCTGAAAGTCGTGGAATTGGCGACTAAAATGGAATTAGTCGCCAAAATTGAGTGGATTTGCCGACTAAAAGAGTTTTGTCGCCAAATGGAATGGTTTTAGCGACTAAAAGGTAGTTTAGTCGCCAAATATAGTGGTTTTAGCGACGAAAAAATTTTTAGTAGCCAAAGGTTAGTGTTTTTGGCGACTAAAACCATTTGGTAGCCAAACGTTAAGGTTTTGGCGACTAAAAACCACTTTGGTCGCTGATTGTACCTATTTTGGCGACTAAAAACAGTTTCGTCGCTGAAGGTCAAGCTTTTTGGCTACTAAAAAAAATTAGTAGCTAAGCAGTTTATGGCGACTAAAATTCATTTTAGTAGCCAAAGGAGTTTTTGGCGACTAAAAAAGGTTTTGTCGCCAAAAGCTAGGTTTTAGTGAACAATTTTGTTTAGCGATGAAAATTAATTAGTAGCCCAAAATAATAGAATTGGCGACTAAATAATTTTTTAGTCGCCAAAAATGATGTAAAATTTTTTTTAATAAATAATATATTATTTACATAATTTATATTGAATATATAAAATTGTATTTATATACATAATTTTGTATTAATACTAGTAAAAGTAGTATATAAATAATATTAGTTGCAACTACAATCATGAGATGCCTCAGTGGCGGGGTGGGGTTGCGCGTGTGGTTAAGGTCAAGGTACAGACTCCTGCTTTGGAGGTCCTGTGTTCAAGCCCAGGAGGTCCTGAGCACAAAGGAAAAGTTTTTTTTTCAAAAATGCTTTTGGTGACTAAACAATTTGCTCGCCAAAAGATTGAGCTTTCCCGACGAAAAAAACTGTCGTCAATTGTATAAATAATAAAAAATTAATTCGATATTGGCATTTAATAGTTTAGTCGCCAAAGGTATAAACCCAAAAATAGAATTGACTATTGGCGACTAAAACCTTAGTCATTGAAGACTAATGTATTGCCGACTAAATGGTTTTTTAGTCGCCAAAAGGTATTAGCATTGTTTGTAGGCGACAAACCCAGCGACTAAAAGATTTTGTCGGGGAAAGTGGAAATTTGACATTTGGCGACGAAAAAGGGACTTTTGGCGACTAAAAATTTAGTCGCCAAAAGTGTATTTTCTTGTAGTGTTTAGTGGCACGATTTTGAAAAATGCCACAAAACGACAAACATAAAAGACTCTAATGACATTTCAATGAACAAGTGTCACAAAACTATAACAAAAACACACTTTAGTGACACTATACTAGTGACATGTTTTTAGAAAATGCCACAAAAATAATATTTGGTGACACATTTTGATAAATACCACAAAGCCACAAACATATAAGGCTCTAGGGGCATTTCAATAAAGAAATGTCACATCAATTTTATGGAATTTTATAAAATAATGACACAAAAAATTATATTTGTGGCATTTACCAACAGATGCCACTAAACTTTAGTAGCAATGGTATTTTTTAAAAAATGTCAGGACACTAAGTAGTTGCAAATTTTTTTTTATGGTACTTAGGTGAAAAGTTTCATAAACAAATATTTTATAGCATTTTGAGAAATGCCATTAAGTCAAAAACTTTCCAAGCTTTTAATGGCATTTTTGAAAAAACAAAAAATGCCAATATATTTTTAAAATTTTTACAATGCAATAAATGATTAAAAATAAATAAATTAAACTCAATATACACTACAGGCAAAAGCATATTCGGCGACTAAATTTCCTAACCAAAAAAAATTTGGTCGCTGAAAGCAAAGTATAGCTTTCAGCAACCAAAACAGCATTAGTAGCCAAAAGTAAAGCTTTTTGGCGACTAAACAATTTTAATAGCCAAAAGTCTAGAATTGGCGACCAAAACTAAGTTTGGTCACTGATTATATGGGTTTTAGTGACAAAAAAATTTTTAGTAGCCCAAAGTAAAGCTTTTTGGCAACTAAAAAAATTTAGTATAGCCAAAAGTCTACAATTGACGACTAAAAATAAGTTTGGTCACTGATTATATGGGTTTTACCGACTAAAAAAATTTTAGTAGCTAAAAGTAAAGGCTTTTGGTGACTAAAAAAATTTTAGTAGCCAAAAGTGTATAATTGGCAACTAAAAAATAAGTTTAGTCGCCAAAAGTGGTTATTTTTAGCGCGGGAGAACTAAAATCCTAAGGCAGGAATTAAATTTTTTGGCGACCAAAATTTTGGTAGCTGAAAGTGCATCTTCGGTGACCAAATCCGATTTTGGTTGGCAAAAGTTGTTTTTTAGCAACTAAAAAATAATTAGTAGCAAAAAGTATAGAATTGGCGACCAAAAAATATTTTTAGTCGCCAAAAGTGGTCTTTTTTTATTTTACTAGTAAATAGTTTACTTTACATAAATTATGTTCAATAAAATAATTATGTTTATACATATACTTTTATATTAATATAGATGTATGTACTATATAAATAATATATGTTGCATATATAATCATATAGTGTTATAGAGGTGTAGTGGGAAAAGTGTGGTGTATAAGGTTTATGGTGCGAGAGGTTGGCGGTTCGAGTCTCTGCAAGAGCGGATCAAATTGTTCTACAACGAATTATCGTCACAAATGACACTTGATAGCGTCACGAATAGTGCCTAGCATGACATTAAAGTGTCACTGAAAGGTTTTAGTCTTGATGGTGTAATGACACTTATAAGTGTCACTAACTCTTTTTTTAATGGCGTTTGATAGTGCCACAAATAATAGCTACCATGACATTAAAATATTATTGAAAGTTTTTAGCCATGATGGTGCAGTGGCACTTGCAAGTATTTACCATGGCACTCGTATCTACCGTGGCACCGATAGAAGTGGCACTTGTTCAAAATGCCACAAGACCAAAAAAATGTCATTAGAAGAATAGTTTTGTGACACTTTCAAATGTCACTAAACTAAGAAAATGTTGTAGTGGTTGAAATTATCAAAATAGGCTTTGTGGTAAAATCCACAGGCTGAATAACATTATTCAATCCACTTTGTAGACTAGTGAAAAGCATGTTCCTTTCTTATTATTAGACACAAATTCATGACTTTCATGTGCTTTTATTAATACAACTTTGTTCTAAATAATAATAATAATAGTGCCATTAGTTAAGCCTCGTTTGGCAAGTGACTTTTTTAGTCAAAAAATAAAAATAAAAAAATTACTAAAAAAATCAAAAAGACAATAACCTATACAAAATAGTCAAATATTTCATTTTCTCTTTATTTTTTACACATCTTTTCGTAAAAAATTAAAAAAGTCATCACAAATATACTAATTTTTTTTACATCATATTTTAGCTAAAAAGTTACTAAAAAAACATGTTTCCAAACGAGGCCTTAGTGTATAATTATAAGAAAAAGTAGCAAAAAATTCATTTATATATAACATTATATAATTATATTCATTGCATAATAAACAACAACCGAGGTTCGGAGTGTAAAAATAGCTCGTGACCCATGGATAGTCCGAAATCTGCTTGCGGTTCAGGATGGGCCCGACTCGTTTAGGCCCGAGCCTAACCCAAGACTCTTGGTCTGGGCCTAGGCCATCATTTTGAAGCCAGCCAAACTTGTAGGCTCAGCCCATTGACCCACTTAAGACCCACTCAAGGCCCAGTCCACCTGAGGTCCAATGACTTTTTTTGTAAAAAATAATAAAATTTTAGTAGAAAAAATAAAAAACAAACAAAAAAATTGTTCTGGCCTGCCCAAGTCCAGCCCAAGCCTAAGCCTAGGCCCAGGCCCACCGCCGCAACCTGCCCAATGCCCAAATACCCCCTGAACCTAATTTTTCTGGCCCGCGAGCCGCCCCGACCTGGCCCAAATTTTGGCGGGAACCCATAAAACCCAACATGGGCCAGCCCGGACCAAATTTACACCCCTAACTGAGGTGGGTTTTTTAATCGCTTCCATAAGTATTTTATGATACATCATACAAAATTTTTTTCTTTTAAGAACTTAACAATAAGTTCACAGAAACTCTTATTGGCTTGTGACTCGAAAAGTTGATTTGGCCTCGTTTCGGGGACTAAATATTTTAATTAAAGAATCATTATAAGTTGTCATATTATTTTTTTTATATATATATATATCTTTTTTTATAAAAAACCAAAAAATAATTAAAATAATCCATTTTCAAACGAGTTCAAAAAGTTCATTTTGTTTAAAAAAAATATTATTTCACTTGACTAATTAATTTTCTATCAACAAGTCCGCTTTAACTGCTCTTACAAATTATTAAATGGGCAAAAAAAAATTTAATTAATTAATTACAATTAACATCCCTACACTTTTACCGTAATTTTATTTTGATCTCTTCATTTTCAATTATAACAATTAATCCATTATATTTTAAGTTAAGTTGTAACGTCATCTTTCAGTCCACCCCACCCTTAATGAGGTTGGCAAAAATTAACAGTGAATGAACCAAAATGAGATTTTAATAAAAGTACATAGACCAAAATGAGATTTTAATGAAAGTGTAGAGACGATAATTAAACCAGAAAAAAGACACTTAATTCACATGAGAAGTTTTGCTGGCTTTACGGCCTTGTTTGGGAAGATGAGTTTGGGCTAAAATGGCCAATAAAAATAAAATAAACTAAAATAATTAATATGACAAAATGTCACATCTAAATCATAATTATTTTACTTTTTCTCTTACAACCATCAAATCAACTAAAAAAAAAAAAAACCAATCAACTTTCTAAATACAATTTTTTTAGTTAAACTAAAATAACCAAAATGGCAAAAAGTTAAAATAGTCAACTTCCCTAGTGCGCTCAACGTTAGATGGATGAAATTGGCACCGTTTGGGAAGAAAAAAAGTTGGATTTTTTTTAGTGAAAATAGTAAAAAAAACAAAATAGATTTTTTAACCCAATAAGACAAAATATCACATCTAACCCATAATCATTACATTCTTTCACAAGCCAAAAAAGTCAAAAAAAAATCAAAAACTCTTACCAAACGAGACTTTTTAGCCCTAGGTTAAAATAACCAAAAGAGCTAAAAAGCCAAAAAGTCAACTCACTTCCAAACGAAATCATAATGACATTGCAATTTAATTTAAAGTGTAAGAGATTAACTGTTATAATTAAAAGTAAATGGATCAAAGTGAGATTATGTTAAAGGTGTGAGGGTGCTAACTATAACTAATCCAAAAATTTATATGCTAACTTTTTAGCATTAGTTATTTATTTATTTATTTTACTGATAAATTTATTTTTAATCAGTAAATTGACTCTTTAATTATGTCTGGAAACAACCTAGTCCAACTTACAGGATAAGCTCTCTAACCTCAACAATTGGCGTATTTACGCGTACATTAATTTGTAAATTGTAAGGAAGGTTGAATGACTCTATATTTACACATTTTATTTATTTATTTTTTTATTTTTTAAGATTGCTTAAAACTAGAAAAAAAGATTACAATGTGAATAAGAGAGAACACATAAGAAATTGTGGGAGTGTCCTTCGTCCAAACTGTTAATCAATTAGAATTAACCGCCATCCGAGCTAAGCCATGAGCTGTTATATTTATCGACATTGGAAGCTATAATTAATTATTATTCATCATAAATTCAAATCCATGAATCAATAATAGGTATAGATAGCAATAAAAACACAATAATTGTTTGATTATGTTCATGTTGTCTTTGGTTTTCTTTTTTTATATATTTTTTAAAAATATATATAATGAAAAGTTTAAAATGGTCATAATTTTTATATTTTTTCTTTGGTGTTTTCAAAAATAATTTTTGACTTTTCAATCCATATATATATATATATATATATTTTTTTAGTGAATTTTTAAAATATTTTAATTAATATATATTTTTTGCATTTTAGATTCACTTAATTTAAATACACTTAAAATGTATAAATTTATGAAATTTTTTTTATAAAAAAATCACTAAATTCTAAAAAATACAACAAAAATTATAAAAGTTCAGTACATCTTTATTTTTTTTAAACTTTCTTTACAAATATTTTGTTTTTTAAGTAGATTTAATTAGATACATCTAAAAAATAAAAAATAATAAAATACATATTGAAAACTTGAAAGTTAATTTTTTTAATTCAAAACCAAAATGTGTGATATAGATTTTTTAAAAACTGAGCTATATATTTATGCTTTGAAATAAATAAAAAAATAAAAAATAAAAAATCCACTGTGGTGTGGACACAACTTTTTGAATGGTGGTGCTTTTTGAAATCTCATGACTTTCAAAGGATCCCTTTAAAGGGAAAAAGTCTATGTACATAGACTCGATCCTCTAAAATTGATGTGACTCACAGGTCATCTGGCCATACAAATAGAAAGCTTAAACTCTTTAAAAAAAAGACTCCGCCCCCTCCTCCCTGAGAGTGATGTCTTATTTGATTGTGTTACGGTACCTCTCTTTCCTCCCACTTTCCACCACAATTATATTGCATCTCTCTCTCTCTCTCTCTCTCTCTCTCTCTCTCTCATGCCTTGCCTATAAATATTTCAACATTTTGGGTTTTGTCTTCTCATTCAGTTTGGCCAATACATTACCCACAACAGAGGACAGGACTAATAATAATAGTAGTAGTAGTGTGGAGTTCAGTTGCAACAATGGTAGATACAACACTCAGTCTTGACCTTAACATTGAAAAGCCTCAGCCCAACTTTGATCAAGCCACTGTGAGTAGATTTGGATTTCATCATACCCAATTTTTTTGTATTGCTTTGATTGCTTCCATGGATTCTTCAACTTCAGTTGTTTTTCTTCTTCATTTTTATTCCTTGAATTCAAGGTGATTTAAGCAAAAGCAACTTCATGTTGTTTCATGACAACTTTAAATAAAACTCTAGTCAGCTTTATACCAAAATTTGTTAAATTCATGTCTTTCTTCTTCTTCTTCTTCTTCCTCTGTTTCATTTTATTTTAATCAAATATCCAAAAAGAAAAACTTTTGCATCAGGTCATTTGCAGTTTGTTTATGCATTGCTTAAAATATGGTTCCTTACATGTATACATTTCTTCTTCTTTTTTTGATCGGCGCACATGTATAAATTTCTATTGGACTCAATTTAATTTGTAGTATTAAATATTGGCTGACACATATATTATTGTTCACCTTTTACAGTTACATTTATACTGATTTCTAATACTATCAATGACAACTCGTGTTTCAATACTCCTAATTAAAATTTAAATTATATAAGATATGAGATCTTCTGTCGTTAAATTTTAGCGTACTTAGAAATTTTCAGGAATTCAATTGTTGTGAATGTTTTGCAATAGAAGACAAGATTTGAAGCATCTTATTGAGAAATTTAACATTTCAACACTGTTTCCCACAAAGTAACTAAATCAAAGAGTTGTTGTTGTAAGCAGGCGAATGGTTTGGTTGAACAGCTAAAAAGGAAGAGTAGTGAGAACAAGAAACTAACCGAAATGCTAATCTTCATGCACGAAAGCCACAATGCATTGAAAAACCACTTAACAAGTTTGAATTTGCTGCAAAATGAATCCCAAAATGAAGTTTCCAAATCAAAGAAGAGAAAGATGGATGGTGAAAACAAGTCTGAAAGTAATGATGGAAACACTGAGAGCAGCTCATATAACAGTGATGGAAGGCCCAAGGAAATAAAGATCACTAATGTTTCCAAAATTTATGTACGGACTCATCCATCTGATACAAGCCTTGTAAGTTCCCAAAACATTCATGTACTTCAATCAAGTTATTACAATTAAATATGTGTTCCAAATTAATTTTGTCTATGTTTACATTAATTATACTAACCTTAAATTTACATACACTTCATTATATATATTTTTGATTTTTGATTTTTGATTTTTTTAAATCTAATTGGTGAAAGAAATTGAGTTGGTGATCCTTCATGCACCTTTTAACTCCAAGTCTCCACATAGCCACAATTTGAATGTATTCTCATTTGGTAATCTTTAATTTTAGTTAAAAAATCAAAAAATTATTATAAGTTGTCACATCACTTTATTTTTTTTTTACATCTTTTTATAAAAAGTCAAAAAGTTTTTAAAATAATTTGTTATCAAAAAGTTACTAAAAGTCACTTTTTTGCAATTTATAATTTCAATTTCATCAATTTAAATATCATATTTTCAATCACATTTCAATATGGTTTTTCCGGCTATTGTTGTTAACATTTTAGATGAAAAAAAAAAAAAAAGAAAAAAAAAAGGTACGTGCAATTCACATAGGCTTTTTAGCAATTCCAGCCTTAAAAGCGAATGAATAGATTGCTCATTCTAGTTTCAAATATGTATTTTATTTTATTTTATTTTTTTCATTCAGAATGATAAGAATTTGATCATATTGATTAAAAATGTGATATTTAAATTGATAAAAGTTAAAATTAAGAAGACCAATGTGAAATCTCATTAAAATTATAGAGACTAATAATGCAATTCACCTTTTAAATTCTAGATACTTGTGTGGCCGATCAAAAAAAATTCTGAGTACTTGTGTGAGTATTTAACATTGCTGATTTGAAAGTGATTACATACATATATTCTTATATCTATATGTATAACCTTCCAAGTACTTAACCCTATTTGTGTCCTTGGATTGAATTCCAGATAGTAAAGGATGGATATCAGTGGAGAAAATATGGACAAAAGGTCACTAGAGATAACCCATCACCCAGAGCTTACTACAAGTGCTCCTTTGCCCCAAGCTGTCCAGTGAAAAAGAAGGTGAGCCAAATAGCATCCCTCCTCAACACACACTCACTCTCTCTCTCTCTCTCTCTCTCTCTCTCTCTCTCTCTCATGGAAACAAAACATAAGTCTAGTATAAGGAAATATTAATTTGTTTTGGTATATGTTTAACAGGTGCAAAGGAGTATTGAAGACACTTCTCTGTTAGTAGCTACTTATGAAGGAGATCACAACCACCTCAACCCTTCTCAAGCCGAGGCAAAATCCATCCCAATCTCCACCCTGTCTTCAAGCCCAAGCTCTGTCATAACAACACTTGATGATTCTCCACAACCACAACCTCAATTGAATTTGTGTAGCAATGCCAACAAGTCCAATATTCTGGGTCTAGGAATTGATGTGCCATCATCGGCATTTCAACAGTTTGTGGTTGAACAAATGGCTAATTCCTTAACCAGAAATTCCAGTTTCACTGCAGCGCTCGCAGCTGCCATTTCAACCCGGATTCTAAACCATGATGATCTGATAGAAAGTTGGGAAAATGATATCTGATATTTTTATATAGTGTTTGGAGATATGGAGATCAGACGTACTGCTAGAATATCATGATGTGAACATATTTTTGCCACCTAATAAAAGGATTATATAAGCTTATTTAATAGGGTATTGTTCATTGATTTATATATGAATGAACCATGCCATATTTAATTTTCACTTCTCTCCTATGAGGGATGTCTATTTTACAATGTAAAGGGTGATTAAAGACTGACGTTTCTAACCCTAATTGTTTTGTTTTCTTTTTTCTTGTTTGTAAAGCACGTTGATTAGTGATTGTATTGTGGAGAAAACTCTTTATACTTGGTACTGGCTGAAGTTGCAACTTGATTACCACCGGAGGTGGTTGTCTCGTGGACATTGTATTTTGTTCCATAGAGGTGAGTCAGGATCTAATCTTTGGGCGTGCTCTCTTTGTGGAGACTCTGCGCTGTACTCTGATCAAAACTTGGTCCCTTCTGTGGCGTGTGTATAAGGTCCATTAGAAGCCTTAATGGTAGGTCCCTTCCTATAGTTTAGGTTAAATTAGGCCAATAACTAGTTATCCCAGAATCAGAGTCTGTGGATGCTATGATATCCCCATGGCGTATCCTTCCTTTTCGTTCTAAAAAAAAAAAAAAAGAATAGGGTTGCAACTTGATTGCATTTGTTTGAGTGGTTGTAGGCTAATTTCCCTCATCAAGGCTTACATCCTATCAAGTCGTGCAGAGGTTGAATCATTCCCATCTTCTGCCCTTGTTCTCGCCGTGATCTGATGAACATGCATTATAACTTTCACAAATAATATGCACATAAGTCACATATACAAATGTACATTTCCATGTCATATTTGATGTGAATGCATTATGGATGCAACTTCAACCTTTTCTAGACTTCTTATTGCTCATATGGACTCGTATGTGAGATATTAACTCGTGCACTGATACCACTCTGTCATGATCCACACCCGCCCCTAAAAGTTTAGGTCATAACCGACCAGCAATTTGTAAATTACCAAAGGCCTCAAATGATCATACAAAATATTTATGGTAATGGGACCATAAACGAAAGCATATAGTAAGGAGAAGTCCATTGAGCTATGTTAATCATGAGCAAAATTGTGGAGTTAACCATGTAACACAATAATACATATACATGCCCATCAAAAATATAAGAGCCATGGGGAAATTGTACATTGTGTTTATAACCCAAGACCATGAACGCAAAAACATAATAAGGTCAAAGTGTGGTGTGAATCAAGACAAAATTCTGTCTTAGAGGCACGACTTGATTGGGTCACAAAAAGGCTCCTGAAGCTAACTCTAGAGGTGTATGTAGCTGATCACGTACATGTGCATACATAGAATTGGGTGAGCGAAGCTCAATGAGTAATAACACAGTAAAGCAATGTAAATAGATGATTATAAAATTCTCACAATATCTATAATCATATAAACCAAACAGCCTTAGGCCCAAGCATATAACAAGCGGCCTTGGGCCCAATCATTTATCAAGAGGCCTCGGGCCTAATTATGTAACAAGCGGCCTCAAGCCCAATCATTTAACAAGCGGCCTCGGACTCAATCATTTAGTAAGCGGCCTCGGACCCAATCATTTAGCAAGCAGCCTCGGGCACAATCATTTAGCACATGTCATATAATATCAATGAAGTTTCATCATTTCTAATCAATTCATAATATTGGCACCAATCACCGTTCACGGTTCAAGATACGCAACAAAGAGCATAAGTGTACTATATTACTACTCACAATGCATTTAGTCTTGCGGCATTGCCTCTGGCACACAACCTTAACCCAATTCTAAGGTTTGCCCCTTGATTCCCTTCAAATCCCTAGCTTTCTTCTCTTCCTCTCTCTCTATCTCACACTTTGAGCTATCTTCCCACAAAATGAAGAATAAAATGCTAAACATATACACTTAACTCAAAAATCTTAATTTATTCATTACGAATCATAATTTTTTAAAATCTCACCAAAGCTCTAAAAATCATGCCAAACACAAATATGAAGCCGGTTTTGGCTTATCGCGTCTCTAAGGCTTTCCATTTTCAGTTCAAAGTTCCAATTGCAATAGATATTCCTACATTCAACAAATATAATCCCAAATTCATATAACTCACATACTTAAACTTGCAAATTCATATCAAATACGTAAACACAGGTATAATTAAGCAAAGTACGGGTTGGGCTATTACAGTCTTCCCCCCCTTTAGGAAGTTTGGTCCTCCAAACTTGTTTACCTCAAGTTGAAAACAATTCTGGATATCGTTGTCTCATTTATTCTTCCCGTTCCCAAGTGGCTTCGCTTCCATGATGTTCCCTCCATTCCACTTTCACCATTGGGATAGTTTTGTTCCTTAGTTGTTTGACTTGCCAATCAAGGATCCGAAGGGGTTTCTCCTCATAAACCATATCGTCATTGTAAACACCCCATTTTTGACCGACCTTAAGACTCAGACGTCACCGATTGAGCGCTTGGTGATGTTGCATATTGTGCTTGTTCTGAGGTTGCGAAGTCTCGTCTGCGAGCCTTGCCTCCGGACTTCCGAACTCTTTTATGCTTTGCCTCGGTTTGCGAACTAGGCCCTATTTTCTTTGTTTTCTCTTCCCGAAGGGAGGGACAGGTCTCGTAGATCATCTCTCAATGGCCGTAGGCTACATTTCGTGGTCGTAGGCCATTTTTTCCATTTGGAGCCCGGTTCTCGGTTTTCGGAGCCGTCGGCCGTATGCCTCGGTTCGGGACCGCTTAACCACCTCCGTTTGCTCTGGTTTTTGGCATACACCTTGTTTCCTCCCTTTTGAGGGACACTGTGGCCCGAGAGACCGACTTCGTGGTCGAACGCCACCTCCGGTGCTTAATAGTCAGTTTTCGGGGCCCCGGGCCGTGCGTTTCGGCCCCCGAACCTTCGTTTTGCATCCGTCTTGGTCCATTTTTTGCGAGGACCTTATTTTCATTGTTAGAAAGGTTGTAGAAAGGTGGGAGGCCAACAATTATTCTGAAAAACCAGTTTTATTTCTTCATCGCTCTTCATCGCCTGTTTTCTTCACTAGAAAGTTGGTTTTTCCCACTCCCTGTCCACTTTTTTTGACTTTCCACAACATCATTGTGTTGTGCACACCTGGGAGGCCACCAATATGGGTAGGCCGGCCAGCAATTGTTTTTGACCCTTTTGAACCCCTCTAAAAAGCTAGTTTTTCTCTCTCCTGGTTCACATTTTCTGAGTTTTGACCATACAGATGTGTTTTACTCATCTAGGAGGCCACCTTTTTGGGGTGGCCGGCCAGTAATTTTGCTTGACCTCTTTGACCCCTGGTCGGCCGACCACGGGAGGTGGCTGGCAGGCCACCTGACCTTTTTGCACCTGGCCGGCCATTTTTGTCCCTCCTGGTGCATTCCAGCTATGCCAGCTGTTTTGCACCTGTCACGACCCAAACCCGGCCCTATGGGTTTAGCATCAGAATCGCCAATGTCCGAGATTACCAAAGGCACCCAATCAAGAATCTGATAAATCTGAGTTAGGGCTGGCGGAAGCCAAAAGCAAGAAAACTAGTGTCCATAGAGTCTGTTAATCAGTATGCCAAAAACATTTTTTCATACGTATATGCATTCACTACGACTGATATACACAATTATTACAGACATTCAAGACGGATTCAATCCTCGATAACAAGATACATTCAAAAAGTCTATACCAAAAGTACAATACAAGACAAAGCGTTGGGAGACTAGTGGGGACACAAAACACCCCAAGCCATGGCATGGCGTCTCGAACCTCACAAAGGAGGCACAAAAGGTGGTGACAAAAGCGGGGACCAATCCCACGCTCCTAGCTTCGTTCGGGCGGCTGAGCACCTACATATATATAAACAGTGAGCTAAAGCCCAATGAATAACATAACGTGTAAAGAGGTTATGAATGAATGTCCTTATAGTAATGAAATCAATTCATTATACAGTATTTCAATCTTTGATGTTTGACCAATCAATACTTCAATCAATCACCATATGTGGTACATCCATTAGCCTATAAAGCGAGGTCCAAAGGACCAGCCTTTGCGAACCAACAATAATGATGGCGGTCATTCAAGAAACAGATGGTTCCACAAGGAAACCGACAGAGCTCTGTAACAGTCAATGACAGTAGATGCTAAGGATGCCACAATACAGTTCAGGAAATAGGACATACATTCATTCAATAAATAATATCGATTCAAGAAATGCAAAGAATAAGATTCAAAAGATAACCATTTTGAACATATCTTTACACATCCGTTACTCGCGATGATTGGGCTATCAAGAGCTAGAGCGGCCCCGAGAGTCAACCCTAAGCAATCAATCAACAGAAAACACACTAAGTTTTACAGTTGGAAAGGATGGTAATTAAATCTCTAAATTCCCTCGGTGTGGTTCTATGTCTAAATCCTCATTAAGATGCTTTAAACTAGGCCTAAGAATGCCTAGGATGCGATGAGGATGCAAAAATACAGTTGGAAGGCACTTTTCAAAAGTTGCTGCAAATAGGGGTCTCGCTTGGGCGAGCCTTCCTTCGCTTCGAGTGAGGTTGCAAAATCAAAGGCTTCGGCGAACAATCCTTCGCCGGCGCTCGATGAAACAAAAAATCTTGGATGCTCAATTTTTACGCTGCGATACCACGCTTCGATGCTCGCCGAAGGAGCCTCGAATAAAGGTGCTCGCTCGGCGAGAATCCTTCGCCGGCGAGGAAGCAAAATCTGGAATTTCCAGATTTGTCTCCCAAGTTCGAACCAAGTATTCAACCATCCAAAACTCAACCTCTTGGCCCCAAATTGTCGAAAAACACTTCAAACTCAAAGTGTAACAAGTTTCAAAAGCTATTTTGCACATGCAAGGGCCAAGGGTTGGTCAATCAAAGTCATTTCAAACCCATTTTCAAGCATGTTTTCCAAACATGAAAAGTATGAACTTCAAACCAATTTTCAGCTTTAAATCTTGCTCTAGAGAGCTCATTTCTTCAAGAATGTGATGAAAACATGGGTCATAATATAAACATGGACATGCATGCACCACTCAAGCATGAATTTAACTCCAAATTCACTAACTCACACATGCATGCACTAATTCTAACTTAATTCACCATGGATGAACTAAAACCAAACTCAATTCAACGATTTGGCATGAAAGATGCAAGAGACAGCATAACTCAACAATTGAATGGTTGTAATTCTTACCTAAGTCCCAATTCAAGATGAACAAGCTCAAATATGCAATACACACTTCAACCTTCAAGCAATTTCCAAGTAGTTCTAGCCAATTCAACCAAGAATGAATTCAATTCTCTCTCTCTCTCACTCTCTCCATGTTTGGTCGGCTAAGAGTAAGGAAATAGGCTGATCAAATGCTTAGATTAAGTGTGTTAAGGCTCTAGTAAGAATAAACAAAAGTCCCACTCAATGACAAAACCGTAAATAAGTTCAAATTCTCAATTAACTCATTTTATTGTAATTTAATCATTCCTAATCACGTTTTAGATGAATATACCATAAAATCAGAAATATTCTACTGATTCTAAAACATCAAACGGTTTCTAAATCGGCCGCCGATAAGGCCTTCATTTAGCAGTTTAAACATAAAATGCAAACAGATAGTCATACACTCAAACAGATGCAACACGCAATTCAATAGACAAACTTATTCAGTTTCAGTTTCAGTTTCATTCAGTTTGTTCAGTAGTTCATCCAGTTCACTTATCAGTCATTAGCAGTTCAGTTTAAGGGTAATCAGTATATAATTCAGTGGTTTAACGGTAGTCAATACGAGGGTTGTTACAGTCTCCCCTCCTTATAAGGAGTTTAGTCCTCTAAACTCGAGTTACCTTCAGTCTGGAAGAAAACAGGATTCAGCGGGAACAAATCCGGATATCGCCTAGCCATGTCATCTTCCCTCTCCCAAGTGGCATACACACCACCATGGTTTTGCCAGTCAACTTTCACTAGCGGAATCTCTTTGTTTCTCAGTTTCTTGATCCGTCGGTTTACAATCTGTATAGGCCGCTCCTCGTAAGTGTAGTCATCACTCAACACAATGCGAGTAGGCTCAATCACATGAAACGGATCTCGAAGATAGTCTCTCAACATCGAAATGTGGAAGACGTTGTGCATATGCTCCATTTCAGGAGGGAGCGCAACTTGATACGCCACCGGATTGATTTTCTCAATAATCTGATACGGTCCGACATACCTTGGCGCTAACTTGCCTTTGACTCCGAAACGAGTCTGGCCTTTCATTGGTGTCACTTTCACAAACACGTGATCACCCACTTCATACTCTCTATCCCGTCTTCTGACATCTGCATAACTCTTACATCTACTCATGCGGTTTCGGTCTTTCTTTGTCAGACGCTTTCCCTTTTCGGTTGTTTCATACACAATCTCGGGCCCAAGCAATGGCCCATCTCCAACTTCTGCCCAGCAGATTGGAGATCTACACTTTCTGCCATACAATGCCTCAAAAGGCGCCATTCCAATACTCGAATGGTAGCTGTTGTTGTAGGCGATTCGATAACGGCAAATGACTTTCCCAATTTCCGAAGTCAAGAACACACATTCTCGATGGGTCCTCTAGAGTCTGGATGGTCCTTTCGATCGCCATCTGTCGAGGATGATAGGCACTACTCGGCTCAAATTTCAATTCAAGACTCCAATGCGATCTGTAGGCTGCGAACCTCGATGTAAACTTGAATCCTGTCGAAACAATAGACACGGGCACTCCGTGCGATCTAACAATTTCATCAATATAAATAACGACCAATCTATCTGCATTATAGATTGTCTTGACAGGTAGGAAGTGTGCAGATTTAGTCAGTCTATCAACAATAACCCAAATTGAATCCATACCTTTCCTGGAGCGAGGTAATCCAACGATAAAATCCATCGTGATATGCTCCCATTTCCACTCTGGTATGGGTAAGGGTTGCAGTAATCCAGCAGGTCGTTGATGTTCAGCTTTAACTTGTTGGCAATGAAGACATTTAGATACAAAGTCGGCAATTTCCTTCTTCATTCCTGGCCACCAAAAATTTTGTTTCAAATCTTGGTACATTTTCGTATTCCCCGGGTGAATAGAAAACTTCGAACTGTGGCCTTCTTGGAGAACTCTCCTTTTCAATTCAATGTCATTTGGTACACACAGTCTGTCTTGGAATTTCAGTATATTGTTCTCAAATTTGAATCCCGGTTTCGGTTTTGAATCTCTTTCTTCGATGATTTTCTTCAAGTAATCATCCAGTTGTTGTTTCTCCTTAATCTCTTCAATTAATCTTTGGTTGGCGAGAATGGCAGCTATTGTTCCACCTTGTTCCTTCAAAACAATTTCAATTTCAGACTTTTCTAGATCAAGAAGCAACTCTTTCTGTCCAGTCAGCAAACAGGCTAAGTTGGCAATCGATTTTCGGCTCAAGGCATCGGCAACGGTGTTGGCTTTTCCCGGATGGTACAAAATCTGTAGGTCATAATCTTTGATCAATTCAAGCCATCTCCGCTGTCTCATATTCAGTTCTTTCTGTGTGAGAAAGTACTTTAGGCTCTTGTGGTCGGTGTAGACTTCACATGTTACTCCATACAAATAGTGTCGCCAGATTTTCAATGCAAAAACTACTGCGGCAAGTTCAAGATCATGGGTTAGGTAATTCTTTTCATGCGGTCTCAACTGTCGGGAAGCATAAGCAATAACTCTCCCATTCTGCATTAAAACACATCCCACACCCTTATGAGAGGCATCACTAAAAACAGTGTAACCATCAGTACCTGTAGGTAGAGTCAGAATTGGTGCAGTCACAAGTCTAGTTTTCAATTCCTGAAATGCTGATTCCCTCTGGTCAGTCCAGTCAAATGATGTCCCTTTCTGAGTCAGTTGAGTCAGTGGTAAGGCAATTTTGGAGAAATCTTTGACAAATCTTCTGTAGTATCCAGCCAGTCCCAAAAAGCTTCGGACTTCAGTCACATTTGTTGGTCTAGGCGATTCACTCTGACTTCAATTTTCTGCAAGTCAGAAATCCCATCTTTGCTAACAACATGCCCCAAAAACATCACATGATCAAGCCAAAATTCACATTTAGACAGTTTAGCATACAGTTTCTGTTCTCTTAAGGTTTGCAGGGCAAGTCTCAGATGGTGTTCATGTTCTTCTACAGTCTTAGAATAGATCAATATGTCATCAATAAATACTACAATGAAACCATCAAGGTATGGTTTGAAAATTCTGTTCATAAGGTCCATAAATGCAGCTGGGGCATTCGTGACTCCGAATGGCATAACTAAAAATTCGTAATGGCCATACCTCGTTCTGAAAGCAGTTTTATCGATGTCCTCTGGTTTAACTTTCAGTTGATGATACCCCGATCTGAGATCAATTTTGGAAAACACTTGTGCACCCTGTAACTGATCAAACAGGTCATCAATACGCGGTAAAGGATATTTATTCTTTACAGTTACCTTGTTCAGTTCACGGTAATCAATGCACAGTCTCAATGAGCCATCTTTCTTCTTCACAAATAAAACAGGCGCACCCTACGGTGAAGTACTAGGCCTGATAAACTTCTTATCCAAATAGCTTCGTGCAATTGTACCTTCAGTTCTTTCAGTTCGGTTGGAGCCATTCTGTAGGGAGCTTTAGATAACGGCTGTGTACCCGGTACTACATCAACAATAAACTCAATCTCCCTGTCAATCAAATCCCCTGGTAGATCATCTGGAAATACATCTGGGAATTCTCTAACTATAGGAATGCAATTCACATCAGTTTTAACATTATCAGTAGCAGATACAGTCAATATGGAACACAGATACCCTTTACATCCCTTTTTAATCAGTTTGACAGCCTTTACAGAAGAAATCAGATATGGAGGAGGTACTACTCCAACTCCACTAAATACAAATTCGGGTAAACCCGGCGGACGGAAAACAACTTGCTTGGTCACACAATCGATAGTAGCATGATATTTTTGTAACCAGTCCATCCCCAATATCACATCAAAATGATCTATATTCAACGGTAGCAAATCAATAAACAGATGCATGTCCCCAACAATAATCTCACAAGCAGGATACATATATGCACATGTCATGGATCCCCCAACAGGTGATGATACAGCTAGCAAATAATTCATGGGTTCTAAGGGTCTATTCAGTTTACGCGAAAAAGCATGCGACACATAAGAATGTGTAGACCGAATCAATCAATACATAAGCATTACGAGCACGATAGAGGATACCTGACACAACGGTCTCAGTGTTTTGTACGTCTCCCGGTACTAGGGCAAACACTCTGCCCTGCCTCACAGGCTCTTTCCCGGTAGCTTTGGGGTTCGGTTTTGGTGCTACATTTGATGCTGCTGCGCTTGGTGCAGCTTTACTACTAACTGGTGGAGTAGAGGGACAATCTTTAATTCTGTGGCCCACCTTGCCACACCTGAAACAAGCTCCAGAAACCTGGTAGCAAACCCCTTTGTGCTTATTGCCACATGTGGAGCAGGGTGGAGTAAATCCACTCCCTTGGCTGGGGCTAGTAGTTGACCCCGTATTCTGTTTCTTGTTTGCTGGGTTGTGCTTGCCTTTCTTAAATTTAAAACTTTGCCTTTTTCCTTGCCATTCAGTGGTCGGTGTCTCGGATTGTTTCACTGCTGCAATATTTGTCTCGGCCATCAAGGCTCGGTCGAGAACACCCACAAAAGTTGGCATTTTCAGAACATTTATTCGATCCTGGATAGCAGCACTAAGGCCGCCTTCAAATCTTCTGGCTTTCTTATATTCGGTATCCACCATATGTGGTGCATACCTAGCAAACTCGGTAAATTGCTTCTCATACTCGGCAACAGATGTTTTGCCTTGCCTCAGTTGTTCAAATTCAGTCACCTTTCTATCCCTGATGCACTGGGGAAAATATTTTTCAAAGAAGGACTCCTTGAACTGAGCCCAAGTCACTACAGTGTTTGCATCACGGGTCAACATCCACCACCTTCTAGCTTCTTCCTGCAGTGTAAAGGTGGCTAACAGTACTTTGTGTGCTTCTGAGCACGGTAACACCTCAAATAACTTTTATGTTTCAAGGACCCATGCTTCAGCCTTTAATGGTTCTAAGCCTCCCTGAAAGGACGGCGGTTTCATCTTGCTGAATTTCTGAGTCAGTGCTATAATATCCACCTCATTAACATTTTGTACATTCGGTGCATTCATTAGGTTGAACCGGAGGAGGAGGAGGTGGTATTGGTTCATTGTTGGTCCGATCTTTCAATTACTAATCCCATCATTTGTTCAAGTCTGCCATTCGGCCTCGAGAGGATGATGATTGATTTCATTTGCATTATCCATTTCACTATAAAGCGATTATGAGTTATCATTATAAAGTTGTATCATTAAACAGTTTAACGATTTAACATATAATCGATCGAAAGCACACACTTTTCAAATTCATGAGATGCCCTAATCGCTTTTCTAGCAGACCCTATAGCTCCTTTGGACACGTGGGTGCGGTATACCTCGTGGTTAAGTATCGCTCTGTTACCACTCTGTCACGACCCAAACCCGGCCCTATGGGTTTAGCATCAGAATCGCCGATGTCGAGATTACCAAAGGCACCGCCAATCTGAATACAAGAAATCTGAGTTCGGGCTGGCGGAAGCCAAAAGCAGTAAAACTAGTGTCCATAGAGATCTGTTAATCTGTATGCCAAAAACATTTTTTTCATACGTATATGCATTCACTACCAGTACAGTATACACAATTATTACAGACATTCAGTACGGGGATTCAATCCCTCGATAACAGTACATTCAAAAAGTCTATACCAAAAGTACAATACAGTACAAAGCAGTGGGAGACTAGTGGGGACACAAAAACACCCCAAGCCATGGCATGGCGTCTCGGAACCTCACAGTGAGGCACAAAAGGCTGGCTGACAAAACTGGGGACCAATCCCACGCTCCTAGCTTCGGTCGGGCGGCTGAGCACCTACATATATATAAACAGTGAGCTAAAGCCCAGTGAATAACATAACGTGTAAAGAGGTTATGAATGAATGTCCTTATAGTAATGAAATCAATTCATTATACAGTATTTCAATCTTTCAGTGTTTCAGTCAATCAATACTTCAATCAATCAGTCATATGTGGTACATCCATTAGCCTATAAACAGTAGGTCCAAAGGACCGGGCCTTTGCAGACCCAACAATAATGATGGCCAGTCATTCAGTAAACAGTATGGTTCCACAAGGAAACCGACAGAGCTCAGAATACCAACGGTAGATGCTAAGGATGCCTGTCTGATTCAGAAATAGGACATACATTCATTCAATAAATAATATCGATTCGATAAGCAGTTCGATAATGAGATTCAAAAAGATAACCATTTTGAACATATCTTTACACATCTGTTACTCACGATGATTGGGCTATCGAGAGCTAGAGCGCGTCCCCGAGTCAACCCTAAGCGGTCAATCAGAACACACACTAAGTTTTCTGGTTGGAAAGGATGGTAATTAAATCCCTAAAATCCCTCGGTGTGGTTCTATGTCTAAATCCTCATTAAGATGCTTTAAACTAGGCCTAAGAATGCCTAGGATGCGATGAGGATGCAAAAATACAGTTGGAAGGCACTTTTCAAAAGTTCTTTGCAGGGGTCTCGCCGAGCGACCCTTCCTTCGCCCGAGCGAGGTTGCAAAATCAAAGGCTTCGCCCGAGCGAACAATCCTTCGCTCGAGCGCTCTGATGAAACAGTAAAAATACTGGATGCTCAATTTTTACACGCGATACCACGCTCGATGCTCGCCGGCGGAGCCACTGAATAAAGGTGCTCGCTCGGCGAGAATCCTTCGCTCGGCGAGGAAGCAAAATCTGGAATTTCAGTTGTCTCCCAAGTTCGAACCAAGTATTCAACCATCCAAAACTCAACCTCTTGGCCCCAAATTCTGGAAAAACACTTCAAACTCAAAGTGTAACAAGTTTCAAAAGCTATTTTGCACATGCAAGGGCCAAGGGTTGGTCAATCAAAGTCATTTCAAACCCATTTTCAAGCATGTTTTCCAAACATGAAAAGTATGAACTTCAAACCAATTTTCACTTTAAATCTTGCTCTAGAGAGCTCATTTCTTCAAGAATGTGATGAAAACATGGGTCATAATATAAACATGGACATGCATGCACCACTCAAGCATGAATTTAACTCCAAATTCACTAACTCACACATGCATGCACTAATTCTAACTTAATTCACCATGGATGAACTAAAACCAAACTCAATTCAACGATTTGGCATGAAAGATGCAAGAGACAAAGATAACTCAACAATTGAATGGTTGTAATTCTTACCTAAGTCCCAATTCAAGATGAACAAGCTCAAATATGCAATACACACTTCAACCTTCAAGCAATTTCCAAGTAGTTCTAGCCAAATCAACCAAGAATGAATTCAATTCTCTCTCTCTCACTCTCTCCATGTTTGGTCGGCTAAGAGTAAGGAAATAGGCTGATCAAATGCTTAGATTAAGTGTGTTAAGGCTCTAGTAAGAATAAACAAAAGTCCCACTCAATGACAAAACCGTAAATAAGTTCAAATTCTCAATTAACTCATTTTATTGTAATTTAATCATTCCTAATCATGTTTTAGATGAATATACCATAAAATCAGAAATATTCTACTGATTCTAAAACATCAAACGGTTTCTAAATCGGCCGCCGATAAGGCCTTCATTTAGCAGTTTAAACATAAAATGCAAACAGATAGTCATACACTCAAACAGATGCAACACGCAATTCAATAGACAAACTTATTCAGTTTCAGTTTCAGTTTCATTCAGTTTGTTCAGTAGTTCATCCAGTTCACTTATCAGTCATTAGCAGTTCAGTTTAAGGGTAATCAGTATATAATTCAGTGGTTTAACGGTAGTCAATACGAGGGTTGTTACAGCACCATACCCTCTGTCCGAGGGTCTGTCCTTTTGGGGGGAGATTTGAATTGGTTTTCCCCCCCCCCCTTTCTTTGGCTCCTCTCCCTCTATATAACCAGCACCCTACCTCATTTCTAAGGGTTAGACATATTTTCTAAGGCATACACCCATCTCCCTCCATAGCTCTCTCTTCTAAGCTCTAAAGTCCATTATCCTTGGTCATTTACACTACAACCCATAGCACAACACCTCCATCATCCATTCCAGCACCTTGGAGGCCATTTGCAAAGGTTGAAAGCTCAGAATTTTGGACCAAAAACTGCTGGAGAGCTGCTCTTCAAGGGTGAGTCCATATTTCCCCTTTTCTTACCTTGTTTTGCATGATATCTTAGCTCCTTTTGCTTACATTTTTGGGCTTCAACCTGAACTGGAAATAGTCTTATTTTGAGCTCATATTCATATTTGATCCAGAACTTTTTTCTGTTTGAGGTCTTTTACTCACCCTTTGTACATTATCTCTCTTTGAGGGCTTATTTTGCATGATATATTAGCCTTATTTGTGAGTATTTTTGGGCTTCGAGCCAAACTGTAAAGTGTCTTATTTTGAGCCCTTCTTCAACTTTGTTGAAGGGCCCTTTGTTGTTTGAGACTATCTTCTGCCCCTTGTCATTTATCTCTCTTTTAGGGCTATTTTTGCATCATATTTTAGCCCTACTTGTGAATATTTTCGAGGCTTTGTATAAACTAAAAAAAATCTTATTTTGACCTCCTCTTTAATTTTTCTTGAGGTCATTTTTCTGTTTGAGGTCTTTTTCCCCCTGTGCATGCTTCATCTCTTCATGAATAGGGCTATGCATTAGAGCACTTGCATTGGCCATGGTTTGGCCTCTTAGGCACTGGAATCTAGTGGATTTTTAGTGTCTTAGATACATCTTTGAAGGCCAAAATCAGAGGGGGGGTGACCCCCTCTCTCCTTGTCTTGTTTGGTGATCTTTTAGGCCTTCCAAAGGGACCCTATTTTGCATGCATTGAAGTCACTTTTCAGGCTTTATTCTGAGGGTTTTGAGGTCTGACTCAGCTCTTTTTGAGGCCCTTTTGGCCATATTTTATGTCTACAATGCATGTGTAGAGCAATCCCATCCAAGGCCTTTCAAAGGGGCTTTTCTTGGCATGTTTCCTAGACCCATTTCAGGGCCAATTTGGTGAGTTTTAGGGCTTTCATTGTCCAGTTCCAAAGGTGGTTTTGCTATGCTTCATGTCTATCTTGCATGTGCTTAATAACTCCTCGCATGGCCCTCTAAAGGAGCTCATCATTTTTGCACATGTTGGCTGCATTTCAGTGATTATTTGGGCATATTTTCACATGTTTTGTTCACTGATTTTTGTTGGTTTGATGAGATCTCACATGCTTCATATACATATCATGTAACCCATGCTTACTAGCTAATGTTGTATGTTGATTTAGCCCATCATGTTAACATCTTTTGACCATGCTATAAGCAAGTAATGTGCATGTTTTGGGACTTCCTTGGCTCTGTCTTTATGCTTCATAGTCAAAAAATTCTTGCTTTGCATACTTGTGGTTCAATACATGTGCCTAGATTTGAGTTTCGGGATCATTCCATGCATTGTATGACAGATATCCATAATTCGGGATCATTTTGCATCATGTTTCAGTGCTGGAATTTGCATGTCTGTATGCCATATTTCATGCTTTGCCATGCCTTGTTAGAGTTGCATGCTATGCCTTAGGTTCGATTCTCCGTTTGCGTACATGTGTGCATGCATTTCGATAGTCTCATTTTCATTTTATGGCTACTAATGTGAGTGTGGCTGAGGTCCACTCATGTTGGTGTAAGTCCATCGTGCATTGTGTATGCCATTTCAATTCATAGCATTGCGTATGCTAGGAGCATTGTGTATGTTTTGCTACATCGTGCATTGTGTATGCCATCTCATAGCATTGCGTATGCTAGGTTGCATGTTAGGATCGCATTCATGCATGTCATGCATATCACATTGTGCTTGGGATAGGAGTTAGCCCAAGCACGGGAAACGAGGGACGTTTCGTACTCCGAGTGACGGAACGTGTCTCAATTCCCAGTCGCCGACACTCCGGATTAACCATGATGGAGTCTCGGTCTTGTTGTGTTTATATGTGCATTCATTTCACATTGAGTCGTGCAATTCGACTCCTCGGCCATCATGCATCGAGGTGCGTAATTGGTGACACGAGGATCGAGGTATGCATACATATGTGAAAATACTTTGCCATGCCCCTTTCTTGCTCTCTATTGCAGCAAATCAGAAACCGGTAGTCTTTTGGAGCTTCGTGCAATATTCCGAGCTTAATTGTAAATAGAGGCTAATTGGGGCATCGCAATGGATTTCCGTGCAAGGCAACTCAAGCATGCATCATTCATCATTCGGAACAGAGCTGAGGCGGTCCATAGATTTGCGTGCTAGTTTACTGCTTTCCTAGTTAAATTTGTTAATTAATTAGGGTTTTGTACTTATTTGGATTGTATTATTCATTCGGGATTGTATTATTTATTCGGACCCTCCGAGCGAGGGCACAATTGTAATAAGTGTGCATGTGTGTGTATGATGTATGTCTTCCAACCCCATGTCTTTCTCCCTTTATTTACCAGCTTATGATGGTTAGAATAGGGCATGTTTCAATTAGCATACAGTATGATACCATGTTTGCATGCACCGGGCTCAGCGCATCATACTCACTGCATTGTATTTCAATTCCGAGTTGAATACATGTTGGCTGTAGCATTCCATATGCCATGTTTAGAATAGTCGAGCCTATCTTAGTTGCATTCCTGCATGTGTTGCATTAGGCATTTCTGTATAGTTAGGATCATTCATGGATTTCTAACATAGTTCCTATTTTGGCTTGGAGTACTCGGTAAGTTTTTACGCTTTAGCATCCTTGCATGTGTGTGAGTGACTGCCATGATAGCATGCTTACCATGAGGCTATTTGCTTATGTGATATAACTGCCTGAATGCCTGTGGGTGAAGGTTGGGTTATTTGGATTGGAACAATCCATTCACTATGAGTTTTAAGCCCACTAGATAGTGGCAAAACCATGTTTTCTAAGCCCATCCGAGGGTGGCAAAATCTGCATTTTAAGCCTACTTGCGAGTAGCAAACCCTCCTTGCGAGTAGCAAACCCTCTTTCAAAAACAAACATGAAATGTTTTGTTCCAAACCCTGTGCGCATCACATAGTAAATCTAGGCTAATAACCGAAATAAGAACACATAATGTTTTCAAAACTCGATATCACGGTTAGTAGAGGCCGATCTTTGATCAGACGAGCGGGGGTGCTCACGAAGTGACCTTCTACAACCGTACCCAAGTTCCCGAGCCGAGGCAACTTTGGTGATGACGGACACGTGGCCTTAGGCAACGAGTCAGGGTTTCCTAAATTTTCCAAAAATAAAATATTTAGGTGGCGACTTTGTATCTGGCAAAGCAGTCCATGTTTGGCACTTCTTTCAAAAAAATCCATTTTCAAAAATGATTTGCTGGATTTGGACTCTTTGATGATTCATCGGTCTTGCATTGCACTCTGCGAGATTAGATACATGACCGTGACATTGAGTCCTGAACTGTAGTGAGCCCAATGAACAAAACGGGATCATCCTCCCGGGACGTTCGAGGACGTCTACAGTTTCTAGCGACTCTGCTAGGGATTTAGAGAACTTGACTCGAACTCGTGATATCTTGTTTTGATTACACTTATGTGTTTCTTTGCATTGCATGTGCATTGGTGCGCCTAGGACACCGTGTTTGCCATATGCTATTCCTGAGCGGTTTGCTAAAGGCTGCGTGCCATAAGGCTTACTGGTTACGGGCTCTGCCAGTATGGAAACACAAACCCCGGTTTTACCGGGGCATCCTTTTGACCATTCGACCTAGTGCATATTCGGAATCCATAGTGACCATTCCAAACTAGGACAGGTTGCTTACCCGATTATAGGTTGTTTGAAACTGCTGCGTGCGTAGTGAAACCCTAGCTCCTGACAAAATAGGATAGGGAAACCCTACCCCAACATAGGGGTGTTTTGGCTCTCACTTATCTGTTATGTGCTTTTAGAGTGCGTCTCTACAGGAATGCATGTATCAGTTCTGAGTTTGGGCATCAGTGCGGGCATCGTCGGTGTTTGAGAATCGATTATCTGCATGGTATCGATTCACTTGGGGATGATGATTCAAGGATAGTGATCAGTGTTTGAGGACAGTGTATATTCAGCTTATCGACCATGTGTTATTATGCCCAGCTGTGTGTTGTGTATTTATTTTAAGCTGTTACACTGTTCATTTATCTGGTTATTTATTTCCTTATTGCTTTATTTATCTTTTTGCTAGGGCAGTTTTAGCACAATAGCTTCAAGCCAAGCAAATATTCCCCAAGCACTCTAGACAAGAGATCGTCGACTCAATCGATCTGAGGATTTGGTTGACGGACAACCAGTGTTTCATTCTCTACCCCCGGTTATTAGACGGAGGCCGAGAAAGCGTAGTGTGTCTGAGCAGAGGTTACCAGAGCAGTGGTCTACCCTAGCAGTGAATAGTTGGGCTAAGGTCTCAGTTTCTGCCATAGAAATACACATACCAGTCAGTTAGCAGGATCAGCAGAACATGGCCGGAATGGAAGAAATGATGCGCCAACTCCAAGAGAGTATGAAACAAATGCAAGAGGACGCTGTCCGCCAAGCAGAGTTCTCTAAACAACAGGCCACAATTATGGCCCAACAGACGGAGCTAATTACCCGGCTCCAACAGCAAGCCGGAGCATCGGCCTCATATCCAGTTCCTCCCCCACCAGGGGTCCCGCTACCCGAGTAGACACCAACTACCCTGAATGTCCTGCCAAATCCCCAGAACATTTTGCCAAATGTCCATGCCGCTCAGGAGGACACAGACATCCCAATGGGGCCGGCTCCGCCCCCGCTTCCACCTCAATTATCCAAAGTACATACACCCATCAACCACCCGAACTCTCCCTTCGAGTTCGAAGTAGACCCTACAGCATTGAAATTGAGCAAGCTCGAGAAGCTATTCAAAAAATCCCAGGGGGTAAAGGCTATCTCTGATATCGAGGACGGATATACCGATGTGGCTGTAACGTTGCCGGATAGATTCAAAATGCCGCAGATCGATCGCTTCGACGGATCTGGGGATCCCATGGTCCACCTCTGGCTATTCTCAGATATACTATGGCCAATGGGCCTAACCAGACCCCAGAAGCTCTCACTATTTGGCCGGACCCTGTCGGGTGTGGCCGCCATCTGGTATGCAAAATTGGAGGATGATGTCAAGCGAAGTTGGGATGAAATGGCCGAGGCCTTTGTTGCGCAATATTCTTACAACACCCAAATCGAGATTACAACCCGTGATCTCGAAACAACAAGGCAGGAGCCCAAAGAGAGCTTCTCGGATTTTGTGACCCGGTGGAGGGCAAAGGCCTCGATGATGACTCTAAGGCCCACCGATAAGAACTAGATCAGGATGATTGTACGCAATCTCCAGCCAAAACTGATGCAAAAGATGATTGTGCTCCCCTTCCCCACCTTTTCGGATCTGCACGAAATGGGGGTACAAATTGAAGATGCAATGAAACAGGGTCTGATTGACCAAGACAGGGAGCAACCCCGGAGAAATTTTAACTGCAACAACAATGCAGGCCCAAGTGGCGCTGCAAATGCAAGAACTTCGGAGGTAAGCATGGTCGCCACCATTCTCTCTCCCCTTCCAAGGCCCATGGCAGCCACACCCTTCTCCGGTGCATCTGGAAACAATACGCAGCCACCAAATACCAACCCAGAGGCTAAAGAACCTTCACCCCATTGTACATGCCCCTGTCCAAGACTCTAGGGGTCTTAATCAGAAAAGGGCATCTAAAACCCCTGGAGCCGAGGCCGTTACCAAATCCACTACCCTCCACCCACAACCCAGCCAAATACTGCGCATATCACCAGCAACACAGTCATGACACCGACCAATGTTTCAGATTGTATCACGAGATTCAAGATCTCGTTGACAAATAGGTGATGTTGCCACCAGAAAGACCCAATGTCACAACCAACCCACTCCCTACACACAACTAAGCTCCACCTCCCAAAAGAATCAACTTTATCCAGACTGGGGTCGTGTCTTACGATCCTAGCATCTATATCACTCATTCCCATCTACCTAAGCCGGAGGTGCTCTTTCCTGACTGCACTGACTTTTTGTGCATACTGGACATCTCTACAACCCAACCTGAGCCAATGGTGGTAACTAGCGAAGACAGCGCAAGGGAGATTACAGAGGAGGACGGAATGGTTGAGTCAGGGTTTGAGCAGTCTGGGAATTTTGCTGGGGAAGCCTACGATTCGAGTGATTACATTCTATCAGCAGGCCAGTTTGAGCCAAGTGTAGAATTGCCAAAGAGGGCAGAACTGTGTGTGATCCAAAGGGATAGATTTGATAAGGGAATGAATGATTTGATGGCCGTAGAAGAAGGTTTTGCCAACCTCCAATTTTTCAATAACCAAGAATTAGAGGATGCAGCAGTCAACTGGTTTGATTATGAGGAATCGGCAGAGGCTACCGGATGGCTGGATGATCAACCGGATGTTGTAGAATTTCAACAGGGCCCGGCAGGGGCGAGGGTATCAGTTGTGGCCGAAAGGGCCGGAAGTCAGAGTACATTGCCGGAGAGTGCCGGTACTAAGAATTTCACTCAGGATTTGGGTATTGTGAATATAGGGAAAGTTGAACAACAAACTGCGCCGACACAGGTGGAACAAGAAAAGTTTTGGGATTCTGTGAGAATCGGGAAAGCCAAAGCCCAAGAGAGGACTGAAAATGCTGTATGCACAAGGACAGAAGATGCTGCGAGCATGTGGGCTGAAAACACTGCAAGTACAATCATGCCGGAGCCAGACAAATGTCTGTTGGCTACTCACGGGATGTGGTGGAAGGACGATGATTTATGTCTTGGCCACACAGATGAAGATTAGGGGAACAATCAACCAGCCGACACATGGTATCTCGATGAGGTTGATCACATGACAAGAAGCGGGCGGTATTTCAAGCTCCCCGCACCTAGACCAGCCAGAGGCATCTGGGAAGGATAAGGAAACTGAAAAGCAGATCGAAGAAGAAGCTGTATTGAAGCAGCTAAAAAAGATACAAGCAGACATCTCCATCTGGGGACTGCTTATGGCATCACGAGTACACAGACAAGCTGTCCTATCTGCCATGGACAAGGCTAAACTCTCGATAGAAACCACGCCGGAGCAACTGGTAGGATTAGTCTTTCCGGGAGGAGCTACCCGGACGCTAACTTTTTCTGACAAAGAACTGCCACATGAGGGTGTGAACCACAATAAGCCACTCTACATCTCTGTGGAGTGTAGAAATAAATGGATACCGGTGGTTCTTGTTGATACCGGATCTGCCATCAATGTGTGCCCGGCAAGGACAGCGTATGCAATCGGTTTGAAGACCGCGGACTTTATACCGATAGCCTAGGTAATTCGGGCATATGACAACACGAGCCGGGAAGTAATGGGGACGGTAAAAATCCAGACCAAGGTTGGGCCAGGACAACACGAGATAGACTTCCACGTCTTAGAAGTTTCGGCAACCTTCAATCTGCTTTTGGGGCGGCCGTGGTTGCACCAGGTGAAGGCCGTCTCGTCTACTCTGCATTAGATGGTGAAATACCCCTATGGAAAGGGAGTAGCCATTATTTTCGGGAATTCATCGATCCATCCACCTTCGGAGGTATCTACACCAGTCCTAGAAATTAAGGACGGCATGGAGGACATGTTTATGTCAGGGTTTACCTTAGCTGAGGCTCGGGTTGTGCAGAACATCATGGCTGTTAATGAGGGAGTGTATGTCAGTGCTCAATCTGTATTCCTCATGAACAAGCTTCAACACATCCCCGGGATGGGATTGGGAAGGAGCGGCCGGAAGGGCATCGCAGCATTGGCCGAAGTGCCACACAACCCTCATATCTTTGGCTTGGGTTATCTGCCCACCAAAGAGGATTGGATAAAGAAGGGAAAGGAAATGGCTGGAAGGGCCAGAGCGAAGAAGGCGGGGAAGCCTTTTGACTTAATGCACCGGCCCATTCAGGGTACCCTAAACGGACGCTTCGTTCGAGAGGGGGAGGACTTTCCATTTTGTGGCTTTCCAGAGCCGTGGCTGAACGCAGAGAAGAAACGTGTGCCAGGTTTCGAGATCTTCTTTAACCTGCAATTATCTGGGGATGATGTTGCCGAAGAGCAGATAGACCCATCAGCTAAGGTTGAGCAGTGTAAGGAAGTGGATTCCGAGGGTGCTGAAATTGAAATGGGGGTAGCATTGGCTTGTCAACTTTCAGATCCTCCCATCGACCAGAAGTTCTTGGGGGATAACTTCTCGGTTTCCATGATTGGGAATGAAACGGTTGTGGGCTTACCAGCAACTATTTTGGATGCATCTATCGCACCCTGTAGACACCCCATTTTTGACCGTCCTCAAGACTTGGACGTCACCGCTTGAACACCCGGTGATTATCCATGATTGTGTTCGTTTTGAGTTCCCAGAGATCCCGGCTGTGCGTCGTGCCTCAGGACCTCTCAACCGGCTTGTTCTATGCTTGGTTTTGCACCAAGACTTGTGTGTTTTTGCATTTGAGGGTAGGAGGAGGCTTGCTAGCCATCCCTGAATCCCACCGGCTGCCCCCACCCTCCACCGGCACTCCCTTTTGGCCATCGGCACTGTTTTCTAAAAAACTTTGGCCGGTCGGCACTATATGATGCCGACCGGCACTTTTTTGTGCCGATGATCTTTTTGGCTGGCCGGCGTGCACCCTTTGAACCCCTGAGACATGGTGCATGCCAGCTGTGCCAGCTGGAATGCACCATCACACTCCCCCGTGCACAAGTGTGACCATTTTGCACCCTTTGCACCCTTGAACCCTCCAAGCTTCTAGAAGCTTGACCCTTTGGCCAAAGCTTCTTGAAGAAGCTTGGCCAGCTGTCTTGGCTTCTCCAAGAAGCCAAGACCCCTTTGCACCCCTTGAACCCTTTTCCTTTGCTTAGCCTCTAAGCTTCTTGGCTTGATTTTGCCTATTTAAGCACCATCCATCTCCCTTGGTCAAGGGTTGGCCATATGAGAGATAAAAACCAGAGCTCATATATCTCTATATCTGAGATACACTTCCTCTCTCTATATTTTCCATCTCTCTCATCCTTGTGTGTGTGTTTTTAGACCTAAATAGTGTGTTTTACCTTACTTTTACACCATTACACACACTATTACACCTAGCTCCGAGATTGAGGGACTTGGAGGGTTGTTTGTGGTGGTTTTGGACTGGTTTTGATCATTAGAGGAGGGCTACATCACTTGTTCTTCAAGGAGTCTTCAAGGGTAAGCATGTTGCTTTAGTTTCCCCAAACTTGCACTAGCTTTCTACCTATCTTGCTTTGTGTTTTTGGCTTTGTGTTCAACATAAAAAAGGCTTACATTTTCATGCTTAAGAACATTCATTAAGGGTGTTTTGTGGTTTGAGTGAAAGCTCACCCTCTTAGGCCTTTGTTTTGGCCATTTTGTTGCCTTTTCTTAAGGCTTTATTTGCTTGGTGTTCTTGGTCTTCTCACCACTGAAAACCAGTGGGTTTTCAGTGGTGAGGGAGGTATTTTGGAGTCATATATAGGGGAGGGACACCCCCCGTCCCCTTTGTCCCTCTTTGGTCTTTACTTTGGCTCACATGGTAGCATGCATTTTTAGTCTTATATGCCTTCATTTCAGAGCTTATTTGGGTATTTTGGATCATATGTCATCTCTGTTTTTGGTTGGTTTTGTGGTCCTTAGCATGCTTCTTATACTTGCTTTGTAATGCTCTAGTTTGCCTATAAATGAGCCATGAGTTTAGGCCATGTTTCTTGCATGTATGAGCCTCACTTCATGAAGATATTTGCCTCATTTTGTCAAGTTTAAGGGCTGTGAGCCACTGTTTTTGCCATGTTTGGCATGCTTGGTATGGTTGTCTTTGCATTTTGGCTTGTAAGCCTTTGTTGTATCGGCCTCTAGCATGTTTAGCTTGGACCATCCTCATGATTTGGTATCATTTAGGATCCTATTCCAGTCCATAAACCATGTTAGTATGTTTACATATGTGACTTATTTCATGTTTTGAAGGTGTGTCCTCTTATGCCTTGAAATAGGCCTTGTGCATGCTTGATTGTTTAAGGTGTTTTGGGGCTGCCATATCACAGGGATTTGGGTGTATTTTTGCATGCTAAATATCTCTTTTTGGTTGTCCAATATATGCCATGAGTGGCCATGTTAATGGTAGCAAGGAGTGCTCCCTTTGTGCCTTAACCTTAGGCCCTTTGACTTGCATGTTTGCATAGGTAATTGGTCACCATTTCGGGCATCTTTTGCCACTGTTTTGGGGAGGTTCAAGGCCTGCCCCATTGTGGTTAAGTCCATCATTGTATACTTACCATATGCTTGTTGCATGTTGGGTCCATTAGGTGTGGTAGCATGATGATTCTTCTTACATAATGGCCCATATTTGCATGACATTTGCATCTTGTATACTCTAGCATTTTGCATGCTTAACATGGTAGTTGCATGACATTTGGTGTGCTTGCATCCTAATTCTCATGTTGCATCATTTGAGCTATGTTGCATACATGCATTTCATGGCTTGGTTTGGGGTTGTCAAACCAAGCATGAGGGTTGAGTGGAGTTCACACTACAAGTGGTACAACTTGTTTCAACCCTTGGTCACCAAGGCCTTTGATCCATGCATGATAAGGTTTTGGTCTCATTTGTGTGTTGTATGCATTTTCACATTAAAATGCAATCTTGGTTCCTTAGGCTATCATGCACCAAGATGCATAATTGATGGCCCAAGGACCAAGGGTCATGCTTCCTTGAGTCCCATACATGATAGGGAGCATTGACCACGCTTACATTTGCTCTAAAATCCATATCATGCCTTTGTCACTTTCTTTGTTCTTTGTCAAATTGTCCTCTGCGAGAATTTTGTGCGGCCGTGGGATATGGTGCCGACCGGCAAACATTTTGTGCCGATAACTTCACTCATGGCCGGTGACCATTGTACACGGCCAGTGGACATTCTATTCAACCGATGATGATCCTCAGTGTTCAGGGAGCATGTCCTGAGACTTTGGCAGTTTTCCAGAGAGGCAGGGCAGCAAAAGCAGAGGCAACAGTGTCATGATGCGGGTTTCCTGACGAGTCGGATTCGAGCATGCATCATTCGCGCATCCCGAGGCAGGGCTGGGGTCCCTTTCTTTTATGATAATATTAATTTGATAATTAGAAATTTCTGTAATAATTAATTTATTCTGTATTTGGACTGTATTATTTTGGGACTGTATTATTCTTTTGGGTCCCTCTGTGCGAGGGTATAATTGTAATAAGTGTGTGTGGGTGTGTGTATGTCTTCCAACCCCCATCTCTTTCTTCCCTTTTATTTACCTGCTTATGATGGTAGATGAGGGCATATTTAAATTAGCATACAGTATGATAGCATGCGTGCATCCATACATTTGTCTAACATGCACTGGGTTCGGTACATCATACAAACTGCATTGTATTTCAATTTCCAAATTGAATACTTGTTACTTGTAGCATTTCACATGCCATCTTAGGATAACCGAGCCTACTCTAACTGCACCTCTGTATGTGTTGCATTAGCCACTTAACATGAACTAGGATCATGCACATGATTACTAACTAGTTTCTGTTTTGGCTTGGAGTACTAGGTGAGCTTTTATGCTTTAGCATATCACATGTGTGTGAGTGTTGCCATAATAGCATGACTACCATGAGGCTAAGTGCTTATGTGATATAACTGCTTGAATGCCTGTGGATGGAGGTCAAATTACCTAGATTGGAATAATGCATTAAAACTATGAGTTTTAAGCCCACCAGATAGTGGCAAAACTGTCTTTTCTAAAAGCCCACTTAAGGGTGGCAAAACCTGCATTTTAGCCTACTTGCGAGTAGCAAACCATTTTCAAAACAAACATGAAATGTTTTATTCCAATTTAGGCGATTTGGTCTATACTTGTTTGCTGTGCGCATAACCTAGTAATTCTAGGCTAATAACCGGAATAAGAACATGTAACGTTTTCAAAATCGGATACACGGTTAGTAGAGGCCGGTCTTCGGACCAGGCGAAAGGGGGTGCTCATAGCTGACCTTCCCCAATCGTACCTAAGCTCCCAATATCGAACCAGTTCATATTTGGCAAAGCAGTTCATATTTGGCACTTCTTTTCAAAAATCTGTTTTTCTTCAAAACGATTTGCCAAAGTTGGACTCTTTGGTATTACGAACCGCGACAAACACTTGAGTCCTTCGAACTGTAGTAGACCCAATATCGAACCAGAACGGGGGGGGAGGGGACTCGCACTCCTCGCCCCGGGATGCGTTCGGGGACGTCTACAGTTTCTGGCGACTCCGCTGGGGATTTTAGAGAGCTTGACTTAAACTCGTGATATCCTGTTTTGACTACGTTTGTGTGTCTCTTTGCATTGCATTTGCATTGGTGCGCCTAGGACACCGTGTTGGCCATCTGCTATTCCTGAGCGGTTTGCCGGAGGCTTGTCTTGTCAAGGCATGTCCATAAGGTCGACGGTTCGAACTCTGCCAGTATGGGAACACAAACCCCGGTTTTTACCGAGGCACCCCTTTTGACCATTCGACCTAGTGCATATCGAAATCCATAGTGACCATTCCAAACTAGGACATGTTACTTACCCGATATAGGTTGTTTGAAACCGCTGCGTGCGTAGTGAAACCCTAGCTCCTGACAAAATAGGACAGGGAAACCCTACCCCAACATAGGGGTGTATTGGTTCTCTTTTACATGCTACGTGCTTTTAGAGTGTATCTCTACAGGAAATGCGCATATCAGTTTGCAAGTTTTGGTATCCGACTAAAGGGCACCAGTAACAGTATTTTTGGGAATCAGTTATCTGCAGGTACCATATTCAGACTTGGGGGCAATACTTCAGAAACAGTAATCAGTATTTGAGGAACAATGTATCGAGTGTTATCCAACCGTGTGTTGTTTATTTTATGCTGTTATGCTGTCCGATTTGCTGTTTATTTATACGCTTTATTTATCTTTTTATTAGATAGTTGAGCACAATTGCTTCTGACTCGATAGATATCCCTCAAGCACCCTAGATTAGAGGTCGTCGACTGCTTCGATCTGAGGATCTAATAGACGGACAACCAGTGTACTACTCACTACCCCCGGTTACTAGACGGAGTCGGTCGAGCGAAGGACATCGATCTGTGATCGATTCAGAGGGCTTTATCTACCCCACCTGTGTTCAGTAGGGATCAAGATTTTGTGTCACCAACAGAGAGAGAATATATACCAGTAACTCAACCAGAGCAGGATAGCATGGCTAGTTTGGAGGAGATGGTGCGCCACCTTCAAGAAAGCATGAAAGGAATGCAGCAAGATGCCGTCCATCAGGCAGAATTTGCCAGGCAACAAGCCACGGTTGTGAGGGAACAGGCAGAGACAATTGCCAGGCTGGAGCAGCAAACCGGAGCATCTGCTTCGCATCAAGCTCCTCCCCCACCAGGAGTTCCAAACCTTGGGGAGATAGCCAATGTTCAGAATGATACAGAACTGCCCACAGGACCTCCCCCACCTCCAACCCTACCTCAAATCCAACCTCAGCTATCAAAAACACCTACCAACTTACCGGATTCTCCCTTTGAGTTCGAGACTGATCCTACCGCACTAAAATTGAGCAAGCTTGAAAAGTTGTTCAAGAGATCCCAAGGGGTCAAGACTATCCCCGACATTGAAGATGGTTACACCGACGCAAATGTGTGTTGCTCGGCATTCAAAATACCTCATATTGATCGATTTGTGGTCCGGGACCCCATGGTACACTTGAGACTGTTTTCAGATGTTCTAAGGCCGATGGGCCTCAGTAGGCTTCAGAAGTTGTCTTTGTTTGGCCGGACCCTGTCGGGTGTGGCGGCCATATGGTATGCCAAGCTAGAAGATGACGTCAAGAGGAATTGGGATGGAATGGCTGAGGCCTTCATCGCGCAGTACTTGTACAATACACAGATCGAGATTACAACCCGTGATCTCGAGACGACTAGGCAAGAGCCAAAGGAGAGTTTTTCAGAATTTGTAACCAGATAGAGGGCCAAGGCTTCAATGATGACCTTGAGGCCAACGGACAAAGACCAGATTCGGATGATTGTACGCAATCTTCAGCCAAAGTTGATGCAAAAGATGATAGTACTCCCTTTTCCTACCTTTTCTGACCGACATGAAATGGGGGTACAGATTGAGGATGCCTTGAAGCAAGGCTTGATTGATAACGACCGGAAGCAACCCCGACGAACTTTCAATCGTGGTAGTAATGCGGGCCCGAGCGGCACCACAACCACGAGAGCCTCCGAAGTAAGCATGGTCACCACTAACCTCCCTCCAAGAAATACGGCAGCTGCACCATTCTCCGGCGCGTCCGGAAGTAACCCACCAACAGCCAAATACCCACCCAAGAACGCCAGAACCTTCGCCCCACTTTATATGCCCCTGTCCAAGGCTTTGGGGGTGCTAGTCAAAAAAGGGCACTTGAAGCCCCTGGAGCCGCGACCCCTACCAGAAAAACTTCCCCCTACCCATAACCCAGCCAAGTATTGTGCGTTTTACCAAGAAGACGGCGACACGACCAATGCTAATGCTATCGGTTACGCCATGAAATTCAAGATCTCATCGATAACGGGGTGATTTTGCCTCCCGATAAGCTCAATGGTACTACAAATCCCCTCCCCACACATAACCAAGCTCCACCGCCCAAAAGACTTAATTTCATCCATACTGGGGCCGTGTCCTACGACCCTAGTATCTATATCACACCTACCCACCTGCCTAAACCGGAGGTGTTTCTTCCCGATTGCACCGACTTGTGCATGATGGACATCTCCATGACCCAACCCAAGCCAGCAGTGGTGACCACCAAGAACAGAAGAGAGGAAATCCCAAAGGAAAAACAATTGGTTGAGCCAGAGTCCGCAGAATCAGGGAATCATGTTGAGAAGATGTATAGTCCGGGTGACTACATTTCATTGATAGGCCAAGATGGGCCCAGAGTAGAATTGCCAATGGAAGGAGAACTATGTGTAATCCAAGGAGATAGTTTGGGACAGGAAACAGATGGTGTAACAGCTATGGGGGGAGACCTTGCCGATCTCCAGTTTTACAGTGACCAAGACCCAGAGGATGCAACAATCGCATGGTTCGATTATGAGAATTCAGCAGAAGTTACTGGTTGGTTGGACGATCAACCTGATGTGATAGGAGAGTTTCAGTCAGAACAGGACTCAGCAGGATTGAGAGTATCAGCAGCGGCCGGAAGGGTCGAAGAGCAGAGTACATCGCCGGAGGGCGCCGGTGTCAAGAATTTCGCCCGAATATTTTGAGTATAGGGATTATTGAACAATCAGTTATGTCGGATCAAGTAAGTTTTGAAAATTCCGAGAGAATCAGGAAGGCGAAGGCCCATGTGGGAGTTGAAACTGCTGTGTGCACAGGAACCGAGAATACTGCAGGCATGTGGATGGAAGATGCTGCAAGCGCAAATCATACGAGTGGGCCGGTGCTGTCATCGGTGATGGAATGTGGTGGGAAGATGAGGACTTATGTCTTGCCCACACGGATGAAGATTTGGGGAATAACGAACCTGATGACACCTGGTATCTTGGAGACATCAACCACATGACACGGAGTGGGCGGTATTTCAAACCCCCACACTTAGATCAACCGGAAACCTCGGGGAAGGATAGGGAAGCCGAGAAGCAAAAGGAGAAGCAACTTGAAGAGAAAGCTGTACTCAAACAGCTGAAAAAGATACAAGCAGACATCTCCATTTGGGGGCTGCTCATGGCCTCGCGAGTACATAGGCAGGCTGTTTTGACGGCCATGGATAAGGCCAAACTCTCCATAGAGACTACACCAGAGCAACTGGTTGGACTGGTTTTCCCGGGAGGAGGTTCCCCGGCATTGACCTTTTCGGATAAAGAACTTCCACCTGAGGGCGTAAATCACAATAAACCCCTCTACATCTCTGTGGAATGTAGAGATAAGTGGATACCGGTGGTACTTGTCGATACCGGGTCTGCCATCAACGTCTGCCCAGCAAGGACGGCGTATGCAATTGGCTTGAAAACTGCAGATTTCATACCAACAGCCCAAGTCATCCGGGCATATGACAACACAAGTAGAGAAGTAATGGGGACAGTTAAAGTCCAGACAAAGGTCGGGCCGGCACGACACGAGATAGATTTCCATGTTCTAGAAGTTCCCACAACTTTTAATTTGCTTTTAGGGCGGCCGTGGCTACATCAGGTGAAGGCAGTATCATCTACTTTGCATCAAATGGTGAAATACCCCTATGGGAAGGGAGTAGCCATTGTCTTTGGGAATTCATCAATCCACCCACCACCGGAAATATCCACGCCTATTCTAGAAATCGAGCACGGCATAGAAGATGTGTTCATATCAGGTTTCACCTTGGCCGAAGCTCAGGTTGTACAGAATATCATGGCCGCTAACGAAGGAATATATGTCAGCGCCCAAGCAGTATATCTCATGAACAAGCTCTAATACATCCCCGGGATGGGATTGGGGAAGAGCGGCCGTAAGGGCATTGCAGCGTTGGCCGAAGTGCCGCACAACCCTCACACCTTCAGCTTGGATTATCTGCCCACCAAGGAAGATTGGGTAAGAAAAGGAAAAGAGATGGCGGGAAGAGCCAAAGCAAAACAGGCGGGGAAACCCTTTGAATTGATGCATCGACCCATTCGGGGTACCCTAAACGGACGCTTCGTCCAGGAGGGGGAAGACTTTCCATTCTGTGGTTTTCCGGAGCCATGGCTGAATGCAGAGAGGAAACGTGTGCCAGGATTCAAAATTTTCTTTGACCTGCAGTTATCTGGGGATGATGTTGCTGAAGAGCAGACAGACCCAACAGTTGAGGATGAGCATAACAAGGGATCAGAGTCTACGGACACAGCATTTGAAATGGGGGTAGCACTGGCGTGTCTACTTTCAGATCCTTCGATCAACCAGTTGTGCTTGGGGGATAACTACTTGGTGTCCTTGATCGGAGATGAAACGGCTGCGGGCGTACCAGCAGCTATTTTGGATGCATCAATCGCACCCTCCCTCACCTGGCAGTACGAGGAGGGGTTTTTGTCTAGCAGCACCAGGTCAGGTAGTGAGCCGGAATCTGATTCCACCGAGTCTTGTGAGTCGGAATCAGGTTCCAGCTCGTCTGAGTCTGAGTCCCAGATTCTGGGGTGATAACCCGGATGCCTGATCTGTCGGTCGTCTTTTTCTTTCTCTTTTGAGTCTGTTGTAACAGAAGAATTGGACGGTTTGGAAGTATCTAATGAGAATGAGGTGACTGTGGTTTCCAAGTACTTTTCTGTGCCTTTGGTTTATTGCTTAAATCAGGACTTTCAAAATTTTGATGAAAACGACGAGGACAAAATTCCTCCGATTTTGCAACGATTAATTGAACAAGAGCAGGAGAGGTTTGTTAAACCCTTAATTGATGAAATCACTACCGTGAACATTGGTACTGAGAAGGACCCGCGGCTGGTCCAGATCGGGTCCACGTTGTCTTCGGAGGAACGCGAGCGCTTAGTCGCTTTATTAAAAGATTTCAAAGATGTTTTCACGTGGTCCTACGAAGACATACCTGGAATCGATCCTGAGATTGTACAGCACCGGATCCCTCTTGACCCCGAGGCCCGACCTGTCAAACAGAAGCTTAGAAGGATCCGCCCTGATTGGGCCATTAAGATCAAGGAAGAGGTCACCAAGCAGATTGACGCAGGCTTCCTGCTGGTATCCGAATACCCGACTTGGTTGGCCAACATTGTTCCAGTGCCGAAGAAAGATGGCAGAATCCGAGTATGTGTGGACTTCAGGGATTTGAACAGAGCCAGTCCGAAGGATGACTTTCCCTTGCCGCATATCGACGAGTTGGTAGATTTCACAGCGGGGCATGCTTTGCTTTCGTTCATGGATGGCTTCTCAGGTTATAATCAGATAGTAATGGCACCCGAAGACCGGGAGAAGACTGCTTTTTCCACCCCGTGGGGTACATACTGCTACAGAGTGATGCCATTTGGCTTGAAGAACGCTGGGGCTACATATCAACGGGCTGCAAGCACGATACTACATGACATGATCCATAAAGAGGTCGAGGTGTACGTGGACGACATGATTGTCAAGTCTAAAGAAAGAGAGGGCCACTACACCGCTTTGCAAAAGTTTTTCCAAAGGATCAGAGAATTTCGGCTGCGGTTGAATCCTCAGAAGTGTACATTTGGTGTTACAGCGGGGAAAATGTTGGGATTTCTGATTACACAAAGGGGCATCGAAGTCTACCCTTCCAAAATCAAGGCCATCTTAGAAATGCCACCACCAATGACTGAAAAGGAGGTGCGAGGCTTTCTGGGTAAAGTGCAATTCATAAGGCGGTTTATCTCTAAACTAACCTTAACTTGTGAACCACTTTTTGGTCTCCTAAAGAAATGAAAGAAGTTCCAATGGGACGGCCGATGCCAAGCTGCATTTGAACAGATTAAAGAATATCTACAAAATCCGCCCGTGTTGTCACCACCAAAGCCGGGAAAACCGTTGATATTGTACCTATCAGTAACTGAAACTACAATGGGCTGCATGCTCGCACAAGAGTCGGAAGATAAAGTGGAAAGGGCCATTTACTATCTGAGCAAGAAGATGCTAGATTATGAGACCCGCTACACTCCGCTAGAGAAGGCTTGTTTGGCCTTGGTATGGGCTACCAGGAAGTTGCGGCACTACCTGTTAGCTCACTCTGTAATGTTGGTTTCACGACTTGATCCCATCAAATATCTTTTCGAGAAACCAGCGCTTACGGGTAGGCTACCTCGTTGGTTGCTGTTGCTCTCCGAATTTGATCTCAAGTATGTGACGCGCAAGTCAGTAAAAGGAAGAGCGGTAGCAGAGTTCCTTGCCGACCACCCGGTTGAAGGGGGTGAAGCGGTTGAGTACCTATTCCCAGATGAAGCTATTCTGCACATCGACGATGAAACTTGGACGATGTACTTTGACGGAGTGTCAAATCAGTACGGGTATGGGATAGGGGTGTTTTTGATAGCGCCTGACGGTTCCCGCATCCCTTTAGCATTCAAGCTTCGGTTCAAAGTCTCGAACAATGAGGCAGAGTATGAGGCATGTATTGCCGGTCTAGAAGCTGCCCTAGAACTAGGGGCAAGACGATTGAACGTCGTTGGAGATTCGAACCTTGTTGTGTCTCAAGCTAAAGGAGATTGGAAAGTCAAGGAGGAAAAGATGATAATTTACCACCAGACCTTGGATTTGCTAATTCCTCGGTTCGAGAAGCTAAATTTCACTCACCTAGTAAGAGAGAACAACAGGTTTCCAGATTCGCTAGCAACTCTATCTTCCATGGTAGACATCCCATCTGGGGTCCGGATGCGTCCAGTCATTATTGACCAGAAATTTGCATCTGCCTACGAGTCAATCTCTGCCATAGATGAAGTGCAAGATAACAACCCTTGGTATTACGACATATGGAACTTCTTGGAGAAGAAGGCATATCCACCATGGGCAAATGCCAAGGACAAAAGGGCAATTAGAAGAATGGTTGTTCAGTTTATCATCTGCGGGGGTAAGTTGTACAAAAGAGGTCATCTAGGAATGCACAAGTTGTGTGTAGAAGCTGAATAGTCGAAGCGCCTGATGGAGGCCATCCATGGAGGAGAATGTGGGGCACATATGAATGGGGTAATGCTGGCGCGGAAGATCCTCAGACAAGGTTATTACTGGTCAACCATGGAGGAAGATTGTATCGGCTTTGTTCGGCGATGCCACAAATGCCAGATTCACGCAAACCGCATGAACATCCCGCCATCAAAGCTGTACAACATGACGTCGCCATGGCCATTTTCAGTTTGGGGAATCGATGTGATTGGGGCTATTACCCCGAAGGGGTCGAATGGACATAAGTTTATCTTGGTAGCAATAGACTACTTTACAAAGTGGGTCGAGGCCCAATCTTATGCGGTGCTGAAGGGTTCGCATGTCGCAAAGTTTATCAGAAACAACATTATCTGCCGTTACGGAGTCCCGAACGAGATCATTTCAGACAATGGTTCCCACTTCAAGAAAGAGGTGATTGATTTGTTGGAGAAATACAATGTGGCTTTTCATAAGTCGTCCACATATCGGCCGCAGACCAACGGAGCAGTTGAGGCCGCCAATAAGAACATCAAACATATATTGCAGAAGATGGTGGAAACCTACCGAGATTGGCCAGATAAGTTCCCGTTTGCTTTGTGGGGCTACCGAACTTCAATTAGGACTTCTACCAGGGCGACTCCATACTCCTTAGTTTATGGGATGGAGGCCGTTCTGCCTATTGAGATTGAGGTTCCGTCTTTACGAGTACTGGCTGAGTGTCAAATAGCCGAGGCAGATTGGCAGCAGAGCAGATTCGAAAAACTCATGCTCTTCGATGAAAGGAGATTAAAAGCACTATACCATATCCAAGGGTATCAACGCAGAATCGCCCGGGCTTTTAACAAGAAAGTTAAGTCCAGGAATTTGAAGAAAGGAGATTTGGTGCTCAAAGACAACCGAGCTCCCATCCACGACCCAAGGGGCAAGTTCAGACCTAATTGGACTGGTCCCTATATCATCAAGTCTATCTCGGTCGTGGAGTCTGGTTGATGGACCTAGATGGCCTAGAGTTCTCCCAACCGATCAACATGGACAAGTTGAAGAAATATTACCCCTGAGAGGCTCGCTAGGCCGAAAACCCGAAAGGGTGACCTAGGCAAAATTTAGAGCACAAAAAAATAGAAAATATAAAAACTGAGCTCGCAAGGTTGAAAACTTGCAAAGGGCGGCCTTGGCAAAAGTTAGAGCGCAAAAGGAGAGTGAAAATACTCGAGTGAACCCAAGCCTGAACTACGTAAGGCTTGATTTCCATCTTTGGGATACGTAGGCAGCTTCGTCCTGAAGTTCAGCCATAAACTCTTCCCCGATCAACTTTGTCCATTTGATCATCTTGGTCATCTTTGTCCATCAGCATTTATCGCAATCTCCAAGATGCTTTTTCAGACTAGGGGCAACTTTCCGTTGCAGTCAAAGGCAGTACTGTTTCAAACAAGGGCAACTTTCCGGTTGCTAGGATCCGGTTGTGCATCTCAAGACAGATCTCAGCGTGTCCAAATTCTCGATCCATATCGAAAATAGTTTTGAAAAGTTTTAATGAAGATGACTTTGTTCAAATAAATCTTTTTACAACCAAGACCATTTCTAGACCAAAACGGAAAATTTTCAGTACCACAACCTTCAATTTCATTGATTTCAAATAGAGTTCTCTTGCTCTTGCATACAATCGAAGTTGCTTTTTATTACATTTATAAAGAAAACTTGAAAGTACTAATAAAGCAATAAATCCGAGGCATGGTCAAGTCAAATGTCCCTGCGCCCCCTCCTAGAGCTGGTCGAAGCCTCTGATGCCAAAGTGGGCCCCTCCTGTGCTTCTTCATTAAGCCAATCCAAGCACTCATCAGACAAAGTGCAACTGAAAGTGGGAGCGGGGGCCAAGAGTTCTCTCGTCCTCCATGCTGTGGCATACCGGGCCAGCTGTGCGCCTGGAATCGGGAATGTAACCGGGTACTCTATCCCTTCTGGCGGGCAAGTCTGATCATGACCAAACTGGTGCAGGATACGAAATGGAAAATAGAAGACACAGTGATTCAAGCCAATCAATTGGATCCCGGGTTGACGGGTTATGCTGTAACTCATCATTGGGAGGTTGAGCCAAGGGGCCAAGCAATACGGTCTGCGGACAAACGGCACATCCATTCGAATCACCAACCCTCATCAAGGGCGTCAACTAGGCATTGCCTGAAGAAATAGCCGCGAGTCGAATATGCCGGATAAGAGTCCACAACCTGCAGTTTATCCATCAACCACACCTGGGGAGGGATAGAAAATGAGAGAATAAAGAATAGAGAGATGTACGATGAGAGAAAAAGTGAGAAAAGGGTTTTTGTGAGAAAAATCGAGCCTGAGAGCCGAGTGATGTGAGCAAACATAAATGTGAGATTGGGTGGGAAACATTACCTGCAGTAATAGTGGACTCCCTGCTAATCTGATCGTCTCTCGACGATAAAAGGCATCTAAGCCCAGCAACGTCTCAGCCAGAATCATGGCGATGCAGCTTTTGCCCTCCTTCAAGCCTCGGGCAATCTCAATCAACCGGACACTAGACCCTCCTGAACCGGAAACGAACAGAAAATGGGATAGCATACATAGACAGAGGGCGTGTCGCGGGAAGCCTTGCCAGTGATGGTTGCCGCGATCACCAGTCTCAGAAAAATGGCAAACCAAGCTCGGAACATCTAGTATCCCATCACAAATCAGAGAACGAGCATCGGGTATTGAGAGCCCACACATTTGTCCTAAGGCTTGAGCATGGCCAAAAGCGGTTAGGCAGAATCTCCTCATTGCGCTCAGATTCCATTAGAGCTTGGAAATCTTCAAAGGTAGGACACACCTCTTGCCCGCTAAAGCTAAAGACGTATGTCACCGGATTCCAAAACCTTGCCGCAGCACGAAGGAATGGAAAATGCAGCGGGGTACGGCGCAAAGTGAATAGTGCGTTTATGCCGAAAGCCCAAAAATTCAGCTTTTCCGAGCCATCTAAGTTGTTAATCCAAGTTGCAAGATTTTGGGCAAGAAATTCTTCCATTTGGAGCAAATCGGTGTGGAAATGAAGGGAACCACAAAGTTGAGACCCTTTTTGAAGAAGATAAGGTTGAGTGAAGGACAGATGTCAACATTCTGCTGGTGCTGACAATTCATTGCCGACCGGCCAATTATAGATTGTCGACCGGCCATCTGTTTTTGCCGATGGATCACCCTTTCGGTCGATGGCCATTTCTCAAGGCCGGTAGCCTTTCTTCTGGGCCGGTGGCTCTCCCCCTTGTCCTCTGAGCTGTTTATGCTAAGAATTTGGGAAATCCCACCACTTCCAATACCCTCCAGTGATTAATCTTCACGAGAGTGCGCCCATTTGTTTATCGAGTTGTTGTGTATTTGCTTATCGAGTTGTTGTATATTTGCTTATCGAGTTGTATTTCACTCTCTTTAAGTCTTCGTAATGTTTATCGAGGTGTACTCGCATTTGGCCAGTTTGCTGAGTCCCTCTTTTTTGCTTATCGAGTTGTAATTGGTTTACTACCTGATTATTACGATGCGATGCTTTGTTTTCAAAACGCAGTTTTAATTTCAGTCACATTGTTGTGTGATGCCTTGCGATGCGATGCATAGAACATGCAAATGTAGCACCTTTTGAACAAATAGTTGTTTCATTTCCATCATATGTTTTGCAAAAACACACGCTTTTGAGAAATAAAACCTGCCTGAGGCAGTGCAATGTGCTTAAACTCCTAGTAAAAAGGAAAGTAAAGCAGAAGAATAGCAGGGTAGCAGCGTGCTGGGTTTGACACTGGTAACCTCCCCCTTTCGATCATCGTACATTTTGCGCCCTTGTTCGGGTCAATCGTGTGATTTGGCACCTTCATCACTTAGGGCAATCCAAGAAACTGCGCCTTCAGAACATAAGTGGAGCTTCGAGCTGACCTCGTACCACAACTTTCGTGAGCAATGCTCGAAACATGCGAAGGACGTCCCTTCCCATATCCTTTTATATCTTGTGAAATTCCTAAATCTTTTCAATCGTACTGTGTTGCAGTACGTTGCATTCCAGCATCATGCTTACCATGATCAATTTCAAGTTTCCTTTTATACACATTGCATTGTATGCGTGCTTCGCTTTACTGATATGTGTTCAAGTTCCCTTTTATACACATTGCATTGTATGCGTGCTTTGCTTTACTGATATGTGTTCAAGTTCCCTTTTATACACATTGCATTGTATGCGTGCTTTGCTTTACTGATATGTGTTCAAGTTCCCTTTTATACACATTGCATTGTATGCGTGCTTTGCTTTACTGATATGTGTTCAAGTTCCCTTTTATACACATTGCATTGTATGCGTGCTTTGCTTTACTGATATGTGCTCAAGTTCCCTTTTATACACATTGCATTGTATGCGTGCATTGCTTTACTGATATGTGTTCAAGTTCCTTTTTATACACATTGCGTGCATGTGTGCATTACTTTACTGATATGTGTTCAAGTTCCTTTATATACACATTGCGTGCACGTGTGCATTGCTTTACTCACATGTGTTCAAGTTCTCTTTCCGTACACATTGCGTGCATACGTGCATTGCTTTACTCACATGTGTTCAATCCTACTATCTTGCTATACACATTGCATGCATTGTCACGCACTTTCGACTGCATTGTCATGCATGTTGCTAACAACATTGTACCTGTTAAGTTTGTTTTCTTTGCAGGCACGATATTGTATGTACGGCTCATTTGAGGCCGGTGAAACCGGACGAGCCGCACAGGTAGTGTATCCTCCACGTGAGACGTACAGAGAATTGCATAATTCTCTTACATCCTTTCTGCATTGTAGTATAGTCTGGTGTATGCTAGCTTATAACTGTCGCATGTGTGCTTCATTACAGCTTTCTTTGCATGACCATAACTTATGCTCGGCTTCTTGCATTGTGTTGCATTTTGCCCCTGCCTTCGGGCGCATCTTGTTTGTCTTGTATGTTTGTCTAAGTCTTCGTCCTGGTAAAAAATGGGTCGTCTCTGGGCTTTGACATTCACTCCCGCCATTGTTATGACTTCCGAGTTCTATCAAAGAGGGGCAACTGTAGACACCCCATTTTTGACCGTCCTCAAGACTTGGACGTCACCGCTTGAACACCCGGTGATTATCCATGATTGTGTTCGTTTTGAGTTCCCAGAGATCCCGGCTGCGCGTCGTGCCTCAGGACCTCTCAACCGGCTTGTTCTGTGCTTGGTTTTGCACCAAGACTTGTGTGTTTTTGCATTTGAGGGTAGGAGGAGGCTTGCTAGCCATCCCTGAATCCCACCGGCTGCCCCCACCCTCCACCGGCACTCCCTTTTGGCCATCGGCACTGTTTTCTAAAAAACTTTGGCCGGTCGGCACTATATGATGCCGACCGGCACTTTTTTGTGCCGATGATCTTTTTGGCTGGCCGGCGTGCACCCTTTGAACCCCTGAGACATGGTGCATGCCAGCTGTGCCAGCTAGAATGCACCATCACACTCCCCCGTGCACAAGTGTGACCATTTTGCACCCTTTGCACCCTTGAACCCTCCAAGCTTCTAGAAGCTTGACCCTTTGGCCAAAGCTTCTTGAAGAAGCTTGGCCAACTGTCTTGGCTTCTCCAAGAAGCCAAGACCCCTTTGCACCCCTTGAACCCTTTTCCTTTGCTTAGCCTCTAAGCTTCTTGGCTTGATTTTGCCTATTTAAGCACCATCCATCTCCCTTGGTCAAGGGTTGGCCATATGAGAGATAAAAACCAGAGCTCATATATCTCTATATCTGAGATACACTTCCTCTCTCTATATTTTCCATCTCTCTCATCCTTGTGTGTGTGTCTTTAGACCTAAATAGTGTGTTTTACCTTACTTTTACACCATTACACACACTATTACACCTAGCTCCGAGATTGAGGGACTTGGAGGGTTGTTTGTGGTGGTTTTGGATTGGTTTTGATCATTAGAGGAGGGCTACATCACTTGTTCTTCAAGGAGTCTTCAAGGGTAAGCATGTTGCTTTAGTTTCCCCAAACTTGCACTAGCTTTCTACCTATCTTGCTTTGTGTTTTTGGCTTTGTGTTCAACATAAAAAAGGCTTACATTTTCATGCTTAAGAACATTCATTAAGGGTGTTTTGTGGTTTGAGTGAAAGCTCACCCTCTTAGGCCTTTGTTTTGGCCATTTTGTTGCCTTTTCTTAAGGCTTTATTTGCTTGGTGTTCTTGGTCTTCTCACCACTGAAAACCCACTGGTTTTCAGTGGTGAGGGAGGTATTTTGGAGTCGTATATAGGGGAGGGACACCCCCGTCCCCTTTGTCCCTCTTTGGTCTTTACTTTGGCTCACATGGTAGCATGCATTTTTAGTCTTATATGCCTTCATTTCAGAGCTTATTTGGGTGTTTTGGATCATATGTCATCTCTGTTTTTGGTTGGTTTTGTGGTCCTTAGCATGCTTCTTATACTTGCTTTGTAATGCTCTAGTTTGCCTATAAATGAGCCATGAGTTTAGGCCATGTTTCTTGCATGTATGAGCCTCACTTCATGAAGATATTTGCCTTATTTTGTCAAGTTTAAGGGCTGTGAGCCACTGTTTTGGCCATGTTTGGCATGCTTGGTATGGTTGTCTTTGCATTTTGGCTTGTAAGCCTTTGTTGTATCGGCCTCTAGCATGTTTAGCTTGGACCATCCTCATGATTTTGTATCATTTAGGATCCTATTCCAGTCCATAAACCATGTTAGTATGTTTACATATGTGACTTATTTCATGTTTTGAAGGTGTGTCCTCTTATGCCTTGAAATAGGCCTTGTGCATGCTTGATTGTTTAAGGTGTTTTGGGGCTGCCATATCACAGGGATTTGGGTGTATTTTTGCATGATAAATATCTATTTTTGGTTGTCCAATATATGCCATGAGTGGCCATGTTAATGGTAGCAAGGAGTGCTCCCTTTGTGCCTTAACCTTAGGCCCTTTGACTTGCATGTTTGCATAGGTAATTGGTCACCATTTCGGGCATCTTTTGCCACTGTTTTGGGGAGGTTCAAGGCCTGCCCCATTGTGGTTAAGTCCATCATTGTATACTTACCATATGCTTGTTGCATGTTGGGTCCATTAGGTGTGGTAGCATGATGATTCTTCTTACATAATGGCCCATATTTGCATGACATTTGCATCTTGTATACTCTAGCATTTTGCATGCTTAACATGGTAGTTGCATGACATTTGGTGTGCTTGCATCCTAATTCTCATGTTGCATCATTTGAGCTATGTTGCATACATGCATTTCATGGCTTGGTTTGGGGTTGTCAAACCAAGCATGAGGGTTGAGTGGAGTTCACACTACAAGTGGTACAACTTGTTTCAACCCTTGGTCACCAAGGCCTTTGATCCATGCATGATAAGGTTTTGGTCTCATTTGTGTGTTGCATGCATTTTCACATTAAAATGCAATCTTGGTTCCTTAGGCTATCATGCACCAAGATGCATAATTGATGGCCCAAGGACCAAGGGTCATGCTTCCTTGAGTCCCATACATGATAGGGAGCATTGACCACGCTTACATTTGCTCTAAAATCCATATCATGCACTGTCTGCCTGCTGTTGCTGTCAAATTGTCCTCTGCAGGAATTTTGTGCCGACCGGCAGGATATGGTGCCGACCGGCAAACATTTTGTGCCGATAACTTCACTCATGGCCGGTGACCATTGTACACGGCCAGTGGACATTCTATTCAACCGATGATGATCCTCAGTGTTCAGGGAGCATGTCCTGAGACTTTGGCAGTTTTCCAGAGAGGCAGGGCAGCAAAAGCAGAGGCAACAGTGTCATGATGTGGGTTTCCTGGCGAGTCGGATTCGAGCATGCATCATTCGCGCATCCCGAGGTAGGGCTGGGGTCCCTTTCTTTTATGATAATATTAATTTGATAATTAGAAATTTCTGTAATAATTAATTTATTCTGTATTTGGACTATATTATTTTGGGACTGTATTATTCTTTTGGGTCCCTCTGTGCGAGGGCATAATTGTAATAAGTGTGTGTGGGTGTGTGTATGTCTTCCAACCCTCATCTCTTTCTTCCCTTTTATTTACCTGCTTATGATGGTAGATGAGGGCATATTTAAATTAGCATACAGTATGATAGCATGCGTGCATCCATACATTTGTCTAACATGCACTGGGCTCGGTACATCATACAAACTGCATTGTATTTCAATTTCCAAATTGAATACTTGTTACTTGTAGCATTTCACATGCCATCTTAGGATAACCGAGCCTACTCTAACTGCACCTCTGTATGTGTTGCATTAGCCACTTAACATGAACTAGGATCATGCACATGATTACTAACTAGTTTCTGTTTTGGCTTGGAGTACTAGGTGAGCTTTTATGCTTTAGCATATCACATGTGTGTGAGTGTTGCCATAATAGCATGACTACCATGAGGCTAAGTGCTTATGTGATATAACTGCTTGAATGCCTGTGGATGGAAGTCAAATTACCTAGATTGGAATAATGCATTAAAACTATGAGTTTTAAGCCCACCAGATAGTGGCAAAACTGTCTTTTCTAAAAGCCACTTAAGGATGGCAAAACCTGCATTTTAGCCTACTTGCGAGTAGCAAACCATTTTCAAAACAAACATGAAATGTTTTATTCCAATTTAGGCAATTTGGTCTATACTTGTTTGCTGTGCGCATAACGTAGTAATTCTAGGCTAATAACCGGAATAAGAACATGTAACGTTTTCAAAATCGGATATCACGGTTAGTAGAGGCCGGTCTTCGGACCGGGCGAAAGGGGGTGCTCATAGCTGACCTTCCCCAATCGTACCCAAGCACCCGAGCCAAGACACTTTGGTTATGACGGACACGTGGCCTTCGGCACCGAGTCAGGGTCTCTTAAATTTCCCATTTTAAAATATTTAGGTGGCGACTCTGTAATCTGGCAAAGCAGTCCATGTTTGGCACTTCTTTTCAAAAATCTGTTTTTCTTCAAAACGATTTGCCAGAGTTGGACTCTTTGGTTCAGATTACGAACCGCGACAAACACTTGAGTCCTTCGAACTGTAGTAGACCCAATATCGAACTAGAACGGGAGGGGGGACTCGCACTCCTCGCCCCGGGACGCGTTCGGGGACGTCTACACACCCTCTCTCACTTGGCAATACAAATAGGGGTTTTTGTCCAGCAGCACCTGGTCAGGTAGTGAGCCGGAATCTGATTCCACCGAGTCTTGTGAGTCGGAATCAGGTTCCTGCTCGACTGAGTCTGAGTCTGGGTACTTTTATGTACCCTTGATTTATTGCGTTAACTCAGCTTTTCAAAATTTTGATGAAAATGACGAGGACGAAATTCCTCCGATTTTGCAACGCTTAATTGAACAAGAGCATGAGAGATTTGTTAAACCATTTTCCAGTTGCTAGGGTCCGGGGTTGTGCATCTCAGTGACAGATCTCAGGCGTGTCCAGTTCTGATCCATATTGAAAATGGTTTTGAAAAGTTTTAATAAAAGTTGACTTTGTTCAAATTAATCTTTTTACAACTAAGACCATTTTTAGACCAAAGTGAAAAATTTTCAGTACCCACAACCTTTAATTTCATTGATTTCAATACAGAGTTCTCCTGCTCTTGCATACAAATTGAAGTTGCTTTTTATTACATTCATAAAGAAAACTTGAAAGTACTGGTAAAGCAATAAATCCGGGGCATAGATAAGTCAGGTGTCCCTGCAACCCCTCCTAGAGCTAGTCGAAGCCTCTGATGCCAAGCTGGGCCCAATCTGTGCCTCTTCATTGAGCCAATCCAAGCACTCGTCAGACAAAGTGCAATTGAAAGTGGGAGCAGGGGCCTGGAGCTCTCTAGTCCTCCATGTTGTTGCATACCGGGCAAGCAGAGTGCCTCGAACTGGGAATGTGGCAGAATACCCTATCCCCTCTGGCGGGCAAGTCTGATCATGACCGAACTGGCATTGGAACCGGAACGGAAAGTAGAATAAAGAATAGAGAGATGTACGATGAGAGAAAAGTAAGAAACGGGTTTTGTGAGAAAAACCGAGCCTGAGGGCCGAGTGATGCGAGCAATATATATGTGAGGTTGGGTGGGAAACATTACCTGCAGCAGTAGTGGACTCCCTGCAAATCTGGTTGTCTCCCGGCGATAGAAAGCATCTAAGCCCATCAGTGTCTCGGCCAATGTCATGGCAATGCAGCTCTTTCCTTCTTTCAAGCCTTAAGCAACTTCAATCAGACGAATGCTAGATCCACTAAAGCCTGGAGCAGGCAAAAAGTGAGATAGCATGCACAAGCAAAGTGCATGTTGCCGAAAACCTTGCCAATAATGGTTGCCATGGTCACCGGCATCAGAAAAGCGATGAATCAAGCCAAGGATGTCATGCATGGTGAGCCCACACATCCGCCCTAAAGCTTGGGCGTGGCCGAAGCGAAACTAAGGCAAAATTTCTTCATGGCGTTCGGATTCCATCAAAACTTGAAAATCTTTGAAAGTTGGACATACCTCTTGCCCGTCGAAGCTAAAAACATGTGTTACTGGGTTCCAAAACCTCGTCGCGGCATGAAGAAAGGGAAGGTGCAGCGGAGTACGGCTCAGCATGAATAGTGCATTCAAGCCGAAGCCCCGGAAGTTCAACTTTTCCGTGCTATCTAGAGAAGCGATCCAAGCTGTGAGATTTTCGACAAGAAACGCCTCTATTTTGGTGCAAAACTAAGATGAAATGAATTAACTACGAGGCTGGGACTTTTAAAGAGGATAAGACACTGTTCGGGGGACACGTGTCACAAAACTGGTGGTTGCTGAGCTAGGTGGCCGGCCGGCCACCTTTCTGGCAGGCCGGCCACCCCTCTCCCATTCAAATGCAAAAGCTGGCCGGCCAGCTCCCAAAGGTGGCCGGCCATGCTGCAAAATATGCCTTTGGTCCTGTTCTACCCTCTAGAGGAAAGTTCCTAACATTTCCATGCATCGGGAGTGTCGAAGGCCTCTATTTCCCTTAGTTTCGGATGCATTCCGTCACCCAGATCGTCCGAAATACACTTTGTTTATAGAGTTGTTGTTAAGTCTTGCTTATCGAGTTGTTGTCTTGCTTATCGAGTTGTTGTTTTGCTTATCGAGTTGTTAAGTTTTGTCGAGCTGTCGAGTTTCGTACATCGAGTTGTTACTTTTTGTTTAATTTTGTTATGCCTTATTTATCGAGTCGTCAACTTTGTTGTATTTTGCTTATCGAGTTGTAAACTTGCTAAGGTTTTGTTATTTCTTAGTAAGTTAAGTTGTTTGGTTTGTTGCGTCGGTTCACTACCTGACTTGGCAAAAACACAATGCACATTTCCATTCAATCTCATTTTGGTGCAAAATGATGCAATGCGATGCTAAGAAAATAAAATACAACACTTTTTCAAAAAGCTGTTTCATTCCATCATGCTTCCTTTGTTACAAAATTTTACAACAAAGGTACAAGTTTTACAAAAATAAAACTGCCTAACAATGTACGATGTGCTACAACTACTAGTAAAAAGGTAAATAAAGCAGGGAACAGCTGTGTCAATGCTCTCAAGAGCAGGAATGAGAGGCCCTCTTCGTCCTCTTCTGCCGAACAAACTCTGCATCATCATCACCATCATCTGAGTCGGGGCTGCCATCCTCGGAACCCTCCTCAGCCTCATCTCATCTCCCATCGAACGGGATCGAGCCACCCTCTGTCGTGGATGTCTCTGACCGGGGATCTGCAGCCTCCTCCTCATCCTCCTCCTCGCTGGGCTCCACCTCTATGATGTGCGCCCTGCGTCCGCCTCGTCCGCGAGATGACTCCCCTCTCCCAGCTCCTCGAGAAGGCCTAGATGGCCCAGCTCCTCGGGAAGGCCTAGATGACCCAGCCTGTGACTGAGCATACACCGAAGGCATCTGAAAGTGAAGCATGCAGTTTGAATGCATCAGCCAAAACATGTATATTAGATACAGATGCAAGCAAACTACACAGAGTGGGTGCATGCAGATACAGTGCGTAAGTGTGGTGTGTGTCAGATGTGCTCTACACAGGCGACCTATCAATGCAGTAAAGTGTTCAAGATCAGCATATCATCAGAAGTATGATAAATGCTAGAAAACTAAAGGGTACTTGGAAACCTATGATGGACAACTACGCCTCTCTCCGCAGGACCATGCCCTCAAGTGAGGCTACCATCCCGAGCACCTTATCCATGTACTCCCTGGGTGGCTGCAGACACAAGCTCAAGTCATCAATGGATAAACAAATGCCAAAGTATCTATGTGATAAATGGAAAACAGCGAAACATACCGGTGGTGAGTCAGGGTCACTGACATATCGGTGGCCAGGCATCGGAGGCTCTATCGGAATCGGAATCGGGGAGGTGGTCCCATATTGCCATCCCATCAACTCAGTCGGCATATCTGGCCATCCAGGATGATGATGAGTCAGAGGAATCGGGGGAACCAGTCCACCCCCACCTCTAGATGTGCCAGCCCTGCTGGTGGAAGAAACATCTGCAGCTCGAGCCCTGCTCGATGAGGGCATGCCAGCAGACCTCCTCGTCGGGGTACGGACTCCTGCCAGCAGAGGCATCAAGTAGGTGTGGCGGTAGGTCGCATACTTCCCCTGCTCCAGATGTAGGAAGGCATCGGTACCTTGCAAAGCATCAACGACCTCCTGGGGAGTGAACTTATCAGCGGTCCACATATCACCTGGAAGCGCTGAAGGAATGTCTTGCTCAAGGTAGCCCCATACCTGACGCAAGAAGCGATCTCCCAAAAACCAGGCCCTCCCAACTGGCCCCTTGAATAAGATCCTATACCGAGAGGCCCCCCACGCTCAGGCAAACTAGAATCGGAGGTCTCTACCCAAAGACGCCCAAGGCTGCCATGTGATCTGCGGATAACCAATGCATAAGCTGATCAGAAATTATGAATGTTCAAGATAAATCAAAGATTGAAAACATGAAGAACCGAGAGTTCTAAAATACCTCTGACGACCGCATGGTATCGAAGTACTACCGCAGGTAGAAGAAAGACTCCTGAGGTCTCGGCCGGTACTGGCCCTCAAATACAAGTGAATACGGGGTCGTGAGGGGCACCTCCACCTCAAGCTCTGGGGCTAGTATCAGGAAGTATGCGTAGACCTATAACTGTGAGAAACAGAGCAATAACCATCAGAATACAGAATGCTGAGTGCAGAATGAAAATATAAAATGCTGAGAGCAAAGTGCAAAGTACATAATGTAAAGTGCGCCGTGGGTACAATGTGCAAATAATGAGAAGTAGAAATGTAAATCAAGAGGGCAAAAAGTACCTCCCAGGCCCTCCAATAGCCGCCAACCATGTTCCCCCGTCCGCGGGAGATCGCGCTCATGTAGCAGTAAAGAGTAGCCAAGCTGGCACCACCCCAGTCATATCTGCTGACCTGTGAAAGGTCCACTAGAGCACTCAGCAGATAAAGCCCGACAGTGTTCCCCCTATCGGCAAACAGAGTGGTGCCAAAGAGGAACATCAGGAATCCGCGAGTATACTGTGCCACCTCCTCGGGAGTCTCAGGCTCCATCTCTACCCTCCTGAAATGGGAAGAGAACCAGGTGTATCGGACTCTGCCCGAAGATCTGTCCACAGGCGGGCGAGCCCCCAATAAATATATCCAAGCGGCCTTCCACTAGCCCATATCCTCGTCATATGGGATGGCCCAACCTCCCACATCGAGGCCCGTCAGTACGGCAAAGTCAAATGGGGTCTTGGTCATATCCCCGGTGGCAGAAAAATTGAAGGAGTTGGTGGTGTCCCACCATCTCTCTACCAAAGCACCCAACAACATCCTACTAGCAGGACAGCAGGAGATCCCGGTGCAAAAGGACCCAAACCCTGCCATGTCCACCAAATCCCGGACAGCCTCCGGGAGCTCCGTATACCACTCTCTCGCCGAGATAGAGCCATATCCTCGCACATTACGAGAAGTCACCTGCATCCAGGATGAACACACGTATTCAGTTTCGGAATGAAACGTATAAGCTGCGTGCAAATAAAATGTATGAGCTGTGTGCAAAATTGAATCAGATATAGAATCTGGGCTACGTGTTCAGAAAATTCAAGTATTTGAGTTGTGTGTTCAAATTTCAAAATCAGTGGGTTGTGTGTTCATCTCAAAGTGTTTGGGCTGCGTGTTCAAATCTTAATCAGTATGGGCTGTGTGTTTATCTCGAAGTTTGGGCTGCGTGTTCAACTCTCAATCAGTGTGTGCTGTGTGTTCACCTCAACAACGGGCTGTGTGTTCATCTCAATCAGTTTGGGCTGTGTGTTCAACTCTCAATCAATGTGTGCTGTGTGTTCACCTCAACAACAGACTGTGTGTTCATCTCAATCAGTTTGGGCTGCGTGTTCAACTCTCAATCAGTGTGTGATGTGTGTTCACCTCAACAACGGACTGTGTGTTCATCTCAATCAGTATGGGCTGTGTGTTCATCTCGAAGTTTGGGCTGCGTGTTCAACTCTCAATCAGTGTGTGTTGTGTGTTCACCTCAACAACGGATTGTGTGTTCATCTCAATCAGTGTGGGTTGTGTGTTCATCTCAAAGTTTGGGCAGCGTGTTCAACTCTCAATCAGTGTGTGCTGTGTGTTCACCTTCAATTTGGGGCTGTGTTCAGAAATGCAAAGTTTGGGATGTGTGTTCAAATTCTCAACAAGTGTGTGTTGTGTGTTCACAACCAATATACGGGCCGTGTGTTCAGAAAGTCAGAGTGTTTGAACTGTGTACGGTGCTATGGACTAAACATTCAAAACAAGTTGTGTGCTTGAGTGGGCAGATAAACGTAGCGAAGGCACGAAATACACGGAAAATGCAGAATACATTGCAGAAAATGTAAAAGTGAAGTAAATACCTCTCGTGCCTCATGAGAGAGGTGGGACTCCGGCTCTCGCAAAAGCAGATCCCTAGGCGCTCGGTCATCGAAGTCAATAAAATGATAGAAAATCGCTTGCGGGAGGATGTGCTCCTGAGGATGATACCTCTCAGGGATGAATGGCCGAATCCTCGGGGGTAAAGCCATAATATTGGGATCATCTCCAGCACCCGGAGGACCTCCACTATGAGGGAAATGACCAGCCATTTCGAAAAATCTGCAAAAGGGAGCAAAAATGAGCAAAATGAGCCAAAAATTGAAAAAGTCAACAAAAGTCAACTCTCGGGAAATGAAAAAGTCAACAAAAGTCAACCCCCGAGAAAATCTTCCAAATGTTGAGACAAACTTACCTCAAGTGGTGAAAATGAGAAAAGAAGCACCGAAATCAAAATTTAATCGGTTCAAAGTGATGAAAACTGAAAGATTTCGCGAAAATAACTTGCGTGGAGTGTTGGAAAACGCGTTTAGAGCACAAATCTGAGGAAGAAAATGGTTTGGGAAGGTAGAGAGAGCAATTTCAGAGCTGAAGTTATGAGGAAAAGTGCTTTGGATAAGCACATTTAAAGAAACAAGAGCAAAAGGACCAAACTGCCCCGGATCTGGGCTAGGTGGCCGGCCCGCCACCTTTTCTGGCAGGCCGACCATGCCCTTGCCTCACCCCTGGCCGGCAGCCTCCCCCTTGAACCATGCATGGCCGGCAGCCTTCCCAACATGGCCTCCAAGCTCCCTGCAAATTTTGGTGATGATTGGAGTCCCTGGCACCCGAGAAAGTACAAGGAAAGTGCACTTTTTGTCGCGAAATCCCTCCGCGGGAACTTCAACTCCAACTTTCGATGTGTGTTTGATCATCACTCGCCGAGAGCAAGATATATCCTTTCTAAACTTGTTGTGACCCTTCCGGGAGGTGAACCGGAGGCCGCGATTGAGTCACCCTCGTCAAAAACCTGCGTTTCTTTGATCGTTGTTTTGTGACAAACATGCATCCGAGTTTATACTTGTTCTGCATTGCCATGCACGTCACTTGCATTCTCATGCCTATAACTTGCATTATTATGCACGTTTCCTCGATATTGTCATGCCTCCATGCTTAAACTTGCGTTGTCACGCACGTTGCTTCTCGCATTGCGATGCACTCATCCATCAACACCGCGTCTATTTGTACTCGATATCACACTAAACGTATGTTGTTAAAAATATTGTGCCTGTTGAGTTTCTTTCTTTTGCAGGCACGATATTGTATATACGGTTCATTCGAGGCTGGTGTGACCAGATGAGCCGCGCAGGTATTATATCTTTTCCGTGTGAGACGTAGCGAGAATCCAATGATTCTCCGTATTCTTCAACTGCATGAAAATGTAGTATTGCCTTGCATTCTTGCTTAAAAATGTTGCATCTATTGTGAATATTTGCTTCATTACAGCTTGCTGCTTCGCATGATCATTGACTTACATCCGGCTTTGTGCATATCGCTCTGCATTTTGCCCCCTGCCTGCGGGCATGCCTACGGGCACATTTCTTTGTTATCTTGTATGTTTGTCTAAGACTTCGGCCTTGTCAAAAATGGGTCGTCTCTGGGCTTTGACATTCACTCCCGTCACTTATGACTTTCGAGTTCTGTCAAAGAGGGGCAACTGTAGACACCCCATTTTTGACCGACCTTAAGACTCAGACGTCACCAATTGAGCACTTGGTGATGTTGCATATTGTGCTCGTTCTAAGGTTGAGGAGTCTCGGCTGCGAGCCTTGCCTCCAGAATTTCGGACCCTTTTGTGCCTTGCCTCGGTTTGCGAACCTGTAACACGCCCACGGGGGAACTCGCTACAGTTCGGACTCCCCTTTTTTTGTTAGTTGCGGTTCTTAATCTGAACCAAAGAGTCCAACTCTGGCAAATCGTTTTGAAGAAAAACAGATTTTTGAAAAGTAGTGCCAAACATGGACTGCTTTGCCAGATACCGAGTTGCCACCTAAATATTTTTTTAAAATGGGGAATTTAGGAAACCCTGACTCGATGCCGAAGGCCACGTGTCTGTCATCACCAAAGTTGTCTTGGCTCGGGAGCTTGGGTACGATCGGGGAAGGTCAGCTATGAGCACCCCCTTTCGCCCGGTCTGAAGACCGGCCTCTACTAACCATGATATCCGATTTTGAAAACGTTATGCGTTCTTATTCCAGTTATTAGCCTAGAATTACTATGTTATGCGCACAGCAAACAAGTATAAACTAGATTGCCTAATTTGGAAGCAAGCATTGCATATCCGTTTGTTTTTTGAAAAGCACTTTGAAATTTGCTACTCGCAAGTAGGCTAAAACACGGATTTCAATGAGTTTTTCTAACTCAAACAATCCAACCTTCACCCACAGGCATTCAAGCAGTTATATCACATATGCAGCTAGCCTCATGGTAATCATGCTGTTATGGCAACATTCACACGCATGCGATATGCTAAAGCATAAAAACTCACCTAGTACTCCAAGCCAAAACAGAAACTAGTTAGTAATCATATGCATGATCCTAGTTCATGTTAAGTGGCTAATGCAACGCAAGCAAGGATGTAATCTAGACAGGCTCGGCTATCCTAAGCATGGCATGTGAAATGCTACAAGTAACAAGTATTCAATTTGGAAATTGAAATACAATGCAGTTAGCGTGATGTACCGAGCCCGGTGCATGTAAGACAAATGTATGGATGCACACATGCATTGCATAAGGTATGCTAATTTTAAATATGCCCTAATCTACTATCATAAGCAGGTAAATAAAAGGGAAGAAAGAAGTAGGGGTTGGAAGACATACATACACTCACGTACACTTATTACACAATTGCCCTCACACAGAGGGACTAAAAGAATATACAGTCCCAAATAGTACAGTCCAAATACAGAATAAATTATTACAAAAATTTCTAATTTAATTAATAATTTAAATGCAGAATAGAAAAAGGCGCAGCCCCGCCTCAGGATGCGCGAATGATGCATGCTCAAATCCGACTCGCCCGGAAAACCCGCACCATACCACTGCTGCCTCTGTTTTTACTGTCTTGCCTTTCTGAAATCTGCCAAAGTCTCAGGACACCTTATAAGCACACTGCAGTACACCACCGGCTGAAGGAAATGACCACCGGTCGTTCAAAATGACCATCGGCTGCTTGAGAGGTTATCGGCCACAAACAAATGGCCGGTCGGCAAACAATTCCTGTAGAAGACAGTTTTGACAGCAACAGCAGACAAGCAGTGCATGGTGTGGAATTTTGAGCATATGTAAGCATGGCCAATGCCCCCTATCATGTATGGGACTCAAGGAAGCATGGCCCTTGGTCCTTGGGCCACCAATTATGCCTTTTGGTGCATGATGGCCTAAGGGATCAAGATTGCAATTCAATGTAAATATGCATGCAACACACAAATGAGAACCAAGACCCTATCATGTCAAGATCAAGGGCCTTAGTGACATGAGAATTGAGATGTGTTTTGTCACTTGAAGTACAAACACCCCTCATTTCACACACTTGGTTTGACACCCCAAACCAAGCAATGCAATGCATGTTATGCAAACATGGCTAATAATGCAATATGATGCTAAAATGCAAGGCATGCCAAATGCTATGCAACATATCATGTTAGGTATATAGTGCTAATCATATGTGAGGCAAATGTGATGCAACCATGGACCAAAATGCCATGAAGCTAGCATGGGACAACATGTAATGAACCAAATAAGCAACAAGCATATGATAAGCAAACAATGGTGGACTTAACCACAATGGGGAAGACCTCAAACCTCCCCAAAATAGTGGCAAAAAATGCCCAAAAACATGAACAAAATGCTATACAAGCATACAAGTTAATGAGCCTAAACCTAAGGCACCAAAGAGAGCATCTTACTACCACTAACACGACCACTCATGGCATGTATTAGGCGAGCAAAAATAGAGTTCTATCATGCAAAAATACACCCAAACCCCTTGACATGGTAGCCCCAAAATACCCTAAACACACAAACATGCACAAGGCCTATCTCAAGGCATAAAAGGACACATCCTCAAAGTATAAAAGAGGTCACGTATACAAACATACAAACATGATTTATGGACTGAAATATGATCCTAAATGATGCCAAATCATGAGGATGGTCTAAGGTGAGCATGCTAGAGGCCAAAATACTCAAGGCTTACAAGCCCAAAATGCAAAGCAATCACATCAAGCATGCCCAACATGACAAAATCAGTGGCTCACAGCCCTTAAACATGGAAAAATGATGCTAACATCTTCATGGAGTTATGCTAATACATGCAAGAATCATGGCCTAAACACAAGATGCATTTCTATGCCAAATAGAGGAATGCAAATCAAGAATGTTAAGCATGCAAGAGGCCAACAAAACACCATTATACAGAGATAAAATATGATCCAAAACACCCAAAAAAGTTCTGAAATGGCGCCAAAAACAAGCAAGCATGCATGTTGCCTTTTAAGCCAAAAACAAAGGTAAAAGAGGTACAAAGGGAGAGGGTGTCCTCCCTATACAAGACTTCAAACCACCTTCCTCACCACTAAAAACCCACTGGTTTTCAGTGGTGAGAAGACCAAAATAACAAAGCAAACAAGGCTCAAAATAAAGGCACCAAAGAGGCCAAAATAAGGCCTAAGAGGGTGAGTTTGCACTCAAACCACAAAGTGACCTTAATGAAAGTTCAAAAGCAAGAAAATATAAGACTTTTTTATGTTATACACAAAGCTAAAAACAGCAAGCAAAATAGGTAAAAACTAGTTGCAAAAACGGAGAAATTAAAGTAAAGTGCTCACCGTTGAAGAACACCTCAAGAACAGATGATCCAGCCCTCTTCTATTGATCAAAACCAGTCCAAAAGTTCAACAAACAACCCTCCAAGCCTCCCAATCTCAAGCTAAGGTGTGATGGTGTGTGTATTGGTGCAAAAGTAAGGTAAAACCACACTTTTAGGCCTAAAAACACACACACAAGAGGAGAGAGAGAGGGAAAATGTAGAGAGAAGGAGTATATGGCAGATATATAGATATAGAAGCTCTGGTTTTTTGTTGAAAATGGCTAACCTCCAACAAAGGGAGAGAGATGGTGTTTATATAGGCTAAAAAAACAAGGCTCAAGGCTTCTCCAAGAAGCTAACTAAAAGGGGCAAAGGGTGCAAAGAGGTCTTGGCTTCTTGGGGAAGCTAAGACAGCTGGCCAAGCTTCTCCAAGAAGCTTGGCCAAAGGGGTCAACCTTCTAGAAGGTTTGGGGGTTCAAAGGTGCAAAGAGGTCACCCCCATGCACGGGGATGAGTGATGGTGTATTCCAGCTAGCACAGCTGGCATGCACCATGCCTCAGGGGTGCAAAGGGTGCACACCGGCCAGCCAAAGGGATCACTGGCACAAAAAGGTGCCGGTCGGCAACATATAGTGCCGATCGGCCATTGTTTTTAAGAAAACATTGCCGGTGGTACACATATGCGGCCGGTGATGGTAGGGGAGGGCTGGTGGGGTGTGGGGATGGCCAAAAAGCCATTCCCTACCTTTCAAGGCAAAAACACAAGTGTTTGGTGCCAAAACCGAACACGAAGCAGTCGAGTCAAGAGGTCCTGAGACGGGGCGCACTGCCAAGGCCTCCGGGAACTCGAGACGAACACAAACATGGATAATCACCGAGTATTCAAACGGTGACGTCCAAGTCTTAAGGACGATCAAAAAAATGGGGTGTCTACAGAACCAGGCTTTGTTTTCTTCGTTTTCTCTCCCCAAAGGCAGGGAGAGGTCTCGTAGACCATCTCTCAGTGGCCGTAGGCTGCATTTCGTGGTCGTAGGCCATTTTTCCCGTTTGGAGCCCGGTTTTCGATTTTTCGGAGCCGTCGGCCGTGTGCCTCGGTTCGGGACCGCTTAACCACCTCCATTTGCTCCGGTTTTTGGCATACACCTTATTTCCTCCCTTTTGAGGGACACTGTGGCTCGAGAGACCAACTTCGTGGTCGAACGCCACCTCCGGTGCTTAACAGCTTGTTTTCGGGGCCCCGGACTGCGCGTTTTGGCCCCCCGAACCTTCGTTTTACATCGGTTTGGGTCCATTTTTGGCGGAGACCTTATTTTCATTGTTAGAAAGGTTGTAGAAGGGTGGGAGGCCAGCAATTGTTCTGAAGGCCAGCTTTATTCCTTTATCGCTCTTTATCACCCGTTTTCTTCACTAGAAAGCTGACTTTTTCCATTCCCGAGTCACTTTTTCTGACTTTCCTCCACACCATTGTGTTGTACACACCTGGGAGGCCACCAATATGGATAGGCCGGCCATCAAATCTACCTGACCCTTTTGAACCCCTCTAAAAAATTGGTTTTTCTCTCTCCTAGGTCACATTTCCTGGTTTTTCTCCACATAGCTGTGTTGTGCACACATGGGAGGCCACCTTTTTGGGGTGGCCGGCCAACAAAGCTTCTTGACCCTTTTGACCCTGGCCGGCCGGGCAGGGGAGGTGGCTGGCCAGCCACCTGAACCCTCTGAACCTGGCCAGCCAGAATCCTCTCTCCTGGTTCCTTACAGCTGTGCCCTCTGTTTTGACCAGACCCCTGCCCGGGGATCTGCCCTTTTGGAGGGGAAAGGAATTTGAATTTGATTTCCCCCCCCCTTTCCTCCACTCCTCCCTCTATAAAGCCAGCCCCCCCCCCCAGCTCCATTTTAGGGGGTTACAAAAATTGTTTAGAGCATTATACATACAACCTCCCTCTCCCTCTCTTCCAAGCTCAAAAACCTTAAGTTTCTTGCACCATTTCCCCTACACCCCATAGCACCACACCTCCATCCTCCATTCCCACACTTTGAGGCTGATTTCCAGAGGTTGGAAGCTCAGAAATTTGGTCCAAGAGTTGCTGGTTTGCTGCTCTTCAAGGGTGAGCCCTCTTTTCCCTTTTTCTAGTCCTTTCTTGTTTCATTTATAAGCCATACTTGAAAACATTTTTGGGCTCCGACCCAAACTGGAAATAGTCTTATTTTGAGCTCTTTTTCATGTTTTATGTAGGTTTTTTCTCTGTTTGAGGTCTCCTACTACCTCTTGTCTCTCTATCCCTCTTTTAGGCCTATTTTTGCATGATATATTAGCCTTGTTTTTTAGCATTTTTGGGCTCCAAGACAAACTATAAAATGTCTTTTTTTGAGCCCCTCTTCAACTTTTCTGAAGGGCTGTCCTCTGTTTGAGGCCATCTACTACCACTTGTCTCATATCTCTCTTTGTAGGCCCATTTTTGCATGATAGTTTAGCCCTACTTGTGCTTATTTTCGAGACTTGATATAAACTATAAAGTGCTTTATTTTGAGCTCCTCTTAAACTTTGTTGAAGGGCTCATCACTGTTTGAGGTCAGCTACTGTCCCTTGTCTCGAATCTCTCTTTTAGGGCCATTTTTGTATGATAGATTAGCCCTACTTGTGTTCATTTTTTAGAGTTTTCATAAACTGAAAAATATCTTGTTTTAATCTCATCTTCAAGTTTTTTTAAGGCCCTATTTTTTTTTTTTTTTTTTGAGGTCATATGCCTCTTTGTATGCTTGATTGTCTCTTATTTTGAGCCCTACACTTAAGCTCTTGTTGCATGCTTTGTTTGGCCATCTAGCCACTGAAATCTAGTGGATTTTCAGTGGCTAACACACTATTTTGAGCCTCCAAATCAGAGGGGGGGGACCCCCTCTCACCTTGACTTGTTTGATGGTCATTTTGGCCTTCCAAAGGGACCCCTCTTTGTATGCTTCTTAGCCACTTTTCAGGCCCAATTTGGTGAGTTTTAGGGATACCATATTTGATTTTTAGAGTTATTTGTGCCATGCTAAGTGTCCATCTTGTATGTGCTTAATAATTCCTTGCATAGCCCTCTAAAGGAGCTCATTATTTTTGCATGTGTTGGCCTCATTTCAGTGGTTATTTGGGCATGTTTTGGCATGTTTTATTCACTGATTTTTTCTGGTTTGATGAGTTCTCACTTGCTTCATATACGTGCCATGTAATCCATGTTTGATAGTGAAAATTGCATGCTATGTTAGGCCATCTTGCTAACATCTTTTGACCATGCTTTAAACTGAAAATGTGCATATTTTGGGACCACCTTGGTTCTGTCTTTAGACTTCATGATCAAATAATGCATGCTTTGTATAGCTATAATTCATTGCATATGCCTAGTTTTGAGTTTCGAGGCTCATCTCATGCATCGGGTGCCACATTTCTATGTTTCGGGACCATTTAGCATCATGCATCAGTGCTGGAACTTGCATGTTTTGTATGCCATATTTCGTGCCTTGACATGCCTTGTTAGAGTGGCATTTGTGCCTTAGGATCGGTCCTCGGTTTGCGTGCATGCGTACACACATTTCAAGTGTCTCATTTTCATCTAATGGCCACTGATGTGAGTATGACTGAGGTCCACTCGTGTTGGTGTAAGTCCATTATGCATTGTGTATGCCATTTCATTTCATAGCATTGCGTATGCTAGGTTGCATGTTAGAGCATTGTGTATGCCTTGTCACATCGTGCATTGTGTATGCCATTTCATAGCATTGCGTATGCTAGGTTGCATGTTAGGATTGCATTCATGCATGTCATGCATATTGCATCGTGTTTGGGATAGGAGTTAGCCCAAGCACGAGAAACGAGCGACGTTTCGTACTTTAAGTGAAGAAACGTGTCTCAATTCCCAATCGCCGACACTCCGGATTAACCATGATGGAGCCTCGGTCATGTTGTGTTTTCATGTGCATTCATTTCATATTGAGTCGTGCAATTCGACTCCTCGGCCATCATGCATCGAGATGCGTGATTGGTGGCACGAGGATCGAGGACTACGCTCCCTGAAGAGTAGTCAAGCATACATATGTGGAAATACATTGCCATGCCCCTTTTCTGCTCTCTGTTGCAGCAAATTAGAAACCGGCAGTCTTTTGGAGCTTCGTGCAACATTCCGGGATTAATTGCAAACAGAGACTAATTGGGGCATCGCAATGGATTTCCGCGCAAGGCAACCCGAACATGCATCATTCATCATCTGGAGCAGAGTTGAGGCAGTCCCTAGCTTGCATGCTAATTTACTGCTTTCCTAGATTAATTTGTTAATTAATTAGGGTTTTGTACTTATTCGGACTGTATTATTTATTCGGGACTATATTATTTATTCGGACCATCCGAGTGAGGGCACAATTGTAATAAGTGTGCGTGCGTGTGATGTATGTCTTCCAACCCCACGTCTTTCTCTCCCTTTTATTTACCAACTTATGATGGTTAGATTAGGGCATGTTTCAATTAGCATATAGTATGATAGTATGTTTGCATTCATTCATCTGTTTTGCATGCACCGGGCTCGACACATCATAACTCACTACATTGTATTTTAATTCCAAGTTGAGTACTTGTTAGCTATAACATTTCATATGCCATGTTTAGAATAGCCGAGCCTATCTTAGTTGCATTCTTGCATGTGTTGTATTAGGCATTTCTGTATAGTTAGGATCATGCATGGATTTCTAACATAGTTTCTATTTTGGCTCGGAGTACTCGGTGAGTTTTTATGCTTTAACATCCTTGCATGTGTATGAGTGACTACCATGATAGCATGCTTATCATGAGGCTATTTGCTTATGTGATATAACTGCCTGAATGCCTGTGGATGAAGGTTGGGTTATTTGGATTGGAACAATGCATTGACTGTGAGTTTTAAGCCCACTAGATAGTGCAAAACCATGTTTTCTAAGCCCACCTGAGGGTGGCAAAATCTGCATTTTAAGCCTACTTGCGAGTAGCAAACCATCTTTCAAAAACAAACATGAAATGTTTTGTTCCAATTCAGGCGATCCAATCTATACTTGTATGTTGTGCGCATCACATAGTAAAATCTAGGCTAATAACCGGAATAAGAACGCATAATGTTTTCAAAACTAGATATCATGGTTAGTAGAGGCCGATCTTTGATCGGGCAAGCAGGGGTGCTCACGAAGTGACCTTCCCCAATCGTACCCAAGTTCCCGAGCCGAGGCAACTTTGGTGATAACAAACACGTGGCCTTAGGCAACGAGTCAGGGTTTCCTAAATTTCCCAAAAATAAAATATTTAGGTGGCGACTCTGTATCTGGCAAAGTAGTCCATGTTTGGCACTTCTTTCAAAAAATCTGTTTTCTCAAAATGATTTGCCGGATTTGGACTCTTTGGTTCAGATTACGAACCGTAACAATTAGAGTTCTGAACTGTAGTGAGCCCAAAATGAACGAAACGGGGGAGTCAACCCTCCCGGTGCGTTCGGGGACGTCTACACGTATGGTTAACGCATTAGTCAGTGCAACCTTCTTTGAGAGGTAATAAGTCAGTTGCCCTTCTTGCACCAATTCTTCCAAACAATCCTTCAATGCGTAACACTTGTCAGTCATGTGGCCATGATCTTTGTGATAATCGCATCTCTGGTCTCTCCTCCTTATGTCTAGCGGTCCATACATCTTAACTGGCCACTTGAAGAATGTTTGGTACTTAATTTTTGGCAAAATTTGGCTAATTGGCTCAGAAAATTTTGTATATTTCCTATCAGACCTCCATGGGCATTTATTGTCTAGTTGATATTGTTCACAATGCTAGTGTGAATCGTGATGATTTTCTCTTCAAGACCTCTTTCGTGGCTTCGAGCTCCTTCTCGACGGTATGGTTCTGCTTGGAAGCACAGCAACCAACGGCTACGCCAAAACTGGCGTTGCCAAGTTGGTAATTTGAAGCCCAGCTTGAATTGGAAGTGCATCATCCTTCGTCTTGCAATATTCTTCTACTTTCTTCATCAAAGCTCAAACTGCCTTTGGGGGTTTGCGAGTCAGAGTACTTTGACGTGGGCTGTTCAGCTTCAATCCCATTTTGAAGGTCCTGACCGCCATAGATTCATTACAATCATTGTCTACCAGGTTGAAACATTCCCAATATCGCGTCGAGTATTCGTGCAAGGTCTCATTTGGTCCAATCTTCATTGACTATAGAGAATCGGCCAATTCAGGCTGTACTTCATTGGTGATGAATTTGGCTTGAAAAAACTTTTCGAGCTAGTGGAAGCTCTTAATCGAAGCCGACTTAAGCTTATAATACCACCTAACAGCCAAAGGTCCTAAGTTGCTAGGAAAGATTCGACACATAAGGGCCTCATTATCTGCATGCAACATCATGGCCTGCTTGTAATGATGAACACAATTAATGGGATCTGACTTGCCGTCGTAAATGGTGAATGATGGTGTCTTAAACTTCTTAGGTAAGACGGCCTTTGTTATACAGCGTATAAAAGGATCATGCTTGCCTTTTGAATCAAAATCATCGCCTTTCTTTTTTCACATATGTCGTGCTTGCAAAGAACTTCCTATATTTGATGAACTAGACTCATCCACTTGGATTTGTTTTCTAGGCTTCTCCCAAGAAGATTCTAGTGTACTGCTACTATTATCATGCCGCTAGAGTTGACGTTGCTGCTTCACTTTCCTCCTTGGCGATCAACCTTGCTCATGGTGCGGTGGCATTGGCTAGAATTTTTCCATTTCTTGGCATAAACACTCATTGTCAGCCGATTTGTCCTCTAGACACTGCTCATTACGCTTTACTTGGTTTATCAAGATTTACACGGCATCCTCCATTGACGTTGAAGGTAAAGAAGGCATTATAGGATTGAAGTTTAAGGACCTTCGTGTGAGGGTTCCTTCTAGACCAAAAATTGTTCCCAGTGTGACATTGTCGACTCCAATGATATCTTGAATTGGGTTTTCCATGGATGAGTTTGAGTATTCCCACAGAAAACGCCAATTTTAAGGGATGGTTTTTCTATACTCCTTAACGCTAAATAATCCCTTGAAAGATCCTTGTACTGCTACTTGAAATAGAAGAAAACTCCAGTTGGGGGTGCCAGAATTAGCACTCCGACAAGCAAGTTAGTCTTTTTTGAAAGAATAAGAAGTGCCTCAATTTCTTAGAGTGCAAGTTTTTAGAACATATCTCTCCTTTTACCCTGGCCTTCCTTTTATATAGTCATTCTCTTTATACTTTTCCTCGTGTAGCTTAGCCCTTGATCATTACTATGTTAGAGCCTATTTCCATAGTATACTTTTTAGAAAATGACAACTCAGGCCCACTTAAAGTTGATTGCCATGCCAACTTACCTGATATACTCAGCACAAACGTGTGGTTCGGATACCCTTTACTTGATGACTTCCTTAACCCATTTGAAGCTACTTGGCAATGATCTGTTTAAGCCGAGCAGACTTTGGCTGAATCTAGCCCATCTTTGATGGGCTTGAATGTGCCAGGTTTGCTGATTTAACAATTATAATTACTCAGCTATGTGTGTGTGTGTGTGTGCGCGCGCGCGCGCGCGTGCATTATAGTAGTGCATGAGCATGTCTTTTCATTTGAGCTTGAATTATTATAATTAGAGTAATGTTAGAGATCCCAAATGTTTTACCAAATATCTCACATGAGAGTAGGACTCACATGGGACCCACAATGTGTAGATCCCACACCCATGTGAGACACTTGGTAGAACATTTGGTAAAAAATTTGGATTCTCTAACATTTTTCTTATAATTAGCTATTTAGCCAAACAACTGTTTTAGGTTCTTCAAAATTTATATAGAAAATTGTCTAAAAAATTAATGTACAATTGAAATTGATTTTACATGTGAATTTTATTGAATGAGAGTTGAAATTATATTACATAGTGAATTTTTTAACAAAATTTTTGAAACCCTATCATTTGTGTTAATTAAAAAGACTAGGCTGTCTTCTAGTCTTGCATCTAAATTGGAGGGTGGTGTTTCTTCCCTTGAGGTCCATTACGAGTCCTGTTTTGATAATTCGAACCATTTATTTTGTATAGTACTTCGTGTATATTATTCACAAATATATATATATATGGTCAATCTGATGATTGTAATTTATTCAATTTATCGTATCTATCACCCAAAAAAAAAAAAAAATGAATGTCTATTTTTAAAAGTATGAATATAAATGCGATAAATTGAATAAGTTATAATTAGATTAATTTTTTGTGTGAATATTATACATGAAAGATCTTACAAAATAAACAGTTCAAATTATCGAAATGAAACTTGTGATAGATTCTATGGATAGAAACAATACCCTCAAGTCTAAAGCATGACTAGAGAGGAGCCAAACATGCTATTTTACTAACTTTTCAGTTTTTGGACTAAAATATGAAGTTAAAAAACTAATATATTTAGGATGACTTTTTGAACTCGTTTGTTTTTAGAGTCAGGTTGGGTGAGATTGTAAGTGTAGAGATTGTTAGTGAGAAGATTGTTGTTGAGGGGATTAAGAAAAATTGTAACTCTGTTTGGTTTATTTTTGGAAAGAATTTTGAATTTTGAGTTGTATTTTGAAAGATAAGTTATTGAAAAGAGTTTTAAAAATTAAAAATTTATTTGGTTATGAGTTTTGAAAATAATTTGGGATGACTTCTAGTTTTTTTTTTTTTAATTATTTTTTTGTAGTTGAATAGATAAATGTGACCAAAAATTTGATTAATTGACGTGTAGAATGTGAGAAAATAAGAGATGAGAGAAGAGAAAGAAAAAGTGATTAATTAATTTTTTAAATGTGAGAGAGAGAGAGATAGAGAGAGAAATTGAAAAGAGTTTTGAAATTTGTTAACCAAACATGTATTTTTGATGTTTTTGATCCAGATGTTAATTAACCATTGGTCTAGTAAGAATTCATGTTTGTTTTGTTCTTCTATGATGAGATTAAGTAAATGAAATTTCATAAATACCTTTGGTGATTTAAATATGTTTTAATATTAAAAATTATATTTCATAAATATATATATATTTATTGGTATTATATTATTTTAATATATCATTTTTGGGGTATAATTTTATGGCGAAATGACTGTACGATGATACAGTGAAATTTTTTTATATTAAAATTTAAGATTTAGAATGAAAATTCAAAGAAATAGAAAGTTCAACGAAATTAAATAAGCTCTAGTAAGAACCCTCTTTCTAATACCATCTCTTCTACTGCACTACCAATGAATTGGGGTCACTGTTGTGCTAAATGCACAGTAGTAACTGTTATATCTCAATTTGAGGTGCATTATAAATTTATTTTTATAATTTAAACCGTTATTTTATAGGATTTATTGAGTACTTCATGCCTACCAAAAATTATATTAATCGGATATCAATAACTATATGATCGATAACCAAAAAAAATAAATAATAAGTTTTTCTTTTGAGAAATAACATAAAAAATATACAATTCAATCAAATAGTTATTGATATCTGATTAATATGATTTTTGGTAGGCATGAAGTACTCAACAAACCTTACAAAATGACGGTTCAGATCATAAAAATAAGCTAATAATGCATCTCAAATTAAAACATAACAATCACTGATGTGTCTTTAGCATAGTAGTGGCTCCATTTCCCACTACCAATCCCATGGTTAGAGACCCACAGGAGTGTGTTGGGACTATGAGTCTCAACCAATAATTTCATAACAAACAAAGTATTAATAATCCCAACACACTATGAAACTTGGTCCCAAATCTTTGGAAAACAAACAGCCCTTTGCCTTTTTATGAAAACAAAAAAATGAATATATAATTTTTTTTTGACTTCTTAATTTTTAAACAAAAATATGAGGTTACTAAATGAGGCATAAATATACAAGAGGTCAAATGATCGAGAAAGAAACTTGGCGGGTCTGTTTGATTTAATTTTAGAATTATAATTTGAGTATAGAGTTGTGTTTTGAGTTTTTTTTTATCATGATTTGAAAATAGAAAATTTATTTAGCTATGCGTTTTAAAAATAATTTTGGAATGATTTGTAATTTTTTTTAATTAATTGATATATAAAATATGAAAAGAGAAAGAAGAGATTTAAAAGAAAAAGTAACTGATTAGTAATAATATATAATAAAAAAAGAGAAAAATTTTAAAAATAATTTTAAATTATATTTTAAAAATATATTTAATTAACATATTTCATTCAAATTATTTTTTAAATTTAAAAAAAAAGAAAAAGAAACCCAACCCTACTGACAATTTTTATACTCAACCGCGTTGTAAAGAGACGAAGACCAAAGCATCCCAAGTCAAGAAGAGATGAGGCATAAATGTACAAGAGGCCAAACGATCGAGAAGAAAACTTGACAATCTTGTACCCAACCGTGTTGTAAGAGAAGAAGACCAAATCACCCAAGTCAAGAAGATGTCACAATCAGTGCCGTATAACGATAAAGAAATGGAAAGAGGAAAATTTTAAAGTCTTGGTTGGTTGGTTAATTATTGAGACACTACAGTTTCAAAACCGTGTGGGCTTGACATGACTTTCGAGAAGTGTCTAGTCTTGTGAAGACCTATAATCCAAAAAGGATAAATTCCAAGCACATATTTTGGAATTTATTTAAAGTATAAATTATATTTTATGATTTATAAAATTATAAATTTTTTTATCATATATAAATATTTATTTATCAATTTTTTTTATTTAGCATAATTAATTAAGAAAATAAAATTTATAATTATTCTCCAATACAATAATAAAATTACTTAAATTATTAGTTGAAACATATTTTAAATATTATTAAAAACTGTAAATTGACTTTATAATTTATTAATAAAAGATGCACTTTGTTATGAAATTAAAAACCTCAAGGATAAAATGTAAATTTTAAAATCTCAAAAAATTATTCCTATTTTAATCAAATTTAAGGAGTGTATTTATAATTACTCATAGAAAAATGAATCTTGGGGCATACCATAACGTACACCTTCACTCAAGTTTATCCAAGACAAAAAATAAATTAATAAAATAACAACGGCAAGAAATAATAATTAAATCCTAATTAACGCCACAAAGACTTTATACGTAATCTCCTATTTTATGGGTTTATTAAAAATTTATTATGATTTCTTAAATATGTGAGATGTTTTCTTGTGCCAATTTACAGAGGACTTAAATGCTTTTTTTTTTTTTGGGGGGGGGGGGGGGGGGCGCGGGCTAGAGTGTGTCGTTAGAAAATTGACTTTTTATTATTGGTAATATAAAATATAAATTAAAAGATAAATGAATCGAAGAAATAACAAGGACACAAGAAATTCAAAAATTTACGTGATTCATCTTTAAATAGGGTTACGTTTACGTCTGCTGCAATTTTCATTATGATCAAAAATTATTATAACTTTCTACCATACAAGACATATCCCCTCATCCATTTATACGTATACAAATTAGAGTAACACAAAAGTAACAAGAAATTATCAAATTATCCTTTGGAACCGTCATCTCTTGAGAGAGGCTCCTAAACCCCCCCTCCCCCCTCTCCCATTAGACTCTGTATTCAAGGTTATTTTGAGAATTGACTATTTTAGTTGAATTTTTAACTTTTTAAAAAAGACATATAGAAAAGCAGATAAACAAGTTTACTATTTTGGTAGTAACTTATCGACTTTTTGGCTAAAATAATAGGTTCCCAAAATAGGCCTTAGCGTACAGTACTAATTAAAGTCCACAAAACCTAACACCTGTCTCCTTAACCTGTGACGGGTTACAAAAAGGCAATCTCTGGGCTACGTGAGGTTGTTGGGTCTCTAACATACTATTGAGAGTTCTTACTAGTCTCCATCCAGGTTTGAGAACCTTATGGACAGTGAAATCGAAGGCAATTAGTGTTGACACTGCGCATCATATCGTAGCGGGAGATTTAGGCACACATTCGCTATGTCGCCCATTGTAGCATATTGTGGTATCGTCCTAGATTGAATAGATTGGGCTATCAATAAGTCATAATAAAATAATCACAAAAATCATAATTAGGACATTGGTACACATATTTTTCAAAAGTTAATTGCAAAATGAAAATGAGATTCATACTTTGTGAGATTTATAATCCAAAATTAAGTGTTTGTGTTCCTTATTTATTGATTTGTTTATTTATTGAAAGTAACCCTTACTTGGCACGACACGTTGTTTGGAAATTACCATTTGTATTCCAAACAATTTCAAACTCACATCTAGTAATGTGTTGACTTTGGGATGATAGATTTTCAAAGTTATGGTTACCTTTGGGCTTTGTGTTAGTTTAGGTAGAACTAAACTTATGGAGTGTTAGATAATATACAAATAAAAAAGGATGTTCGAGCGATAAATTCAATTTCAAATTTTCTTTGTTCAAAAATCTGAGTATTGAAATAGTATGTCTATGAGGACATCATTCTACAAAATGACCAAATTACCCTCAAAAGTTCACGGGGCTTATTTGATTGAAACAACTGTCTTTATATGTTCAAATTATATTTCTTGAAATTCAATCTATGTCTCTCTCTTCCCTCCAAATCCTAAGAAATGCCTCTTCTCTCTCTATTACCATTGCTACATCTACCTCCACCATCAGCATCATCGGAGATTAATTTAGAGTGCTGCTATTAACACCCCATCAATTATTTTGGACCTCCTATTTTTTAGCTTTTTTTTATTATTTATTATTACAATAATAACCTTAAATGAAATTACTAAAAACGATATCAATAATTTTGGGATACCCCATCTCACAGTTAAGCTCACACACTCATTACATCATAAGTTAAGGTTTATGAGAGCACCTACCTCCATCACCACTCATCTATCTTCCTCAAATCCCACCTTTAAAATCTACCCACCCTCAAAACCTTGAAAATTGTTTGGCGGCAATGGTGGCAACAATTTGATTACTTACATTTTTCCGACAATGACAATAAGGCCTCGTTTGGGAACCCTCCCTTTTAGTCAAAAAGTTACTAAATTAGTCAAAAAGCCAATAATCCATACCAAAAAGTCAAAGATTCTCTTTTCTCTCTACTTTTTGCACATCTTTTCGTAAAAAGTCAAAAATTCATCCCAAACATACTAATTTTTTTTATCTCATATTTTAAGCCAATAGCCAAAAAGTTACTAAATTAGTCTGTTCCCAAACGGGGCCTAAGTGAAAATTTTTTGGCAACCACAACTCCATGATACAAGAGGAGTACAACAATAACAACTCAGAGAAGGTTTATAATTTTGATGGTGTTCTTAGCTCAGAGGAGATTGATCTTATAATGGTAAGTTTCTTGACAAAAAAAATGAAAAAAATAATAAAAATTGTTTGCCATTTTTTCAGGACTAAACGCCCGAACATATGACCAAAATTCAGGCCCAAACATTGCTTATTTTTGTTCGAGAATAGATAATTGAATATTGCTTATTTGTTTAGGAACATATAACCAAACATTATTCATATGTTCGGACTTGTTTTACCGATTACATTTTGAAATTTAATTAAAAGTGGTAATAGAAAAAAAAATCAAATACATTCACAAACCTCATAAAGTGGGTGAGGTTTTGAGTGCAGTTCAATTGTTTGTAAAATTCGCGAGACGGATATTGCTGTTGACAAACTGCTGGAGAAACGAACCAGAGATAATCGGATCGTCGATGGAAAAGTAGAACACCACACTATGCTGGTCTCAGACAAGGACTTGGAGATTGACTGAGAGTATTAGTCAGAAGATGTTAGGGTTTTGTAGCTACTTATAGTGAATTTTTTATTTTTGATTGCAATGCTTGTGGCTTTGGATCTAAAAAGTTAAGATTTGCAAAGATTTTATGGTAGATTTGGAACAAAACATTCTTGAACACGCTGGATCTAACTATTTTCTTATGATTTTTGTTTTGTACAAACATATATTAGAAGCTTAAGAGAGCTTCAAGCACAAATTGTTTTGTACAAACTCAAATATGTCGATCTCATCTCTCTCTTTATATATATATATATATATATATTTGAGCTCAAATCTATATTAGATCTGCTGTTGATGAAGATGATGACGATGATATGTTTTTCTTTTTTTCTTCTTTATTATCTATGTTGATGGTTGATTGTTGGTTGTTGTGGTTGTTATTGCTATTGTTATTAATGATGCTGATGATGATGATGATAATGAAGCATATTGGAACATATAGGAGGTGAGAGAAAATGATTCTAATAGATAGTGAATTCATATGATAAATATATTGCAACAGATAGGGGGAGGAAGAAAAAGATTCCAACAGATAGTGGATTCATAAACAAATATTTTTGACAAATACAAAAAAAAATAATAAAATTGACCAAATAATTTTTTTTTGAATAGTAGATATCATTTGTTCAAAATGAAAATTTAAATAGATAAATTTAAAATTAGAATTTCAACTGTGCGAGAGAGAAAGAGAGAGAGAGAGGTGTAGCAAAATTTTATACAGATCAGAGGAAAATTTGAACAGATTGTTAAAAAACAGTCAACAAATTAATTAAGAGATAAAATTAAAAATAAAATATCTTCTAAAATTAACAAAAGAATTTCTCACCAAACTATTTTATAAATCATAAATTTTTCACTAATAAAAAATATTCACTAGACCTAGAATCTTATATCATTACTAAGTCATTTTTGTAAAACTTTTTTTTAATAAATTTTGTATGTATAAATCATTTTCAAAACTGATATATATTGCCGTGTGACTTCCATGATAGGTACACCCTAAGTCAAAGTCAAGCCAACTTTGTCCCCTTACGTAGACTTCTATTGGGCCATACAAAAAAATATCTGTTAGTAAATTGATTTCAAGACCAGGACACCTTGGTCTAACGTAAAAAACGTTTGTCAGACTCACAAAACACAACTCCCACTACTTCTCTGACATGATCTGAATCATTTATATTATTATTAAAAATATAAAAAAAAAATTAAATATAACAATAATTAATATATCAGTCGGGGTTATAAAAGTCCTCCTTTATAAAAGTTTTAAACAATTTTCTATATATATATACTAGTTTAAAAAGATTTGTGCAAGACACGAGTTATTATTACAATATATTTAAGTTTTGTATTTTAATAATTTTTTAAAAATTAAAATATTATTCTATGAAATTAAATAAAATAAATCATTAGATATATAATAAAATTATGTAATATGATATATATTATTTTTTGATTTATTATACACCTAATGATGTAGATACTAATTCTATTACTATATCATTTTGAGTGAATTTATGAGTATTTAACATTTTTCTTAATTTATAATATATATATATATATATATATGGTGTATAACTTTTCTCAGCCGATAAATATAAAACACATACTAAGGCTTCGTTTGGGAGCAAACTTTTTTAATAACTTTTTGATTAAAATATGATATAAAAAAAACTAATGTGTTTGGGATGACTTTTTGATTTTTTACGAAAAGATGTGTAAAAAGTAGAGTGAAAATGAAATCTTTGATTTTTTTGTATAGGTTGTTGGCTTTTAAGTTTTTTTAGTAACTTTTTGACTTTTTGACTAAAATCACCGCTTGCCAAACGAGACTTAAGATAATTCTCCTATCTAAAAAAAACTATTAAAATAATTCATTGAACTAATAAAGAAGCAGAAGAAAATATATATATATACAAATGACTAATTTTATTAATACATAAATCATACTCGTATAACGAATGACCAATTTTATTAGTAAGTAAATTAATAATTTTTAATGATATGAAAAATATTTTTTAATTAACTATTTTGTTAATAAATAAATCATTAACTCAATTAACAGTTTTTAATGATATGAGAAATATTTTTCAGTAAACAATTTTGATAATTTATTATTGTATAGGAGAATAGTTTTTTTCCTTGAGTACTGTGTTAAATTACAATTTATAACAAAAGATAGTTGTAATTTCTAATATTATAAAACCAATTAATATTTTAAACAAACCTTATAGGTGTATTTGTAATTTATTAAAAATAAAAAATTACATTTTATAATTGACTAAAAATGTTTGTATAATTACCAAAAAAACCTATTTCATAATTGATCAAGAATGTTTACATAATTACAAAAATTCTTGTTTCATAATTGACCAATAATATTTGCGTAATTATGAAAAATCTTCACTCAACATATAGGCTACCATTAATAAATTATTTAAAATAAAAAGAAAAATAAATAAATAAATAAATAAATTTCAAGCAGTTAAACTGTTCTCATATATAGATATATATATATATATATATAATGTTTTTCTATTTTGTAAGTAGCACATTCTAAGATTTTTCTTTTTTTAAAAAAAAGAAATCACATCAATATTTATTTTCCATTTATATATAGAGTTCCACATAAATTCAAACCAAATTTAAATTATATTAACTTTACTGGGATTTTAATGGAGAAATACTTCTTTTAATATATTTTTCACCATAAATTGAGATAATCCACAAATCCAATACCAATTTCTTATGAAGTCTATTTGAGAAATATTTCTTTTACAAACCCAATTTGAGTTTTATATGAAATTTAACTACAAATTTTATATGGATTATACTTTGATTGTGCAAAATCTATACTATATTATTTTATATAATCACAATTCACAGGAGAAAAAACTTGCACAACAATAATTCTCTCGAAGAATCTCTGAAGTTTGGATTTACTACTTGAGTTACTTTTTCAATTACTGAATAGTAAGTTCTTTTATATTTTGACATTATATTATAAATAGTTAATCTCTTCACGCATTAAGATATATTTATCGTTTGGATGTTTTCATTTATTTTTTCTTTTTGAGTTTAGATATTGTTATGAGATTCTTTATTGGTTAGTCGTTGTTGAATTTATTTATATAGTTTATATTTTAATTTAATTAAGAGTTTTTATTTTATAATTTTATATTTTGAATATATATCATATAAAATCATTATATGATAATTCAATTGCAACATATTTATATTTAATTTTTACAATAAATTTTATATAGTTTGTATTTCTACATATTTTTATTTCCCAAATGAATATAAAAGAAAAATAAATAGTTAGAATTAATTTTGATTTTATGTTACTAATTTTTCTTCTAATTTAACTGTTATTTTTAATATCAAAATGAGTATTTATTTTACTATTTTATAATTTAATATATATCATACAAAATTATTATATGATAATTATACTTTTATAATACAATAGAACTAAAATTATCAAAATACACAAAAAATTTAACTGAAATTAATATATATAAGTATTGAAGTAACACTTTTATAGAATGATAGTGCCAATCAAAATAAATAATTAAAATTATACTCTAATTTTAATTTTAAATTAAAATGAAAATGAAAATTATTCTTTTATAACACAAATCGTACCATCAATTTTTATTTTTACTTTTAATCTTTAAATAACATATGCTTTGCACATGTCAACTGTTAGTAGAATAATTAAATGTATGTTCTAAAAAGTATATAAGCCCTTCAATGATATAATTAAGATATGTGCTAATTGAATAATATGTTTGGGTAAATTATACTCACTTTTATTAAGATTTATAAAAAAATACATTTAATCACACACATTTGACATAATTATACAAACTTCTCTTTTAGTATGATTAATATAGTTAATATAATTGTATAAAGAAAAAGAAAAGAGATAGAGAATAGAAAATTTCTATTTATTAATAATGTTGTGTTACAATACAATAAAAGCCCTATGGTTCGTTTAAAATGTGGATTGACTTTTAATTTTTTGACTATTTTAGTATGGGATTAAAAAGTCTCGTTTAGGAAGATTTTTTTAGCCTTTTGACTTTTGTAAGAGAAAAAATGAAGTGATTATAGTTTGAATGTGAAATTTTGTCTTATTATTTCTTTTAGTCTATTTTTTTTTTTTTTGCTATTTTAACTAAAATGTCCCAACTTTTTTCTTCCCAAACAAGCTCTATATAAGGTGAATAAAAGTAGGCAACAAGAACCTACCCTAAAGGAAGTCCTCAATAAAAAGAAGAAAAAAGATTGAGAGTTTTAAATTAAGAGGTTTAATCAGTGTGTTTTGTTTGAGTTTTTTGAATTAAGTTTTTTGAAAATTGAATTTTTTGGTTTTTGTATTTTTTTTTTTGTTTTCAGTGAATATTTTTAAAATTTTAAACATTTTTGAAATTTTTTTAGATGCACCTTATTTAGATGTATCTAAAAAGTAAAAAAAATTTGAAAAAATATTTTAAAAAATTAATAAATACATAAAAATATAAAAAATGTACTGAATTCTCGTATTTCTTTTTTGTATTTTTGTTATTTAGTAAATTTTTAAAAGGTTTTTTTCATAATTTTTTTACTTTTTAAATACATCTAAGTTAGGTATGTTTGAAAATAAAATAAAAAATTACTTAAAATATTAAAAAATTCAGTAAAAATAAAAAAAAAACATGAAAAATAAGAAAGTAGAATTTTTTGAATAGTGTTTTTAAAAAATTAAAATTTAATTAATGTGTAAATTTTTTGTGATATGATATTTTGATTTTTTTTTTTTTTTTTTTTTTAAAATCCTACATTATTAATATTCTTTTAGAACTTTCAAATTAAAAGGGAGAAATATACTAACAACCTTAGATCTGAGGTCAAATAAATGCCACTCAATCTAATGATAATGGTACGGATATACAACATAAACAAAGATAAATATATACATTTTAATACAAAATAGATGGTGATATTATTTTTTTTTACTTGGACCACTAACAGATTATTAATAAAAAAAATTCAATGCCATGTAAATTAAAATATTCAAAAAAATCAATATTATTATATCAAAATATAAAATTAATTATATTTTTTTCGAAATTCAAACGCGATTAACGTAATTTAACACTATTTATTTATATAAGTTGACGTGGACTCCACTAATTTCTCATCTTTGTTTTTCCTTTTTCACATTTTCTCCTTCCACACACACTCTCTCCCATGCAATAGAGGTTGTACCTTTGCCCTTGCCCTCGCCCTCTCTCTCTCTCTCTCTCTCTCATATTAATATACGCTCTTTAAAGCTAACACATCAATTAATAAACTTCATTTTTGAGTCATTTTAAAAATCCCAATTGTACAAAACAATCCCCCATTATTGTTGTTGTTCTTAACTGCCGTAGTTATTATCCTATTTAAGTAATATTATTTTATTTAAATTACATATTATTTTATTACATTACTTTAAATTCAATCCATATCTAACTCATATTTGATAAAAAGTCAAAAAATACACTTATTTAGATCATTCCTGTAACAACCCTCGTACTGATTATCGATGAACTGCTGAATTAGCTACTGGTTACTGTTAAACAGAACTGATAATGACTGATAATTGAATTAACTGAAGTACTGAATGGACTGATTGAGATCGAAACTGAAATTGAATAAATTTATCTATTGAATTGCATATTGCATCTGTTTGATTGATTGATTATCTGTTTGAATTCGTATGTTTAAACTGCTAATTGAAGGCCTTATCGGCGGCCGAATTAGAAACCGTTTAGAGTTTTGGAGTCAGTAGAATATTTGTGATTTAATGGTATATTTATCTGAAAATTGATTATGAATGATTAAATTAGATTTAAACGAATTAATTGTCAAGTTAGGCTTAATTACCAAATTGCCATGTGAGTGGCCCATTTGTTTATTATTATTGGAGAACCTTATTACACTTAACAAACAATTGATCAGCCATATTCTTGCATTCCAACCGACCAAACATAGAGAGAGTGAGGAAGGAGTGCTTTCATCTTGTTCATTAGAGAATTGCTAGAAGAACTTGAGGATTTATCACATAGATTGCTAGATTGAGCTTGCAAGACTTGTAATTGAAACTCTAGGTAAGAAATCCACCTTCTTCTTGTTGTCTTTGAGTTCTATCTTGCATGTATCATGATAATAGAGAAGTCAAGACATGAATTTGCTCATATATGTTAAATTGGAACTCTATTGTTGCATGCATGATTGAATTGCTGCATTTTGAAGTTGAATTCATGGTAGATTGTACATGCATGTCCATGTTTAAGCTAAGTCCATGTTTTCATTTTGATTTCCAACTACTGAGCTCATTAGAGCAAGATTTGAACCTTGAATTTGGTTAAAAACTCATGCATTGCATGTTTGGCAATTGTTCTTGAAAATGGGTTTGAATTTTGGATTTAATTGACTCACCTTTGGGGCTTGAATTCATAAATTGGCTTTTGAAACTTGTTATACATTGTTTTGGGATGTATTTTCCAGAATTTGAGCCCAAGAGGTCGAGTATTGAGTTGAGAATGCTTGGTTTGAGCTTGGGAGGCAAATCTGGAAATTCCAGATTTGGCTTCTTCGCTCGAGCGAAGGATTCCTCGCTCAAGCGAGAACCCTTTTATTCAAGTCTCCGCTCGAGCGAACATCGAGCGTGGTATCGCGCGTAAAAATCCAACAACCAGTACTTTTTCATTTCATCAGACCGCTTGAGCAAAGGAATTCTCGCTCGAGCGAATCCTTTGATTTTGGAATCTCGCTCGAGCGAGCATCGAGCGAGTATCGCGCGTAAAAATCGAGCATCCAGTACTTTTACTGTTTCATCAGACCGCTCGAGCGAAGGATTGTTCGCTCGAGCGAATCCTTTGATTTTGCAACCTCACTCGAGCGAAGGAAGGCTCGCTCAAGCGAGACCCCTGTTTTTAGCAACTTTTGAAAAATGCCTTCCAACTGTATTTTTGCATCCTCATCCCATCCTAGGCATTCTTAGGCCTAGTTTTAGGCATCTTAATGAGAATTTAGACATAGAACCACACCGAGGAAATTTAGGGATTTAATTATCAACCTTTCCAACTGTGAAACTTAGTGTGTGTTCTATTTGTTAACTGTTTAGGGTTGGCTCTCGGGGACGCGCTCTAGCTGCTATTAGCCCAATCTCTGTGAGTAACAATTGTGTAAAGATATGTTCAAAATGGTTATCTTTTGAATACTGAACTGAACTGTTTATTGAACTGATATTGTTTACTGAATGAATGTATGTCCTGTATTCTGAACTGTATTGTGGCATCCTTAGCACTTACTGTTTACTGTTACAGAGCTCTGTCGGTTCCCTTGTGGAACCATACTGTTTACTGATTGATGGCCATCATTACTGTTGGGTCTGTTAAGACCCGGTCCTTTTGGACCTACTGTTTATAGGCTAATGGATGTACCACATATGACTGATTGACTGAAATACTGAAAGACTGAAATACTGTTTAATGAACTGATTTCATTACTGTAAGGACATTCATTCATAACCTCTTTACGCATTATGTTATTCACTGGGCTTTAGCTCACTGTTTATATATATGTAGGTTCTCAGCAGCCAGACCGGAGCTAGGAGCGTGGGTTGGTCCCCAGTTTTGTCAAGCCAGCCTATGTGCCTCACTGTGAGGTTTCGAGTTGCCATGCCATGGCTTGGGGTGTTTTTGTGTCCCCATCGGTCTCCTAACTGTTTCACTGTACTGTTACCGAAGGATTTGATCCCCGTACTGAATGGTTGTAAATGATTATATAGATTGTACTGTTTTGAACCGTATGAATGTAAAAAAATGTTTTTGGCATACAGATTTTCACAGCTCAATGGACACTAGTTACTTACTGTATTGGCTTCCGCCAGACTGCTTAACTGCTTTTACTATTCAAGAGCCTTCGATAATCTCGGATTCTTGGCGATTCTGATGCTAAACCCATAGGGCCGGGTTTGGGTCGTGACAGAGTGGTATCAGAGCGATACTTAACCACGAGTTATACCGCACACACGTGTCCAAACGAGCTATAGGGTGTCCTAGAAAAGCAATTAGGGCATCTCATGAACTTGAAAAGTGTGTGCTTATAACTGACTGATTACATGTTAAAATGTTAAACTGTTTAATTATATAACTGCTTATCATGATAACTGTTATAACTGCTTATAGTGAAATGGATAACGCAAACACTGCAAATGAACCTGAATCATCATCCTCTGAGGCCAGAATGGCCAGACTTGAACAAATGATGGGACTGATAATTGAAAGACTAGATCAACAACCGAACCAACAGCCCCCACCTCCTCCTCCTCTGGCGCAACCGGAACAGAATGTACAGAATGTGAATGCTAATGAGGTGGACATTATTGCATTGACTCAGAAATTCAGCAAGATGAAACCGCCATCCTTTCAGGGAGGCTTAGAACCGCTAAAGGCTGAAGCTTGGGTTCTTGAGACAGAAAAATTGTTTGAAATGTTTCCGTGCTCCGAAGCCAATAAAGTACTATTAGCAACCTTCACCCTTCAGGAAAAAGCAAGAAGGTGGTGGATGTTGACCCGCGATGCGAATACTATTGTAACTTGGGCTCAGTTCAAGGAGTCCTTCTTTGAAAAATATTTTCCCCAGTGCATCAGAGATAGAAAAGTGACTGAGTTTGAACAGCTGAGACAGGGCAAAGTGTCAGTTGCAGAGTATGAGAAGAAATTTACTGAACTTGCTAGGTATGCACCACACATGGTGGACACCGATTATAAGAAGGCCAGGAGGTTTGAAGGCGGCCTTAGTGTTGCTATACAGGACCGAATAAATGTTTTGAAACTGCCAACTTTTGTGGGTGTTCTCGACCGGGCATTGATGGCCGAGACGAATATTGCAGCAGTGAAACAATCTGAAACGCCAACAACTGAGTGGCAAGGAAAAAGGCAGGGTTTCAAATTTAAGAAAGGCAAGCATAACCCAGCAACCAAGAAACAGAATACGGGGTCGACGACTAGCTGACCAAGGAGTGGGTTTACTCCACCCTGCTCCGTATGTGGTAATAAGCACAAAGGGGTTTGCTACCAGATTTCTGGAGCTTGCTTCAGTGTGGCAAGGTGGGCCACATGATTAAAGACTGTCCCTCTGCCCGCATAAGCCAGAGTAAAGCACTGCGCAGTGAAGCGTCACCGCAACACCAAAACCGAACCCAGAGCTTGGGAAAGAGCCTATGAGGCGGGGCAGTGTTCGCCCTAATCTAGTACGGAGACGTGCAAAACTCGAGATCATGTGTCAGGTATCCTCTCTATCTGTGCTCAAAATGCTTATGTATTGATTGATTCGGGGTCTACACACTCATATGTATCGCATGCTTTTTCGCGTAAATTGAATAGACCCTTAGAATCCATGAATTACTTGTTAGCCGTACCATCACCTGTTGGGGGATCCATGACATGTGCATATATGTATCCTGCTTGTGAGATTATTGTTGGGGATATGCATCTATTTATTGATTTACTGCCATTGAATATCGATCACTTTGATGTAATATTGGGGATGGATTGGTTACAAAAATATCATGCTACTATCGATTGTGTAACAAAACAAGTAGTTTTCCGTCCACCGGGTTTGCCTGAATTTGTGTTTAATGGGAGTGGAGTAGTACCTCCTCCGTATCTGATTTCTTCTGTGAAAGCTGTTAAACTGATTAGAAAGGGGTGTAAAGGATATCTGTGTTCAGGTCTGTTCAGATTCGCTAATGATAATGTTAAAACTGATGTGAATTGCATTCCTATAGTTAGAGAATTCCCAGATGTATTTCCAGATGATCTACCAGGGGATTTGATTGACAGAGAGATTGAATTCACCGTTGACGTAGTTCCGGGTACACAACCAATATCTAAAGCTCCTTACAGAATGGCCCTAACTGAACTGAAAGAACTGAAGGTATAATTGCAAGAGTTGTTAGACAAGAAGTTCATCAGACCTAGTACTTCACCGTGGGGTGCACCTGTTTTGTTTGTGAAGAAGAAAGATGGCTCACTGAGACTGTGCATTAATTATCGTGAATTGAACAAGGTAACCGTAAAGAACAAATATCCATTACCGCGTATTGATGACCTGTTTGATTAGCTACAGGGTGCACAGGTGTTTTCCAAGATTGATCTCAGGTCGGGGTATCACCAACTGAAAGTTAAACCAGAAGATGTTGATAAAACTGCTTTCAGAACGAGGTGTGGCCACTTTGAATTTTTAGTTATGCCGTTCGGAGTCACGAATGCCCCTACTGCATTTATGGACCTCATGAACAGAATTTTTAAACCATACCTTGATGATTTCGTTGTGGTATTCATTGATGACATATTGATCTATTCTAAGACTGTAGAAGAACATGAACATCACCTAAGACTTGCCCTGCAGACCTTAAGAGAACAGAAACTGTATGCTAAACTGTCTAAATGTGAATTTTGGCTTGATCATGTGATGTTTTTGGGGCATGTTATTAGCAAAGATGGAATCTCTGTTGATCCGCAGAAAATTGAAGCTGTAGTGAACTGGCCTAGACCAACGAATGTAACTGAAGTCCGAAGGTTTTTGGGATTGGCTGGATATTACAGAAGGTTTGTTAAAGATTTTTCCAAAATTGCCTTACCACTGACTCAGTTGACTCAGAAGGGAACACCGTTTGACTGGACTGACCAAAGGGAATCGGCATTCCAAGAGTTGAAAACTCGACTTGTAACTGCACCGATTCTGACTTTACCTTCAGGTACGGATGGTTATACTGTATTTAGTGATGCTTCTCATAAGGGTTTGGGGTGTGTTTTAATGCAGAATGGGAGAGTTATTGCTTATGCTTCCCGACAGTTGAGACCACATGAAAAGAACTACTCGACCCATGACTTAGAACTTGCTGCAGTAGTGTTTGCACTGAAAATTTGGCGTCACTACTTGTATGGAGCAACATGTGAAGTGTATACTGACCACAAGAGCCTGAAGTACTTTTTCACTCAGAAAGAACTGAATATGAGACAGCGGAGATGGCTTGAACTGATAAAAGATTATGACCTACAAATTCTGTACCATCCGGGAAAAGCCAACACCGTTGCCGATGCTTTGAGCCGAAAATCGATTGGGAACTTAGCTTGTTTGCTGACTGGACAGAAGGAGTTGCTTCATGATCTGGAAAAGTCTGAAATTGAAATTGTTTTGAAAGAACAAGGTGGAACCTTAGCTGCTATTTCTGCTCAACCAGCATTGATCGAAGAAATTAAGGAGAAACAACAACTGGATGATCACTTGAAGAAGATTATTGAAGAAATGGATTCAAAACCGAAACTGGGATTCAAATTTGAGAACAATGTATTGAAATTTCAAGAAAGACTGTGTATGCTGAATGACACTGAACTGAAAAGGAGAGTACTGCAAGAAGGCCACAATTCAAAATTGTCTATCCACCCAGGGAACACGAAAATGTACCAAGATCTGAAACAGAATTTATGGTGGTCAGGAATGAAGAAAGAGATCGCTGATTTTGTGTCCAAGTGCCTCCATTGTCAACAAGTCAAAGCGGAACATCAGCGACCCGCAGGCTTACTGCAACCCTTACCCATACCAGAGTGGAAATGAGAGCATATCACGATAGATTTCATTGTTGGATTACCTCGCTCCAGGAAAGATATGGACTCTATTTGGGTTATTGTTGATAGATTGACTAAATCTGCACACTTCCTACCTGTCAAGACAATTTATAATGCGGACAAATTGGCTGTTATCTATATTGACGAAATTGTTAGACTGCATGGAGTGCCTGTGTCTATTGTTTCTGACAGGGATTCGAAGTTTACATCGAGATTTCGCGAGCCTCTGATCGCATTAGTCTTGAATTGAGGCTGAGTAGCGCCTATCATCCTCAGACAGATGGCCAGTCAGAAAGGACCATCCAGACTTTAGAGGATCTACTGAGAATGTGTGTCCTGGATTTTCAGGGGAATTGGGAAAGTCATTTGCCGTTGGCTGAATTCGCCTACAACAACAGCTACCATTCGAGTATTGGAATGGCGCCTTTCGAGGCATTGTATGGCAGAAAATGTAGATCTCCAATTTGCTGGGCAGAAGTTGGAGATGGGCCTTTGCTTGGGCCCGAGATTGTGTATGAAACGACTGAAAAGATAAGACTGATACAACAGAGATTAAAAACTGCACAGAGTAGACAGAAGAGTTATGCAGATATCAGAAGACGGGACAGAGAGTATGAAGTGGGTGATCACGTGTTTGTGAAAGTGACACCAATGAAAGGCCAGACTCGTTTTGGAGTCAAAGGCAAGTTAGTGCCAAGGTATGTCGGACCGTATCAGATTATTGAGAAAATCAATCCGGTGGCGTATCAAGTTGCACTTCCTCCTGAAATGGAGCATATGCATAACGTCTTCCACATTTCGATGTTGAGAGACTATCTCCGGGATCCTTTTCATGTGATTGAGCCTACTCGGATAGTGCTTAGTGATGACTAGACTTACGAGGAACGGCCTATACAGATTGTGAACAGACGGATCAAGAAGCTGAGGAACAAGGAGATCCCACTAGTGAAAGTTGATTGGCAGAACCATGGTGGTGTGTATGCCACTTGGGAAAGGGAAGCTGACATGGCGAAAAGATATCCTGATTTGTTCCCACTGGACCCTGTTTTCTTCCAAACTGAAGGTAACTCGAGTTTAGAGGACTAAACTCCTTATAAGGAGGGGAGACTATAACAACCCTCGTACTGATTATCGATAAACTGCTGAATTAGCTATCGTTCTAAAATGTAATCGATAATGACTGATAATTGAATTAACTGAAGTACTAAATGGACTGATTGAGATCGAAACTGAAATTGAATAAGTTTATCTATTGAATTGCATATTGCATCTGTTTGATTGATTGATTATTTGTTTGAATTCGTATGTTTAAACTGCTAATTGAAGGCCTTATCGGCGGCCGAATTAGAAACCGTTTAGAGTTTTGGAGTCAGTAGAATATTTGTGATTTAATGGTATATGTACGGGGGCGAAATATCCTTTGCTCTCCGTACGCCTTGAACGTCAAGCTTCTGGTGACGGCGCCTACCTCTGCAACACAAAAATGGTGAGCTGCCGGGCGGTGATGTGCCGGAAAGACCATCCGACGATCAAGTTAGTTCTCTAAGGAAGAAGACAATGAGAAGAGAGAGAGCGCTTGTGAGAGTAAGTTCGCATACCATGAACGTTTGTCTTCCTTCTCTATATCTAAGCTGGCCACGCAGCTCTGAGATCGTGCACGCACCACCTCTGTTGTCCTCCCCTGGACAGGTGGCAGTGCTCGCCCCTCACCGCCTTACACGTGTAAAGGTCTTTTCCTCCTACCAGTACATGCAGAACTGCTCAACGGTATTGAGGCGTGGGTGAAGCAGATGCCCTCTCGTTCACGCTATTGGCCCAGGTGGCACTCTTAACCGGAGTACCACGACCGGCCTAACACTTGTGGAAAATCGCCATCACGCGCCATCAACCACGCTATGAGCTACCGACTTATTACCCGGAAATAGATGAGAGTCTGACCATCGGGACCGAACTATTATTGGTCGATTCTCATGATCAATCGGTTGAGAGGCATGCCGGCCTCCAACCGTTCTTCTTCCAATCTCGGTCACGGGGAGCCGCTCATTGACTGATCGGGCCTGGGTGCACCAACTCCGATCGCGCAGACGGCGTAGCTCGGGTTGCCACTTATCTCGGTTAACCGCTACCTAGGGCTTCTATCAGTGAGTACGGGGAATAGTTCGGCTGACCACAGACGCCCGGCCGGTCAACTCCTCCGACAGCGCTAGTCATACTACCGACCACGTCAAGCGTCAAGTTAGCAAAGCGCCGTGCAATCTGTCAAGTTGAGCTCGGCCGTACTACTCGGTGCGAATCTCCCCTCTCAATTGCCCCTTAAACCCATCCGAGTCATCGTGATCGGGTTTACCAACGTGTCCGAGCCATGATCGAGTTGCACCCTCGCCAGGCCGAGCTAGAATAGGGCAACGCTTGTCGCCGTGCAATGGTTGAATTGGGAACACTTCCGCGGTCGAGCAAACTGAATTGGCCGGCGATTACCACCGCTGTCCCATCAAAGGTCGTACAACCGTACTGACAGCCGCGTTGCCAGTGCCACGTGTCACCAGGCCACTGGGTCGTGCTGCCAGCCGTCTGGCACGCGCAGAGTTCAAACGGCGCAGCCGTTTGGGTTTTCCCCCACTCTTTAAACCCCATACGAAGGGTTTTAGACCCTTCACTATTCATCTTCTCTCTCAGACGCCCCCCAAACCCTAGCCTCCAAAACCTCTGAGAAGCTGCCGCTGTCCTCGCCCATTGTTGTCGTTTCCAGCACTACACCCAAGCTCGAAGGCCCCACCTCATTATTCATTCGTTTCTGGTAAGCTCTCTAAACCCCTCTTCCTTGCCTTTCACCTGCTGTTTTCATGCTTGTTCTGCGTCTTTGCTCCATTGTTCTCTATATTTTTCCTTTGTTTGGGACCATTAGATCTGGCAAACTCTAGGAAAATGAGAATGGTAGAGTAGGGGGGCTCTTCGTGCCCCTGTTTTGCCTTAGGTTGAGTGAGTGAGCCACGAACCTAGGAAGAACTGGATGAATTAGACGAATACTGGGTAAAACCGAGCAAAAAGCTCATTTAGATCCGCCATTAGGGATGTAGCCGAGCGAAAACAAGTTTGTGGCTTCTCGTAGGGGCTGCAACCGGGCTGTGTGCCACATTAGATAGGCGAGTAGAGTAAATCGAACTAAAACACGGAAACTGCGGCCTAACACCTTAACCGAGCTGAGTGGTCAAACAGATCCATCATTACATCTCCACCGAGCTAAAACTTGTGGTCTCTACTTCTAACCTCAACTGGACTGAAGCCCCGTCTCGAACCTTGACCGAGCTGAAAACCAGATAGATCTTTGAATTGGTCTTGACCGTGCAATAAATGAACTAGAAGGATTTAAGCACATGTAGTTAAACCGAGCTGAGACTGATCCAAACACCAAATCCTTCCCTGAGCTATTTCCATTTGGAGCCGCGCAATATCTGCTGTGCTAACCCTTGGCCTTTTTCAATATGCAGAACAAGTAGGACCGACCAAGTCCTTCGGCGTTATAACTGGTGGAGCTCAAAGACCGAGCAACCACAACAACCGTTTCGGCCGATTTAGCAAATAAAACCGAGATACAATACATCAAAATAAAATCGAGATGGGCAAATACCGCTTTAGGGTTAGCTCGCCCGGGGCGATGGTGGAGTTTCGAGAGGAGTACAATATTCCTGACAACGTCGTCCTAGAGCTCGGCAAGAAGGGAGATACTCCTTGGGGGGACCTAAACCGGTGCCCCTTCACGGTCGTGCCTATTGTTGAAGGAGGGTTGCGTTTTCCCGTGCAACCCTTGATCTGCGAATTTTTGCGGCAGACAAGGCTTTGCCCAACCCAGGTCTCAAATAACACATATAAAATAATAAACGGCGTCGCCGAGCTGAACCGAAGGCTCGGTCTTAATCTCGGCCTCGCAGAGATTTTCCATCAATACAGCCTCAGCCGAAATAAAAGTGGGTTTTGCTGGTACCTCAAAGTTAAGAAGGGCCGAGCAAAACTCATCGAAGGCAACCCGGACAAAGAGGCCAATGATGACGACTTCCTCTAGGTGTCCGGTAACTATGAGGACACCGAGGCGCCCATACCGGGCTGGTATATTAGAAAGGATTTCGGTAGCGCTGGTAAGTGGTCCGTCCGACCGTGCTATTTTCATTCTGCATTTCATTACTGTTATTTGGCACCGATCTGACACTTGTCTTTTTCTACAGATAAGTACCTTGCAGCGGACTACCGCCAGGCCAACCCCGAAGCGATCCGAGCTCTACTCCAAGTTCCTGAGGAAGAGAGAGAAGCGTCAAAACTGCTCGGCTTCGAGCAAACATATCACTACCAAGCGCTGTGCAAAAGTCGCGTGACTGACTTTCTGCGCGCTCCATCTCCAGAGCCAGATCCAAATCTACCGCCGATCAGATTGGTTCCGCTCACCGCCGAGTAAGAGATGGCGAAAATCCGAGCTATCAAGTCCATGATCACTGGGGACGAAGGCGAATCCCAACCTCCAGAAACCACCGGGGGAACATCTTCCACCCCCGCCGGGCAAAAAGAAGGGGCGGTACTCGCCCTTGCCAGCGAGCAACAGGCTAGCCGGGCAAGGAAGAGGCCAAGAAAGGAAAAGGCCGGCCAGAGCCTTGTTGATGAAGATTCCACAGAAGTCACCTCCACCGAGCTGGGCGACCGGCCAGCGACCCGCAAATCCAGGGCAAGGGCCTCTTGCCCGATGCAGGCGCCCGAGTTTGTCTACCAGGGCCGTGCAGTCTCTGCCGAAGACTCGGTCGACGCGGACAAGGAGTACTCGCTTGGCTTTAATATGACCAAGGGGTTAATCCTGCCCGCCGATATGAAAAAGCACGACGAGCTATCTGACCTCAAGGTCCTTCGCTCGGCGGCGAAAGACATCGTGCTGGTAAGTTCTCCACCTTTTTCTTCAAGTTATTGTTCGATTTTTTGCTCGGTTTTCTCATGCTTGATTTCGCGCTCGTTTTCAGGCCGCGCAAAAGAACTACTTGGCGCACGACCGTATGATTAAGCTGCGTCAGAGTCTCCGAGATGCTATCACCGAAAACAAGACACACGTGGCCGAGATAGCAAAGCTCAAGGCTGCGCAAGAGGAGGTTGCGGCCGAGCGGGATGCGTTGAAGCTGAAGGTGGACCGAGCTGATGCGAACAAGAAAGAGGCCGCGAAGAAAGCTAAAGCTCGGTACCTTGCCGAGCTCAGAAAGCTGCGGGATGCCCACAAGGACGCGATGGACAAGGCGGTCGAAGAAGCGGAGGACCGAGGATACAAGCAGGGGGAAACAACCTACGAGCGGCAGGTCCAAGCGACCAAGGGCATCTTTTTCCAGTGCGGCTGGAAGGCCGCCGTGGAAAAAGTTGGCCTTGGCCAGGATTCTGAGATGTTCAACAATCCGCCCCCTGCTTATATCCCGGTCTATATGCTAGCTTACTCCAAGGCCGAATAGAATCGTCTGATAGCAGAGGCAAGGATAGAGGCTGAGGAAGAGGTCGCCACCGAGAAAGAAGCCGAGCAAACTCCACCTGAAGCATCCCAAAATGCTGAGGATGAAGTGATTGATCGGGAGGTCGTCTCGGTGGAAGGCACTGACAACGAGGCCGAGGAAATCCTGCCCGAGCAAACTGTCCCGAGCGCCGAGTTAACGGTGGAGGCGGCTGACCAAAACCTTGATTTGGACTAAAGATTACACTTTTCGCTTTTCTTGCTTTTCCTCTTCTTTTTTTTTGCAATGTAACCGGGCAATGCCCCTACCTTGTACTGGATTTCTTCTATTAATGAAATGTCAAACTTTTTGCTCGTACATCTATTGTTTCTGTTCGGCTCGTGTAATTTCGAAGTTCTTACTCACACTTTAATTAACTGATAGGTCGGCGAGACCGCACAGATAGTCGCCTTCATATAACCTTGTAATTCCTCGATTTCCAAATAAAATGATATTTTGTACTCGGCCGAGCAAAAATCCACTTGGCCTTGTTCGGTTGACAACGCCTATTCGGCCGAGCAAAAACTGCCCGCCTGTTTAATCTGCCAATATTTCTTTTCGGTCGAGCAAATTCAGCTTGGCCTTATAATTGCTGGGCAAGACACCAGCATTGCCAATTCCGCCGAGCAAAATCAGCTCGTTTCTCATATTGGACAATTCACCAACATGCTAGAAGGGCCGAGCAAAACCAGCTCGGCTCGTACATTGGGCAAAACACCAATGTTTTAGTTAGGTTGGTCATGCCGCCAACATTCCCTTCGGGCGAGCAAAACCAGCTCGGCCCCAATGCGCATTGTTCCATACGCAACTGTTTGTGCGGTCTGCTTCCATTCCGAGGAAAACAGTCCGGTTGCTTTTAGGTCAGTTCTTGCCCCTAGCATCCATAATGGCCTTTTGTGTCTTAAGGTTGGCTGCGTTCCACGGTCTGGGGACAGCCCTGCCATCTAGGTCCTCCAGATGGTATGCCCCTTGCCAGCGTGACCAACCACCTTGTATGGTCCTTCCCAATTTGCACCGAGCTTGCCTTCGCCAGGGACCACTGTGTTACCAAGCACCTTCCTGAGGACCCAATCCCTAATCTTGAATAGCCTAGGGTGCACTACCTTGTTGTATTTTTTAGAGAGTTCCTGCTGATAGGCCGCTATATGGATCAATGCGCGTTCTCGTCTTTCCTCAGCAAGGTCCAGCTCTAGTGCTACGGTCTCATTGTTCAAGTCCGGTTAGAAACTTTCTGAGCGGATGGTTGGCATGCCAATCTCTAATGGGATAACGGCCTCCATACCATAAGCCAAAGCGAACGGTGTTTCTCCGGTCGACCGTCTTGGCGTAGTGCGGTATGCCCATAGCACATTAGGAAGCTCTTCAACCCACTTTCCCTTTGCCTTCTCAAGCCGCTTCTTTAACCCATCCAGGATGGTCTTGTTTGAGGCCTCTGCTTGACCATTCGACTGAGGATAAGCCGGGGTCGAATTGTAGAACTCAATCTTCAACTCTTCGCAAAATCCGCGAAAGAGTTTCCCATCGAACGCCATTATCTGATATGAGCGCCCTAGGTATACCGAAGCGAGTGATCACATTTTTCCAAACAAATTTCTTAACGTCTTTCTCCTTAATAGTTGCCAGCGGCTCCACCTCCACCCACTTGGTGAAATAATCAGTGACGGCGATGAAAAACTTGCGATTGCCCGGTGCGACTGGGAGCGGTCCAACAATATCCAATCCCCAGAGTGCGAACGGCCAAGGACTTATGAGTGAGAGTAACTCTCTTGCTGGCTAGTGGATCTGGTGAGCGAATTTCTGACATTTTTCACATCGGCGAACGTATTTCTGCGCGTCCGCCGGCATACATGGCCATCAATAACCCTGCGAGATTGCTCGATAGGCTAGAGATCTACCCCTAGTATGGCTGCCGCAGATGTCTTCATGGATCTCATAGAGGAAGCCTTCCACCTTAGAGGGGTGGACACACTTCAAATACGGCCCTGTGAAAGATTTCTTGTACAAGGCTCCGGAAGGTGAGAGCCAAAACCGCTCTGACTTTGCTCGGATCTTGTGGACCGCCTTTTTTTCTTCTGGTAGAATTCGATCTTTCAAAAAGGCAATGATGGGGTCCATCCAGGAAGGTCCCAAGTCAGTGCAGAGTACCTCAGTTGCTTCTGGTTCCTCAATGCTCGGCCGGGTAAAAATTCAATCATCAAGGGATTGGGAAAGGTTGTTTGAGTGGAAGCGAGACCGGCCAATTCATCGGCCGTACTGTTTCCTTCGCGGTTGATCTGTTCAACTCTGATGGCATCGAACTTCTTGACTTCTGCTCGCACCAGCGCCTGATACTTGGCCATTCTTTCATCTTTGGCCTCGTACTCCCCTGAGACTTGATTGACCACCAGCTTTGAGTCATTGAACACCATAAGGGCTGTGACCTTCATTCTCAGAGCGCTCCTTAGACCGGCGAGGAGGGCTTCATACTCCGCCTCGTTATTGGATGCTGGGAAGCCAAGCGTAATTGCTTGCTCAATAGTCAGCCCATCTGGCAAAGTTAGCACAATTCCCAGCCCTGCCCCATGCCTATTGGACGCCCCATCGACGAACAACTTCCACATCTCGCCAAGAAACAGCTTCCAGCAATCAGACGGATTCTGGGAGCTTTTTAATTCCAAGTCTCTGGTAGGCTCAATCTGGTCTCCTTGCACGCCTTTGCTGGGTTCTTCTTTCGATGAGACGTTGGCTCTTGCAATTTCGGTTAAGCTTTGCTCTTCTTTCGCTCGCGAGCCATCGCATACCTCTGTTGCCAGAACTCTGGGTTGTGCTAAATCCACGTCAACCAAATCAACCGGACAGACAGGATGCGTTCCTGGGGCAAATTCCGCCACAAAATCTGCAAGGGCTTGAGCTTTGATTGCGGTGCGCAGTCGGAACTTAATGTCATATTGGCCTAATTCCACGGCCCATTTCAGAATTCTCCCAGTAAAGTCCGCTTTTTCGAAGAGCACCTTGAGCGGGAACTCGGTTAACACCACTATTGTATGGGCATGGAAGTAGTGCGCCAGCTTTCGTGACGCCATCATGAGAGCCAACGCCAATTTTTCCAAGGGAAGGTATCTCGTTTCGGCCGGGAGCAAAGTTTTGCTCACATAGAAAATGGGCAAGTGCTGAATGCCCTCAGCGCGGACCAGGACAGCGCTCACCGCATGTTGAGAGACCGCTAAGTACAGATATAACTCCTCGCCCGGCTGAGGTGTAACCAAGATAGGTGCTGAAGAGAGATACGCTTTCAAGTCCGTCAGAGCATGGTCGCACTCTTCATCCCAAAAGAACTTGGACTTCAAAGTTTTGAAGAACGGCCTGCAACGATCCGAAGACCGGCTGATAAATCTGTTCAGCGCGGCTGCCATCCCGGCCAGATGTTGCACGTCCTTCGTGGAGTTAGGGCGTTCCAATTCTCGTATTGCCTTGATTTGCGACGGGTCGGCCTCAATTCCCCGGTTTGTGACCAAAAAACCTAGGAATTTCCCAGTGCCAACTCCAAAGGCGCACTTAGAGGCGTTCAGGCGAAGCTTGTGACGCTTGAGTATGGCAAACATTTCTGCTAGGTCGACTAGGTGCTGAGATTTCTCCTTACTCTTCACCACCATATCATCGATATAGGCTTCCATAGTTCGGCCCAAGAGAGGAGCGAACATCTTTGTTACCATCCGCTGAAAGGTTGCCCCGGCGTTCTTCAGTCTGAACGGCATGACCTTGTAGCAATATAAGCCTCTGGGGGTGGTGAAGGACGTGATCTCCCTGTCCGGTTCGTACATTGCTATCTGATGATAACCGCGATATGCATCTAAGAAGCTAAACCTCTGATGGCCAGCGGTTAAATCCACCAGCTGGTCAATTCGTGGGAGAGGAAAGCTATCCTTTGGGCATGCGCGGTTGATAGTCTTATAGTCCACGCAGACTCGCCATTTGCCATTCTTCTTAGGGACCACCATCGTGTTAGATATCCACCGCGGGTATTGCACCTCTTCTATTGCCCCGGCTTCCAACAGATTCTTCACTTCTTCTGCCACCACTTCAGCATGGTGCAAGGCTGAACGGCGCGTCCTCTGTATGACTGGGCGCGCATTGGGGAAGACATTCAATTGGTGGCAGATGAAGCTTGGGTCGACACCAAGCATATCGTAAGGCGTCCATGCAAAAGCCTCCAAGTTGGAAACCAAGAAGTTGACATAATCCGACCATTCGTCGCTCGACAAAGACGACCCCAGGAGGAAGAACTTGGTCAGATCGTTTTCGTCGATGAGCACTTCTACCAAATCTTCGACTGATTTTTCCTTGACTTTCCTTCCCACGTCTTCAAGGACCTCCTTTCCCTCGGGCCCCTCGATCATCTGAACAAACCCTTTGGCCGCTCGGCCGTTGCAACGGCTAATCGCTTTGTTTGGCCATCACCGTCTCCCCTGCATTTCTATTTGCCCGTTGGGTGCTGGAAAGCGCATGACTTGGTGGAACGTTGAAGCAACCGCTTGCATGGCATGCAGCCAACCTTTGCCCAGAATCAAATTGTAAGTCGATGGAACTTTGAGCACCCAGAACTCTACTTGCTTCACAACCAACCCCGCCTTGACCGGCAAGATAATCTTCCCAATCGGCCATTCTGGTTGCGAGTTGAAGCCAACCAGAGGAGATGTTGCAGAAGCCAAATCCTTGTCCTCCAACTTCATTTGTTTGAACGCGTCATAGTACATTATCTCGACCGAACTCCCCTGGTCGATCAATATTCTCTTGATATCGAAATCCTTGACGCGAAGGGTCACCACCAAAGCGTCATTGTGCGGCATCTGCACCCTTTCTAGGTCTTTGGTAGAGAACGAAAGGACGTCTTTCTCCTCGGTCTTTCCTCTCTTCACCGCGGGCTGGACCGAGAGCACTTCCCTCATGTGCTCGGCCTTCTTGATCATCTCTCTCAGCTCGCAGACCCTTGCTGGTTCAATGATGCCGTGGATGACGTTGATCACACCCTGTGGGGGCGCCTCTAGGGCGGCCATTCCGTTTGGCTCTGTCTGTCCAGTCGGCGCGGCCTTGACTCCCCCATCAATATATCGGTCAAGATGCCCTGCCGCCACCAACTCCTCCAAATGCTGTTTGAGCGGAAAGCAATCTTCTGTCCGGTGCCCCCGTTCTTCATGGAAGGTGCAATGGTACTTAGGATTGAAGCCCCGCTGTGCGCTCCCCAGCTTGGCCGGCCAATGGACAAAAGGCTCCCCTCGGATCTCGCTCAAAATGCGGTAGATGAGAATTTTAAAGACCGTGGTAATCCCTGTCCGCGCCTTCAGTTTTCTCTTGGCATCCTCTACTACATCGCGAGGTGCATCAGCCCGGTCATTTCTGCGACCTTTGTTTCTGTCATTTTGGTCGTTTCCTCTATGCTGATCTTTTGGTCGGTCACCAGGGCGGTTTTCCTCCTGCCCGACCGAATGAACTTTCCCCACTACCCTTCGGTCCACCGCGACCGGATTATCCTTCTCGGGCGCAGAGGCAGCATCATCTTCCACACGAATGTGTTCGTTGATCCATTGCATCAAAGATTCCATGGTGGTGGGCTGATGCATCGTGAGTGAGTCTCGCAGCCTATGTCCGACTGGGAGACCCCTCTTGTATTGAGTGACCGCCAGATTGGTAGGACAGTCGAGGATCTCATTATAAGTCTCCCAATACTTCGCATTGTATGCCTTCAGTGAACTCCCAGACTCCATCTTGACGCCCAGGAGGTGGTCGACCTCCTTCGGCGTTCGAGTATTGGTCTTGAATCTGGTGACGAAGGCTTCTGCTAATTGTTGCCACTCCTCGATACTCTCCTCCGGGAGCCTCTCGAACCATTTCAAGCCCAGCTCTCCCAAGCTTGCTGGGAATATGAGGCACATCAAGGCGTCATTCCGGCGGTGGCCAGCTATTACTTGCCGATAATGACTCACATGCATGTACGGATCCGTCTTGCCGTCGTACAAAGTAAATTTTGGCTGGTGGAATCCGGCAGGGAGCGGGGTGCTCTCAATCTCTGGGGACAACGGCGTGGCTGTAAGCCTCACCAGCTCTTTGTCCACCAGTGCTGGGGCTACGTTTCTGGGCGCCGGCATCATCACTTCTTCACTGCAACGAACTGGGGCACTCAGTCTCTGGAGCGCCGGCACCCTCTGAACCTCCCGAAGGCGCGCCCTCTCCTCCAGCACGTCTCTGAGATCCCTGGAACGGGCGGAGGTTGAGTATCGCGATGTTGATGACGGGCGCGAGGGGCGATAGGTGCTGTCGCGAGTGGTGGACCTGCCCTCTCGTTGGTCAGAGTCTCCAACCCCATAGTTCCTGGTGATGGAGATTGAATGAGTCCTCCTCTGGCGATCGCTAGAACGAGGGAGGGTGCGCCATCGGGTTGCCCTCTCCAGCAACACCCTTCCCCCTCACTTGGCGCTTCAGAAGCTCCATCTCCGCCGCCATCCTACGAATGAGGGTTTCTTGGTCCTTGAGTTTGTGCTCCAGGCGCTCCTCACGGGACCCCCCCAAACGCCGGCGGCCCTCAGGACTCTGTGAACGATCTGAACTCCTCCCACGCTTGTGGCGCGCTCCTCGCGAAGTGGTTTCCAGCCCCGCCATGGTTGGAACATTAGGGGGGCTTCTCTCCTTCGCACATACTCTGGGGTAACACCGTCGACGACGGACAGCGGAACTTCATCGTTGTTGGCCATGGAAATGGTCGAAGAAGCTTACAGAACAAGGGTTGAATATCAAACTTTCCCACAGACGGCGCCAATTGTACGGGGGCGAAATATCCTTTGCTCTCCGTACGCCTTGAACGTCAAGCTTCTGGTGACGGCGCCTACCTCTGCAACACAAAAATGGTGAGCTGCCCGGCGGTGGTGTGCCGAAAAGACCCTCCGACGATCAAGTTAGTTCTCTAAGGAAGAAGACAATGAGAAGAGAGAGAGCGCTTGTAAGAGTAAGTTCGCATACCATGAACGTTTGTCTTCCTTCTCTATATCTAAGCTGGCCACGCAGCTCTGAGATCGTGCGCGCACCACCTCTGTTGTCCTCTCCTGGACAGGTGGCAGTGCTCGCCCCTCACCACCTTACACGTGTAAAGGTCTTGTCCTCCTACCAGTACATGCAGAACTGCCCAACGGTATTGAGGCGTGGGTGGAGCAGATGTCCTCTCGTCCACGCTATTGGCCCAGGTGGCACTCTTAACCGGAGTACCACGACCGGCCTAACACTTGTGGAAAATCGCCATTACGCGCCATCAACCGCGCTATGAGCTACCGACTTATTACCCGGAAATAGATGAGAGTCTGACCATTGGGACCGAACTATTATTGGTCGGTTCTCATGATCAATCGGTTGAGAGGCATGCCGGCCTCCAACCGTTCTTCTTCCAATCTCGGTCACGGGGAGCCGCTTATTGACTGATCGGGCCTGGGTGCACCAACTCCGATCGCGCAGACGGCGTAGCTCGGGTTGCCATTTATCTCGGTTAACCGCTACCTAGGGCTTCTATCAGTGAGTACGGGGAATAGTTCGGCTGACCACGGATGCCCGGCCGGTCAACTCCTCCGACAGCGCCAGTCATACTACCGACCACGTCAAGCGTCAAGTTAGCAAAGCGCCGTGCAATCTGTCAAGTTGAGCTCGGCCGTACTACTCGGTGCGAATCTCCCCTCTCAGTATATTTATCTGAAAATTGATTAGGAATGATTAAACTAGATTTAAACGAATTAATTGTCAAGTTAGGCTTAATTACCAAATTGCCATGTGAGTGGCCCATTTGTTTATTATTATTGGAGGACCTTATTACACTTAACAAACAATTGATCAGCCATATTCTTGCATTCCAACCGACTAAACATAGAGAGAGTGAGGAAGGAGTGCTTTCATCTTGTTCATTAGAGAATTGCTAGAAGAACTTGAGGATTTATCACATAGATTGCTAGATTGAGCTTGCAAGACTTGTAATTGAAACTCTAGGTAAGAAATCCACCTTCTTCTTGTTGTCTTTGAGTTCCATCTTGCATGTATCATGGTAATAGAGAAGTCAAGACATGAATTTGCTCATATATGTTAAATTGGAACTCCATTGTTGCATGCATGCTTGAATTGCTGCATTTTGAAGTTGAATTCATGGTAGATTGTACATGCATGTCCATGTTTAAGCTAAGTCCATGTTTTCATTTTGATTTCCAACTACTGAGCTCATTAGAGCAAGATTTGAACCTTGAATTTGGTTAAAAACTCATGCATTGCATGTTTGGCAATTGTTCTTGAAAATGGGTTTGAATTTTGGATTTAATTGACTCACCTTTGGGGCTTGAATTCATAAATTGGCTTTTGAAACTTGTTATACATTGTTTTGGGATGTATTTTCCAGAATTTGAGCCCAAGAGGTCGAGTATTGAGTTGAGAATGCTTGGTTTGAGCTTGGGAGGCAAATCTGGAAATTCCAGATTTGGCTTCTTTGTTCGAGCGAAGGATTCCTCGCTCGAGCGATAACCCTTTTATTCAGGTCTCCGCTCGAGCGAGCATCGAGCGTGGTATCGCGCGTAAAAATCCAACAACCAGTACTTTTTCATTTCATCAGACCGCTCGAGCGAAGGAATTCTCGCTCGAGCGAATCCTTTGATTTTGGAATCTCGCTCGAGCGAGCATCGCGCGTAAAAATCGAGCATCCAAGATTTTTATCGTTTCATCGGACCTTTCGGCGAAGGATTGTTCACTCGGCGAATCCTTTGATTTTGCACCCTCGCTCGAAGCGAAGGAAGGCTCGCTTCGGCGAGACCCCTGCCAAAGAACTTTTAAAAAATGCCTTCCAACTGTATTTTTGCATCCTCATCCCATCCTAGGCATTCTTAGGCCTAGTTTTAGGCATCTTAATGAGGATTTAGACATAGAACCACACCGAGGAAATTTAGGGATTTAATTATCAACCTTCCCAACTGTGAAACTTAGTGTGTGTTCTATTTGTTAACTGTTTAGGGTTGGCTCTCAGGGACGCGCTCTAGCTGCTATTAGCCCAATCTCTGTGAGTAACAATTGTGTAAAGATATGTTCAAAATGGTTATCTTTTGAATACTGAACTGAACTGTTTATTGAACTGCTATTGTTTACTGAATGAATGTATGTCCTGTATTTTGAATTGTACTGTGGCATCCTTAGCACTTACTGTTTACTGTTACAGAGCTCTGTCGGTTCCCTTGTGGAACCATACTGTTTATTGATTGATGGCCATCATTACTGTTGGGTCTGTTAAGACCCGGTCCGTTTGGACCTACTGTTTATAGGCTAATGGATGTACCACATATGACTGATTGATTGAAATACTGAAAGAGTGAAATACTGTTTAATGAGCTGATTTCATTACTGTAAGGACATTCATTCATAACCTCTTTACGCATTATGTTATTCACTGGGCTTTAGCTCACAGTTTATATATATATGTAGGTTCTCAGCAGCCAGACCGGAGCTAGGAGCGTGGGTTGGTCCCCAATTTTGTCAAGCCAGCCTATGTGCCTCACTGTGAGGTTCCGAGTTGCCATGCCATGGCTTGGGGTGTTTTTGTGTCCCCATCGGTCTCCTTACTGTTTCACTGTACTGTTACCGAGGGATTTGATCCCCGTACTGAATGGTTGTAAATGATTGTATAGATTGTACTGTTTTGAACCGTATGAATGCATAAAAATATTTTTGGCATACAGATTTTCACAGCTCAATGGACACTAGTTACTTACTGTATTGGCTTCCGCCAGCCTCAGACTGCTTAACTGCTTTTCTTGTTCAGAGCCTTGATAATCTCGGATTACTGGCCAGTTACGGTGCTAAACCCATAGGGCCGGGTTTGGGTCGTGACAATCCCAAACTATCCCTTAGTATGGCTCTCTTTCATATTTTTATCCTTTATATTTTTATCCTTTATATTTTAGTTTTTAAGTTCCATTATGAACTTATATTGATAATCTAACTCATTGATTTTGTAATCTCAACAATTTAGATGGGTTATGCAAAAAAATGAGTTCCATCAGATATCACTAAATATATGAATAAATTACATATTATTTTTTAAAATGGACAGTAATTGTTAATTCACTACTAAAAAAAATATTTTTTGTGATCGTTACAAGCCGTCGCAAATAACAGAAATACAGTCACAAAAGATTTTTTGTGACGGCTCATGCAACAGCAAATGGGGGTTTCGAATGTAGGGTGGCAAATACTTTATGAGATCGCAAAACAGCAATAACAAATTATTTGCGACCACCTAACCTAATTATGGCTACTAATGTTTTGTTGCCGCAAAAAAGAAAAAAAAATGTCAATGTATTAGCGACAATCTTATTACTGTCGCAAATAATTTTCAATAATATTTTATAAATAGTATAATAATAACTTCTAGCAATGAATATTTTGAAACAAATCTACCAAATAAAATCTGAAAATAATAGCACAAAACTATTTATTTGAAACAAATTTGACAAAACCATCTTTAATTTTAGGTTTTAAGAAATGCTATTGAAGCTGCAATTCCTTGTAAAAATACATAATCCAAGAAGCTAGCTACAGAAAGTGTCAATAACCAATTGTTCTTGCCAAATAATGATACAATTTGCGATGCAATGCGCTCTTCCAACTCCTCTTTGTAGCCTTTTTTTTCTTGTTCTTGTTCACGAGAATCTGGACAATAAGGACAAAACAAAAAAAAACAAAGAACAAAAAATAGAAAATAAAAACAAAACAAAACAAAACAAAAATGATAAGAACTGTGAAACACACTAAGGTTATCACTTTTAACATGACTGGGGGTATTTAACGTCCTAGAAACTTCTTTGTTTCAGCAAGTAGGCTTTGACACATTTACAATAGACTTAGTCTTGATTATTGCTAAATAAGAACCACTTACATCTCGATAAAATAGCTGTGTTTTACTCAACTTTTAGAAACCCAATCCATCTTCCTTGGCCATATTAAGTTTACAAGCTGCAAGATGGAGAAAAAAATGGACAGAAACTAGTTAGCATCCATCATTAAACATACGATTAAAGTTGGAATGTTACATAATTCTAATGTCTCCAAGACCCAACATGCTAGCAATGATTTAACTGCAATCATAAAGCTATAAAGTTTCAAAGTTTTGCTTTTATTTGCAATTGAAAAGTTGTAACATGAAGGTTTGAACTTATTCGGCTAAGCAAATGATACAGCCACAAAATGAAAATCACTCAAGGAACTACTTCTCTACCAGAATTCTACAAATGATGAGACTAAGAATTTTGTTTAATTCCACAATTTATGGCAAGTAAAACTAGGTGACAAAAATATCTTTAAATGGGACAACAGAAAAATGATAGATAATATCAAAATCACATGAACGAATATCATAGATAATAAGACAAATAGAATATAAAAATCACAGATCATGCTTTTAACTGTTATGCTAAGCAATAATTTTAGTACATTTTATAGTATAACTTGAAAAACCATGCAGTAATATGCAGCCAGGCAGCATATAAGACCACAGCAGTAAGGAATAGATAGAGCAGTAGCTAGTAGTAAAGCATATAGCAGCAGCATACAACAAAAGGAGCAGAAAAATATCCAAGACACAGCCCGCCGGGATAGGCTTCAAAAACAGACCATATGTAATAATCATCCGCTCAATACAATATCCATAAAGGTAAGCTAAGTGCAAAATTAGCATAAATTAAAAACACCAACTTTCCTTTTTGTAAACCACTCAAAGAACTGGTGCAATTTTGCAGCCTGACCCTCTTAATGTTCTTTAGCCCTCATATGATGAAATGTTTAATAAATTAAAATTTGACAAGGGTCGGACACATGTATAGTTATTTGGAATGATTTAAGTAAGTATATTTTTTTAATTTTTACAAAAAGATATGTATAAAAAAATAAAAAAATAATATGACAAAGTATATATATATATATATATATATAAATATAAGTAAGTACATTTTGTAGTTCTAGCCAAACAATGACAGCAATGCAATTTTAAGTCAGAGGTACTTCTCTGGCATTGTTATGTTGCAATGTGCACTGGGTGTAAATCACGTGTCGAACTACCATTGAATTTTTTTTAATGTTTTTATTTTTAAACAAAATAAAATTTGTTTGGCATGATCTATCATAGGATATTTTTTTTTATTTTTTAGATCATACTATTATTTTTTATTTTTTACATATATTTTTTTTTATAAAGAGTTAAAAACTATATTTATTTATATCATTCCTAACAATATCTTAATCTCTTATATTTTTAATAAGATTTCTAATAAGAGTGTTAGGGTCCATTATTCAACCTGTAATAAACCCCTTTGCATCACATTTTTGTTCTATTAAATACATTGTCAGCATCAAAATATGTGCTTTTATATCATTTTTGTTTCAAATATCTTAATTGTGACAATTTAATCTTAATTTATTCAAATTTTTTTAATAGTCTAAATTGCTGTTCAGATTTTGTCCAAATTTGAACAAAAATACCCATCCTTTTTTTTGAACATAAATAAATAATTAGGGACCAAATTAACAAAATTAAAATTTTGAGTACTGAAATGACATAAAACATATGCTTTGAGATTAACAATGTATTTACCCTTTATACATGACTATGATCTTCAAAGTATATCTTCTTGTCACATTAGTCTTCTAAATTTTAATTTTGTTAATTTCATCCCATAAAATTTTAATTTAAACCAAATTGATCCAATGACAAACGACTGTCTAAGATCATTAACAAAATAAGTATAAAGCTCATCGATGATTCTGAAGTGTGCATTTTGTGTAACTTTAATCTAAGAGTAATATTATAAACTCATTCTTATTAACTCAGAAATTACTTAAAAATTAATTTCTAGCACACCTCATGTGAATTTTACACTATACAAATTAATCTCCATCACACAATCACTCGCGTAGAAAATTCTGGGTGGATAAATTTGAGTTTCTAGACTTTCCCTAATCCTAATGTTTAAATTTCATCAATTTTATCCCTCACACTTTAAAGTTATGCTTCTTCTCATCATTTGTTTTCAGGGTGGTAATGTCACAAATTTCATAGTTACAAATGGGTAAATTACACTCACCTCCTCTAATATTTAAAGAAAACACTGATAGTTTCTACTTTTTTCTACTTTTGAAATTGTCTGGGACAAATATCAACCTATGTGAAGTAGGCATGAAATAAGAATTAAAAATTAAATTACTAATTCGTAATGCAATTTACCCACTTGCCAAGTTGTTCTAATATGTGTACATTACATTTGGATGAGTTTTCTTCCAAATGTGACTTATGCTCATTTCATAAAATAGGTGGCTTTCATTAGGTGAAACAAGTATCCGATACATTTATTTGTACAGTCTTATTTATATTTTTACTCCTTATCTAAATTGATAGTTAGAGTGCCCTCTGATTGAAAACCGCCGGTCAGGTGGCACTACCAGTTTATTCATTTGCAGACCCAGAACAATGTGATTTGCCTCTTCTTTAAATCTCTCGATTAATTAGTTTGAGGCAAAAATACTCTCCACATGTAATTTATATCATATAATTACATCAACCTCTTTCAATATTTTAATTCACATAACACTTTAATCAATATAATTGAAAAGATGACATTATCATTTATTTTTTACTAAAATGTATATTTACCATTTTTATCTTATATGTTTACCAATTATATGCATTAGTTTTAATTACTTTAATCTTACCAAATGGAAGTTAGTGTAATTATACTAAACTTATGAGATTAAATATATTTTTCTCAAATCTGAAGAAATATGAGTGTAATTTACCCTTATAAATTATATATGTATTTCACTATAATTCTTATAATGATTTGATTTTTTACTTAAAATAAATATTTTATAGACAAAATTGATTTATTTAAAAAAAAAAAAAAAACGTAAACACACATTTTAATGGTGCATGTGAAATGCACTTAAAATTTCAATTATAATGATTTATAATTTTCATCAGTTTGAGTTATAACCAAAATCAATTAGTTTGTTACAAAAACACCACAAGATCTCATAAACAAAGCCACTTTGATTAGGGTAAGGTTAGTGGACTACTGGAGGTAGATGTTGGGCCTTGTGGATATCATTACAAGCCTCATTTTGACGATTTAAATCGTTGATTTTATTAGGTTTTATGTGTATGTTATTCACACAAAATTTTTTTTTATTGATTCAATAATCAATAGTTATATGTTTTTATTATAGTCCTATTCAAAAAATAAATGATAATTATAATTTTAAAAATAGACTATTTATATTTTTTTAAGGCAAATATAATAAAATTATATAGTTATGATTATTTGATCAATTTTATTTTATTTTTTGGGGCAAATTATACCTGTGGCCTTGACATTTTACGGTTTAAACTCTAAGGAAAGATTGTTACACGTTTTACGGTGGTTTTTTTTTTTTTTTTTTTTAAATCGAAAGCTCATTATACTTACTATTAGATGATATAATAAAACCTATCTATTACAAATTGCAATCCCTAAGGTTGTGTTTGGAGTATGGATTTGATTAAGAATTGGGAAAGAAAAATGAAAAAGATAGGTAAAATGTGAATGAAATATAATTACATTTCATATGTATTCCACACATTTTTTTCGGTTTTCATTTTCAAATCATTATCCAAATTCATATTTCAAACATGGCCTAAAGGACCTCAAAAGTAAACACCACATAATTCATAACTAAAATCACACATTTTTATAACTATGATATATGTGGTACACACATTTTAAAAAGAATATACTTTCTAATTTTTTATTGTAAAAAACAAAAAATTATGCATAGTTAGGAGTGTAAAAATGGCTCGCGGCCCGTGGGCGGCCTGAGTGGACCCGGCCCATTTAGACCCTTTTGGGCTTGGGCCCAAGCACCTGGGCTTGGCCCTGAGCCATCATTTTGAAGCTTGTCCCGGCTTGTGGCCCAGCCCATTGGCCCACTTAAGGCCTACTCAAGGCTTGGCCCAAGGCCCGGCCCCTTCAAGGCCTAGTGTCTTTTTTAATGAAAAATAATAAAATTTTGATAGAAATAATTTAAAAAAACAAAAAAAAAAAATAGTCAGGCCCGGCCCACCGGTCCACCCAAAGCCTGAATATCCTTGGGGTTGGGCCTAAGCCTAGGCCTAAGCCTAAGTCTAATTTTTTGGCTCGTGAGCCAGCCTAGCCCAGCCTGAATTTTGGCAGGAGCCCGTGAGGCCCGACATGGGCCGGACTGGGCCAGATTTACACCCCTATGCATAGTACATTCCAATTACAAACCATTATGACTCATGCTATTTCCCATCAAGTAATGTTACAAATTCAGAAAAATTTACTTAGAAATTACTAAAAAACAATAATGTGTGGTTTAGATTAATTCTACTACACATGAACCTTAGGATACACACTTTTTAATCTCCGCCACATGCTCTATTCTTGATCAAAATTTGGGACAAAGTCTAGATTTCTAAATTTATTGTTTTCTATCACCTAACACAAATTCGTAAGGCCACTTTTCACCAATCAGCCAAGCTATGTGGCACCACATGATCGGGCTGTTGCAGCACCAAATAATTGCTCATAAAAAAAAATTGGACTTCCTTGTGATGGGTAAATGATGTGTAAAGGTGTACTATATTTCGTGCAACTTTCCACAACTTAACGAACCGGACGACCTGGACCTGACTCTCTCTCTCTCTCTCTCTCTCTCTCTCTCCGTTCCTTTTTAGGCCTTATAAATACTCTCTTCTCATCTACATGAAAAATATTAGACAGCTTGAGCCAGGAAATACATATCAAGAATAGTTGGATATAAAAAAACTGGTTAGTTGTTCTTGATAGGCATATATATATATAGATAGATAGATAGTATAATTAATGAGATATGGATTCAAGTTATGTAGTAGACACATCTCTCAGCATCAATCTCAATGTTAACCCACTTCCACTACACGAGGACAACACTCATTCTTTTCCCAGTTTGAAGCACACGGGAGGGCTTGATGGAGATTTTGCTCATTTTGACACCAAATTACCTATGAAACAAGAGGTGCGTTTTGCTCTCTCTCTCTCTCTCTCTCTCTCTCTCTCTCTCTCCGCTTTACTTTTTTAATTTTTGTGTAATTGTTAGATCTTGATGCATGGTTGGGCAGTTGTTTTCTGGGGGTTAGTCTTGGGAGCTTTGCTTTGGATTTCTCCCCTTGTTCGTGGGTTTTTGAAAACGCTAGAAAATACGAAAATTAAATCAAATTTCCTCCTTTTGGTACGCCTTTAAACATATCGTTAAAATTTTCACCGGAAAAAGGACGACTTTAGGGTAAATAATACTGATCCCCTTTGAAATTTGAAAACAAATATAGAATTTTTTATAATTTTGACATAATTATATTATGTTTTTTTTTTAAAATTTTAATTTATATAACATTTTACTTCTTTTTAATAATAATTTATCAATTTTATAAATAAAAAAATAATATTGCCATATATTTTTTATTGAAATATATATTTTTATTTTTATATATTCACATACTATTTTATTAGTTTTGATATATTTAGATTTATTAAAAAAAATTAATATAATTATGTCAAAATTATAGTGTCTTAATAAATAAAAACAAAAAACAAAAAATGAATTATCAATAAATTTTCATTAAAAGTTTGAATACATAATATTAGTGCAAAAAGAAAGGGAAAAATTACATTTTAGTGGAGTAGGGAAAAAAAAAAATTACGTTTTTGAGATGGTGCAATTTTATTGTGTGTATTGTAAATTTATTCTTGTGTTTGGTATAATTTTTTATGTGTATCAGAATTACATAAAAAAAAAAAAAAAATCATTTATATTTTGTATAATTTATAAAACAATTATTTCGTGATTGTCTCTTGTATTTGTAATTTTCCCAAAAGAAGGTCGTTGTGTTGCGTTTCGTTTACTCTTGACGATAGTAGGTAGTCTTGTCTGAAAATGACTTTTTTGCCGCATAGAATGACATGTTTACGCGTATTTTTAGTACACAGCTTTTGATTTTGTCATTTCCTATGCGCACTATTAATTTGAAGTGATATTCAAGTTTGAGAAGGCCTAAAAAAAATTAAAAAGTCAAAAATTATTTAAAAAGTTAAAAAATTATTATTATTTATTAAAAGTTAAAAATTATGATTGCATAATTTTTAATTTTAATTTTTTTTACACACTAATTTATATAATTTTTTAATATATATATTTTTTTTTATAAAAAGTCAAAAAGTTAATCCAAACAATTATATTTTTTTTTCTCAACTTTTTAGTCCAAAAAGAAAAAAAGTGCACTTATTTAGGACACCCCAAACAACTCCTAGTCACAGCTTTTGATTTTGTCATTTTCTATGCACTAATTTCAAGTGATATTTAGGAGTTGTTTGAGATGTTTTAAATAAGTGTACTTTTTGACTTGTTATGAAATATAGATTGGGTTTGAAATGATGTGATAGAGAGATAATGCGACTTAAATAGGATAGTGACTTTTTGATTTTTTAAATTTTTTAAAAGATGCCAAACAAGGCCTTAGGGTTGGTTTCACATGTTGAAAAAAAGTCAAAAAATTAAAAAGTCACTATCCTATTTAAATTATATCATTTTATTTAAGTCGCATCACTTTTTTAACGCATCACTTTTTTAACACATCACTTCAAATCCAACCCAAACTTAACTTATATTTAATAAAAAGTTAAAAAGTACACTTATTTAAATTATCCCCAACAACCCCTTAATCCTGATTTTGAATTTTGAATTTCTTAATTTAAATTTTTTTTTTTTCATTGACCATCTTAATTTCAAATAGCGTTTGAAGTTAGTAACGGTTTGTTTAGGATATGGGTTAGTGTTTTGGTTTTTTAAATTTTTTTTTGATTATTTTAATTTAAGGTTAAAAAGTCTTATTTGGAATAGATTTTTTGATTTTTTAATTTTTGTGAAAGAAAAAAATAAAATGATTATGGTTTGAATGTGACATTTTGTCTCGTTAGACTAAAAAATTTATTTTGTCTTTGTATGATTGTTTTAGTAAAAAAAAAACCTCACTTTAGCTTATGCCAAACGAAGATTTAGTTCATTTTAGATCGATTTTGGTAATCGAAAAAGTATATTTTTTCGAACTCATTGAATATAATATTAATGTAAAAAATCAATATAATCGAATATTAATAATTATATATTTGAATAAAATTTATATTACAAAAAATAGATTGACATTTTTAAGATTATATTTGTCATTCATTTTTTTAAAATAAATATAATTCAAATATATAGTTACTAATATATAATTATCTTGATTTTTTATATTAATATTTTACTCAACAAGTCTTAAATAGTGAACGGTTCAAATCACAGAAATCAGTTCTAAAATGGGTCTGCCAAACTCAAATGCTAAACTGTTTTATTTTTTTGTAATTTTGTAATAATTTAATCATCTTTTTAACTTTTTAGATCCACTTAATAAATACAAAAAATAAAAATAAAAACAAAAATATATTGAAATTTAGTATTTTTTAAAAATATTTTTTCACAAATTTTATACTTTTTAAATGTATGAATACTAAGTGGATCTAAAAAGTAAAAAAAATTAATGATTTAAATGAAAAACTTTCACTAAAAAAAAATATATGAATTAAAAAAAATTATTTTTAAAAATTCTAAACCAAACAAATTTATTGGAACTTACCTTCACACTCTTAACAATATTTTTCTTCCAGGATTTTGTTATGTGATGCCTAGAAGCACTTTCTAAGGATTCGTTTGTTAACGGGTTTTATTTATTTATTTATTTTTATTTTTTTAAATTAAAAACAAAATTTTGTTTGATATATTATTTATGTTTTCAAAAATAAAAATATTGAATTAAATTTAAAATTTTTGAGCACGTAAAAAAGCTGTTTTATCTAATTTTTTAAAGCAAGTGTTCACTTCCACCTTTCTCCTCCACCGCTTCTGGCTGCCACCACCACCTCCACCACCACTTCCGACCACAACCACCACCTCCACCTCCACTGACCAACTGTCGTTGATCTCCAACACTTTAAAGTGATTTTTTGACCATCAACTAGTCATTACCATAACCTCGAGTCACCTTGTGACCTCCGGTCATAGCCATGACCTCACGCCCACACTGGTGATTATCACATCCATCCATTCTCCATTGTTGGCCACCATTTCTAACAATATGCCAAACATGTTTTTCTATTTTCATTTTTGGTTATTTTTTTAACATTTTTATATCCCAAACAAGTTATCTATTTTTTAAAAACACAAAAACAAGAAACCAACAATATTTTTGTAGCAATTATTTTATTTTATTTTTATACTCTTACTCAAGGATGATTTTGAAAAAACTTGAAAAAATTATGCCAAAAGGGCAAAAATTTATTTTATTTCCTTGTGATTTGAGCACAAAGCACTTTACTCTTATATGGTTCAAATATAATATATATATATATATAAATATCTCTATGATTTTGAACCAAAGTGCAATCATTAACACCATTAATCATAAATGTGAAATGACTATAATACTCTAAAGTTCTATGTCCTTTTGTTATTTTTTCCTTTCTTCTCTCGCATAATCCTAATTCTTAAAATTAGATCAAAATTAATCATAAATCCTTAATTATTTATTGTAATTTCTAAATAGTTAATATAATTTTGATATAAGTATACTTTAGATCACAATTAATCCTAAATCCCTAATTATTTATTGTAATTACTAACTTTTTAATCTAATTTTAATTTAATTTTGATATAAGTATACTTTAGATCACAATAAATCCTCAATCCTTAATTATTTATTGTAATTACTAACTTGTCAATCTAATTTTAATTTAATTATATTTTAGATCAATCCTTAATTATTGTTTATTTTATATTTTAGAACAATATTTAATTATATTTCATATTTTAAATTAATTCTTAATTATATTGTAATGGGAGCTCAAGTCATATACTCAAGTTTGGGAAGACTAAATAAGTGCACTTTTTGAATTTTCTTGTATTATGTGTAGAAAAAGTAGAGAAGAGATGTTGATTGATGTGATCCAAAAAAGATAAAAAGATGAAATAAGTGCACTTTTTTAGTTTAGCCAAACTTGGCAAATTTTCAAACTTATTTGGCAATAACTACAGGTGTTTAAGTATTAAGGCCATAAGGACGTGCATTTCTTGTTAGATAGATTTACCATTGTATCTATTTTGTGCTAAACAATTTAACATCTCATAACTTGAGTTTTACAAGTCTGTTTTTAATAAAATTAATATATGTAGATTTTTTTTTTTTTTTTTGAGATCTTTAAAACAAGAATAATATGAATATATATATATATGTATATATATTTAAAAAGTAAATAAAATGATTTTTCAGGCAATCAAAACAGAAAACTAACATTTTTTGAGAAAGGAAGCATTTGAAACCAGTTTTAGATGGATAGATCTCAAAAAAACACATGATAAGCTGAAATTTAACATCATAAACAATTGTTTTTAGAGGTTAAGGTACCTATATGTCCAAACTAAGGTACCTATCTGTCCAAATTCAAGTACTTATTTACACAAGTAGGCCAAAATATTGGCATATAGATTGAAATAATTTAGACAAATAGGTTCAAATATGGAGACAAATATGTTCAAAAAATTTGCATAGATACGTAAAAATATTGACATACATGGGTTAAAATAATTTTGATAGATAGGTTAAAAAAATTGGGACATATAAGTTAAAATAATTTGGACGAATATGTTGAAATATGGGGACAAATAGGTTTAAAAAACATGCACAAATAAGTAAAAATATTGGCATACATTGGTTAAAAATAATTGGGACAAATAGGTTCAAAAAAATTGTACAGATATATAAAAAAATTGGCATATATGTGGTAAAATAATTTACACAGATACGTTAAAATAATTTGGACAAAAAGGTTCAAATATGGGACAATAGATTAAATTTTTTTGCAGATATGGGTAAAAATATTGCCATGCATAGGTTAAAACAATTTAGACAGATAAATTAAAATAATTTGAACAGATAACTATCTTAAGGTGTAAAAAAAAAATTATGCTATTAAAACTTCAATAGGTCATAACATTATGCTTAGTACTCTGTTTTGGACGCTGTTTTTCATTCCTTGTATTTTTTCAAGATCTATCCATCCAAAATTGTTGAAAATAATTTTGAGGGCATACTTTCTCAAGAGATGTTTTTGCTATTTTGATTAGCCAAAAAATCAATCCATTAAATTTTTTTTTTTGAATTTCATAATCAATATTGAACTTGTTTAAAAAATCTCGAAATTACAAATCTACAAATATCAATTTCATTAAAAACCGGTATGTAGAACTCAAGTTATGAGATTTTAAAATATTTTAGCACAAAATACACTTAAGGGGAAAATATTGGAACAAATACATTAAAATTACAGGGACAAATATGTTAAAATAATTTGAAAAGCTAAGTTCAAATATGGGGACAGATAGGTTAAAAAAATTTGCAAGGTAAAAGGATTGGCATGCCTAGGTTAAAATAATTTGGACAAATAGGCTAAACATACGAGGACAGATACGGTTCAAAATATTTAGAAAATTTTTAGGTTCAAAAAGTTTACAGATATTCGTAAAAATTTTCGTATATATTTGGTAAAATAATTTGTATAGATATGTTGAAATAATTTAAGAGATATGTTAAAAGAACTTGGACAGATATGTTCAAATATGGGGGGACAAATAGATTCAAAACATTTGTCATACATAGGTTAAAATAATTTGAACAAGGAACTATTGGAAGGCCTAAAAAAAATCGTTTATGGTTTTAAAACTTTAATAGATCAAAATTTTACGCTCGATAGTCCATTATGGATGATTTTTTTAATTTTATTTTATGTATTTTTTCCAGATCTATTCATCCAAAATTGCTGAAAGCAATTTCGAGCAACTACTTTCTCAAAAATATTGTTTCGTTATTTTGACTAACTGAAGAATCAATCTATTAATATTATTTTTTTTTCTGAAATTTCATATTCAAATTAATTTTGTTTGAAAGTTCTCGGGAAAATAAATTCATAGATATTAATTTTTTTTAAGTAAATTTTGTAGAACTCATGTTATGAGATTTTAAATTTTGTTAGCCCAAAATACACATGAAGGAAAATTTTTTGAACAAATAGGTTAAAAATTATAGGGACAAAATATTAAAATAATTTGAATAAATAGATTCAAATATGACGACAAATAGGTTTAAAAAATCTGTATAGATAGGTAAAATATTGACATACATAGGTTAAAATAATTTGCATAGATAGGTTAAAATAACTTGAACAAATAGTTATCTGAGGGTGTAAAAAAAATCGGTGTCAACACTTCAATAGGTCATAAATTTACACTCGGTAATCCATTTTGAACTTCTTGATGATTTTGAACTAAAGAGTTACCGTCAATTTTTTTGGTAAAAGTAATTGAAAGTTTGTGACACTCTCCCAAATTGAGAGTGGCAATGTAAAAATCCGAGACCAAAGTAAAAAAAAATTGAATCAAATGTCAAAAACACACTAATCATCATCTTCTTTTCCAAATTAAATCATAATCCTAACCAAACCGTAACCTTAACCCTAAATATCATCTTCTATCAACAATTAATTCAATTTATTTTAAATTTTTATTAAATGAAAAATTAGGTTAAAAATTAAAAGTTAGATTAAAGTAATTTTCTAGTAATAAATCAGGGTGTTTAAGTTAATTTATAATTTGGTTTGTTAAATATATATATATATATGTACATGTTTAATTTAAAATATTATTAAAAAATAAATTGGGTTAAAAATTAAAAATTAAATTATGGTACTTTTAGGATTTAATTTTGTAGTAATAAATTAAAGTATTTAGGTTAATTTATTATTTAATTTGATATATATATATATATATGTATGTATATGTATATGTTTAATTTAAAATTTAATTTATTTTTTTTTAATTTTAGTTTTTGTTTCAATATATTTTAATTTAAAATTTTATTAATTTAAAATTTAAATTTAATTTTTTTTAGTTTAAAATTTTATTAAATAAAATAATTTTATGGCAATAAAAATTAGGGTGAGAAGTGTTACGAGGGAAAACCACAATGTATAAAATAAATTTTGCCCAATTAAAAATAGCTAAAAATGTCTTACACCATAAATTATAGGAGTTTTTAGTTTAAGGTTTTTGATATTATGATTTTATAAGATAAATGATATGCAACATTTTCATAATAGTTAGGTCTCTCAATATTTTTGCAGAGAAATTTTCAACTCTTCACAGAAAAATTTCTTTTTTCACAGAAAAATTTCAATTCTTCAAAGAGAACTTTTAGAGAGAAATTTTAGTTATTTACAGAGAAATTTAACGATCTGAAATTATTTAATTATATTATTGAGAGGTCTTAACAAATAAGAAAAAGTATATTAGACATATACTACATAAAGTTAGAGAGGGATATGTTTCACTAAGAAAAATGCTTTGGACCACCAATTTTGGATCCCTAAACCAATCACTTGACCAATCACAAGTGATATGTCATAAGTCTCATCACTGAGTAACCTCACTAAAATATAAAAGTTATTCAATAAATGTTTGCCATGTAATTAGGGGTTAGTTTTGGAAAACCAAAATTGGTGGGATATAGCATTACTCGTTTCACTAATTTTCCCTAAATTATCCAATATTAGCATGAGCCTAGCAACATAACCGAAACTTAAAAGGCCCAACAATGCCTGCTTGCCCATGCTAGAACCGTAATGTTCAGCTTGTTATATTCATACCGGACAATTTATATCACCGTTAAAAAAATGGAATCAATGAACATACATATCAATCCATGGTTACAACTTGAAAAATTGGCCCAAGAAAAAAATTGCCCGTGAAAATTGGTATGCTGTCAATAATTTTAGTTTTGTTCTGCAAACCCAACATCTTTATGTAATTATCACAGCTACTATATATAACAAGGTTGTTTATAGGTTATTAAGAGGCAGTGTTCTTTATTGGTACACAAAATATGAGATCAATTAGGTGGGTTTTACATAGTTTTGGGATCAATCAGCCCATCACAATGTGATTCATAACTAGGGCCCCATTTGGAGACAGATTTTTTTAAGTCAAAAAATCACTACAAATTTTCACATTATTCTCTTTATTTTTTTTTTTGCCATTATTCTCTTTATTTTTATACATGTCTTTTTTTATTTATTTTTATTTTTTATATATAAATAAATTAAAATAGCAATTCTTAAACCACCCCAAAGAAGACAATCTGCATAACTCATGTATACACCTTTTGAGGGATTGTATCATAGAATTTTGTAAATTTTAAGATACAGGAGCCAGAAATCAAATCCTTATCAACTACAAATTTTTGAACTCAAATGACACATAAAGTTGGCTGTCAAGTTTTGAACGACAAATAAATTGAAGTCCCAAAAATCTGCAGGTTGATGTGATGGTTGAAGAGCTAAAAAGGGTCAGCACTGAGAATAGAAAGTTAACTGAAATGTTAACAGACATTTGCGACAAGTACAATGGTCTACGAAGCTGTTTAATGGAATATTACACTAGCAACAATAATAATAATCTTGGGAAGAGAAAGGTTGAAGATGACAGTTTTGGCCATACCATCAAAGTTAAAGGAGATAGTGATGAATGTTCATGCAAGAAGCCAAACAAAAGCAACATGACAACTGTTTCGCGAGTTTGTGTAAAGACAGATGCATCTGATAGAAGCCTAGTAAGCATTAACTACTGCCCTATTTGTTTGACAATTTATTTATTTACTTTTAACTTTAAAACGCTTTCCACTTTTATGTCAAGTTTAACTGCGGAATTAAATTGAATACGATTATAATTACAATAAGATTGAGTAATAAGATTATTATTGTGATGACATTAAAATGAGAAATTAAAAATAAGTTATGTTTATTTGTATTAAATGTGCAAATAGAGTGCTCTACTCATAAACCTCACCTCTTTATTTTGGATCTATAAAGCACGGGTACAGATATGAATATTGGTATAATATATATACGTCGATACGGTAAAAATAAATAAATAAATAGGGTATGAATACGACTATGTATGTTTGTAAAATAATATTTATTTTTAATTTAGAATAATGCAAAAATTAGTTAAATGCTTTAATTTGTTAACATCCAATCTACAATTCATATTTAATGCCAAAAGTAACGGTATAAATAAAAATTAAATGTCATTATATTAAATAATTTACAAATTATAGTTTCATTTTAGAATTATGCTAAGCATAAATAAATAAAAAAGAAGTTTAATGAAATTAATTTTATCTTTGTATTATAAAAAAATATTATTTTGACTGAGTTATGATATAACTTTTGTATATATTACGTCTGGTTACGTAAAAACTTAAGAATGAAAAATTTGGGTATGTTTTTGTATACTTAATTTATATGCAAAAATACCATAAAAGATACCAAAAATCAATAAGAACCTAATATGAGTACGATATGTTTGTCAAAATACCAATACTTCATAGTTTTGGGTCTTTCTTCATTGGACTCTTTCACCTACAAAAATTGCTCTCTACTTTGTTTTTTTCTTGGAACACCCATCATTATTTCAACATTTTTTGTGTTTTTTGTGTTTTTTTTTTTTGGAGTAATGCTAGGGATCATAAAAAAAATATCATTAAAATGATCATGAAATATTCTCTACCTTTAGTTTATACATATTTTTCATGATCTTTAACATTATTGTACAATAAAATATCACACGCTAATTGAAAATAAAAAATAATCCTGATGAATTTCATGATATTTCTTTCTTTTTCCTTAACTCATTTCTCCATCAGCCTCCCTTCCTTGCCGCTCAACCTCTAGTACCCCATTTTCCTTTTTGCACACCGCCACCCAGATCCTCATCATTCTCTTTTCCCTGTGACTACAACCACTTTCTATCCTAATTCCGGCAACTGCAGTCGCTTTCTTTTGTAAAACTCTAGTCATGTCCACCCCCGCTATGACCCAAATCCTCCTCCTCCAAAACCTACCCTTCTACGAAACCCTCATCATCTTCCTCTATATCCTGTTACCTCCTTACATTCTTCATTTCTCCTCATCTATCTTCTTCTTCTCCCTCATCATGATCTCTCTCTCACTCTCTCTCTCTCTCTCTTACACACACACTTGTGAAACTGCTAGAGAGTTGGGGTGGTGTGCAGAGGGTAGGGGGTTGCAAGGGTTGCGGGAGGGGCTAAAGGAGGCTGGAGGAGGGATGGGACGACGGTGGATGGATTGTGGAGGATTTCCGGAGCGGGGGATGGCAAGGAAAGGTTTCTAGCCAGATTTGGTGGTCGTTGGAGTGCGGTTAGGATTAGGGTTAGAATTAAGGTTTGAGAGGTTAGAATTAGATAAAATTTGAATTTTATGTTAAGAGTAAAATTCTAAAACAAATAATAATAATAATAATAATAATAATAATAATAATAATAATAATAAATGAATAGGGTGTGTGAGGACTATTTACAACACTTGCGGTGATATTAGTTGGTGGAAATTTATGAAATTACGTGAAATCTTTTATTATGTAAAAAGTGATTTTATTAGTTTATAAAGTGCAAGTAAAGTGGTATTTGCATTTATAATCATACGATATTGGATTGTGAACCAAAACCTCTCACGGAAAAGCTAGTCCTACCTTTTAGGGGATTAGCAATTCTATGAGACTCATAGTCGCATGTTATTTTTGTCATTGGTCATTACAAAAATACATTTTAATATTTTTTTTATTAAATATTAACTTATTTAAAAGTTTAAGTTATTAGAGAGATGCATAAATTTATTATTTATATTATATTTTTAACACGCCTTATCGCTTGTGGGCGGAACTTTCTTCCATATGCAGGCCAAACATATGCAAATATTCTAATTTTTGGATAAGTAATGAGATTTGAATACAAGATCTATTGTTTGCTTTAATATCATCATTAATAACAAACTCATCTAAAAGCTTAAATAATTAGAAATTGAAGAAAGCTAACTGTATTACTTTTATTATATTTTTAACATAATCGAATCAATATTCTCAACTGTGAACTGATCATACTGATTGTGATTCAATAAGTTATGAACTGACTGTAAATGAATATGTATCCCAAATCAATATATATTTCAATTGACATTTAGAATCATCATCACACTAAGGTTATGTTTGATTGTCAGATCAAGTTGACTTGTATTATGAGTATGGTGGAATTGAATAAACAGATTAGTATAGTGGTATTAGATTAAAGATGTAAGATTAATTGTGTTCGTTTGTGCATTGGTGTGATGGTATTAGGTTGGTTATTTATTTATTTCAATTGATAGGACACCGCACCTAACAACCAAGCCCAAGCCCAAGCCCAATAACAACTACTAGCCCAAGCCCAATAAACACTACAAATATGAGATTCTTATCCAAATGAGTTGAATATGTAATCTCACATTACAAGTGATGCCTATATAATCACTAAGTCAAAGAACCTGATTGTGTGATGATATTAATTAGTTGAGATTAAATCTATGATATTAAGGGAAAGCCCTCATTATATAAAACGTTTGTTTTTGGTTAGGTGGGAGCAAACTAATCCTTCCATTTCCAATTCTATGGTATGAGCTAGAAATTCAACATTCAAATAGATAATCCCACCCTTCGAGTGAATTTATATTTTGATGGGACTCTTACTGATGTAGAGGGAGATTGAGATAATAATGATATTAGAGTTTGTTGATTATAATATAAATATCGGAAACAAAATCTTTTTTTTATACTTTTTGATTCAAAAGAAATACGGAGAATAAAGAATCAACAATAGTTGATTTGAAATGAATATCCAAGATTGGAAAAGTGAGTGGAAGCTTGAAAGTGTATTAATTTTCTAAACTAATCAACTGTAAATCTTACAATAATTATTTATAACGAAAAGGAAACCTAACGAACTAAGAAATAATCAAAATTGGCAGTTCCCTAACTAACAAAGAAAAAAAAAAAAAAAGGAAATACAACAACATTGGCAGTTCCCTAATCAGAATGACATTTTCTATCAACTTACAAAATTTCACTTGATTCTAAGCACCAGTTGCTTGATTCCTACTAGTCCCTTCTACCTTGTTTGGCCACATGCGTATCCATTTAGTTTAAGAATTATATTACCAAATACATTGTGTCACATAATCTCATACACTTCATCACAATTAAACATAATCTCATACAATTCATCACAATTAAGCATGATTTATATAGGACATTACTAATACAATCTCCCTAACCCCAAACAAGCAATCAAACATGGAATGAAGGATGACAAATGATTCTACACTTCCTCAGTGCATGAGTTATGTATATATATATGATTCACAAATGTAATAGTGACAATCTTAAAAATAAAATTTATTTTTAAAATAATAAGATTAAGATTGTAACATCATTCTGAATATTCTGCATAAATTTTATGTTTGTATAACTTACATTCCAAGTACTAATTTACCATATATTTCCTTGGATTACGTCATAGTTGCTAAAGGATGGATATCAATGGAGAAAGTATGGACAAAAGGTTACTAGAGATAACCCATCTCCTAGAGCTTACTACAAGTGCTCTTTTGCTCCAAGCTGCCCTGTTAAGAAAAAGGTGAGCCAAAACTTTCACTTTCTTCCTTGTTACAAACTCATAAATAAGAAATTTTAATTTGTTTCAATCACTCATCAATTCTCTAAACTTCAGGTGCAAAGAAATGCAGAAAATCCATCTGTTTTAGTAGCCACCTATGAAGGAGAGCACAATCATCTTCACCCTTTGCAAACTGAGTTGACGTTGAGCATGAAAGAAGTTATAAATCCTGGTTGCAGTTCAACCTCAGTCATCTCTTCAAGCCCCACATCCATTCTTGATTGTATTGAACTGGATTGTGCAATAGTGAAGAACAAGTCCGTCCTAGATAAAGAAAAACCAATCACTACAACTGGTTTTGCTCGACCAAATGGCTTCAACTTCTTTGACAATTGGGAGAATCGATTTTAATGTTGTAATTTTTTTTTTTCTGTTTTTTTGTGGGTTTATGTGTTGTATTTTACCGTTGTCAAATATTTGTTTAGATATTTTGTTATTCTGTTAAATATGAATGTGTGTATTGTCATTAAAAAAGAAAAGGAAAAATAATCGAAAGTGAAAATGGAAAATAATAGGCACATGAAAGTAGGAAAAAAATGGTCACAAAATATATGAGAAATGAGAAGCAGAGAAATGTTGGAGAATTGAATAAGAAACTTGTGTTGGAAAAAATTTATCCACATCAAATGAGCAGATGAGAACAGTAACATCAACGTCAGTGTCGTTTCTTATCACTTACAACAACAAACACATGAGTCCTAGTTGGCTGGGGTGGTGTTCACACTCTTCAAAAATTCCTGTTGCTACTCAAGAAGTCCTGCGGGTGTGAATACAAAAAGCTTGTTGATTAAATGTGAGTGTGCCAGAACTTGTGAACCTAGTTCAAGTTGTAGGAATTGTTGAGCACTTCTGACTTATAACACAGAGAAATGCCTGTGTGTGGTTAAGAGGAACCGCCATTGATTTAGATCTTACTCCAATGAAGAGGACTTTTAACAAATTTATAGGTGCTAAAGATAATTAAACTAAAATCTGTACTAGCATTGATTGAGAATGAAGTATGATTGATAATCTAAGATAACTAAGCTATGAAACTAAAGGAACTAAGCTATGAAGCTATGATGCTATGATGCTAAGCTAAGATAAATAGGCTATGAAACTAAGATGAATTCAAAGACTCTTGGTCAAGTTGATTGGTGCTGGACCTTCTCAAGTGTTGCACTTAGAGCCCTTTATATAGTGTTGAGGAAGCCCATAATTCTGCTCAACTGCCAAGTACGTGGCAGCTTTTCCTAGTGACATGTGTCCTTGATCCTTAACTTAATTTCCTAAAACTAGAAAATGGTTTTGACCTCCAATGGCTAAGGCCAACCCTTGTACCTTTGACTCGGTCCACCAAGCTCCGGAAAGCCGCCATATGTCCCTCTAGATTTGAATTTGAATTGACTTTGCTTGATTTAGGAAAAAGGCTCCTTTGTTGTTGCATAGAATCCTCTTCTCTTTGTGATGCATATTTATCCTTAAGGAATTCAAAAACCAATCTTTCCTTGCTTGGAAAACTAACCCCTTGATTGTAGTATGTATAGATCCTTCATATCTTCACCAATTGCCACGTGTCCATCAAAAACCCACTTGCCTTGATTTTGGAAAAAAATGGTTATACTTTTGTAGCCTTGTTGTTGACATGTGATATATTCAAATCTTGTATAAGCCTAATCATTAGCAATTTCTTTAACAATCATCTTAAAGATATGGCACCAAAATAGGAGATAAGACACTTAAATAGAGGATAAGCCTCCTAATTCTTAGGAACGGTTAAAGCTTGCCTTATCCACCAAATCTAAATTATTTTATTTAATTAATTAATCAACCAATTTCCTTCGTTAATTAATAAAATAAAATAAAATAAAATAAATTTTCTTTGCTTAGGTGCCATTTATCTTTGGTGGGTCCCAAAGAATCTTTAACTCCTCATCTTCCATAGTCACGTGACATAAAAAATTGGGAAAATTGCCACGTGACAATTTTGCCAAAAATGGTACAAAGAATACCTCTTTCAAGTACATTCTTGGTTCTCTCAAGGAATTAAAATGTACTTGAATGCTAACACCCATTTTTTTCTCTTGGTTTGAGTCCCAATAATGATTCTCCTTAATGTGTTGGACCAAAATCCCTTGTGAAATGGAGCCTTGAAGATCAGAGTGTGAGAAACGAGTTGAGGACCATCATTACACTTGTCATCATTATGATGGTGTCCCTTCACCCTTTAGGATTGACAGCGTCTATGAGTGGTAGGATTGATGACGTCTTTACAACAGTGGAAGTGACTTGGACTCCTTAATGGAGTGATTAGATGAGCATCTTCAGGTCAAATTCACAAAATTTCAATCTTACCACCAAAAATTGGTGCCACCTTCATTGAGAAGTTAATCCATCTAGCGCTAAGGCTTATAAATAGCCTCAACTGCCTCCTTGATTTCATTTTATACCTCTTCTTCATTTTGCCAAGAATGCCCTCTTTTTCTTTTGCTCCCATGGTTTCCAACAAAGCTGCAAACTTTGAGAAGGAACTAAAATTCATTGGGCCTAAGATCGATGCTTTTATTAACGATAAGAAACCTTCAATCTATTTTGAATATTTGATTGATCTCCTCAATTTCATCGGTTCATATCTGAAATGCAAGCTAAGGCTTGGTCTTGCTTTTGCTGCTAGCTTTCCTACCTATCTTAATTAGTATTACCCATGCCTTGAGAAGAAACTACCATTTTAACACTCTGTTTCTGCCGACTGGAGTCACTATAAGCTGTCCTCACCCATCAAGGTTTGGCATTCTCCCAAACATGAGTACGTCGCTTGGCTAGATTGTGTAGCTACTGCTAAAGGCCATGTTTGGAAAGAAACAGGAAACTATGATGCAATCATGTTGAGCCAAGGTAATATTTGACTTGACAAAGCCCTGTTCTTTTCTATTTCCCACTTCTGGTCCATCTCTACCAACTCATTTCATCTAAAGATTGTTATGATAGCCCTACCTTGCAGGATACTGCATTTTTAGCCAATTTTTGCCTCCATGGAGACGAAGTAAACACTCTCATTGTCTGCAAGGATATTGCCTATGTTTATCTTGACAAGAAACTGCTAACTTACTCCTTTTTCCTACTTGCTGTTTAGTCCCAGAATAGGCCAAAGCCCTCTCTCTGGGCAGAGAACTTGCTCTTGGTACACTAGTTCTGGCTCACCTTTATAGAGATATGATGGAGTTGGTCTCTTCACGCTTGATTAATGGTTCTGGACCGTTCTGGCTTATGCAACTCTGGCTCTGGGCTTATTTTCTAGAGTTTGCTCCATCCATTCTTGCCACGTGCTGCAACGTGACTGTTTTGGCTTTCGATTCTTAGAGGCCTACTCTAATGCCCATGTGTTTGATGAATGTTTCACTTTCTTTTATGGAAAGTTGATATCTCGTGATGCCTTTGCTCTCTTGCCATTCACACGTGATTATGTCTCTTCTTGGCTCAGCATTCCTCCATCCAAAGCCACTGGTCAGAAAGATGAACAATTTGAAGTTTGGGCCAACTTCCTAATCTAAAGGTACCTTCCATTTGGCCTTAGCTTCACGCTAAACAGCAGTAAATGCAACGCAGAAATTTATAACGCCACGCAATTCGCCTGTCAATTTGGCATGTCTCAAATGATCCATGCCCCTCCATACTGGACTCAAAATGACACATTTGAAGGCAGACTTGTCATGAGCAATGCTGACATTGAAGGACTCAGCTCTATTTTTCCTACTCTAAAGCAAAACTTCCGTTTCAAGGTCATCGATGAAGCTTTTGATGCTACCATAGAATTTGATGTTTGGTAGGAAATGTACATTATAAACAAAACTTCCATTAATTTGAAGGCACTTCTGATTTGCATCTTCCTAGACCGCATTGCCAAGATTGAGGACTCCAAGGAGACAGTTGCCCCAAGTCCTGCCCCTTCTGGAGGACAGAAAAAGGGTATTATTTCCTTCCTTGATCGTTTCAATTCAGTCCTTTGCTTTGAGGAATTCTTCAAGTATAAATGGAACCCTTTGAAATTTGAAGAGATAGAAAAAATTTGGGAGGAAAAATCAACTGAAATTTCTAACAAATAGAAAGATAAGGCAAAACTGGCATTCTTTAAAACTTATCAAACCTTGGGTACCAAAATTCCTACCTTAGAAACTTTCCTGAAACCTTACCACAGAAACATTCCTCACTTCCCTGATACATTTCCCCTTTCCTTGATACATCCTCTGTTTTTGCTGACACTCTCTATGAGGAAGGAATGGATGCCTTCCTTTTTGAAAAGGAGAAAATAACTGTTGCAAAGACCAACGTTCATTCCTAGGAAGTTGAGGATGCTATTAGATGAAGAATAATCACAATAGATCCTATCCCCAATGCAGGTCAGCTTCCTCTATTTCTGGTAACTTATTTATCTTTCTACTTGATTCTGACAATTTCTACCCTTTGGCCTTGCAAGAATTCACCATCATTTTCTAGCAAAGGAAGATCTCAACTTTTACTAATGAATTGAACTTTTGTCTCTAGGCAGGTGCCACTCCAATAGCCAAAAGAACCAAGTCAAATTACAAGGCAGAAATTGTTGCTAGCCCTTCAAATTCTTCTTCCCTTAAGGTAAGAATTTTCAGTCATTTCTGACTTCTTTTCTTTGTACTTCTACTGAGCCTTTGTACCTGTACTGGGCCTTTATTCTTTATCCCAGAAATCTCCCGAGATTGTGGTAACCAAAACAACCAAGGTTCTAGCCAAAGAAACACCAACCCTAACCAAACGAAAGAGGTTCGAAATGATAGCTCGCAAAGGTCACACTCCTTTGGTGGATTCCTTCAATTCTGCCATAACTCCTTAGGTAGAAGACAACCCTCCTAAGATAATTTGTCTACCTTCTGTCAACAAAGTAAAACTTTTCACTTCACAACCAACTTCCTTCTTTGGTTTCTTTTTGGCCTCTTTTTTACTTCTGATCTTTCTGCACAAGAAAAGGCACAAGAAACCGCAACATATCAAAGTGAAATTACTCATGCTTTCAAAGCACCAGAACTTGCTCCATCTATCCCAAAGCCAATAGTGGACTTGGATGTTTAATTTGAGGCTCTGTCTCAGAAAATTACTCTAATTGCTTCTGGAGCTTCTGTCAGTGGAACTGCCTCCTATAGCCAAGTCATGCCATCATCAAACAAAGTTGAGAAGGCCAACAATGATCTAAAGTCTCTACTAGCCTTGTCTTTTCTAGATGTTTTGCACCCAGGACAACTCCCAGTTTTAACTTTTGTTTTGAAGGTTCTAACTACCTCTGCACCATTTGACTCCATCCTTCAACTAGCTCTTCAAGAATTTTAGCAGTAGATTCTTGAACTAAGCTAGATTTTCCTTTCTCTTGTTCCCAAACAAGGAGAAATTGATGAGAAATTTCAACGGTTAGCTTATTTGCAGAATCTCATAAAAGAGTATGTGGATTCCTACAAAAAACTAAAAGAAGCTACAAATGCTAAGGCCAAACACATTGTCTATCTGAAGGACCAGATTCCCATTCTTCAAGTCCAGCTGGAAAACACAGAGAAAGACGCAACAGTCTTGGTTGTCTATCTGAAGGACTAGATTCCCATTCTTCAAGTCTAGTTGGAAAACACAGAGAAAGACGCAGCAGTCTTGGTTGTCTAGAAATAGAAACTGTACACAGTTTCTTCCTTAGTGAGTATTGAATCCTCAAAGCTAGACATCAAACTTCCTGAACTTCCCAAGACTCGTGCCGCAACCATGGTTGAACTGTAAGTTATGTATACCCCTTGAAACATTCTCAAGACTAAATTGACTAGTCTCTTGTAATTGCCTTTTACTGCACCCCAAAACTTTTGTTTAGCTTAAGAATCTATAGCACTTTTGTCATTATTCAGCCTGTTAAGGCTGTTTTTGGTTGTCAGCCTAGTTCTAGACCAAACCATTTTGAACACATTTGTACGTGCTTAACTTTGTTCAACCTATTTAAACCATTTTTGATCTAATGAATGCACATAACTTTAAGTTGTTGACTCCATCATTTCCTACATTGTTGGATAAAATTTCTTCAAGTACTTGTCATTTATTGGATGCTTTGTAACTCTCCATCTAAATCTTGCAATTGGTAGGAAACTTCTTTACAATTTCTGAAAACTTGAAATGGATCCTCCTAACTTGGAGACCATTTCCCAAACTTAGGATCTTTTGCATCAAATGGTGGGACTACTTTCCAGACTAAGTCATTTTCTACAAAATTCTTATTCTAGACTATTTGATCATGAGCTCTAGCTACTCTCTATTTTTGCATTGAAAGTTTATCCAGAGCTGCTGACCTCACTTTATCAAGATCTTCAAGTTCCGTAAACATAGCTTGATTGTATTCTGCAGGAGTTAAACCATTTTGAAACGCAACCCTTAAGGACTTCACAGTAACCTCCATAGGTAGGACTGCATCATGCCTAGAAGTAAGCATAAATGGTATAATTCATGTTGCTATTTTTTTGAAGTTTTGTAGGCCCACAATGCTTTTGACAAGACTTCATAGCAAATCCTGAGTTTGTCCTCAATCATTCTTTCAATGATGCCTTTCAAAACTTTGTTTGTTAATTCTACGTGACCACTGCCTTAAGTGTTATATGGAGTTGAATGAGAAAGCTTTATACCATACTCTTTGGCAAAAGCCTAGACTTTCTCACTAAAGAAAATTGTTCCTCTATCGGCTGCTATATGTTAAGGTTTGTCGAATTTGTGGATAATGTTTTCTTTGATCATCTTAATGATGTCACTTTGATTTATTGATTTCATAGGAATGGCTTTGGCCCACTTTATAAAGTAATCCATAGCCACAACGGTAAAGGAATGACCCTTAGAAGAGAGGAAAGATCTTGCCGATCATGTCAAAAGACCAACCTCTAAATGGTCATGGTTTAACTATGGAGTTCATAGAAGTTGTTGGAGCATGTTGAATAGACATCCTTGGGTGAGTCTAATACAATATGAAAGAATAGTAGGCTAATAATATTCATACCTTCTAATTAACCATCTCATCTTCCTTCTTACCTAGTGAGCCCTACAAATTCCTTCATGTGCCCTAGCCATCACTTTGATTTCTTCCTCTTTGGAAAGGCACTGCAGGAGCAAGTCCTCTCAGGACTTTTCTTGTATAGTTCTCCCTCAATCTAGACATAATGTGTTGCTCTCCTTCTAGTATTTTTGTCTACAGGAAGTTGTGGATGTTTCAGGAATTGGGTTATGGAAAAGTGCCAATCTTGCTCATAAATCTTTGTCAGGTCTACTTCTAGGATAGGTTGCTCTCTCCTCTTGACTGAAGGAAACAATCTTTTTGGATGGTGATGGTTCTTTGATAGAAACCTTGAGGAATCTTCACCCAAGTTGCAACTTGAGCCATTTCATTGGCTTCATAGTTAAATCTTTTAGGAATGTCTTTGAGTAAAGCATCATCAAAGTCTTCAAGGAGTTGTCTAGCTTCCATGAAGTAAGGAGCCAAATATTTACTATGGCATTTGTAAATGCCCCCTAAGTGATTAATAACAAGCCATGAATCCCTAATCACTTTTACTGTTGAAGCTCTCATTTCCTTTAATATTTCCAAATCGATTATCATAGCCTCGTATTCGACCTGATTATTCAAGCATTCAAAATCAAACTAAAAAGAGAATTGTGTTTTCAGGCCTTTAGTGGAAATGATTATGATCTCGTAGCTAGAAACTAGATTAGTTTTAGAACCATCAAACAACAAAGTCAAAGGAGTGATGCAAGATAAACATGAGAGCAAGCCGAAACCAAATTCATCGCTGATTTCTAAACAAGGATGATCGGCAAGGAAATCTGCTAAGGCCTGGCTTTCACAGCCTTTTGAAGAATGTATTGAAATGAAAATTCCATTAGAGTTAAGGCCCTCTCATTATGGGCCGAGAAAGTAAATACTATCAAATCAGTTTTGCACACTAAGTAAACCAAAATAGGAAGCATGTAGTGCCTCAGTTTTATTACATAAAAATAAAGTGCAAGACATATAATTTTTCCATAGGACTGTATTTTCATTCAACAGGAGTCAAGAGCCTGCTAAGATAATAAACTGCTTGTTCCTTCCCACTCTCATTATCTTGCGTTAACAAACTCCCAATGAACTTCTCCGAAACAGAAATGTATAACTTCAAAACTTTATTCTTGACAGGATGAATTAGGACAGGAGGCTGTGCTAAGTACCTCTTAATGACTTCAAAAGCATGCTGGTGGTAAGGCATCCTTTGAACTGTTCTTCATCTTTTAACTTCAGCAACTGAGAAAAAACTTGAACCTTTCCTGCCAGATTAGAAATGAAATATCTAAGAAAAATGAGTTGTCCCAGAAGTTTCTCCAGTTTCTTCTTGCAAATAGGAGGCTTAGCTTCCTAGATTGCTCTTATCTTGTTCTTGTCAACCTCAATTCCTCTTTGATGAACCCGGAAATCCCAAGAAATTGTCTATTGTTACACTGAAGGCACATTTCAAAGGATTCATTTTCAAGTCGCAATCTTTCATCCTTTCAAAAGATTTCTGTAAATCTGCTAAGTGTTCCTCATAGGAATTAGACTTCACCACCACATCATCAATATATATCTCCATAAATCAGCCTATCATGTCATGAAATAAGGAATTCAAAGTACATTTTTAAGGCCAAAAGGCATTACAACCCATTCATATGTTTCCAATGCACCAGGACAATGGAAAGATGTTTTGGATTTATCATCTTTTGCTATGATAATCTATTTGTAGCTTGAATGGCCATCCATAAAAAATAGAACCTTGTGCCTAGCAGCACCATCAACTAACAAGTCTACTATTGGCATAGGGTCCTCATCCTTAGGGGTGGCCAAGTTCAAGCTCCTAAAATCTATACAAACTCTAATCTTTTCATTCTCCTTGACTACAGATACCATGTTTGATAATCATTCTACGTATCTAGCAGTTTTGATAAAAATAACTTTGAGTGAACACTCCAACTCATCTTTGACTAGTAGAGTTACCTCATTAGACATCCTCCTAGGTGGCTATTTGTACGACAAGAATCCTTCCTTGATTGGCAGACAGTGCTCCACTAGTTCTCTGGATAATCTAAACATTTTTGTATAATCCTAAGCAAAACATTCCTTGAACTGACACAAGAGTTGAATAACTCTAGTCCTGCATGGTTTAGGAAACAGTTGGCTAATGTAGACTGGTTTGAACATTTCTACCATTCCCACATTAATTTCTTCCAGAGGGTCCTGAACTTCTGCTGTGAGGTCATCTAACTTGGGAAGAGCTGCTTTTATAATTCTTCAAATTGGATAAAATCTTTGTTAGGAATGACTTCTTCAAAAATTACTTTAGCTGAGTTTACTGAAGCTTCTTTTCTTTATCTAGACCCACTAACTATTTCTCTGCTAGGTAGGCTATCAACTTGGCCATCATGGCTTTAAGGGCCATGGCCTTTTCCGTATCTAAGGGCCTTGGGTCCATTCTTAATCCAGCTGTTGGCCTATTGATTTCTAAAACTAAGGGGCCAACTAGCTCTTTGTAGACACATTTCAACTCTTCTACTGAGGAAGGGTTGGATGAATTCATGCTTTTTGGACAACCATACTTGTCATTTCTTGGAAACTTCATAGGTTCAATTTTGTTTATTGTAGAGCCTTGCCTTTTCATGATTTGCAGAAGCTACAAACGACATTCTATTTGCCCAGACTACTTCTACATTTTTATCATTCCAAAATATAAGGCCCTGGTGAAGAGAGAAAAGAATAATCATGTAGGCATGTATCCAATCTCTACCGAACAAAAAATTATAGATTGATTTAGAGTTAATGATAAAGAAAAGAGTAGTTAGGGTTTTACCTCCCACAGTTAAGTTAATGATCAAGATTTTTCTTAAGAAATTGTTGACCTCCTGCAAAATTTGTAATGCCGTCGTTAGAAGGCAAAACAAATCTTTCTCTGTCTTGCCTAGTTTCTGTATCATGGCTTTGGGTATGAGATTGGCTGTAGAGCCATTGTCTACCAAGAGTCTATTGACTAGAACACCATCTAGCAATTTTGTAATGTATATGTGGAGAAGTGGTTTGGAAATACTCTTTGAATCCTGTAGGATGCTCGTGATCCCCTGCTAGTTACCTGAAAAGGAATGAACACTCCGGTCGGGGGTGCTGGAATTAGCACTTCGACGGATAAGTTCAACGTTGAACGGATATAAGTTCAACGGATCTCAAGTTCAACGGATATAAAATGATATTCTTTTCTCAAGTTCATGTATATAAGTTCACGTATAAGTTCACACGTATATAAGTTCATATATATAACTTGAGATATATACTCCGTCTCAAGTTGAGATATATTCGTTAAACTTGTTCTCACGTCCGTCTCAAGTTCATTTTATACTCTTTCTCTTGGTTTCTTATATCTCAAGTTGAACTTGTTCTCACGTACCTTTTTCTAGTTGATGCTCCTTTATTTATATTCTTTTCTTCTGGGCCTTAGGGTCGGGCCCACCCTTAATCCATTACACGTTTATTTATTCGGCTTTTGTTCGGCTGGCTGGAATGCTGATTAACCTATTTGGCTCTGTGATCGTATAAAATGAAACCGAATACAAATTCCGTCCTTGACTGTCCCCATATCGTTATTCGGCATTATTGCCCCCACAATATTTGGCTCCTACAATTGCCCCCCAAACATCCTACTAACACCAGTTATTCGGCATATGTTTGGTTTCGAACGGCATGTTTGATTTTGAATTTGAAAAGTCAAGGAAAGAATGGTGGCTAACCTCATCCCAACGTATGTCAGAGCACATGCTTTTTATGCATTATTACATCTTCCCGCCTCTTCGTACGCTTTCTTCATTTAATGCGATTTGAAACTATGTTGTCTCTTTGAATGTAAGTTCTTTTTGAATACTCAAAGCTTCTGGTTTGCCTTTCAATATACCTCCATTTCGCGACCTCTACAACTTCCTCCTATTTCTCATTGTCCCTTTTGCCTCTTGTCAGTTTTCTTCTCCTTCACTTCAAATCCCATTTCCTTGTTTACTTTTAGTTTTGCATATTCCATAGGCTGACTAGGATGGCAAAACATTTGAAATAACTCCTTTCTTTGGATCGAATTTCTGGCTCCGACGCCATTATTCCATCCCCGACGACGTCTATTTGTCACTCGTGGTAGACAGCACAACTGATATGGAGAGGACTGATGAGAGTACAATCATCTTTCCTCTCCTATCGATTGCTGAGGGCGGAGTCGGTATTCTCTTTCACTCATTTTTAAGGGCTGTCCTTTGACACTGGGGCCTAATCCCTTCCTAACCCAATGTCAATTTTTTTTGAATCATAATGGGGATTATAGAATTAAAGCGACGCCTTAGGATTAACCTTGGGATACCTGTGATTCGGCACTGTTATGCCTTAGCCAAGTCTACTGGCCGACTGGGACGCTATTTTCTCAAGGCCAAGGATACCGATCATCACTTAGTGATTATGCTTGCTAGCTTTGGCAAGCGTGTTGACGATGTGATGGTCGTTGTCCGAGGCAACTGGGAATTCGACAAGGGTGAAGATCGCCTAGATCTCGTACCAAGGCGAAAAGGCAAACCAGGTAGCCATATAGCTCATTTTTGTTTTTTTATTATCATATATGTATTCGGCTTTCCTTCTGTATGCTAACCGTTTTGTTTGTGCAGGCAACGATTTGAAGAAAGTGTTGGTTTTAGCCGACGACGCTGTACTTGTGGAAATTAAAATCGCACTACAGTTCTTTGGCCGTCCAAGCCTACAGAAACAAGGGAGGGCGGCCCACATTCTCCTGCGATATGAGCCGACTTATGCAACATTTTCGGCGGCAGACCACATTCCAATTCCAAGAGGCGAAGAGCATCTTACAGCCCTTATCTTTCCCAACTTAAAAAACCTAAGGCAGATTGGTTTGGAAGCCTCTGATTCGAAGCACGTAGAAGAACAAGCAGCCAAATTGGTCGTTAAGGACCCGAACCAGTTGGAAGCTGAGGTTGACGAGGCTTTAACTCGGCCTTTGAGGAAGCCAGACTCAATTCGTCCGACCCTCCATCCACATCAAGCTGAGGGGACGTCTCTTTCGAAGACATTTTTACAGACTTAGGAGACTTTCCCTGTGCTTATTCTGAGAATATGGCTGGGGAATCGCTCATGCAACTTGCTAAGAGGAAAAATGCCAAAAGGATGGCCGCCCGGAGGAGAGCCGAGGCCATCCGATCGGAAACTCCATCCGTTACGGTCGTTGAGTCCTTTCTGCCTGTTGTTGCGCAAGAAACGGCTCAGACCGAAATGGCCGAGACGGAGCAGGTAGATTAGAGGGATGAGGTTGAACAAAGGGGGGAGAAGCGTCCCGCCAAGCAAGAAGCCGTCTATGATGAGGACCAAAGCGATAAACAGTTGCGCATTGAGGAATTGGACTTGGTTGTTCTGTTCACTGTTCAACCAAGGATAAGGAATATGCCGTTTGCCTCTAATGTGTTGGCTTTGAAGGACCCGGCTGTGGCCTTGAGTATGGCCTCCTCAATATCCCTGCCGGTTGACAGAACCACGTTTCGGACGGAGCCAGATCTAATGCTAATTGCTTTAGCCACTCAGTCGGCCTTATTAGTACATTACTTGCCTTATCTGTAGTCTTCAGCCTAAATACATATATATATATATTATTATTTATTTGTTGCAACTCTATTTCCTTGTTTTGCAAACGGTGGGTAGGATAGCTGAAATCGGCCGTCGTCAACATGACGCCATAGAACAGATCAGCTTCTTGAAAGCCGAAATTGACAATGAAAAGAACAAGGCTATGGTAGCCTCTCAAAAGGCCAATTCCGAGGCATCGCAAGCAGTGGAGGAACGTGCGAGATCTGACTCTGAGGCCGAGCGAGCGAGGAATTCCAACCAACTAAGGCTTGCCATCGAAGAGAGGGCAAAAACGAGCGAAGATGCGCTCAAGTTAGCCAAGGAGGTGATCGCCAAGCTGGAAGCCGACTTGGAAGGATCGAGGAAGGCAAAGGAAATAGCCGACTTTAAGATTTCCAAAGCGTTCCAAGCTGGAAAGGATGCTGCCTTGGAAAACTACATGGAAGAAGTGCCCAAGTTCGAGAATCGGGGCTTCAAACACGGCTGGCTCAAAGCCCTCACTGCTGCGAATGTGACATTGGCGCAGCCAATTCCATACGAGCAGGTGGACGTTGAGCCGCTGGCGTCTGACCTTGAAGATTGATTAGGGGATATTTTGGTTTTTGGTAGGCATCTTAGATGCTTAGTTTTTGTAGGTTTCTGTTAGTAGATTTTCATTTCTTTAAATGTAAGCTAATTTTCATGTGTAAAATGACTGCTATTTGAGCTCAATTTATTAATGAATATTTTCTATGCTTTCTAGTTTACTGCATATACTATTTGTCTTTAATTTATTAGTGACAATTCCTTATGCTTTTCTGTTTGCTACATATGAGTAAGTTAAACATCCAATAAATTAACCAAATCAATTAAACATCCTCTACCTCTTTGCTATTTAGCCAAATAACTAAAAGAATCGGTAGTTAACAATTTGGAAAGGTGCATGAATATTCGATAGACTATCGAGTAAAATGGCTAAAGACCTCGACGTCTGGCCAATTAGATTAATGAATCTACCCCAGCTCCACGAACTCAACCGCCGAATGCTATTAGTTCATGGAGTGGCTGGGGAACTCAACCCGATCGGCGCAAGGGCTTGCCCTATGGCCGATTAGATTAATGAATCTACCCCAGCTGCACGAACTCAACTGCCGAATGCTATTAGTTCATGGAGCGGTTGGGGAACTTAACCCGATCGGCGCAAGGGCTTGCCCTATGGCCGATTAGATTAATGAATCTACCCCAGTTGCACGAACTCAACCACCGAATGCTATTAGTTCATGGAGCGGCTGGGGAGCTCAACCCGATCGGTGCAAGGGCTTGCCCTATGGCCGATTAGATTAATGAATCTGCCCTTGCCCCAGCTGGTGCATGAACTGGAATGCCGAATGACATTAGCTCATGGAGCGGCTGGGGCACATGAGATGATCGGCATCAGGTCTGGACATTTGCTGATTAGATTAATGAATCTATCCCAGCTGCACGAACTCAATCGTCGAATGCTATTAGTTAATGGAGCAGCTGGGGCACTCAACCCGATCGAAGCAAGGGCTTGCCCTATGGCCGAGTAGATTAATGAATCTGCCCTTGCCCCAGCTGTGCATGAACTGGAACACCGAATGACATTAGCTCATGGCATGGCTGCAGCACATGAGATGATCGGCATCAGGTTTTGAAATTTAGCATTGATGAGGTCGCCTCGGGGGTGCTGCACCTGTAAAGTATAAATGGGACGGGTGGTGGGTGCCCTAAGGGGCCATTGTTGCGTTTAGAGTCAATAAATTTAGGGAGGGAAAAAGCAGTGTGGACAATTTGTGGATGGCAAGAAGATTATTCTTCAACAGCATAGGAGAAGAGAGGACACTCGCGGAGTTGGACGCAGAGATGAATCGAGGTGGCGAGCCAACGCGTACGGGAAGCAGGACAGCGAGGGAACATGAAAAATGCTAATCCCTGCATTGTCGAAGTAGGTCACCCAAAAGGGAAAAACAGCAACGGGGCAGCTTCCCTCAATCATGCTCGAGAGGAGAAACCAGTGCGACTCCGCGCCCGTTGAGTTTTGCAATTTTTGTGGGGAACAAACCAATAACGGAAGCAGATTCAATTGTGCACGACCCAAATGTGGCAGTCGAGTTTGCTTGACAAATTTTCCACCAGAAGTCTAGTAGTCGATGGTCTGTCGACCTGACTTCGAAGTGTTTCGGGAGGGTATCCAGGGAGCGGTGAAAGGGTTGTATACCGCCTGTGAAATCAGCATGCGTCTCCCTGCCGCACGGCGGGAGATAGAGCAGAAGGATGAACACATTCGAAGCCTAGAAGCTCGGGCGGAGAAGGCTAAGCGTGAACTAAGAAAGGTCAAAACCACCGAGACACAATCGGCTGGACAAGCTAACTCGATTGTGGAAGAAAGGGTGACCCAACGGCTTATAAGTCATACGATTGCCGATCGTGACACGGCAAGCATGTTTGCAATAGAGGCCGCAAAGACCAGGTCTTATGAACAAGACTTCCACGATGGCTGGAAAGTCAGGATACAGAGGACTAAGGAAAAGCTCGTCAAGGAGGTCTGCCGATGTGAGAACTGTGGATTTAAACATGGGTGGGTCAAGGCTCTCTAGGCCGCAGAGGCTCTTCAAGTAGCAGGCGTTGATTCGGCGTCGCCATTATATCAGAGTTATCATTTTCCCTTTTCAGCTTTCAAAGTCGAGAAGAGTGATGACGAGGGGGATGCCGAATAAAACTGAAGATATTGTACCGCTCTAATGTAGATTGGGAGCGAATTATGTATTATCGATTAATTCAATAAAACATATTATTTTGAATGTTTGCATGTTGTTTCAATTTATGTTTAAACATATTATCGATCATCTTCCATTTTTCATCAACTGCGTTTATGCTTGTTAATCATAATATTCATGAAAAGCGTGTCGAATTTGGAGGCGTTTTGCCTAGGCCAAACGTGGTTTTTGGTGAAAGGCGCCTTGGAAGGAGCTCCGAATCTGGAGGCTTACTCGGTCCAACGTGTCTTGCACGGATGGGGCTCCGAATTCGGAGGCTTTTAGTTTGGCCAATCGTGATTTTCACGAAGGGCGCTCCGAATTCGGAGGCTCACTCGGCCCAAAAGCGTCACTCACTGATGGGGCTCCGAATTCAGAGGCTTTTAACTTGGCCAATCGTGATTTCCACGAAAGGCGCTTCGAATCCGGAGGCTTACTCGGCCCAAACGTGTCTTGCACGGATGGCACTTCGAATTTGGAGGCTTTTAACTTGGCCAATCATTTCCACGAAAGGCGTTCCGAATCCGGAGGCTCACTCGGCCCAAAAGTGTCATTTACTGACGGGGCTCCGAATTTGTAGGCTTTTAACTTGGTCAATCGTGATTTCCACGAAGGGCGCTTCAAATCCGGAGGCTCACTTAGCCCAAAAGTGTCATTCACTGACAGGGCTCTGAATTCAGAGGCTTTTAACTTGGCCAATCGTGATTTCTACAAAGGGCGCTCCGAATCCGAAGGCTCACTTGGCCCAAAAGTGTCACTCACTGATGGGGCTCTGAATTCAGAGGCTTTTAACTTGGCCAATCGTGATTTCCACTAAGGGCGCTTTGAATCCGAAGGCTCACTCGGCCCAAAAGTGTCACTCATTGATGGGGCTTCGAATTTAGAGGCTTTTAACTTGGCCAATCGTGATTTCCATGACGGGCGCTCTAAATCTGGAGGCTCACTCGGCCCAAAAGTGTCACTCACCGATGGGGCTCCAAATTCGGAGGCTTTTAACTTGGCCAATCGTGATTTTCACGAAGGACACTCTGAATCCGAAGGCTCACTCGACCCAAACGTGTCTTGCACGGATGGGGCTCCGAATTCGAAGGCTTTTAACTTGGCCAATCGTGAATTCCAAGAAGGACGCTCCGAATCCGGAGGCTTACTCAGCCCAAACGTGTCTTGCACGGATGGGGCTCCGAATTTGGAGGCTTTTAACTTTGCCAATCGTGATTTCCACGAAGGGCGCTCCAAATCCGGAGGCTCACTCGGCCCAAAAGTGTCATTCACTGACAGGGCTCTAAATTCAGAGGCTTTTAACTTGGCCAATCGTGATTTCCACAAAGGGCGCTCCGAATCCGAAGGCTCACTCGGCCCAAAAGTGTCACTCACTGATGGGGCTCCGAATTCAGAGGCTTTTAACTTGGCCAATCATGATTTCCATGAAGGGCGCTCCGAATTCGGAGGCTTACTCAGCCCATATGTGTCTTGCATGGATAGGGCTCCGAATTCAGAGGCTTTTAACTTGGCCAATCATGATTTCCACGAAGGGCGCTCCGAATCTGGAGGCTCACTCGGCCCAAAAGTGTCATTCACTGATGGGGCTCCGAATTCGGAAGCTTTTAACTTGGCCAATCATGATTTCCACGAAGGGCGCTCTGAATCTGGAGGCTCACTCGGCCCAAAAGTGTCATTCACTGATGGGGCTCCGAATTTGGAGGCTTTTAACTTGGCCAATCATGATTTCCACGAAGGGCACTCCGAATCTGGAGGCTCACTCGGCCTAAAAGTGTCATTCACTGATGGGGCTCCGAATTCGGAGGCTTTCATCTTCAAACTAAAATTTCATATAGTGAGATAAGTAATCTTGCATTATAAAAGTGAAAGTTTGTACACGGCGAACATTCAAAACAAGTTATCGTGCCCCACAAGTCGGGTGAATGATAGAATTTACGCAAATGCGTAAAATTCCAAGGATGCTGCAGACTCCTCCTGGACATATCTTCGAGCCGATATGCCCCTGTTCCGGCGATTGAATCGATCTGATAAGGGCCGTCCCAGTTAGGACCCAGTATTCCGTCAGCTGGATTCCTGACAATTGGGAGTACTTTCTTGAGGACCAATTCTCCTGGTGTATAACGGCATAGATGAACACGTTGATTATATGACTTAGCAAGCTGTTGCTGGTACCGTGCCATGGATGCAAGGGCACGGTCTCGTCGTTCTTCAATCAGAGTCAAATCCAAGGCCAACATCATGTCATTTTGGCCCATATCAAAAACTTTCGATTTCAAGGTTGGGAGGCCGATCTTCAGGGATATGATTGCTTGGGTTCCAAAGCATAAAGAAAACAGTGTTTCCCCAGTGGATCGCTTCGAAGTAGTGCGATGAGCCCACAATACACTCGACAATTCTTCAACCCATCTGCCTTTAGGTTTCTTCAGCCTCTTCTTAATGCCGTCCAAGATGGCTTTGTTGGAGGCTTCAGCTTGACATTGCTTTGTGGATAAGCCGGGGTGGAGAAATAGGGCCAAATGCCATACGTGCTGCATAATTCTCGGTAGACTCCACATTCAAACTAGGTGCCGTTGTCTGAAATGAGTGCTCTTGGAATGCCGAATCGCATTACGATATTCTTCTATACAAAACGCCTAACATCAGTATCTCGGATGTGTGTTAGTGCCTTCGTTTTGACCCATTTTCTGAAGTAATCTATCACGACTATCAAGAATCGCTTGTTCCCTGGGGTTCGTGGCAATGGCCCGATGATATCATGCCCCTATTGAGCAAACGGCCAAGGGCTGGTGATTGAGCTCAACTCTTCAGTAGGCAAATGGGTTAAAGGAGAAAACTTTTGGCACTGTTCACATTTCTTGACGTAACACTCGGCATCAGCTCTATTGGTCGGCCAGTAGTACTCCTGTGTTACAACTTGATCAGCCAATGAACGCCCACCAGAATGGGCACCGCAACTACCTTCGTGTATTTTAGTCAAGAGTTCTTTGACTTTATTCGGATGAATGCATTCTAGGTATGGACCAGGAAGGGATTTTTTGTAGAGCTTTCCCTGTGGATCTAGGTAATATCGCACGGCTTTGTTCCGCAATTTGTGCGTTTCTTTCTTGTCTGTCAGGAGCTGTTCGACGGATAAAAATGTAGTGATAGGGTCCATCCAACTTGGACCTGATTATATGATATTGATCTGACTTGACTCTGAGGGGGCAATGCTCAGCTCAGGGACGAATCCTATTTCAATTGTCTGTTTAATTTCTAAGTTGATGGCGGAGGCTAGGCAAGCCAGGGCGTCGGCGTGTGTGTTCTGATCCCGGATTATTTGATTTAGTTCATGATGGTCGAATTTTGCCAGCAAAGAACTCGTTGTTTTCATGTAAGCTACCATACGGTCATTTTTGGCTGTGTATTCCCTTTTCAATTGGTTGATGACTAGCTTTGAGTCGTAGAAGATAAGCAGTCGCCGAGCACCGAGGAGAAGTGCATTCCGTAAGCCGGTTAACAATGCTTCATATTCGGCCTCATTGTTCGATCCTTCGAAGCCCAGTTTGACAGCCTGCTCGATTATTGCCTTGTCAGGAGCCATGATCACTACGCCCGCCCCACTGCCACGTTGGTTGGATGATCCGTCACAATACAACTGCCAAATGTCCCCAACATAAATTCTCCAGTTCGCCTTAGGTTGAATTTGATCAGACTTAAAGTTGGCGAGGCCTCTAGTGAATTCGGCCACAAAGTCGGTGAGCACTTGCCCCTTGATTGAGGTCCTAGGCAGAAATTGAATATCATGCTGGCCGAGTTCGAGAGCCCACTTTGAAACGCGCCCTGATGCTTCCTCACTACGAAGTACTGACCGGAGGGGGTAGTCCAGTAGTACCCCAATGGCATGCCCCTGAAAGTAATGCATCAGTTTTCTTGCTGCCATGACGAGAGCCAAAACGAGTTTTTCCAATGGAAGGTAGCGTGTTGCGGCGTCAACCATTACTTTGCTCACATAATAAACTGGCCGCTGCTCCCCAAGTTCTTATTTTAACAGTATGGCGTTGACGGCCCGGTCGGAGACTGCCAGATACAAAATGAGCGGATCACCTGCCGAAGGTGTTGTCAAGAGTGGAATTGATCGGAGGTAAGTTTTCAAACCGTTCAAAGCGGCTTTGCACTTAGCGGTCTATTCGAAAGCTTTACCCTGCTGAAGGGTATAAAAGAATTGTCGGCAGCGATCTGTGGAACGACTGATGAACCTGTTGAGTGCGGGGGCCATCCCCATCAGCTTTTGAACCTCCTTGACCGGCTGAGGAGAGCCACGTTCTAGGATTGCTGTGATTTACCTCAGGTTTGCTTCGATTCCGCAGTGGTTAACAATATAGCCAAGGAATTTGCCGAATCCAATCCCAAATGCACATTTGGAAGCGTTCAGCTTCATTTTGTACTTGCGTAGAATGCCGAATGTCTCTTCCACATCGGCTAGATAAGTTTGCTCTTAGTTGGACTTGACCACCATATCGTCAATGTACACTTCCATAGTGCGGCCGAGTTGCTCCTCGAACATGGCAGTGACTAGTCTTTGGTAAGTTGCCCCCGCATTCTTCAGCCCGAAAGGCATAACCTTATAGTAATAGGTTCCTCTTGGGGTGAGGAATGTAATTTTGTCTTGGTTCTCCGGATGCATGGCAATTTGATGGTAGCCTCTGTAGGCATCCAGGAAGCTTATACGTTGATGATGTGGTGTGGCATCTACGAGTTGGTATATTCTGGGGAGGGGAAAGCAATCCTTGGGACAAGCTTTGTTTAAGTCCGTGAAATCCACACAAACACGCCAAGTCCCATTTTTCTTCTTTACAACAACAGTATTCGACAGCCATGTAGGATAGGTCACTTCCCGGATTGCCCCGGCATCACGCAACCGGTCAACTTCTTCAACAACGGCAGTAATGTGTTCTGCGGTTGACCGCCGGCTTTTCTGAATAATCGGCTTACATTTGGGGTCAACATTTAAACGGTGCTGAGAGACAGATAGATCCACCCTCGGCATCTGATATGGTGACCACGCAAATACATCAAGGTTGCCGAGTAAGAAGGAAATTAGCTGCTACCTGTCGACTTTATTTAGGGAAGCGCCGACCATGAAGAACCTGTTAGGTTTCCCGTCAATTTCAACTCGATCTAGGGCTTCGGTTGCCTTTTCACTTAGGAGCCGTCCAACATCATCAAGGCTCTCTCGATCCGATACCTCAATAGAATTCACTTCCAGCTCTCTTGGTGTCTTTGCGGTGAGAAGATAACACGCTTGTGCCAATTTCTGGGAACCATGAATTTGTTTAATGCCGCGTTCAGTCGGGAAGCGAAGTAGTTGATGATAGGTGCTTGGTACGGCCTGCATGGTATGCAACCAAGTTCGTCCTATGATGAGATTATACGGCGAAGGAAGCTTGACAACCAAAAATTCCACATCCACTGATTTGGAGCCCGCTCGAACTGGTAGCGTGATTTTGTCTAACAGATATTCCGGATTAGCGTTGAAGCCGAATAACGGATAATAAGCTGGAGACAGGTCCGACTCAGTGAAGCTAAGTTTGATGAAGGTCTTGTAGTACATAACTTTCGAAGTACTCCCCTGGTCAATGAGAACACGTTCAACGGTGAATCAATTTACGCATAGTTCGATGACCAAAGGATCAATGTGGGGGAGTGTTACGCCGACCAAATCAGAATCATCGAAAGAAATACTCGCAGCTTCATGGGGCTGTTTTGCGGGTGCGATTTGCTTTTGGAGGTTAGGATGCAATTGAATTGTATGTACCGCGGATGTCATGGGCAAGCTGTATCTCATATGGATTACGCCGAGTGGAGGTGAATCTTGCCGTAAAGCAACTGTTTTGGTTGAGTTGTTTTTTTGGACGTGTTGCTTAAGTCGACCGTCTTGTGCCAACTCCTCAAAGTGATCCTTCAACGCATAACAACTGTCGGTATCCTGACCGTGGTCCTTGTGATATTCGCACCGCCTATCCCGTCTCCTCGTGTTGGGAGGTCCTACCATTTTGGGTGGCCATTTGAAGGACGGAAGGTGTTGAACTTTAGACATAACCGTGCTGATCGACTTTGACAACTCCGTATATTTCTTCTCCGCGCGCCTTGTGCGCCTGCTATCCACTTGAGGTTGTTCATTAGCTAGGTGGGAACATTGGTCATTTGATCGGCGCGAATCTCGTGTTTTGTCTCGTTTAGCCCGATTCTGTGGTTCAGGGCTTCGTGATGGTACAAAATTTATCAGCTGAATGATTTCAGATGGGGCCATCTTGTTGGCCTTGTGCCCGGCTTTGACCCGCTGGGCGTTATCTTCCACTTTGCAATATTCTTCAACTTTCTTCATTAACGACCAGACTGTTTTGGGGGGCCTTATGGTTAAGGAGCTGCGGAGAGCACTATCAGGATGCAACCCCATTTTAAAGGCAGTGATGGCTATGGAGTCATTGCAGGTATCATCTACAAGATTAAAACATTCCCAATTGTGCACCAAATACGCTTGTAGGGTTTCCCCTGGTTGGATTTGCATTGCCCAGAGAGAATCGACTTGCTTCAACTGGACCTCATTGGTGATGAACCTTACCCTGAAGGATTTTTGGAGTTGATGGAAGCTCTTAATTGATGCCGGCTCCAACTTATAGTACCATCTGACGGCCAAAGGTCCCAACTTGCTTGGAAATATTCGAAACATGAGGGCCTCGTCGTCTGCATGTAGCGTCATGGCTTGCTTATAATGACGGATGTGATCAGTGGGGTCCAATTTTCCATCGTATAGGGTGAACGATGGAGCTTTGAACTTTTTGGGTAGCACTGCCCTTGTGATTCGTCGCACAAAGGGGTCATGTTGATCCTCTTCATCTAAACCATTTCTTCATCGCTTATTCCGTGCACGCGAACTCCCTTCGGAGGAACTGGAGGTTTCGACTCGTCATTTCTTTTTGGATTCTGGGAATGATGAGTCAGAATCACTGTCACTATCTTGTCTCCGAACTCGAGGTCGTTGACCATCCTTTCTCAGAGGTCGTTCCGGATCTTGGCGTGCGGCTTGTTGGGATTTTGCCACCTCCAAGGCCAAATCCTATCGAAGGCGCTCGTTTTTAGCGATCATGTTTTCCAACCTCTGTTCGTTTTGCTTTGCCTGAACCATAGTCGCTTGCATTGTCTCATGTGCTGATGTCGATGGTGAGGTTTGGGTAACTGTAGACACCCCATTTTTGACTGACTTTAAGACTTGGACGCGACTGATGGTTTACATGGTGGAGAAAGGTGTGTAGGGGAAAGGTTAGTTTCTTCGGCAAAGAGAGAGTCAAATCTCAACTTTATACCCCTGTTCTAGACCAAAACAATCTTGATCAAAAGATTTTAGTCTTAAAACCCTCTCTTTCAAAACGTTTTTGAAATAAAGTTTTTACGATGTTCCGAGGCTCGCATTTTGTCAAATGTTGCGCTTTTCGGTAAACCGAGCAAGGACAAAGTGGAAATGAATGAAAGAGAGATGAAATCTTTGAAAAATCTTTCAAAACACCTTAATTAGGGGTTTGAAGTTGAAGAAAAGAGGAAAAGAGGGAAGAAATCCAGTTGGGAGAGAAAATGGGCATGAACCGTTAAGAAAGAGTTGAGCAGCCCTCGCCGAATCGGGCCCATTCATTTGCATACTTGGAATCAAGCTATGAGGCTACCACCATTGGAAAGAAGACTTCCGGGGCTTCATTTTTCACTCAAGAATCTCCTAAAGCCAATTCCGGACGGGGGAGATATGGTTGATTGAAGTAGGGCATCACTCTGGTTGGACTGAATCTGTGCGGCTTCACCAAAACAGGAATAACTTTTTCCATAGGAGGAATTTTAATGCAAGGTTTGCGCCATTGGAAAGATAACTTCCGGGGCTTCAATTTGGATACCTGAACGGCCACCATTGGACTTCTCTAGCACTATCCGGCCACCTTTCTTTCCGGTAGACCCATTTTTTGTCCTGAAAAGTAGCAGGCCGGCCAGAAAGGCCAGAAAATGTAGCAGGCCGGCCAGAAAAGCCAGAAAAAGTGGCCGGCCGGCCAGAAAAAAGTAGCAGGCCGGCCACTTACCTAATTGAATGACTTTTTTGCCCTTTTTAGCTAGCCGGCCATAACTCCCTCCCCAAGTGTGTCCTAAAAGTGAATTTTGTTTTCCTCTAGGCCTTATGTCCGAGGGTTTGGCCTTTTGGGGGGAAACTTGAATTGTTTTCCCCTCCATTTTTCCCCCTCTTTTCCACCCTTTTTTTGTCTATATAACCAGCACTCCCAGCTGGTTTTGAGGGTTAGAAAAATTTGGTTTGAGCCTCTTGCATTGCGTCTCTCTCTCTCTCTCTCTATATTCCAAGCACCAAAACTCTCCAAATCCTACACCATTTCTACACCACCACCTAACATCACACCACCACTCCATTCCAGCAGCTTGGAGGATCTTCTCAGAGCTTAGGAGGCATCTTTTCTCAAGCCAAAAAGCTGTCAAAGATTAGGCTACAAGGGTAAGCACATTTCTCATCTTTTTGGCCTTATTTTACTCAATATATTAGCTTCTCTTGCTTGCATTTTTGGGCTCTGATCCTAACTGTAAAACATCATATTTTGAGGCCCTTTTCATGTTTGTTTAAGGGTCCTTCCCTGTTTAAGGTCCCTAGCCACCACTTGCCTCTTTACCTCTCTTGTATGCCTATTTCTTGTGTAGTATTTTAGGTCTATATGTAAACTGTTTTGAGCCATGTTGGAAATTTCAAAGTATCTTATTTTGAGTCCTTATTCAATATTGTTGAAGGGCTCATCACTGTTTGAGGCCTCCATTTTCCACTTGCCTTTATATCCCTCTTTTGGCCTCATTTTTGCATGATTTGTTAGCCTCTTGTGCTTCTGTTTTTGGGCTCTGGTCAGAACTATAAATGGCCTTATTTTGACCTCCTATTCATGTTTCATTAAGGGTATTTTATTGTTTGAGGCATCCTTTTTGTACTTTGTGTTTAAACCTCCTTTTTAGGTCATATTTTGCATAGTATTTTAAGCATGCTTGTGCACTGTTTTGGGTCTGGTCATAAACTTTAAAATGCCATATTTTGGGCCCCTCTTCAACATTGTTGAAGGGCCCTCCTGTGTTTGAGGCCAGAAACCATCACTTGCTTCTTTGTCCCTCTTTTGGCCCATTTCTTGCATGAGAGCTTAGCCATACTTGTGTTTGTTTTGATGGCTTATTGTAAACTGTAAAATACCATATTTTGTGCCCCTATTCAACATTGTAGAAGGGCCCTTCTCTGTTTGAGGTCAGCAGCTGCTACTTGCTTCATTATCTCGCTTTCGGGGCCATTTTTGCATGCTAGCTTAGCCCCATTTGTGTTCACTGTTTGGCCTTCCTTAAAACTGAAAATATGCTTTTTTTGGGGCTTTCTTGATTCTGTCTTCACACTTCATGTTCAAATAATGCATGCGTTGCATAGCCATAGGTCATTCCATGCGCCTAATTTCATGTTTCGGGTCTCATTCCATGCTTCGGGTGCCATGCTTTCATGTTTCGGGGCTGTTTTGCATCACTTATTGCCTCTGAAATTGGCATGCTAGTATGCCATATTCCATGCTTTGCCATGTCTTGTTAGAGTGGCATTTCGTGCCTTAGGGTCGGTCCTCGGTTTGCGTGCACGTGTGCACGCATTTCGAGTGTCTCATTTTCATCTAATGGCCTCCTATGCGAGTGTGGCTGAGGTCCACTTGTGTTGGTGTAAGCCCATTATGCATTGTGTATGCCATTTCATCTCATAGCATTGTGTATGCTAGGTTGTATGTTAGCGCATTGTGTATGCCATGTTACCTCATGCGTTGTGTATGCCATTTCATAGCATTTCGCATGTTAGGTTGTATCTTAGTCGCATTTCATACATGTCATGCATACTGCATTGTGTTCAGGATAGTAGTTAGCCCGAGCACGGGAAACGAGGTACGTTTCGTACTCCGAGTGACGGAACGTGTCTCAATTTCCCAGTTACCGACACTTCGGATCATCCATGATGGAGTTAGGTCTTGTTGTGTTTTCATGTGCATTCATTCCATATTGAGTTGTGCAATTCGACTCCTCGGTCATCATGCATCGAGATGCGTGATTGGTGGCACGAGAATCGAGGCATGCATACATTTGTGAAAATACATTGCCATGCCCCTTTCCTGCTTTCTGTTGCAGCAAATCAAGAATCAGTGGTCTTCTGAGGCTTGGCGCGCTTTCCAAAAACCATTGCCAAACAGAGGCTAATTGAGGCATCACAGTGGATTTCCGTGCAAAGGCAACCCAGATATGCATCATTCATCATCTGAAGAAGAGTCAAGGCAGTCCCTGGCTTGCATGCCAGTTTATTGTTTTCTTAGTTAATTTGTTAATTAATTAGGAATTTGTACATATTTTAGACTGTATTATTTATTTGGACTGTACTATTCGGGACTGTATATTATTCTTTCGGACCCTCTGCGTGAGGGCAATGTTGTAATACGTGTGCGTGAGTGTGATGTATGTCTTCCAACCCCACGTCTTTCTTCCCTTTTATTTACCAGCTTATGATGGTTAGATTAGGGCACATTTCAAGTAGCATACAGTATGATAGCATGTTTGCATTCATTCATCTGTTTTGCATGCACTGGGCTCGGCGCATCATACTAACTGCATTTGTATATCAATTTCAAGTTAAATACTTGATAGTTGTTGCATCTCATATGCCATGTTTAGAATAGCCGAGCCTACTATAGTTGCATTTTTGCATGTGTTACATTAGGCATTTTTGTATATTTAGGATCATGCATGGATTTCTAATCGGTTCTTGTTTTGGCTTGGAGTACTCGGTGAGTTTTATGCTTTAGCATCCTTGCATGCGTGTGAGTGACTGCCATAAATAGCATGCTTACCATGAGGCTATGTGCTTATGTGATATAACTGCTTGAATGCCTGTGGGTGAAGGTTGGGTTGTTTAGATTGGAACAAATCATCAACTGTTTGTTTTAAGCCCACTAGATAGTGGCAAAACCATCTTTTCTAAGCCCACTTGAGGGTGACAAAATCTGCATTTTAAGCCTACCTGCAGGTAGCACTATCAAGCCATTTTTCAAACAAACAAACATGAAATGTTTTGTTCCAATTCAGGCGACTCGGTCTATACTTGTATGCTGTGCGCATCACGTAGTAAATCTAGGCTAATAACCGGAATAAGAGCACACAATGTTTTCAAAACTAAATATCATAGTTAGTAGAGGCCGGTCTTTGATCGGGCGAGCAGGGGTGCTCACGAAGTGACCTTCCCCAATCGTACCCAAGTTCCTGAGCCGAGGCAACTTTGGTGATGACGGACACGTGGCCTTAGGCAACGAGTCAGGGTTTTCTAAATTTCCCAAAAATAAAATATTTAGGTGGTGACTCTGTATCTGGCAAAGCAATCCATGTTTGGCACTTCTTTTCTAAAAATCTATTTTCTCAAAACAATTTGCCGGATTTGGACTCTTTGGTTCAAGATTAAGAACCGTAACACAAATCGAGTCCGAGCTATAGCGAGGTCCCCCGCGGGCTTGTTACAGTATCTGAGTCGAAGTTCAAGGTCTTTCATGCGGCAATGGTCTCGGGCCCAAGCATGTTGCTTGGAGTGGTATCATCTCGTCACGTAAGGTCATTAGCGACTATCGGAGGATCTTCCGTTACGACCGCCATGGATATGCTGGAGTATTCTCACAGACGACGCCAATTGTGGAGAAGTGGCTTGGAAATACTCTTTGAATCCTGTAGGACGCTCGTGATCCTCTGCTAGTTTCCTGAAAAGGAATGAACACTCCGATCGGGGGAGTTGGAATTAGCACTTCGACGGATAAGTCAGTGTATACTCTCTTGGTTGCTTATATCTCAAGTTGAACTTGTTCTCACGTACTTTTTTCTGGCTGATGCTCCTCTATTTATATTCTTTTCTTCTGGGCCTTAGGGTCGGGTCCACCCTTAATCCATTGCACGTTTATTTATTCGGCTTTTGTTTGGCTGGTTGGAATGCCGATTAATCTATTCGGCCCTGTGATCGTATAAAATGAAGCCGAATACAAATTCCATCCTTGACTGTCCTCATATCGTTATTCGGCATTATTGCCCCCACAATATTCGGCTCCCACAGTATAAAAGACAAAGGTGATTGCTGGCTTTTGGATATGGCTTCTTAAAAATGATATTTGCTGAGGTTGATACATTTTTGTCTTCAGATTCATCCTTCAACACAATGATGACATGACTAATTTATGTAGGCTGGAAGGACTTCTGCTGACAGGAATCTTGCAGAATTTCTACTATCGCTCCATGCTCTTTAACATCTCTATGAATGTAAGATGGTCTCCCTTCCTTAGCGCTGAAAAACTGAGACAGGAAAAACACTATATTGCACAAAAGTTTCTGAGTTGAAGTAACTGGTTTACTTCTAAGGATGACCATTTTCTGCTCTGTCTTGCCCCCTTGCCTTTTGGTTGGCTAAGATTTCCAGTGCATGAGGTTACTTGAGAAGGACTGAGGCATATGTTGCTGATTGCTTCTAAACAGGAATAGGATCCTCTTATACCGGATTGGGATCAACCAGTCCTTTCTTAGGATGGTATTCCTTCCTCACCTTCTTCCTTTTTTGGAGATTGAGCCTTGAATTTTTGGTCAGGCTGATCTTCTGAAACATCTTGTTGAACTTTTGAATCCTCTTGCTCTGCTACATCTTTTCCCTTGGCTAATCTTGTTGCTTTTCTTTTTCGTTGTAAGCGATGTTTCTGGGATTTTTACAAAGATAACTGGGGATGAGGAAACTCAGGATGTCTAACATTTGTCCATCTTCTTGGAGGAGTTATAGGAGGTTTAATAGTTCTGGCATGGCCTTGGATAGGGACTGTGATCTTCAAATTCTACATTCCTTCCTGCAAATTGGCCCTAACAAGCCGAAGTCACTGAAAAATAGAAACTCTCTGCTTGGATTCTTTTATCTTCTTGGTAGGCTAATGAGACTCTGCCCTATACTTAATGATCACATTCTTGATAGTTGGCACATTTCTCTAAGGAACATAGCCACACTGAGTACATGCTAGATTTAGGACTAGAAGGTAGAGTTCTTGCTGCTCATTCCTATGATTTTGAGACCAGGAAGCTCTTCTGAACACTCTTTTTCCTTGTGGATAGGACTCATCATAGAATTTTTTATTTGACTCCCTTCCATTGTATGAACGAATTGGAAAGCTGTTGGGCCGAGAAGAAGCCTCTATGATAATCTTTCGCTTAGGAGTGGTTTGTAGCATTCCTGCCACGCTGATGGATGCTATGTTTGTGCCAAACTCCTTTGGAAAAGGAGCACTATCTACTTCCATTGTAGGATTTTTCCTTTTCAAGAAACATGAACTCTTCTTTGTCAATATGATCCTGAACAGCATTTTTGAAAACAATACAATTATTAGTAGCGTGATTCCAGGAATTATGAAACTTGCAGTATTCCTTGTTCTTGACTTCATTAGCAGAAGGAATTTTGTGACCCATGAAGAATTTGAACATCTTGTATGCCATTAACTGGTCAAAACTTTCTTCCGCCTTGGTGATATCGAAAGTGTAGGAACAAGTTGTCTTGGTTGTAGTGGAATTCCCTTGCACCTTCATTGGTTCTACCTTGACAAATGCCTTGCACACATAAGGCTTTCTGTTTAGGATTTCTACCACAGTAACCTCATGGTTCAGTTTTGTGTCGGTATTTGCCACCGGATAATTAAGAACCCTATAATAGGTGCCCTTCGACGCATTCCTTTGGTCTTGCTCCTCTCCAAGGAGTTGTTCATACCTGGCTACTCTCGCGGCTAATTCAAAGAGATCTGAATTCCATGCCTTTAAATTTCTTGCAAAGTTCGAAGTCAAGGCCGTTTTGAGCCAGCTTCACATACTCCATTTTTGGTAAGACAATGTAACACTTGAATCTAGCTCTCTTGAACCTTGCAATGTAGGCTCTTATGTCTTGCCAAGAACTTGGATAATTTTTGACAAGTCAACCATAGTAACTTCTAGTTAGAACATCTCTTTCATTTGCTACCAAGAATGGACTGAGTCTGGTTGCAGGCTAATGTACCAAGTGAAGGCCGTTCCAGTTAAGGAATTTGCGAACAACCTCAACTTTAAGAAGTCATTCTATCTTGCACTGCCACATGGAACAATAAACCCCGCAATATGCTCAATAGTAGAATGATTATCTTCACTAGAAAATAAAACAAAATTAGGAACTTTATACCCTCTAGGAAAATCATAATTTCTGTCGATTGCTTCTGAATAAGGCTTTCGATAGATGGGACTGCCAACACGTCTGAGTGCAGGACTGAATTGTTCCTCGATGAGATCCATAACTGATCCCTGTTCATGGCCAGATTTGGTTGATGTGCCCCTTGATAAGCTCCACGTTATGGTTGGCTGTAGAAATTTTGTCCCCTTACTTTAGGAATTGGGACAAAATTATGCCCTTTCTATTCTAGAATCGAAAAATAGGGATGTTCTCTTTGTTTAGGAATCAGAGCAAAGTTTTGGCCTTTTGGATCTAGACCAAAATTATGCACTATTTGTTCAGGAACAGGAACTGTAGACACCCCATTTTAACCAACCCTAAGACTTGGGCACTTTATTCTGAACACTCAATGATGAAAATTATAATGTGTTAATATATGAATTTCTTAGCAAAAAAAAAAAAAAAAAAAAAAATCAGATTTAAGCTTCAATCCCAACTTTACACCCGTTTTGGCCAAATTAGTTTAGCACTATTCAAAAATCTTTTTCTGTATTTTTCTTGTCCAGAAAATTTAGCAGTTTGAAAAAAATTAGCTCTTCAAAACATCAATGGGTTTTGACTATTCACAATTGGCCTTTCAAACAAATGAATGGGTTTTGACTATTCACAATTGGCCTTTCGAACAAATGAATGGGTTTTGGCTCTTCAAAATTGGCTTTTCAATAAAAATTGACCCTTCAAAGCATGAAGGGGTCTTGGTTTTTGGCCTATATATAGAAGACCATTAAAGCTATGAGGGCTAGTGAAATTTTTTGATTAGAGAGAGTTTACCACCTAAAACTGATCAAAGAAAGAGTTTACCACCATTTTCCTACATTTCACTAATATCCACTGATATATACCACCTAAAACTTCACCAAAGCTAAAACTTGAACTTTTTGCTGAGATTTCAACAACATACTCCACAACCTTAAGGGTGATCAGAAGAAAGTTTGTAAATTAGAAAAATTCATCATTTCCCCGAAAGGTGAATTTTCACAAACTTTCATTTAATTTAAAACATGATATAACTTGTTTAAATACTTCCTTCATATCTTTTTTATAACTGTTTAATTGCTTTAACGGGAAGGCTGTACCACCCATATATCTGCTGTAATTTACTGCTTTAAATAAAATGTTATAATTTACTACTTATATATAAATTGTTATAATTTTACCACTTTAAATGGTTGGTCGAACCACCTAATTTATTAAAGATGTCACCCCACCGGATGAATAGTGATTGGCAGTGAATATTAACCTCCGATGATGAATAATAACCTCCAGAGGTGAATAATAACCCCGAAGCTAAATAGTGCCTCTGGCGATGAATAGTAACTGCGGACGAAAAATGCCCGGTAAGATGAATAGCGACCAAGAAGAGTGAATAGTAATTGTCATGGTAAATAGTACTATCGGCGGTAAATAGTGTCCTGGGATGAATAGTGCTCCTGCAAAATAAGTTTCCCCAGACAGAACATAACAGCTTTCTTGTGTCGAGCAGAACAATTTTTGGTGGTCTCCGAGGCACATGAAGATTTTGTTTTCTTTTTTAGTTTGAAAGAGCTGTGAGGTTTTTATTTTGTTGTAATATTCCATTCTCTCTCTCATTTGGTTTGTAATAATTTCTTCAAAATGTTGTAATAATTTCCTGGCCCGTTCCTTTCTATCTCGTTCTTTTACTTGCTTTCTTTATTTGTGAATATGCATTATATTTTGTTTTTGGATATATCCATGCTTTGCATCCATGTTTCATGCATCTTGATTCGACTAAGTTTGCATTTGTGAATTTAATCAATTCTTATGTGATTATGTGTGTTACCTCATGTTCTTGAGATGATTCACATGTCATATCTTAGAAGTCGAATCTTTAGTTGCATCTCAAGAGTGAATTGCATTAGGCTTTTGTATATAAGATCATGCATGTTTTACTAACTTTGTTTTGTAGCTATTCACGGAATGTCAGTAAATATGTAAGTTTTTATGCTTTAGCGTGTGTGTTTTTCTTATTATGTTTAAGCATCCTACCATGTGGCTACTTGCTTACTTGATATAACTGTATGAATGCCTGTGGATGGAGGTTGTGTTGCTTAATTTGGAATAATGTTGATTTTTCATGTTTGTAAACTCAATTTATTTAGGTTGTACATCTTCAAAACTTTTTCAAAATATATGAAATCAAATTATTCCAAAATAAATGGCATAGTCTATACTTATATGCTTCACAGAGTAATTTTTAGGATTTATGAAATAATCAAAATATAAACATATAAAGTAAATAAAATTCATATCATGGTTTAGTGAAGGTCGATCTTTTGATCGGGTGAGCGGGGGTGCTCAATTAATGACATTTCCCTCTCATACCTAAGGTTCCGAACCGAGACAACTTTGGTTATGACGAATAGTGGCCTCAACACGAGTCATGGGTTTTCTAATTTCCCAAAATATTAGGTGGCGACTCTGAGATTTGATGATGCAGTCCATTTTTGGCAAAAGGTTTTACAATAAAATCGATTTTCTGAGAATTGCCAAATTTTGACTCTCCATCTATGTTTTACATTGCACTAATGAGACTAGATCAAAGGGACCGAGGGTCCGAACTGTTTAATGCGCACGGGTACTTCTCGGGCATGTTACAGGAACAAAGTTCTACCCCATCAGTTCATGAATCGAAACATAATTATGGTTTCTCTATTCTAGAATCGGAACAAAATTATACCTTCTCTGTTCAGGAATTGAAGCAAAGATCTGCCTTTCAGTTCCAAAATCGAAGCATAGGGATGCCCTCTCTATTTAGGAATCAGAGCAATATTCTACCATTTCAGTTCTAGAATCGGAGTGTAATTCAATTCTATCTGTTTTAGAACAATGAATAAATGGTTGACTTCTGACCAACCTCGTTGGAACTGAAGCTGACCACTCTACATAGGCCTAGGACCAACTCCTTGGACATTCTACAGATTCTGGTTCTGAAGGTTCTGATTGTGGAAACTCAGGTTTGGAGGACCCTGATGTTGTAGATTCTACAGGTTTTGAAGGTTTTGAGGAGTTTGGTCGTCCCTGATTTCAAACAGCCAAAACCCATGAAGTTGCCCTCCATCTTAATGCCCTACCTCCCTCTCATTACCTTGTCCTCCATGCTCCCCAAGAATGGGGTTAATGGAAGAAGAGGCCTGAAAAGCTCCTAAAGGTGGGAGTTCAGTGGCAACTGGTCTGCTCTGAGGATTTTGTTCTGCAACGGCATTGAAAATTCATATTGTGGGTAGAATTGGAGCTAGTGAAAGAACTGCAGAAAGCTTGTCTCTTAAAGTTACTGTCATATTGGTAATTGCTTGCACCAGATCTGTTTAAGATTGCCTCATTTCGTGCAGTGGAATGACCAAAGAGTGAGAGAGTTCCATAAAAAGCTCCTTATTGGTTGTTATAAGGCAATGTCTTAGATTTTTTTGTCATATCCTAGAATTCTTCAAAAGTGTGTTGCGCTGTTGACGGTCTGGAATCGCTTGATCTTGGACTGTTGGGAGGCGACACCACCATTGATTGACCTATGACACCTTTTCCTTTTCCTTTACCAACCATGATGAATGTTTAATAAAGATGACACGTCATGTCCTACCAGGCGTTGCAAAATTGTTTACACTCTTCAGAAATTCTTGTTGCCACTCAAGAGGTCCTGTAGGTGTGAATACAAAAAAGCTTGTTGATTAAATACGGTCGCGCCAAAACTTGTGAACCTAGTTCAAGGTGTAAGAATTGTTGAACACTTTTGACTTCTAACACATAGAAATGCCTGTGTGTGGTTAAGAGGAACCGCTACTGGTTCAGATCTTGCCCTAATAAAGAGGACTTTTAACAAATTTATAGGTGCCAAAGATAATTAGACTAAAATCATGACTTGTATTGATTGAGAATGAAGTATAATTGATAATCTAAGATAACTAAGCTATGAAACTAAAGGAACTAAGCTATGAAGCTATGATAAAGAAGCTATGAAGCTAAGCTAAGATAATTAAGCTATGAAGCTAAGATGATTTGAAAGATTCTTGGTCGAGATGATTAGTGCTGGACTCCCTCAAATGTTGCACTTGGAGCCCTTTATATAGTGTTAAGGAAGCTCGTAATTCTGCTCAATTGCCATGAACATGGAAATTCTTCCTGGTGACATGTGTCATTGATCCTTAGCATAATCCTCAAAAACTAGGAGATGGTTTTGACCTCCAACGGCTAAGGCCTATCCTTCTACCTTTGACTTGGTCCACCATGCTCTAGAAAGTCGCCATGTGTCCCTCCAGGTTTGAATTTGAATTAACTTTAGTTGATTATGGGAAAAGGCTCCATTGTTGTTGCATAGAATCCTCTTCTCTTTTTGATTCATGTTTATCCTTAAGGAATTCAAAAACCAATCTTGCCTTGCTTGGAAAACTAACCCCTTGATTGTAGTATGTGTTGATCTTTCATAGCTTCACTAATTGCCACGTGTCCATTAAAAACCCACTTGCTTTGATTTTGGGAAAAAATGGTTCCACTTTCGTAGCCTTATTGTTAACATGTGAGATCTTCAAATCTTGTGTAAGCCTCATCGTTAGCAATCTCTTTAACAATCATCTTAAAGATTAGGCACCAAAATAGGAGATAAGGTACTTAAATAGGAGATAAGGCACTTAAATAGGGGATAAACCTCAATAACCTCCTAATTCTTAGGAACAATTAAGAGTTGCCTCATCTAACAAATATAAATTATTTTATTTAATTAATTAATTAATCAATCAATTTCCTTATTTAATTAATAAAATAAAGTAAATTTCTTTTGTTCAGTTGCCAATTATCTTTGGTGGGTCCCAAAGAATCTTTAACTCTTCATTTTCTATCGCCACGTGGCGTTAAAAATTGGGGAAATTGCCACGTGACAATTTTGCCAAAAAGGGTACAAACAAGTGGTCAGCCATAGGGACACTTCAATGCTCAAGTTAGCATTGCTAGTTGATCAACTCTCAATACAAAGTAAGTACTAGCTTTTATGATTCCATAATTTCTTCTTGGGGTTTAATGATTCTTTGTGACAACCTCGATCCATAATTAGTCATTAATCTGTAATTAAGAGTGTGAAATAAGTGGCTAAATGAAATTATGTGTTAATTGTGTGATTTGTGTGGTATTTGAATTTATATTTGTCTATTGTAGGAATATCTATCTAAAATTCTATTTTGATATGGAATTTGAAGGCCTTATCGGCATTTGAACATGAAATTGACTAAGTCAATGTGTTATTTGAAATTTTTAGAATATTATGGTAAGTTTAATTAGAATTCGATTTGGAATAAAATAATTAGAATAAATGAGTTAATTTGATTTAGATTAATTAGTTTAATGACACTTAATTAACCTAGACTAATGAACCTATATAAGGCTAATATAACTTCTAGATCTCACATTTTCTTCATCATTTTTTATGTCAAACGTGAGAAGAAGAGAGAGTGAGGAAGAGATTAAGATCAAAGAGGAGAAAAGGGAGAATTGCTAAGAATTGGTAGTGAATTGAGAAGATTTGAGAGATTTAACCTCCACACCTCCAAAATTCAAGAGTTAAGGTAAGAATTCAACCTCTAAATTATGAACATGAGTTGTGTAGAGGAGAAATCAAGTGAAATAGTAGATTAAGCATGGGAATTAAGCTTAGAATGTAGAATTGAGATCATTCCATGCATGCATATATCGTTTATGAAATTTGAGTTTGGATTTCAACCAATTCTTACATGCAAGACCATATCTTTGTTGAGTCTTGAGAGCTTACCATGATTTCACACTTAAACACTTCATTTGTTCATGTTTTGAAAGCTAAGAGTTCATATTATTGCATGTATGTCCTTTAAAGCTTGATTTTGAAGAATTGACATACTTTTGGGCCTTGATTCTGTGAATTGATCTTCATTTCACGTTTTGTACAAGTGTCTAAGTGTTTTCTACAAATTGTGGCCCAAAAGAAAATGTTTGAAGCTTTAAACATGTGTTTTGAACTTGAAGTCGAATTCTGGCAATTCCAGAATTTGGTCACATCGCTTGAGCGACCAAACTGTTGCTTGAGCGCACATTGTGAGCTCTCAGAAGTTTTGTAGAGTTTGATGGTTGGCTCGAGCAATCAAAAGACCGCTTGAGAGACCACTCTTTATTTTCAGTTTTGGCTCAAGCGACCAAGAAGTTGGCTCGAGCGTAAAATGAGAGCATTCAGTACTTTTGCAGACCAAGGGGTTATTTCGCTCAAGCGAAGTACCCTATTTTTTGAAAATTTTGCAAGTGTTTCAGAGTGCACAATTGCATCCTCAACACATCCTAGGCATTCTTAAGCCATGGTTTAGGCCATAATAATGAGGATATGAATTAGAAACACACTAAGGAAAGAAATATAATAAGTTAAGTATCTATGAAACGTGTGTTTCAATGTGTATCTATTATGTGTCTATGTAGGTCATGTGTAACTGTTTGTTTGATCTATCTCTAGAGTTATCTTTGAGTAACAACTTTATAAAGACATGTTTTTTTATATGTATTTTTTGATTATACGTTAAACTCTATTTTCTGAAATGTTATTTTCGGATTAAAATGAATGATTGTTCAATTTCTAAAATGTATTCATGGTATCCTTAGTATTTGTATATGAAATTTTGTTATTTGTTATCTATTACCTGGTACCAAGGCTTCATGGGGGTTCCATTCATGGAACTGATTATGCATAATCAACTATCTGATCTGCTCATTGGTCTTAATGACCACTCATTTGAATATGGGTCTTTCTGACCATTTACTCTACGTGTGGGTCTTTATGATCAATCTGATCTGTTACTCTGTATGTGGGTCTTTATGACCAATTTGATTTGTTAGCTAATGGATGTACCATGTATAACTATTTACAAATTTAAATCTTTATAAGAATCTGTTTCTGATATGAATTCTGATTTCTAAATCTGTTATGGACATCATTCATCAAAACCTTTACTCTAAGGCTATTCATTGGGCTCTAGCTCATTATTTTATATTATGTATGTAGGTGACCAAGCGCATGACCAAGCGCAAGACTTCGAGTCTGGATTTGTTTTGTCAAGCCAACTACCATGCCTCAAATGGAGATTTCTAAAAGTCTATTATGGTCAAGTTTCTGTGGACAATGTTTGTGACCAAGCTAATGAACAAGTTTTAAGATTTTATTTCTTTTGGTTATTAGGATAAGTCTTTGTGTTACTCTGTAAATAGGCTAAGTCCTTTTTTGTTTATCTGTACTTGTGGTGATGTAAGAATGACGTCATAGGATATGTAAATCTAATGTTTAAATTTTTTGTCTCATATGAGTCTGCACAGCTCTATAGACATCGTATTTTGATATTTGCTTCCGCTAGCCCCTTATTTTGTTAATCTGTCTTAGAGGCCTTTGGTAATCTTAGGATTATTGGCCAGTTATGACGCTAAACCTATAGGGGCGGGTTTGGACTGTGACATTCTTTTATACCTTCAAATTTTATGGTTGAGAGTATTATGCAACTACTGGATTGTATTTTGCAAGAATGATAGGCATTATCCTAATAATTACGGACTTATTTCTGACTTAGTCTACCCTTCACTTGGACTTCACTCGTCCGAACATTATCTTGACTAGACACTTGACTGGAGAACTATATAAAAGTAGACTACATATCCTGCTCAATTGTTTACCTTTTATCTCGACCGACTAGCTTATCGTGTAAAACTACCTCATATAATTACCCCTTAACTCAAACTTGCCTTGAGCTCGACTAGAGGAAACTTCAAATTTTTTCCTCATCCAATCTGTTGTTCAAGGCATCTCAATCTAAGTTACTTTGAGCATTTTACAGATCATTTTCCTTGAATCTAAGTTTAAACATCTGCGTAGAAGCACCTTTGAGCATTCGAGCAACTTGTGGAATTTGAACCATTAGAAAAACTACGTTTTTTCAATATCTATCCTTTCATATGGCATCTTTCTCACTTCTATGCCACATGGGACTTTGTAAATAGTTTTACGTAACCTTTTTTTGAGCCGATAAGTCTCATTAAATGAGACTCTAGATAATGTCATAATTACCCGAAGCGCATATGTATATATTTTAACTTTTATCTCACATTTTTCTATACTTTTGCGTTTTCTTACTCTCGAAGCTCTTTCCTATTGCTTTCTTATTTTCTATTGTTTTTCTTTTGGATAAGCTTCCTTTTATCATGTCCAATCATCGTTGTCTACTTATAAGTCATTTTTTTTCCTTTTTCCTTTTTTTCGCAATTCTTTCCTTTCTTCTTTTTCTTGGTTTTCTTGAGCTCTTTATATATTGGTAGGCTCATTTCTTAACAATTTAAGCTTTTGGGAAAATTGCTAATTGAACATGGTACCAACTCTTAATTGAGAGAGGTCTTGGATTCAAGTCTTTCCATTTGCATTTGGTCTCCATTTGCATTATTTATTCTCTTGTTTGCATTCTAAAATCTCTCTATGTATGTTTTTTTATTTGCATGTGCAAGATGTGGTTACATGTGAGTGAGGTTGTTGAATAACTTGATATATATTGTTGGACCTATTTCCTAACAGCTTAAGTTTTTGGAAAAATTGATAAGATCAGTTTCAATACATGCTCTAGATATTGTTTCTAATTTCTGACAATGGTACCATATTCTTGTTGGCATCCTCATCTGTGTTATTGGTCTTAAAGACTAAGACCAAGATGGTGATTGTTGGAAAAAATGGTTTTATGGTGACTTTAATGTGAAATTAAAGTAAGTCCCAACCACCAATTGAGGTTGGATAAAATGGGTTTAGATTCTTTGTAACAAGATCTTTACACCACAAAAAGAATGAACAAAAACCATTCAGAATTGAATGAAAAATTGTCTCATAAAGTTAGCCTCATGAATAAGGTGTTGGGAATAATGTATAACTATCTATCCCACATTAATTGTAGAGGAAAGTATTGATGGGTATTTAAATACCAAATTTTGGATAAGGGCATAAGCCATTTGGAGCATCCAAATTTTTTGAAAGAAGGGAGTTATGGATGCTTCAAGGATGGGCTTGGGCCAAAATTACGGTCCAAGTTGGTTATGCAAAAATTGCCACATGCACGCCGCCCGCTTGCCTGACTGGATTGTACCGAGTCAGGTCTGGGTCCGTGGTCTGTAGTTCGTGGTCCATGATTCGTGGGTCGTGGGTTATGGATTGTGGATCGTGGATCTTGGATATTGGGACTTGGGACTTGGGCTTGGGCTTGGGCTTGACGCTTACCGGAATGGGTTAGGTTTGGGTTTGGCTAGATTGGTGGTCCACCAACTTTATCTTTTTGGGCCAAGTCTATTAAGTGGCTACTGATATATATACACACATGTGTATATTGTGCGTAACTCACATGTTTAAGTCCCATCAGTTTTCCTTGCATTACTTCTTCAGTTTTGCAAAAATTAAATTCAATGTTGATTGCAGAAAGGCTCATTTTCTCTCCTCCATTGTGTATAAAAGGAGACCATCCTCTTTGGTTGGAGTACATAATTTCTGGCTCTCATATTAAATAGTCAGTCTGCTCTTATATTCTTCTTCTTGTGTGAGAGAGTGCTGCCATTGTTAGTTCGCGGAGCTAAACAAAAGGTGCTTCTGCGTTAGCGGGTCTAAACAGTCATATCCTGTGATGCAGATGTCAACATATCTTTGGAGGCAAATGCCGATATACCTCCAGCACCCAGGTGAGGCGACGAATCTGTTTTAAGGAGACTGTGGTATCACATAGGTTTCGGTTTGGTTTCTTTTCCTTTTTTTGTTATATGTATTTCTGTTCATCAAGTTCTAATTTCTACCATAATTTAAATTCATAATTTCTTGTTTTAATTAACTATGAATCTATTTATTTTATTTAAATACACAATTTATACAATAATCTTAAAACCACTTCTATGTTTTCCATATAATATATTAAATATAGTCGGTACTGCTAGAAATGGTGCATGTGTAAAGCTACTATTTCATACATGAAATTCATGATTACTAATTGTAATTTGTGTTGTCTGTTAATTAGATTTAAATTATTAAAAAAAATTAATTGCTGCATGCTACTGTTTGATTTTTGAAGCACTGGAGCACCGAACCACCTATAGCATATATAATAGCCTACTATTTTTTATATACAACAATGATAGAGAGTTCTAATTTTGAAACTCTAAAGAGAGTTCTAGTGATGTGGCAAGTGAGAGAGAGAGAGAGAGAGAGAAAAAAAAAACATAGGTATACACATTATATCACATGTGAGTCCCACTCCATGCCACATCACTAGAGCTCTCTTTAAAGTTGCAAAATTAGAGTTCTTAATCTTTATTATTTTACATATGAAAGTGCATGATTAGAATAATATATATATATATATATATATGCTTACTGCTGCTTTTCAAAAAATCAGAATATTTCAAAATGTGTACATAAGCCCACTATTGCACTGTAGCATATAAAAGACCAATGTTTGATATATGAAATTCATGATTAGAAATTCCACGTATTTATATAAGATTAATGCTTCGGACCCCCACTGGGGGTCGACCCCCAGCGAGGTCGACCCCCCGCTGTGATTCGTATAATTTGTGTATTGTTTCCAACTTCATGATTAGATGGTCAATTTATTTAAGTAAATAAATATGTTCCTCATCATGTTTGGTTCTAGTAATAGTTGAATAATTTTATGAACATGATTTTAATTTTTTACCATGATAGTTTTATAATATAATTTGCATAGTCATGGAGTTTTAAATTTTTAGTTAACATGCTAAATGTGTTCTACTTTCTAGTACAATAAACATGTTCATATTTGCTAGATTCTAATTTAATTCGTATGTCTATTACATCCTAGATTTGTAGGATAATTTGCTTGTTCTTTATTTTTTAGGATTTAGTTTATGTCATATGCTTATTAGTTTCTAGAATTATTTATATAATTTAATTTCTAGAATTATTTACATGTTAATTTCTCTAGAATTATTTGCATATTAATTGCTAGAATTATTTAGATGTTTATTGTGTAATAGTTTCATATGTAACTCTTGCCCATTAATTTTAATTTAATTTTTGGAGTTATAAGTTTATATAACTTGTCTAGCATTTGAATTCTTTACTTAGTTTTGCTATTAAATAGATTGCTAGAGGGTTTTAAATAGTATATTGCTTTTACAGTTTCTTTCAATTATTTATTTTGTATTTTGTTGCGTTTTTTGCTAACTTTCTTTACATGAATGCCTATGCAAAAAGGAATAGAAAAAAAAAAAAAAAAAAAGAAGCAAACGAACAAACAAACAAACAAAACCAAATGAATCAAATTTGGGACTGTAAAATAGAATTTGGACTACTAACCTTTTTGTTGAACAAAAATACCTGTGCAAAGGAATTTTTTTGAAACAAAAGAATCCTAATTTGGATTCACTAATTATTTATTTATTTTTTATTTTAATATATTTGAAGCAATTTGTTGCTTGTGTTTTTAGTAGTGGTTAACTTACCAATTTTATTGAAGCAAGTTTGTTGGATAGTAATTTTGGAAGCATTTTATTTGCTTGTAAATTGTTATGGCAGTTTTTAATTGCTTGTAATTTGGGTAGCAATTTTTAATTGCTAGTAAGTTTTGGAACTTGATTTGTTTTAACCTAGTTTATCCTTTAAAAAACTTAATTCTAAATTTGTTTCCCATTGACTAGGAGTCAACATGCTCTTGAAAGTTTTGTCTAAGGTTAAATGTGAGATAACTCAACTCGTATTATGCTTAATTATGCATGTGCTTATGTGTTTGATATGAATTTGTATGTTTAAGTGTGTGAACTATGTGATTTTGAATTATATCTATTGAATGTAGGAATATTTGTTGCAATTACGACTCTGAACTAAAATTGAAAGCCTTAGAAGTGTCGGAAACCAAAACCGACTTCATATCTATATTTAGCATGATTTTAAGAGCCTACTATGAATTTTTGTAAAATTACGATTCATAATGATTTAATTAAGTTAATTAGCTTAAGTAGGATATATGTATATAGCTTCTTGAGTTCATCAGTTTGTGGAGAACTTTTGCTAAAGAGTGAGTTTGAGAGAGAAGAAGAGGAGAAGCTAGGGATTTAGAAGAGATTCAAGGGGAAAACCATAGATTTGAGCTAAAGCATGGAAATCTACTTAGAATCTTTGTAAATAATTTATCTTTTGCTTGAAATCAAGAGGAATTTGAAGATTAAACACTTATATGAGTTAGGGTTTTGAGATATGTGATTGTTTGAACTAAATTCAAGAAATGGAACCTTAATCTCTTCAACCTTGTTTGATTTGAGTTAAATCTTGTGAATAATTCATGAAATAAGCTCTAGATTGTTCATACAACAAAGATTTGTTAAAAGACCATCCATGTTTATATGTATTTTGAGCTTGATTATGTAATTCATGAATGTATGAAAAAGATGAGACCTTGAATTTGACATTGAAGCAAGATTGATGTGTTTGAGTTGAAATTACACTCGAATCATGTTAGTATATCATGATTTTGAATTAGTTTTGCATGAATTTGGGCTTGGGAATGAGTATGGAAGATTGCATTTTTGTGCCATTTTCAGACTGTTTGGATTTTACCCAGACTGCTCGTGCGGCTGTGAGCTCCGCATGAGCGAAACATGAACAAAATTTGTGGGTTGTATTCCGCATGTTCGAGCGGCTCATGCTTCCACACTAGTGGGGCATGACAGCTCGAGCAATTGGACTTGCCGCACGAGCGGCCAAGCACGAAAAAATCCTGCTTTCTTGTGTTTACCTCTTCGACTTTCTGAACTCATTCTTGACCTTATCTAAACCCTCTGGAAAATGAAATGATGATTAGAAACCATTGAAAAAGGTTGTGAATTACTAAAAGAAAAGTGTACGAAATGAACGAATGATTTATCGAATGTGTGTGTGAGACATGTTTTGTGTAGGTTATGTGCCAAAGGAAATGCCGCAAGATCAAATGCACTGTGAGTAATAGTATTGTAAAGATATGTTCTTAATTGATTATTTTGATCTAGGTATGGTGACTTATTCTGATATTGTGTTTTGATTGAAATGCATGAGTTTTAGGAACGTTATATGACATGTGCAATGAGGACCTAAGGTTGTTATGTTTATGCTATGATGTGCTTGGGCCCAAGGCCGTTCTGTTAATGATATGATGATATGTGATTGGGCCCGAGATCATTGTGATATATGATTGGGCCCGAGGCTGTCCTGTAAATGTGACTATGGATAGTGTTATGAAGGATGAAATTTTGGAAAAGTATTGTGTTCACTTAATATGCTTTCTTTTAATTTAAGATTATTCATTTGATTCTCTTTACTTTATTATTATTCATTGAGCGTCGCTCACCCCCTATGTTGTATGTGTGTAGGTGATCAGCATGGAGCTTAACCTTAGAGTCAGCCTCAGGAAATTGCTTGTGAGCACCTGTTGTGTCGAAACTCCAAGATGGAGCTATTGTCTTTTGACTTTATGTCTATGTTAAGGCTTTTGTTCAGTATTGTCATGTTGGTTTTGTGGATGTGTAACTTAATGTCTTGACTCCTATATGTATACGTGTTTTATCATGACCATTTAAGCGCTGCTCAATGGACGTTATTTCTTGTATTTGCTTCCTCTTAAGGCCCCAATTATTAAAAACATTTGTTTTCTATATGAGGTCATAGGTAATCGTGTGATTATTTGACCGGTTGTGAACCAAACTTTTAGGGATAGGTTTGGATCGTGACAAACTGGTTCTTAAGTGAGACCAATGTGGCCCCTCCGGTCTTCCTGAAACTTTCTTGACCAAGTTCGATTCTAGGGTAAGTGGTGAGACTAGTTTAGAATTAAATTTCCGACTTTGGGATTTTCTAGTGTTAAGTTTAGTTTCTGGAAACATAGAATAGTGAAATTCGGTTGTATTTTTTAGAAATGGCAACTGTAACGGATGTTGCTACTGCTGCAACTACTAATATTGGTAGGGATCAGAACTCCAGGTCAACTGGCTTGCCAATCCTTGTTGTGGCCTCTGTGGTAAATCCAGTAGCTGTGACCTCTGTGGTCAATCCTCTTGCTACTCCTGTTATTCCGAGAGGACCGCTCAACTATCATGAGTGCTCGGAGAAGTTCACTGGAGTAAATTTCAAGAGATGGCAGCAAAAGATGTTGTTTTATCTGACTACTCTTAACGTAGCAAGGTTTTTGAGTGAGGATCCACCAGCCGTGGAAGAGAATGGGCAAGACAAGTAGAAGCTCATGGCTCTAGATATTTGGAATCAGTTAGACTTCCTTTACTAGAACTATGTTCTAAATGGCTTGGTAGATATACTGTTCAACATGTTTTATACTAAGAGTTAACAAAGGTGTTGTGGGATGTTTTGGACAAGAAGTACAAGACTGAGAATGCTAGGGCAAAAAAAAATTTGTCGTTGGCCGATTTTTGGACTTCAAAATAGTAGACTCTAAAACCGTTATTAGCCAAGTCTAAGATTTTCAAGTTATTTTGCACGAGATTCATACAAAGGGAATGTTGTTGAGTGAATCATTCCAGGCAGCTGCTTTGATGGAGAAGTTTCCTAATGGATGGAAGACTTCAAGAACTATTTGAAGCACAAACGAAAGGAGATAACAGTTGAAAAGCTCATTGTCAGGCTCCGCATTGAGGAAGACAACAGGAAGACATGGGGGAGTACCCCCGCTGTGAAAGCAAATGTAATTGAGCATGGCCAATCCTCGAGAGTGAAGAATAAGCCATTGACAGAAAAAAGCTCAAAGCTGCAGGCTAGAGGTAAAGTCTCTAGAAGGCCGGTCTACAAGCCACAGGACTATACTTTTAGTTTCAACGTAAAGTGCTTCAACTGTGAAAGCGATGTGCATCGGGCGTTTGATTGCCGCAAGAAGAAGAAGCCTTAAATAAAGAACTCTCCATAGAACAAAAGCAGGGCCCACATGGCTGAAATGGAAGATCTATCATAGGATGTAGGCGACATGCATCTGTCAGCTGTCATCTCAGAGGTGAACATGGTGGGGTCCAACTTGAATGAATGGTGGGTGGACACTGGAGCCACTCACCACATCTGTGCTGAAAGGAAAATATTCACAACTTTTGAACCAATTTCAAATGGTGAGAAGTTGTTTATGGGGAATTTTGTGACCTCAACTGTTGAAGGTAAAGGCATGGTAGTCCTGAAGATGACTTCAGGAAAAGAGCTAACTCTGAACGATGTCCTACTTGTACCGGACATTCATAAGAACCTTGTCTCAAGGTCTCTCTTAAACAAGCATGACTTCTGCATGGTGTTTGAGTCTAACAAGGTCGCGTTGACCAAAAGCGGAGTCTATGTGGGTAAGGAGTGTATGTTGAGTGGTATGTTTAAACTCAATGTAATGACTAGTATCCCTAAGATGAATGAGAAAGCTTCTTCTTCTGCTTATATGCTTGAGTCCCCTAAATTGTGGCATGGTAAACTAGGTCATACGAATTTTGACTCTTTGTGTAGATTAATTAAGTTAGATCACATATCATTTCAAGATTAATCCAAATCACAAGTGTGAGACTTGTGTAGAAGCAAAATTGACTAGGACATCATTTCATTCTATTGAAAGAAGTTCCAAGCCTTTAGATTTAGTGCATAGTGATATGTGTGACTTGAAATTCATATAATCACTTGGTGGCAACAAGTATTTCATTACTTTTGTTAACGATTACGCTAAATATTGTTGTGTGTATTTGCTTAAAAGCAAAAATGAAGCGATTGATAAATTTATTATTTTTAATAATGAAGTTGACAATCAACAGAGCCAAAAGATTAAAGCTTTAAGAAGTGATCATGGTGGAGAATATGAATCTCCATTTATTGAGATTTGTGCTCAATTTGGAATTATCCACCAAACCACAATGCCTTATTCCCCTCAGTCAAATGGTGTTGCTAAGCAAAAAAATAGGACATTAAAGGAAATGATGAATGCAATGTTAATAAGTTTTGGGTTGCCATAGAACTTGTGGGGGAAAGCAATTCTCTCAACTTGTGGACAAGACTCTGTATGAATTTTGGAAGGTTGCAAGCCTTCCTATAATTTCTTACGAATATGGGGGTGTCTTACAAAAGTGGCGGTACCTGCACCCAAGTGGGTTAGGATGGGTCTGAAAATCGTGGATTGTATATTCATTGGTTATGCACAGAATAGTAGTGCATATAGGTTTCTCGTGCACAAGTCTGATATTTCAGATCTACACAAGAATACCATTATGGTGTCAAGGAATGTATCTTTCTTTGAGGACGTGTTTCCTTGCAAAACTCGAAGAGAGGATCAAAGTTCTGAGAAGGAACTTGAAGATGATCATAGTGATAGTGATCAAGCTGAGGAAGTAGATAAGCCAAGAAGGAGTAAAAGGGCTAGAACGTCCAAGTCCTTTGGCCCAGACTTCTTGACTTATATATTAGAGGGAGAACCTTGAACTTTCCATGAAGCTGTGACTTCACCTGAAAGTCATTTGTGGAAAGAAACAATTAAGACTGAGATTGACTCCATTTTACAGAACCATACCTGAGAGTTAGTTGATCAACCCCCAGGCAGTAAGCCCTTAGGGAGTAAGCGGATCTTTAGAGGAAAGATGAAAGCGGATGGGTCAATTGATAATTAGAAAGCTAAGTTGGTTATCAAAGGATATAGGCAGCGAGAAAGCCTGGATTATTTTGATATGTATTTACCTGTGACAAGGATTATATCCATTCGTATGGTGATTACGATATCAGCTTTACATGGTCTGTAGATACATCCGATGGATATAAAGACAACTTTCTAAAATGGAGATTTAGATAAAGAAATCTACATTGAGCAACCCAAGGGGTTTTCAACTCTAGGGCAAAATAAGAACTTTGTAAGCTTGTAAAATTATTGTATGGTTTGAAGCAAGCTCCTAAGCAATAGCATGAGAAGTTTGATAGTGTTGTCAAATGGGTTTAGAATCAATGAGTGTGACGTATGCGTATATGTCAACGACACTGATAGAGGTTATGACATACTCACTGTTGGCAGTAATGACGAAATTATTAGAACTACCAAAAGATTGTTAAACTCAAAGTTTGATATGAAGGATATGGGCCTTGTAAATGTGATTCTAGGTATTAAGATTACCAAAACATTTGGTGGTATTGTACTTTTTCAATCTCATTATGTTGAGAAGATACTTGAGAAATTTGGTAAATTAGATACAAGTGTGTCTAGGACACCAGTAGACTTGAGTCTACACTTGACCAAGAATAATGGTGAGAGTGTCTCTCAACTAGAATATTCTTGGGTCATTGGAAGTTTGATATATCTGATGAGCTATACAAGGCTGTATATAGCCTACTCTGTTAGTAGGCTTAGTAGATACACGAGTAATCCTAATGCTATGCATCGGAAGGGCATTATACGGGTGTTGGGTTATCTTCGGTACGTCTAGGATTATTATACCAGATATCCAACGGTACTAGAAGGGTATAGTGACGCTGTAATGCCCTTAAATAAATACAAAAACCCATCTACAATATTAATTAAATAATATCACACAATGAAATGATTAACTTCCATAAGTTCCAATTTATTGTACAAAAGAGCAACACATGTTAGTATACATTTATAAGTTTAACCCTGAATCTATAGCATATGTTACATAGTGAGGAGTAAAATGAAATATAAACAATTAAGAGAATTCCCTAAAGAATTACAACTTTCCAAATTAGTACTTGGTTATAACAAAATGGATTTAAATCCCAATACATATAAAAACCCTTGGCTTGTATAAAGCAAATAGAAAAATAACAAAATAAAGCCTTGCTCCAAGTCCTCCCAAGCTATTGTCTTGGCGGAGGCATATCATCAGCACCTGAAATGTTTTCCCCACATAGGGTGAGCCAAAACCCAATAGAAATAATTCAACATAATACATGAATCTCAACAAAGCTATAAGTTGAATGCATATGCAATGCTCGTGCCAAAATGTTTTACAACTTTTTCAAAACCATGAAATGCTAGGTCTATATTACAGCTTCATAAAAACGATTCCCTTTCAAGGAAAACAGGACTGTGAATACAACTATGTGAATCTTTAGGTACATGTCTGCTAGCAGGCTATACAAGCACTACTTTTTTGTCATTTTTACCGGTATTAATCGGAAGGCTCGACACCTATTCGTGTGGGTTTCTAGTCTTTCACCAAGGACACATAAGCCAACTTATCATAGTAACCACATCATATACCCAGATTCACAAAGTATTCACCATTTTATCAAAATAATAACTATCTCAAATATGTAATTATATGACAATGCTCAATGTGAATGAATTAGAAATATTTTTCATTCTCCTAGTTTTCATGCAATTTCTACAATAATCATAGCTATCTTGAACCAATAGCCCAAAACAGCTATCTCTAAACAGATAAAATAATTTCAATCAAGGTAAACTTTTCAATTTCTAAGATGTGAGTGGCAATACATACCCAACTCCACCATCTTCATCACTAACAATTAAATTCTGTATTTCCAACCTCAATACCAATCATTTATACAAAATCAACAATTAGGGAAAAAATCCCCCTTTTTTTTTCAAAATCCATTTCCTAATATGAAAACCAACCATTTTGTTTCCTCTACACCTCATTTCCAATCCCACAATCATTTCTTTGAAACCATTTGAAACCTCTCTCTTTATTTTTTATTTTTTTATTTTTGACCCAAAACCCAAGATTTGTTCAAAAGTCCATTTCTTTCACAAGGTGGTTTTATAAAAAAAAATAACTAGTTTAAACCCATAAGGAGGTGCGAAGAATCCCTATTTCAAACTTAGAAGAGGAAGAAGGAACAAAAACCCAAAAGTTGACAGAAATGAAACGACGATATGCTCCAATCAAAATGAAGCCCACGACAAGCTCTACACTTAATCTAAAAGGAGCAAGGCAAGGAGATGCCTCTAAGTGAGTAGATCTGAAGATCTAAGTGAGAGAAGGTGAGTTTTAAGGGAAAGAGAGAGAGAGTTACGGGTGAGAGAGGGAAAAGAGAAGATAAAGTGAAGAAAAGGGTAAGTGAGGACCCTATTTATAGTACTAGGTTAAAATAAAATCAAGTCCCAAGGTTAACCTAAAAGAACAAGTCAAAATCCCCAAGAAGGCCCAAATCAAACTAAAATCTGGAAAAAAAAAACTCATTGGGGTCGACCCTCGTGTAGGTGGTGTCGACCCTTCAAGAAGAGATGACATAAATTGTCAATGCTGGCAGCAGACAAGGTGTTGACCCTCGGACTGAAGGTGTCGATACTAAATTTTAGTAGGGAAACCCAAATTCTGCAATAGACAAGGGTCGACACCTCCCAGACTGGTGTCGGCCTCAAAGGCCAACAAGAAAAGGCAAGTGTCAACACCACCAAAGGCAGGTGTCGACCCTAAATTTTAGTAGCAATCTAGGAACACAACAGCAAGATGGTGTTGACACCTCCAAGGCTAGTGTCGACCCTTGAAGTAGAACAAGGTAAGGAAAAAAAGGCAGTGTCGACACCAACAAGGATGGTGTTGATCCCTGAAGCCAAAACCAAACATGAAGAGAAAGGAATGACCGTCACAAATATGATTTCTCGGATTTAAAAGTAATAAATGAGTCAGGTCTAAATCAGGATCTGTAGCACTCTGTACTTCCTATTATAATAAAATTATATTTGACGCTTTGTATATCTTGATTAGGAACCTTTTTAGTCGATATTTGAGCTTTGGTTGAGGTGTTATCATAGTGGTTGGGTGAGATTGAATCAAAAACTCTAAATTCGAATAGTTGTTATTGAGTAGTCTTCACTCTTTTATCATTTTCTCTTTCCACACTTTGAATCTTGATGTGAGGCTAGAACCAATGGAAAGCTTACTTCTGGGGCTTCAATTCGGACACAAGAACGACCCTAAATGAAGTTCGAACGAGAGAGTTATTCTTATTTGAAATTTACAAATCTGTGTTGTGAGCATAGTCTCGAGTGCAACTTTCAACACTTGAGTGGACTGCGCAGAATCTGATGTTTAAAAGTCACTTTTTGGGTCAAATCTCTTCACTTTTCACTCCCTTTTCTTCTACCTTCCACCATTTTTGCTTTCTTAAGCTTCTTAGACATGATTTTATCTATTTCTATACATCTTTGACCCCTAGTTCCATATACCCAAATGTAGAGCATGGCGAGGGTTTTCATTTAATCTCAACGGATCATTGTTTCATCGCCGTTGATTTTGGTGACTTGTTTCCTTCTTGCTTCAAGACGTAGGACCTATTTCTTAAACTCAATATGAGTTCGGTACTGTATTTGTGGTGTATTTTAAATATATAGATTCTGTTGCCCTTGGATTGATTTTTGGAAATTTGTTTTGTAAGTGAGGGTTTGTTTCAAATGGGGTTGTTGAGCTATGGTTTGGCTGCAAAAGTTTATTTTCCACTTACAAAAATGCATATGAGTTTTTAAAAGTAAAAAGCCCTAATTTAGAGAAATCCTAAAATGTTAATCTTTTGGGAAAATGGTTGGATTATTAAATTAAAAATGTACATGAAGGGTTTTCAAATGTTTTCTTGAAAAAGGTTTTGATTATGAAATTGGAGTTGATATATGTTGAAATGAGATATTTCTTGTATTGAAATGGATTTTCAAAGAGGAAAGGGGTGATGCTAAAAAATGTAAATGTTGAGATTGTAAAAAGGAAATAGAATGAATGTTGAGAAATGTGAAATTGAAATGATGATTAATGATGATGGTGGAGTTGGATATGTATTATCACTTCCATTTGAGATTTTGGAAAAGTGTATCTTTAATGGAATTTATTTATCTATTTAGAGATATTTGTTTTGGACTATCGTTGGAGGATAACTATGATTGTTGTAGAAATTGCATGTGAATTAGGCAAAATGGTTTGTTTATAAATTATGCATATCATGGAGCATATAATAGATTTTGAGAATTTAAACTGTACGCTTTTGAAAGAGAATTTGGAAATTCTTGTGTTTTGTTTTAAGAGTATTTGTTTCATTTTGAAAATTATATTTTGGATAACATGTATTGTGCTATTTGGAAAGGGTAAATAAAATGGCAAATCTGAGAAATGGTTGTTGTTACATCAAACAAGTTGGTTTGTGTATCCAGGGTGAAATTCCCAAAAACCGCTGAAGCTTGACTTTTCATGCCCCCTTTCGGAAGACGAATAGCCCTACAGTTTGGACTCCACTTGTAGTTCAGAATCCAATTGCACAAGTGCAATGTGAAATAATGAAAACAATTTCATGTGAATTAGGCAAAATGGTCTGTTTATAAGTTATGCATATCATGGAGCATATAATAGATTTTGAGAATTTAAACTGTATGTTTTTGAAAGAGATTTTGGAAATTCTTGTGTTTTGTTTTAAGAGTATTTGTTTCATTTTGAAAATCATATTTTGGATAACATGTATTGTGCTATTTGGAAAGGGTAAATAAAATGGCAAATCTGAAAAATGGTTGTTGTTACATCAAACAAGTTGGTTTGTGTATCCAGGGTGAAATTCCCAAAAACCGCTAAAGCTTGACTTTTCATGCCCCCTTTCGGAAGACGAATAGCCCTACAGTTCGGACTCCACTTGTAGTTCAGAATCCAATTGCACAAGTGCAATGTGAAATAATGAAAACACAAAAAGAGTCCAAATTCGACAATTCTTTTTTTTTTTTTTTTTTTTTTTGGAAAATCAACGTTTGAATCAATTGCCAAAAATGGACTGCTTTGCCAGATTACAGAGTCGCCACCTAAATATTTTTGAAAAATTTAGGAAACCTAAGGCTCGTGCCAAAGGCTATTAGTCCGTCATCACCAAAGTGTCTTGGCTCGGGAACTTAGGCATGAGAGGGGAAGGTCATGAATTGAGCACCCCACTTGCCCGATCAAAGATCGGCCTCTACTAATCATGATGAGTTTTTTCTTTTTATTTATTTACATTATATGCTCTTGTTCAAATTTATTAGCTATTTTACCATGTGACGTGCACACAAATATAGACTAACTTGCGAGAATTGGAACATTTGATTTCATGTTTTATTTGAAATTGTTTTGTGAATTTGCCACTTGAAAAAGTGGGCTAAAATGGACATTTAATCAAACCATCCCAGTTCAAGCATCTAGCCCTCATCCATAGGCATTCAAACAATTATATCACTTAAGCAATTAGCCTCATGGTAGACATGCTAGACATGGCAACACTAACATTTGATGCAATATGCTAAAACAAGTAAATGCTCACCTAATACTCCAAGCCAAAAATGTAAAAGAGTTAAAAAAATGCATGAACCTAACTATGCAATATGACTAATGCAATGCACACATTATGTATTTTTAATGGGCTTGGCTGTAAGCATGGCATATGATTTCATTCAAGACATGCATGAGAGCACGTATTCAAGTAAATGATTTTGAACATTTGATATTAGGTTAACATGATGAGTCGAACCTTGGATGCATGCAAGACAAATGGATGCGAAGCATAAGAATGCTAATGAAATGTGATGTCCTATATTAACCATTGTAAGCAAATAAGTAAAAAGGAGAAAGACGTGGGGTTAGAAGACATACACGTTATTACATATTGGCCCTTGTGTAAGAGGGTTTGAATGAGTATCTAAAAGTCCAAATTAAACTAATTATTACAAAACTGAATGAATGAATAAGTAACTAACTGCTAAGCTATAATTAACTAACTAGCTAATTTATTACAACAAAATAAACTAACCATTTAACGAAACATTGCTACAACATTATTAATTATGAAAATCAATAATTAATTACAACAATAATAATTAATAATTAATCATCAAACAAGGATGCACAAGGATGCACAATGCTCGCATGCGCAGCGTGTAGAAACTGCTTTGTCTGCCCAGACCATTCTGTTTCACCTTCAGCCACTGCCCTCTGCTTCTGCAAAACACACTGCCTTACCAAACATTAATGATCGGCCGACCCTCAATCAAGCCCGGCCAGGCTTAAATAAGGCCGGTCGTGCCTCAATTTCATACAAAATTTCCATTTTGTGCTCTCAATTGAAAACAGTGCAGACAGAGTTATTCTAAACTCTGTTTGTCCCTCTTACACTCCTCTGTCATGAGAAAGCCTCGAGAGAAGGTTGGAATTGTTTCCAAAATGATCAATGAGCAAGTTGATTGCTTGATGATTTCGGGTACAATTTGGACAAAAATTAATGGATGTAATGAACAACAACCACCCCTCCCTCCTATCATAGAGTAAACTCAAAGAGGGAGGTAGTGATGCTTCAAGGTTCATCAAAACATCATGAGTTTATGTAAGGCAACCCTTGATACAATGGACTCGGCATAATGTCTGGCCAAACCCAAGTGGGATACTTCATTTTCTTTATGTGGGTTGGTTCATTTTAGCAATTTTCTTAGTCCATTCCATTCTTTAGTCCATTTGTCCAAAGGGATAATTAAGTCCACTAAACGAGAAGAAACGTCAAACAAGAGGTGATCCTAAACATAAAAGAGAGACCATGCCATTGACGATGAACCTCCGTAGAGATTATGCCATTGAGCATAGGTCTAATTTTCATGCTTTGAATAACCATCAATTGGTTGAAATAACTCTCAAACAAAAGAAAAGAAGAAAAGAGGGAGGTTGCAGAAATGATTATGCAAGGTTGATTTACTACATAAGTGAGACTCTTTACATGGAATTAAGCAAGAAAGAACTATCAACTCAAATGACTCGGTATCTAAAGCCTAAACAACCAAAGCCATGAGGACTTACAACATAACAATCATAATATTCAAAGTATAAACTATTTAAATAAATTAATATAGCCCTAAAACAGCCCCTAAAGTGTAAAAACACAATAGCTAAAAGCAAGAGAAAGTAAGCAAAAAGAGTAGAGAAAAATCTACGAAACAAAGCCTAAGGAGGGCTGGCTAACGCCTCCACCTTTTGCAACTTTAAATCATATGTTTCAGCTCCAAAATAGTCCAAGAACAGTCCCAAAATAGTCCAAAAACAATGGCTAAAAGTGTGTTTAAAGAGCACAAAAAGATAGACAAAATTAAGAGATATAAAGCTAGTAAGCAAAATTAAGGAGAGGTGGCTAACCCCTCCACTTTTTAGACTTTTAAACCATGTTTTCCAGCCTTTTTAAGCTCTGAAAACCAGCATGTAAATCAAAGAAAAGAGTGGAAAAACAAGGGGTATGAGCTATGGGATAAGGTGCAAGAAAGGTTGTTAAATCTTTCTACCTTTGGTAGCTCTTCAACCCCAAGTTTCAACAGTTCAAATAGGTCCAAAACAGTAGGGAAACACAAGAAAAAGATTGAAATGAAAGCAAGGAAAAAAGTGACAAGCTTATACCTGTTGAAGAGAGCAAGCTCTGGTTGTTGATCAAATGTGATTCCAAACACCCTCAAGTTTATGAAATATAGTTTGAAATTCTAACAAAAAGCTTCAAGAACAAGCTCTAATGGTGTATGTATTGTGTGTGTATAGCTAAAGAAGGTTTGAAGGTCAAAGAAGGAAGGACAGGGAATGAGGTCTTTTTAGCTCTTCAAAGCCTTTGGAAAATTTGCTAACCTTGAAATCTGAAGGAAGAGGTTCTATTTATGGAGTTTGAGCCAAAAATGTTGTAAATATCTTCAAACAAAGATATTTGTTTAATTCCCGCCAGCTGTTTGTTTGGTGCCATCCAGGTCTGGTCAGGCCTAAAAACACACGGATGGGCCTAAAAAGCAACCTAGGAAAAGTTTTCATTGAGGCATAACTGGGCCTCAATGAAGCACGGCCGGTTCTAAATAGACTCGGTCGGGCCTAAAAATCGGCATTTCTGGTCTAACTTCAAACGGGCATATCTCCCTTATCCGGACTTGGTTTTAGGTGCTTTTTGAGTTTAAATTGAAGCCTTGGAAGTCTACTTTTCAATGGTGGTGGACTCACATATAAATTCTAGGTGTGTAAAGAGATATGCCTCATTTAGTGAAGGCTATTCATTTCTGTCTTAATCGAATTGGTGCCTAACTTCTCCGAACTAGTTTTTTTCCCTCCCCTCCTGTTTTCTTCAACTCCAAACCTATAAATAAGATGTTTTGAAAGATTTTCAAAGAGTTCACCTTCCTTTCATGAATCTCCACTGTGTCCTTACTCGGTTTATCAAAAAGTGCAATGTTTTAAACGAAATGCAAGCCTCAGAGCATCGTAGAAGCATTTGGGAAAATATTTTGAAAGGAGGGTTTTAAGGTCTAAAATAGTTTGGCCAAAATGGGGTGTAAGGTTTGGGATTAGAGCTTGAATCCAAATTTCTTCACTGAAGATCCGGACGATTGGATAGTGTAACTTTCATCATTGGGTGTTTGGAATAAAGCACCCAAGTCTTAAGAGCGGTAAAAAATAGGGTGTCTACAGTTGCCCCTCTTTGACAGAGCTCGAATAGTCATGAAGTGACGTGAGTGAATGTCAAAGCCCGAAGACGATCCATTTTGACAAGGCCATAAGACTTGGGCAAACAAATAAAATATAGATGCAATTGGTTGAACCCGAGGGTTGCCTACGTATCTCGTTACAAGGAATCCAACCAGCGTAGTTCAAGGGCAGAATGCAAAATGATACACAATGTAACGAAATAATTAAACCACAAGCAGTGCTTACCACACAAATATCATAAAGAAATCAAGAAGCAAATGAAACTACGTTTTATATAGAAAAGAAGTGTGGGCACAAGCCAAATGACGCCTAACACAGGCTAAGTGCCTACATCCTCAATATTGGCATCAGCGCAGCATGGATGCTTACACATAACAGAACCATGTTTTAACATGAAAGGGGTGCGAGCACCTGTAAAACTATGTTTTTCGTAGAAAGAGAAAGAGTACAAGTAATTGGGTGGCATGATATAAGTGAGGAATGATCTATTGGGGAAAGATAATGAACCTAAATGCTGAATGCAACAAGATAAAGTATAATGCAATGAATGAAATGAATGAAGTGAATAAGGGGCACAGGTCGAACCACATCTTACCTAGAAAAGGCATGGACACAAAACAAACCACATCTAACATAGAAAAGGTGCTGACACCCTCAATACTGGCCTCAGCGCAACATGGGTACTTACACATGACAAAACCATGTTTCAACGAGGGAAAGATATGAGCACATGCCAAACTAAGCTTAACACGGAAAGAATGCAGGTAATAAAACGGTATCATGTAATGGGTATAATGGATAATGTTGTGAATGCATGTGATAAATGCTATATACAATGCGATAGAAGTACTAGATAATGAATATGATGTAGCAACTGGGAAGTGAAAGTACCTCACAAGGGTAATCGGCAATGACTCACCTCATGCTGTTGGGAATCTTCCTCTTCTTCTCGGTTTTAAGACTTCTTTCTTCATCTTACGCTTCCAAACCATGGGTACTACTTTTCCCTAGTTATGTTTACAACTTTCCTTATTCTTCAATAGGATGACAGACTAGGTTGGTTCAACATCTAGAATTACGATGCATACAAGCTACCTTAACCTATGGGGCTGCCATACAGATTTCAAGCCGATGATACACCCCTGGGTATTTAAACCAGACTTTAGTCTCAGAAATTGCAAACCTTTGCGTTCTAGACCTCACCATTCAAACTCTAGTTTTCACCATCTCAGTTGGTCTCCCAGGAACTCACTACACACATAGCCAGGTGGCTATACCAGACCACTTGAAGTCGTTCGGGCACGACAAACACCAAAGGAATTGCACCTTTAGAGGATTTAAGGTCTCCTAGACCTAGTGAGTGCATAAGACAGTGCGGGTGAGGTACACAAAACAATGCAATACAAGGTGAATACACAAAACAGTGCGATGCAAGGTGAATGTGGTGCAAAGTGAAGATGTATAAATGCACAAAACAATGCGATGCAAGGTGCACAAAATAGTGCGATGTAAGGTGCACAAAATAGTGCGAAGCAAGGTGCACAAAACACTGCGATGCAAGGTGCACAAAATAGTGCAATGCAAGTTGCACAAGACAGTGCCATATAAGGTGAATGCACAAAATAGTCCGATATAAAGTGAATGCACAAAACAGTGCGATGCAAGGTGCACAAAATAGTGCGATACAAGGTGCACAAACCAGTGTGAACTCAAAGTGCACAAAACAGTGCGATCTCAAGATACACAGAATAGTGCAAGATAGGGTGCACAAAATAGTGCGAATTCAAGGTGCACAAAATAGTGCAAGTGAGGTGCACAAAACAGTGCGAATTCAAGGTGCACAAAATAGTGCGAACTAAAGGTGCACAAAACAGTGCTGTAGACACCCCTTTTTGACAGCCCTTACGACTTGGACACCATTGCATGCACTTCCGATGATGAGTTTATTTGCTTATCAAGTGCTTGAAGTCCTTAGCAGAACGCCACAACTTTGAGCTTTTCAAACCCTGCACCCTTGTTGCCTTATTCCTGGACCAAGCCTTGGTCTTTCAAGCCTACAGCTTCTGGTGGCCTGCGGGCTACCTTTGAGGCTGTCGGCCATCACTTTTAGGCTGCCGACCATTGATGTGGCTTGCCGGCCACCAGTGATGGCCGGCTGGCCACCAATTTCTTTTGTAGATATTTTGTCCCAGTTGTGCTAGCTGTTTGCATAAATGCATGCATCTTCACCCACGTGTAGGGCTAGATATCCTCATAGAGAATTCATGTTTTCTATATATAGGAGACACTTCGCTCATGTTTTAAGGTTAGAAAATTTTGAGATAAAAAATTTTCCTCTCTCTGCAATTCTCTGTCTCTCTAGCAAATCTCTACACTTTTGCCTACAATTCGTCAGCCTTTGCCTATACACCCTTAACCAAATCTTCTCATCTTTGAGCTGAGGTATCTTTGAGCTTGGTTTGAGGTTTAGAGGGTGTTGTTTGCTTGGTTTTGTTGCTTGAATTGCTTCTTCTCTTTAAGAGGTATAAAGCTTTGTCCCTTTACTTGATTTTTCTACTATTGTACTTGTTGTTTTCCAACTGATTTTGGGCTGTAAAAATTTTATATTTTTGGGCTGAAACTTGGGTCCTAAGGCCATTAAAGGTTGAGGGGTGGTTCACCCTTATTTGTATCTTATTTTGAAAGCCTTTGCCCTTGTGTTTTCCACCCTTTTACTACATTTTTTTGAGCTTTTAAACACTGATTTTCAGAGCTTTTTTAGTGGCCAAAATCATGTTTTGAAGTCCAAATTTGGAGGGGTTAGCCTCCCCTCTTTGTGTCTTGCTTACTAGCTTAGTTTGTGCCATGTCTTAGCATGTTAATCTAAACTTTTTAAGCTCGATTCCAGCATGTTTTAGGACTTGTTTTAGATTGTTTTAGCACTTTTTTTTTTGGTTGATAGTTGCATTTGAGCTTTGTTTTGCATGGTTATAGTGTAATAGTCCTCATGAGTTTGGTGTTCTAGGCCTTAGATACCTTCTTCTTTGAGTTGATAGCATTTATTTATGCTTTTGTCACTCATTTTCATCACTAATAATCTCTGCAACCTCCCTCCTTTCTTGGCCTTTTGTTTTGCTTTGAAAGTGGTTCAAACTACTTGTTTGTTTAAAGCATGAGATTGTGATGCCATGCTTAATGGTTTAATCCCTTAGGGGGTTCATTACCAATGGTGTGATGTCTCTTTCATGCCTAAAGCAACTTTTGGTTTGAGCCCTCTTTCCATTAGAGGACTTAATCTCATCCTTTGGGACTCAATTGGTTAAAGGATGGAAAGGTAACTAAAATGAAGTAACTAAAACTTGGAATTAAAAGTGAGCAAGATAATAATTTGGCTGTGTTCAATCGGACGTTAATTGAGCACATGGAAACTTGAACCATTTCATACTCATTGGTGATGAAATGATTCAAGGTTCCAAGGTCACCACTTCCCTTGATTATTCATGAAAGGGAGGAGGTTGGTGTCTTGTTTTGCATTTATTGAACTTGCACAATTGGTTTCATAAGCCATCATGCAATGAAATTGCATCCATTGATGGTTTGTGAACCGAACTTGCTACTTTTTTGATTTACTCATGAAAAGGAGGGGTGAGTTGTGGAAACAAACCCTTGAAATACCCTGTATATGCTCTATTTTTCCTCTGTTATAGCAAGGAGAACTGGGCAGCAGTGGCGGGCAGACCACCATTGATGGCCGGCCGGCCATCACTGGTGACCGGCAACCTTCATCACTGGCCGGCCGGCCGGCCACTGATGCAAAATTCAACAGTGTGTTCCTTTGGTAGAGCAGAGTTATTCTGGAAGTAGGCAATGGTGTGTGTGTTCTATTGCGTAATAGAGGCTCTCCGGAAGCAAAACAGTGGCCTTTTCAGGTGGAAACCGAGTATGCGCATGAACATCCCTCGTTTCCTGAGGCGTAGTAGTAAGTTGTTTAGTTTAATTACTTATTTTAATTGCACTTGTGTTGTAAGTATTTAATTAGTTAGTTAACTAGTTATTTAATTCATATTTTGTTGTAATAATTAGTTAAGTAGTTTAGCTAATTTTATTTGTTTTGTAATAATTAGCTTAGCTTTAATTAGTTAATTAGCTTAGCTAGTTTATTCGTTTGGACTCTCTTCGTGAGAGCGCAATGTAATAATGTGTATGTCTTCCATCCTCACGTCTTTCTTCCTTTTATTTAACTGCTTATGATGGTTAGTTTAGGGACATCATGTTTCAATTATCATACTTCATGTTTGTATCCATTTGTATTGCATGCACCGAGGCTCAGTTCATCATTCTAACTGCATTGTTGTTTCAACACTTCTTTGAATACGTGCTTAGATCACATGTTATCAAGTTGATTCACATGCGATGTTTAGTAGCCGAGCCTATTCAAATTGCATATCACTTGCGTTGAATTAGTCATCTTACATAAGTTAGGAATCAAGCATTTTTCTAACTCATTTCTCTTTTGGGTTGGAGTACTAGGTAAGCTTTTATTAGCTTTAGAATAATTGCATGAATGTGATTATTGCCATGTCTAGCATGCTTGCCATGAGGCTAAGTGCTTAAATGTTAAATTGCTTGAATGCTTGTGGATGAAGGCTTATTGCTTGAATTGGAACAATTTGAGCAATGTTCATATGTGATCATTTTTTCAAGTGGTACCTATTTCGAAACAATTTTCAAAACAAACATGACTTGAGATGTTCCAATTCTTGCAAATTAGTATATACTTGTGTGTGTGCGCATCACATAATAATGCTAGTCTAATAATCAGAACAAGAGCATACAATGTTGATAAAAATCATATTATGATTAGTAGAGGCCAATCTTTGATAGGGCGAGTGGGGGTGCTCAAATGTATTCATGACCTTCCCTTTCGTATCTAAGTTCCCGAGCCAAGACAATATTGGTGATGACGGATGCGTGGCCTTCGGCATGAGTCATGGGTCTCCTAAATTTTCCGAAAATAAAATATTTAGGTGGCGACTTTGTATCTGGGAAAATAGTCCATTTTTGGCATTTTTGATTTAAAATCAATTTTTCAAAAGATTTGTTGAATTTGGACTATTTGGTATTTATCAATTTCACATTGCACTTGTGAGATTAGATTCAGAACCGCGGGAGTCCGAATTGTAGGGCTTATATTTCGAACTTCCGAAAGGGGTCGCGAAAAAGCTGAGCTACAGTTTCTGGCGACTCTCCTGGGGACTTTCGAGTACTTGACTCGAAATTCATGATATGAAATTTTATCTACACTTATATGTTTCTTTGCGTTGCATTTGCATTGGTGCACTGAAGTCACTGTGTTTCCCATCTGCTATTCCTGAATGGTTTGTCGGAGGCTTGCCTAAAAGCTTGCCATAAGATTGACCGGTCGCGGTCTCTGCCACGATGGGAACACAACCCTTGGATCTGGACTACTGCTGTACTATTTGATCCTCCTTTCACTTTTCGGTGTTAGGTGCGAGAGGTATATTAGGTAGTCTTGCTGAGGTACCCTTTTGACCATTTGGCCTAGTTGCATATCGAAAGCCATAGAGACTGTTCCAACCTAGGACATGATGCTTACCAGAATACAGGATTGTATGAAACAGCTGTGTTTGAATAGTGAACCCTAGCTCCTGACGAAACTAGGATAGGGTAACCTTACCCTCTTATAGGGGTGTTTTGGTTCTTGCTTAACTGGTATGTGCTTTACATTGAAATTGTACAGTAATGTACATATCAGTTGCAAGTTGGGTATTAGTTTTGGGGCAGAATTCAGTGTTGAGTGCAGTCCTACAGCTTTGATTACATATGTGTGTTGTTAACATTTGAGCTGAGGTGCTGTGTGGTTTCTGATTACTACTTTCTTTTTGCTTTATTTCTTTTTGTTAGGTAGTACAACACCATAGTTTCAGACAGTTTAGATATCCCCCAAGCGCTTTGGGCCCATGTCAGAAGGCTTTACAGAACCGAAGATCTTGTTGGGGGATAGCCAATGCTTGTTTCGCTCCCAACGATTACCAGACGGAGGAGAGTAAGGTAGAGTTCACCAGTTCAATTTCTACAGCAGTCACCCCTTATTCCACCTGCATCTAGTCAGGCTCCGTCTTTTACATCTAGTCTAGTATGAGATCACTTGCCAAATCTGGTGGCACAATATCCCCCATTCAGTATGGAGGATCTAATCCACCACTTTCAGCAAATAGTTGAAACCATGCAGCAAGACGCTGCTCGTCAAGTTGAGGTCATAACATGCCAGGCTAAGGTAATAAACAGGCTACAACAACAACAGTCACAGCCGGTGGCAACATCTGCATCTCATGCACCTCCTACAGGTATCCTAGCACCTGGAGCCACTGCTCATGTTGAGAATCAGGGCAATCCGGCAGGGCCAATCCCACAACAGGCCTCCAAAGCACCTGTGTATCCAACCGAGGCTTCATTTGAATTTGAGGTTGACCCGACCGTGCTTAAGGTTAACAAGTTGGAGAAGCTCCTGAAGAGGGACAGGGTGGTAACTCTATCCTTAATATAGAAGATGGATATACCAACTCTGCAGTGACATTGCTAGACTAGTTCAAAATGCCACACATCGATCGGTTCGATGGCTCTGAAGACCCCATGGTTCATCTGTGGCTGTTTTCAGAAAATCTGAGGTTGATGGGCCTGACCAAACTATAGAAGCTCTCACTCTTTGGCCGAACCATGTTAGGAATAACAGCTATATGGTATGTAAAGCTAGAAGATTCTGTGAAGCAGAGTTGAGAGGAAATGGCCGAGGCCTTTGTTGCACAAAACTCATATAACACACAAATTGAAGTCATAACTCGTTATCTCAAAGAAACGTGCCAGGAGCCAAAGGAGGGCTTTTCAGAATTCGAGACAAGGTGGAGAGCCAAGGCTTCAATAATGACGACATGACCTTCTGAGAAAGACTAGATAAGGATGGTAGTCTGCAATCTTCACGGGAAGTTGCTACAAAAGATGATCGTCCTACCTTTGTTCACATTTATCGAGCTCCATGAAATGGGGGTTCAGATTGAAGATGCCATGAAACAAGGGTTGATTACTAGTGAGAAAGAGCAGGTCAAGAGGTATTTTGTGTCCAGTTCCAATGCAACCACTAATGGTAGCATAGCTGCACGGCCGTTGGATGCGAGTGTTGTTACCACCACAACTAAGACCGCCAATCCCTTTGCCAGCGCAGCACCACAAACTTCAAACAACCTTGCCCGATCCCAAAGGACCTTTACCCCACTCTACATGTCTTTATCTCAAGCCATGAAGGTGTTGATCAAAAAGGGGCACCTAAAGCCATTAGAGCCACGCCCACTACCTGATCCTCTTCCGCCTAAACATAACCCAGGCAAATACTGTGCATTTCACCAGTAGCATGGTCACGACACTGACCAATGCTTCAGGCTGCGTCATGAGATACAAGACCTCATAGACAACAAGGTGATTGCACCACCCCACAAAGCAAATGTAACTACTAACCCTCTCTCGGCCCACAATCAAGTTCCCCTACCTCATAATCTAAACCTAATCCATACATTGGCCCTCCCCTACGACCTCCGTGTATATATTACCCCTTTCCACCTACCTAGACCGATGGTGTTTATTCCTGAAAGAACAGATTTGTGCATGATGGACATGTCCACAATCCAACCTAAACCCGTGGTGGTGACAGTGGCAAAAGAAGAGAGGCTGGCCTTAAAGAAGAGTACAAGTCTGCTGCCTGAGTGCTCTGAGGACTAGTTTGAGGGGGAGTATGACCCAAGCTGCTACATTGTGCCGATTGATCAAGTCAAGCTAGAAGTGGTATTGCCAACAGTAATGGAGGTCAGTGTGGTTAGAGAGAATGGCCCGAGCCAAGGTTTGGATGATCTGGCCGAGCTAGAAGAGGACTTAGACAACCTGCAGCTCTTTGATGAACAAGATCAAGGAGATGTGCAGATTGACTGGTTCGATTTTAATGGGTCGCCGAACAACTCTAGGTGGTTGAGTGATGAACCCGATAGAGAGGAAGGAATTGAAATGAAACTGGTGGAAAAGGGAGCAAGAATAGCTGCAGTGGCTGGAACGGCCGATGAAAAGGGGAAACTGCCGGAGAACACTAGTGTAAACAATTTAGCTCAGGAACTGGGCATTGTTAGGACTGTGGACATAGAACAAGAAGCTATGTTGAAGTAGTTTTCATAAGAGAGAATTGAAGAAAACCAAGAAGCGGTAATGGCCCAACACCCTGCGAGGGATGCTTGTGATATGAGAGTAATCCATATGAGAGTAATCCAAACGGAGCCGGGCAACTGTTTGTCAGCTGTCGGAGGGGTATGGTGGGAGGATGATGATCTACTTCTGGCAAACACCAATGAGGACTAGGATGAATGCCTCCCAGACAACATGTGGTACGCTGAAGAGATTGATCACATAATGAGGAGTGGGCAGTATTTCAAGCCACCGCACTTAAATCAAGTTGAGGCCTCTGGGAAAGATAGAGAGATTGAAAAACAAAATGTGAAGCAGTTGGAGGAAGAGTCAGTGTTAAAGGAACTAAAGAAAATCTAAGTTGACATATCAATTTGGGGTCTGCTTGTAGCCTCTCGGGTGCATCGACAAGCTATATTATCAGCAATGGACAAAGCCAAACTATCTATTGACACTACCCCTAAACAGCTTGTGGGATTGGTCTTCCCAGGTGGTGTTGGGCCAACCCTAACCTTTTCTGACAAAGAACTGCCGCTAGAAGGCTCAGCTCACAACAAACCCCTATAGATATCTGTTGAGTGTAGAGAAAAATGGGTACCGGTGGTGTTGTGGACACCAGTTCAGCTATCTACGTCTGTCCTTCTCGTACAGCTTATGCAATCGGCCTTAGACTGGCAGACTTCATGCCTATAGCCCAGGTGATTTGGGCATATGATAATACCAGCAGGGAAGTTATGGTCATGGTGCAAATCAGAGTTCAGGTAGGCCCAACTCAGCAGGATGTTGAGTTCCATGTCCTGGATGTCTCGGCTACCTTCAACTTACTGCTAGGGAGAACCTAGCTGCATCTGATGAAAGTAGTCTTCTTTACCCTCCACAAAGTGTTGAAGTACCCTCACCAGAAAGAGAGTGGTGATCGTCTTTGGGAATTCATCCATCCATCCTCCACCAGAGGTAACTACACCCGTACTGGAGATCGTTCACGGTGAGGAGGATGTTTTCCTCTCAGGGTTTACACTGGCGGAGGCCCAAGTAGTGCAGACCATCTTGGTAGCAGATGAGGGCATGTATGTCCACGCCAAATCAATCTATTTCATGAACAAACTGCGACATATGCCAAGAATTGGGCTTGGAAGAAGTGGTCGGAAAGGCGTCAAAGCATTGGCCGATGTGCTGCTTAATCTGCGTACCTTTGGGTTCGGATAAGTATCGACCAAAGAGGATTGGGTTAGGAAAAGGGAAGAGATGGCAGGCAGAGTTAGAGCCAAGTAGGCTGGGAAACACTGTGAGCTCATTCACAGGCTGATATGGAGAATGCTGAATGGCCACTTTTTTCAGGAGGGCGAAGACTTCCCTTTTTGTGACTTTCCTAAGTCCTGGATGAATTCTGCAAAGCAGTATGTCCCCAACTTCGAAATCTTCTTTGACCTGCAGTTACAAGATAGTGATGCCGAGGAAAAGGTTGAACCAAGTGCTGAAGCTGAAAAGAGCATGGAAAGTGACTCGGACAACAGAAGGCTTGGAGTAGGGGCAGCATTGGTGTGTCTCCTGTCAGATCATTTGGCCTACTCAGAGAGCTTGGAGGATAACCTTACCATCTCCATAATCGGGGTCCAACTGGGTGTCAACCCATCCAACAGTATTTTGGATGCATCTGAAGCACCATCTCTTGTCTGGCAGTTAAAGGAGGGCTACCTGTCTAGTTCTGAGTGGGGTGATGAACCAGAATCTGATTCCATAGAGTCTGTGGAGTCGGAATCAGATTTCGGTTCTTCTGAGTCTAAGTCTGGTATTCTTGGGGGTGATAACCCGGATGCCAAGGTCTTGTCCAGGTTCTCTTTTTCTTTTGCTTTTGAGTCGGTTTTAACTGAAGAGCTGGATGAGCTGAACCTTATGAATGAGAATGCTGCTGCTGATTTTGAGTATTTCTCTGTGCTGCTTATTTATTGCATTGACCGAAATTTTCAAAATTTTAATGAAAACAAAGAGGAAGGAATTCCTTTGGTTTTGAAAAACTTAATTAATCGAGAGGAGGAGAGGTTTGCAAAGCCCTGTTCTGATGAAATCATTGCTATTAACGTGGGTACTGAGAAGGATCCGCGTCTGGTCCAGATCAGGTCCACGTTGTCTTCGGAAGAGTGTGAGCACTTACTCACTTTATTAAAAGATTTCAAAGATGTTTTCGTGTGGTCCTACGAAGACATGCCTAGAATCGATCCTGAGATTGTACAGCATCAAATCCCTCTTAACCCTGGGGCCCGACTCATCAAGAAGAAGTTGAGAAGAATCTGTCCGGATTGGGCATTGAAAATCAAAGAAGAGGTCACCAAGTAGATCGAAGCAAGTTTCTTGTTAGTATCTAAATATCCGACTTGGTGGGCCAACATTGTCCTAGTGTCGAAAAAGGATGGTAGAATCTGAGTGTGTGTGGACTTCAGGGATGTGAACAGAGCCTGTCCGAAGGATGACTTCCCTTTACCGCACATCGATGAATTAGTGGACTTCACTGCAGGTCATGCATTGCTATCCGTCATGGACAGGTTTTCCGGGTATAACTAGAATCTGACAAAGCCCGAGGACAGAGAGAAAACTGCATTTACTACGCCGTGGGGTACCTACTGTTATCGGGTTATGCCGTTTGGGCTAAAGAATGCCGAGGCTACCTATCAAAGGGCTGCAACCACCATTCTACATGATATGATCCACAAAGAGGTCGAGGTGTACGTGGACGACATGATTATCAAGTCCAAAGAAAGGGAGGGTCGCTACACTGCCTTGAAGAAATTCTTTCAATAGATCAGAGAATACTGACTGAGGCTGAATCCATATAAATGTACTTTTGGCGTGACAACTGGGAAAATGCTAGGCTTTTTGATCACACAGAGGTGCATCAAAATAGATCCTCCCATAATCAAGGCCATTCTAGAAATGCCACCACCAAGGATTGAAAAGGAGGTGCGAGGCTTTCTGGGTAAAGTGCAATTCATAAGACGGTTTATTTCCAAATTATCCTTGACTTGGGAACCACTATTTGGTCTCCTGAAGAAAGGGAAGAAATTCCGATGGGATGATCAATGTCAATTCAGTTTTGAGCAGATTAAACAGTACCTTTAGAATCCGTCTATGTTGTCACCGCTAGAGCCATGGAAGCTTTTGATTCTATATCTGTCAGTCACAGACGCAACAATGGGATGCATGCTTACTCAGGAATTTGAGGATAGGGTGGAGAGAGCTATCTACTATTTGAGTAAGAAAATGCTGGATTATGAGACCCGCTACACTCCGTTGGACAAAGCTTGCGTAGCCTTGGTATGGGCTACCAGAAAGTTAAGGCACTACTTGTTAGCTCACTCCGTAATTCTAATTTTGAGATTAGTTCCCATCAAATATCTCTTTGAGAAACTAGTGCTTATGGGTAGGCTAGCCCGTTGGTTGCTTTTCCTTTTCGAATTTGATCTTAAGTATGTTACCGGCAAGTCGGTCAAGAGGAGAGTTGTAACGGAGTTCTTGGAAGATCATCCAGTAGAAGGGGATGAAGCAGTGGAGTATCTGTTCCCAGATGAAGCCATTTTGCAAGTTGAGGAGGAGACTTGGACAATATATACTTTGACGGAGCATCCAATCAGTACGGTTATGGAATAGGTATGTTGCTGATAGAACCCGACGATTCCCATATACCTGTAGCCTTCAAACTCTGGTTCAAGGTCTCCAATAATGAAACAGAATATGTGGCGTGTATCGCTGGTTTAGAAGCCGCCCTGGAACTAGGTGCAAAAAGAGGACTCGAATTTAGTTGTTTCTCAAGCAAATGGAGACTAGAAGGTCAAAGAAGAAAAGATAAAGGCTTATCACTAGACCTTGGACGTTTTGATTCCTAGGTTTGAAAAGTTGACTTTCACGCATCTACTAAGAGAGAACAATAGGTTCGCTAATACTTTATCAACTCGATCTTTTATGATAGACATCCCACTTGGAGTCCGGATACATTTGATCATCATTGAGCAGAGATATACGCCGACTTATGAAACTATCGCCACAATAGATGGAGTGCAAGACAGAAACCCTTGGTACTATGATATTTGGAACTTCCTGGAAAAGGAGATTTATTCACCAGGGGCAAATGCCAAGGACAAAAGGGGAATACGGTGAATAGCCATCCAATTTATCATCTATAGAGGTAAATTGTACAAATGAGGTTATTTGGGAATGCACAAGTTATGTGTCGAAGAAGAGGAATCAAAGCACCTGATGTAGGCCATCCATGGGGAAGAGTGCGGAGCACACATGAACGGAGTGATGTTAGCTCGAAAGATTCTCAGGCAAGGTTACTACTGGTCCACTATGGAGGAGGATTGTATTGGTTTTGTTCGACGATGCCATAAATGCCAAATTCATGCTAATCGCATGAACATCCTGCCGTCAAAACTGTATAACATGACTTTGCCATGGCCTTTTTCGGTCTAGGGAATTGACATCATTGGGGCAGTCACACCAAAAGGGTCGAATGAGCATGAATACATTCTGGTGGCAATTGATTACTTTACAAAATGGGTAGAAGCTCAGTTCTATGCCGTGTTGAAAGCATCACATGTGGCTAAGTTCATCAGAAACAACATCATTTGCTGATATGGAGTCCCAAATGAGATCATATCAGATAATTGCTTCCACTTCAAGAAAGTGGTGATCGACTTGTTGGAGAAATACAATGTGGCTTTTCATAAGTCATCTACATATAGGCCGCAAACCAACAGAGCTGTCGAGGCCGCCAACAAGAACATCAAGAGTATTTTGTAGAAGATGGTTGAGACCTACAGGGACTGGCCAGATAAATTGCCATTTGCACTCTAGGGCTAACGAACTTCAATCTGGACGTCTATAGGGGCAATTTCTTATTCTCTGGTCTACGGGATGGAAGCTGTTCTACCAATTGAAAAAGAATTCTCATCACTGCAAGTTATGGCTGAATGTCAGATAGCGGAGGTGGATTGGCAACAAAGCATATTTGAAGAGTTGATGCTGTTTGATGAGAGAAGGCTGAAAGCATTATATCATGTTCAAGGCTATCAACGCAGAATTGCTAGGGCTTTTAGCAAGAAGGTTAAGTCATGGAATCTCAAAGAGGGAGATATGGTGCTAAAAGACAATTGAGCTCCCATTCACGACCTTAGGGGCAAGTTCAGACCCAATTGGACTGGTTCTTACATCAATAAAACTATCTGGTTGGGTGAAGCTGTTATTCTCATGGACCTGGATGGCCTGGAATTTTCCCAACTGATCCGCATGGACAAGTTGAAGAAATACTATTCTTGAGAGGTTCATTAGGCCGAAAACCAGGAAGGGCAACTTAGGCAAAAGTTAGAGTATGAAAAATTAGAAATAAAGAAAAATTGAGCTCGCAAGGTTGAAAATCCTAAAGGGTGACTTTGTCAACAGTTAGAGTGCTAAAGGAGAGAGTTAATACTCGAGTGAACCTGAACCGAACTACATAAGGCCTGATTCCCATCTTCGAGATGCATAGGCAACTTCATCCTGAATTTCGACCGTAAACACATCTAAACTCAATTGTCCTGTCCATGTGTTTGATTAGGTCATCTTTGTCTGTTCTTTACCTGAGGGTTTGGTTGTGATCTTTACTCTGAGAAAAGAGCTAGATACAATGCTGAGTAGTGCTGTTCAATCAAGGGGCAATTTGTGATCTTTTGATTTGGGGTTGTATATCTTGAGGATTGATTCCGTGCGTGTTAAGTGGTAATCCTTTTCGAAAATGGTTTTGAAAAGTTTTGATAAAAGTTGATTTTGTTCAAAATTTTACCTTTTACAACTTAGACCATTTTTGGACCAAAAGAAAAATTTTCAGTGCCCACAACTTTAATTTCATTGATTTCAACTTAAAGTTCTCCAAATCTTTGATACAAATCAAAGTTGCTTTTATTACATTGAAAAACTTGAAAAGAAAGGTCAAAGCAATAAACTAGGGGCATAGTTTAGTCAGGTGGCCCTGCATCCCCTGCTCATGCTTGTGGAAGCTTCTGAAGTCAAAGTGGGCCCGGCTTGTGCCTCATCCTCGAGCCAAGCCAAACATTCGTCAAAAAAGGCGCAACTGAAATTCAGGTCAGGGGCCAGAAGCTTTTTTGTCCTCTAAGCAGTGAGATACCTAGCTAAATGTGAACCACGGATGGGGAATGAAACCGGGTACTCTATCCCCTCCTCTGGGGGGATCTGATCATGCCCAAACTGACGTCTGAACCAGAAGGGGAAGTAGAACACACAATGTGTAAAGTCGATCAACTAAATACCAGGCTTCCAAGTCATGCTGTAGCTCATCTCGGCTAGGTTAAGCCATGGGCAACGCCAAGCTATGTTAGTAGCAGTCCTGTTGCACAGCCAGTGGCACCACCATCCCTCATTCGGGAAATCTACTAGATGGTGGCAGAAGAAATACCCTCAAGCTGAGTACTCAGGGCAAGAGTCCACTACCTTCAGCTTGTCCATAAGCCACACCTGGGAAGGGATGAAAGAAAAGAGAGATTAAAGAATGGAGAGACATATGTTCAGAGAAAAGTGAGAAAAGGGTTTTGAGAGAAAAACATAGCATGAGTGTCGAGCGATGTAAGAAACACATATAAGACAGAGTGGAAAACAATACTTGAAGAAGTAGTGGGCTCCCCGCAAATCTGGTAGCCTCTCGCCGATGGAAGGCGTCTAAACCAATCAAAGTCTCGGCCAGCACCAAGTCGATGCAACTCTTGCCTTCTTTCAAATCTTGGGCCACTTCGACCAACCGAATGTTGGACTTGCCGAAACTAGGGGCAAGAAGGAAATGAGCAAGCATACATAAGAAAAGGGCGTGCTGCCAAAAACCCCGCCAAAAAAGGTCACCTCGGTCACCAACGTCGGAAAAGCGATGAATCAGGCTAGGAATATCCAGCTCTCCGTTATGAACCAAAGATCAAGCCTTGTGCAGAGCGAGCCCACACATCCGTCCCAAAGTTTGGACGTGGCCAAAATGGGGCTGAGGTATGATTTCCTCATCGCGTCGGGATTTCATTAGTGCCTAAAATTCTTCAATTGTCTGGCATATCTCTTGTCCCTCGAAGCTAAAGACATGTGTAATTGGGTCTCAGCATCGTGTCTGTAGATATGCCCAAACGTCCTGGCTCCGTGCGCGGAATTGGTGCGAAATCCGGTTTGTTCATTAGCTCACTACAGTTCGGACTCAAATGTCACGGTTCTGAATCTAATCCCGCAAAGTGCAATGCAAGACCGATAAATCACCAAAGAGTCCAAATCCGGCAAATTGTTTTGGAAAACTGATTTTTGTAAAGAAGTGCCAAACATGGACTGCTTTGCCAGATACAGAGTCGCCACTTAAATATTTTGTTTTGGAAAATTTAGGAAACCCTGACTCATGCCTAAGGCCACGTGTCCATCATCACCAAAATTGCCTTAGCTCGAGAACTTGGGTACGAGAGGGGAAGGTCATGCAATGAGCACCCCCGCTCGCCCGATCAAAGATCGGCCTTTACTAACATGATATCTTGTTTTTGAAAACACATGTGTTCTTATTCTGGTTATTAGCTAGCTTTACTATGTGATGCGCACAACACACAAGTATAGACTAGATCGCCTAAATTGGAACAAAACATCTCATGTTTGTTTGTTTGAAAATGGTTTGAAGGTGCTACTCGCAAGTAGGCTAAGACGTGGATTTGGCCACCCTAAAGTAGGCTTAGAAAACATGATTTGCCGCTCTCAAGTGGGCTTAAAACTCGCATTTCGATGAATTGTTCCAATTCAAGTAATCCAACCTTTACCCACGGGCATTCAGGCAATTGTATCATTTAAGCAAATAGCCTCGTGGCAAGCATGCTGTCATGGCAACACTTACACACATGCAAGATGCTAAAGCGTAAAAGCTTACCTAGTACTCCGAGCCAAAATAGAGAACTAGTTGTAAATCATGAATGATCCTAGTTCATGTTAAGATGGTTAATGCAACACATGAAAAATGCAACTAGAAATAGGCTCGACTATTCTATGATGGCATATGAAATACAACAATTAGCATGTATTCAAATTGGTATTGAAATACAATGCAGTTTGTATGATGCGCCGAGCCCAGTGCATGCAAGACAAATGAATGAATGCAAACATACGAGCATAGGAATGCTAATCAAAACATGACCTAGAACTAACCATTGTAAGCGGTTAAGTAAAAGGAAGAAAGACGTGGGGTTGGAAGACATTCACACACTCACGCACACTTATTACAAAGTTCGCCCTTTCGACGGAGGGTTCGAATAAATAATACAAACCAACTAATTAATCAACTACCTTAGCTAATTAATTATTACAAAACTCTTAACTAATGAAGCAAATTAATTAAGTCACAAAAACAGTTAAAGCGGCCTCAAGAGGAGGGACAAATGCATGCTCGATCGGCTTCGCTTGGAAATCCATTGCCATGCCCTATGTTGCCTCTATTTGCACTGTTATGCTCCTCTTAAAACCTTGAAAATCTCTGTGATGCTTCTGAACCACCTCATAGAGACTCTGAGAGGCCATCGGCCGAAAGATATGGCCATCGGCCAAGGGAAATGGGTCATCGATCACTTTTTAGTCTATCGGCCAAAAATTGTTAGCCGATCGGCACTTCAGATAGCCGATCGGCCGTCTCTTCCTGCAGACTGCTCCTTTTACTGCAGCAGAGGACAAACAAGGGCATAGCAATACATTTACAAGAAAATGTTGTGCAACTACACCCCTTATCATGTTTGAAACTCAAAGGAGTGTAGTGTTCGACTCTCGAGCCATCAGTCACGCATTTCGATGCATGATGGCCAAAGAGGCTGAATTGCACACATCAATGTGGAATGAATGCACAAAAACACACAAATGCATCACACTCTATCATGTTGGATCAAGAGTGTCGGCGACTAAGGATCGAGGCACGTTTCGTCACTTCAAGTACGAAATGTCCCTCGGTCCTCGTATTTGGTTTGACACCCCAAAGCAAACACAATGCAATGCATGCAATATGGAAAGGCTATGCAATGCAACATAAGCATGCCAAATGCAATATGACTCAAACATGCAACAATGCTAAGGTAACAAGCATGCCAAATGCAAGCTAACAAGCATGCAAAATGCAACCTAAACAAGCAAACGTGCAATGTACCAAGCATGCAAACATGCAATATACTAAGCATGCAACAACATGCAAAAATCATGTAATGCAACTAACATGTAACAACATGCAATGCACCAAGCATGCAATAACATGCAACAATATGCCATGATAGGCCATTCGACAAGCATGCAAATGTCATGCAACCCAAGCATGCAAACATGATGTAAAGTAGCAACTTGGAACCACATGGTAAATGGACTTAAACTAAAGACGGACAGACCTCGGCCATGCCCAAAATCAGTGGCCAAAGGTGCTAAAATGATGGTATGAAACGCATGAAAAGGAAAGACAAGCATGCATGCCAATTGGCTTAAGGACTAAGGCATAAAGATGCAACTCTTAAGCACACTTAAAGAGTGACAAGCATGGATATATGATAGCACCATAAGCTCTGAAATCATGTTAGGAATGATGCCAAATCAACCAAATAATGCAAGTATAGCATGCAAGAGAGCCTAAAGCTTAAGGCTAGCAAAAGGGTTTACACCATGGCCATGCAAAGCAAGCCCCAAAGGGCCAAGGGCAAACAAAACAGTCCCAAGGCAGGTCAAGATAAGACCAAAAGCAGGCTTGAACCTAGCCAACACAAGCTAGAACAAGAGTCCAAAAGGCATGAGGCATGCAAGGCTAATAAGGGGTGTTACACTACACCTATAAAAACCAAGCATGGCATGACTTAGCCAATAAAAAACAGAGTTATGGCATGTCAAAATAAGCCCAAAAACCCACTGAGATGGCATCCCAAATGCGTAAGTATGATAGCATGCACAATGATTCATTCTTGAGGCATAAAACACCAACTCTCCAAAGCATTGAAAAGATGACAAATGCAAGTGTATGGCTACACTACATGGACTAAAATCACATATGAAATGATGCCGAATCATGAAAATGGTCTAAGCAATGCATGCCAATGACTTGGACACTCAAAGCTAACAAACTAGATTCAACCAAGGCTATACAAAACAATGCATGCATGACCGAGACAATACAAATCAGAGCTAGATCATGGTAAAACAAGGCTAAAAGCTCCTTTGAGTTGAGCCAAAACATGCAAGAATGATGGCCCAAATGCATGATGCATGTTAAGGCAAATGAGAGGATTGCACTACAAGTGCATGATGCATGTAAGAGGCTATCAAAACAACTTAAAACAGAGGTATAACATGCTAAAATAACACCAAATACTTGCTAAAATGGGGCCAAAACATACTAAGCAAACATGCCACCAATACGAGCCATTAATGCAAGCATACAAGACACAAGGAGAGGGGGGTGTCCCTCTCCTATTCAAGACTCCAAAACCACTTCTTTGCCATTGAAAATCCTCTGGATTTTAGTGGTGAGAAGGTCAAAACAAGATGGTTCCAAATCTCAAAAAGGAAGGCACAAAACAAGGCCAAACAAGGCCTAAGAGGGGGTAGACTACCCCCAACACAAAAGTGACCTGAAGCAATCATCACAAGCATGAAAAATCAAAAGTTTTATAGTTTAGAGTTAAGCTTAAAACAATATGCAAGTAGGTCTAAAAGCTTAAGCCAAAATGGGGGATTAAAAGGTAGTTTACTCACCCTTGAAGAACACCTTCAAGAACACAACTCCAGCACTCTTCTCTGATCAAAACCAGTCCAAGAACTCCAAAACCAACTCCCTAGTACCTTAGCAACCAAAGGATGGTGTTCTACTAGGTGTTTGTGTGCAATAGTGTGAAGATATTACACTTTTGGGCACAAACAAGGGCTAAACAAGAGAGAGAGGTAAAATATAGAGAGAGATATAGAACTTGTATCTCAATTTTTTAGAACCTCTAGAAAGGGAGGGGAGGCTCCCTTCTTATAGAATTTCAATCGTCAAGCTTGTTCAACAAGCTTGAGTCTTGAAACAAATCCCTCCATACACGTGTATGGAGGATCGAAAATGTATATACCAGCTATCACAGCTGGCACAAAATATCTGCAAAAAGTAGATGGGAAGGTCTTGGCTAAAAAATATGGCCGATCGACCGAAAGAAGTGCCGATCGACCAAAAGGAGTGCCGATCGGCCAACACTTATGGCCGATGGCAAGAAAGCAAGACTGATAGCATCATGCCTTGGCCGATGGGTTGCAGGGATGGCCAACAAGCCACCCTTTCCCCTCAGAAGCAAAACCACAAGTCCTTGGTCCACAACCAAGCACAAAATAGACAAGTTGAGAGATCCTAAGGCGAGGCGCGCAACCGAGACCTTCGGAACTCAAAACGAACATGAGCATGGATGATTATCGAGTGTTCAAACGATGACATCCAAGTCTTGAGGACGGTCAAAAATGGGGTGTCTTCAGTGTCGCGGCATGAACAGAATATAAAGTGGAGTACGGCTCAATGGAAAAAGTACATTTATGCTGAAACCCCAAAAATTTACCTTTTCTGAGTCGTCCAAAGTTGCTATCCAATCCGAGACCTTTTTAGCAAAAAACGGTTCCATTTGTGAAGAAATTGCAGCTGAAATGAAGTTCTAGAGAAGAATTCACGAAGCTGGACCTTTTGTAGAAGATAAGGCAGCGAGTGGAAGCTAGCTGTCAGTAATCTGGTGATTCTTGCATTTGATGGCCGACAAGCTCTTTTCTTTGGCCGGCAGCCTTCTTTTATGTCCTGCTGTCTACCTGTGTCCTGGGTAGTGCTGGAAGCCTGTGTTTTGTCTTGATCTTTGAGTATTTTAGGGTCTTGTTTTGAGTATTTTTAGTTTTGGCAAGTTTGTTTATTTTGAGTTGTTTTTGCTTTGTTTATCGAGTTGTTTTGCTTATCGAGTTATATGTTGCATTTTGTGTTTTGTTTGTTAGTCGGATCATTAACCGATTAAGAACGTCGTGCCAATACAAGTGTTTAGTTTTTATTTTCAAATTCGATTCCATGTTCATTTTCATGCAAATATGGTGCTCATGATACAAAAATAACAACACTTTTTTATAAACTTGGGCGGTTTTATTCCGATCATGGTTTTTACAAAAGAGGAGTACAAGTTTTAAAGCAAAATAAAACCTATTTGAAGCTATACATGTGCTAACGCTACCAAACAAAAAGAAACTAAGCAAAAGTACAAAAAAATCAGTGCCAGTCGCCTCATACTCAAGAGGCCCTCTTCGTTCTCTTTTTCAGAGGAGAGGACTCTGGGGAATTATCTTTATCAGTGCCGCTGTCTGAATCTACCTCTGAACTTGAGCCAAATCGTCTCCGCTCTCTGTCCTAGAACCTACCTCGGCACCATTACCTTCGCTCTAGGAACTAGAGCCAGCATCGTCTTCACTCTCAGATGACTCAGAATGCTAACTTGCTGCCTCCTCAGAGTCACTGGTCTCAACGTCATCATCACTCAAGATGGGCTTTGAAGAACTGTTCCGGCCTCGGGCACTCCTATCTCTGCCTCTCTTTCCTATTGCTGGAGGAGGTACTGCTGGTGTAGGTGCTACTGTTGCCACTGGTGCACTCAGTTTAGTGTGTGTATCAGATGCAAGCATGGTATGCAGAATGAGTGTATGTTGAAGTTAGATATAGTGTGTCGGATGCATTTTGGAAAAGACTACAGTTGAAATGGCAGTGTATCGGTAGAAATTTGACAGCATGAAATGCAAAATTGAAGAAATTATCGGGATGCCGTGAAGACCGAGCAGCGTTTTCCCCCTCTGTATCATGCCCATCAAGGAGGCTATAAGCTTGAAAGCACCCTCTGTGTACTCTATTGATGCCTGCAAATGTATTTGGATGATCAGTGTTCGCGATAAACATATAATTGGAATAAAATTTAGGGTGCAAATCGTAAAGTATGGACCACAACTTAGTCAGGCCTCGAACCCTGACAAGCTCATGATCAGTCGCTGCAGGCTCAATCGGGACCTAGTAAGCCGCCCCAGCATGCTGCCAACATATAAGCGTGGAGCCCATCGAGCAAAGGCCAACCAGTGCGGGGAGCCCCTTTAGTACGGGCCCTAGTTGCTCTAGTCACCCTGGCCGCCCTGGTCACCCTATACACCTCTTTCGTTGCAGGAGCCCTTGGCCCCTCACCTCCGTGAGCACCTGTCAGAGGTGGCATGAGATAAGTCTGAATGGAGGTCACATAATCTCCCTCTGCTATGAAATGATTAGCATCCAAGCCCACTATAAATTGTGTGACTGCATCAACAGTTAGGCTGTCTGCTGATCTCATGGACTGAGGCGGTGCCATCGGAATGATCAGGTCTGGTAAGCCCACGGTCTAGCAGACGAACAGCTCACTCAGGAACTAGGCCCGGAAGACTAGGCCCTCAAGTAGAATGCAGAAGCAAAAAGTGGCCTAGGCTCCAGTGTACTGGTCTCGTATCCTAGCCGACATCATGGCCCAGGGTTGCCACATGATCTGCAAACAGAGAGTGAATAGATTGAAAGTTGCTGTAGTTGCTAAAATGTGAATTAGAACAGTTGTAAAGCAAAAATGACCGTGTTTTGGGTTACCTTGTAGGCAGCCATCGTGTCGAAATAGTGCCGGAAGAATGTGAAGGTCTCGCGACTCCAACGCTGGCACTTGCTGTCATACTGCCTCGAATAGGAAACTGCTAGTGGGAGCTCCTCCATGGGCTTTGGGGCGAGAGTCAAAAAATAAGCATACACCTATAGCTGCAAGGAAAGTGCAGCGATACGTGAGAACACAATGTATGAATAGATGCAAAAAATGCAAAGTAGAAAACATACAATATGAATAGATGTAGAAAATGCAAAGCAGAAAGCTTACAGCCTGAATAGATTTAGAAAGTACAAAGTAGTATGCACAGGTGTTGAAAAGATATAAAGTAGAAAATGCAGAGGAAAAAATGTGAAGTGCAAAGAAGGAACTGAAATGTATACTTCCCAGGCTTGCCAGTAGCCTCCGATTAGCTCTCCCCCCAGGCAGGAGGTAGAGCTCATGTAGTCATATATGGTGGCAAGGCTAGCTCCACCCCAATTTTGCCAGTAGCCTCCGATTAGCTCTCCCCTCATGCAGGAGGTAGAGCTCATGTAGTCATACATGGTGGCAAGGCTAGCTCCGCCCCAATCATAGAAGCGCACCTGAGGAAGGGTCACCAGGGCACTTAGCAGATACAAGCCCACGGTGTTCCGCCTGTTCAAAAACAAGGTGGTACTGAGGATGAACATCAGAAAACCCCTGGCGTACTGCTCCGTCTCCTCTACTGTCTCAGGCTCGCTCCATCTGAACCACTCAACAAACCAGTTGTACCTGAGTATGCCTGTCTAGTATAAGGGTGGACACACTCCTGATAGCTCGACCCAGGCCGCCTTCCACTCTCCCATGTCGGTATTGAATGGGATCGGATCACTGCCTATGCTTAAGCTGGTGAGCATGGCAAAGTTGTAGGGGGTCATCATTATCTCCGCTATAGTGGAGAAGTGGAAGGAGTTGGTGGTGTCCCATTACCTCTCCACAAGTGCTCCCAAAAGAGGACGGTTGGCGACGACCCGCGTCAGGCCAGAGTAGAAGAGGCTGAAGCTAGCCTTGTCCCCAATGTCATGAACCCCAACAAGGACCTCATCGTACCAATCTCGTGCAGTAGTGGCTCTGTACCCTCTGAAGGCAGTGATAAAAGTACAGTCACATAAAGGCAGTGCAAGAAATGCAAGTAAAGAAAGGCCAAAATGCATGAAAACAGAGTTCATTCCTCAACAGCGATGGATAAAAGGTAAAATGCTGGCTCCCTCAGCAGGAGGTCATCCAGTACACTGAGAACAAAGTCGCTAAAGCACCTGATGCCACCGGCTGGCAACATATGTGTCCGAGGATGGTACCTCGTTGGATCAAAAGGCCGTACCCTTAATGGTAGTGGCTCTGGCTCCATCTCAGGCTCAAACTCTGTCTCGAGATCGGTCTCAATGCCCTGAGCCGCCTCGCTAGCCTCGGTAGTGACCGGATCCTCCGCCTCAGCAACAGTTGGAAATATGAAGGGAATCTCTAGTGGAGCCTCGTCATGTGGTGAATAATCCACCATCTGGAAAATGGGTGAAAGTTAGGTGAAGAATGAAGAAAAATGAAGAAAATAGGGTAAACTTGGAAAAAGTCAACCCTAGTAGAGGGAAAATGGAAGAAAAAGTCAAAGCCGGGAAAAGTTCACCAAACCTGAGAGAAACTTGAGGGGAACAAGCCTAGAAGGGCGAAAATGAGGAAGAAGGTGACGAAATCAAATTCGAATCGGTTCAAAGTGAAGAGAATCAAGAGAGTTTAGCGAATAAAGTTTGCATGGGGAGTTGGAAAATACGTAAAAAGCTCAGATCTAGAGAGGGAAAGTGTCTAGAAAGAGAGAGGGAGGGATTTCGGCCCTAGAGAAGTGAGGAAATGAAGTGTTGTGGTGTATACTTAAAGACTCGTGCGTGAAAAGACAATTTTGCCCCGAACTGCCATCAATGGCTGGCAGATGGCCATCAAGGCTCACTGGTGGCTAGCAAGGTTGCTCAGTGGCTGGCAGGTAGCCGGCGACTTCCATCTGAGTCTTGACGCTGTTTTGTGTCTTTGTTTCCTAAGAAGTGTAAGGAAAGTTCACTGTTGGGTTCAGATTATCTCTATAGAAGCTCAAAACTGTGTTTTCGGCACACGATGTTCATTACTTGTCAACATGAACGTGGTGTATCATTTTTAAACATATTGCAATTCCTCTGAGAGGTAAATTGGTAGGTGCCATCAAATGTCACTCTTGTTCGTTTTGCCTTCGTTCTCCTTTTGTTCTCTATTGTTGCATAGAATATGCATTTCACCTATGCATATGCTACATGCGTATCTTGCATCATTCCAATCATGCATAGAATATGCTTTTGTTTCTCGCATAGAAGGCCTTCACTTAACTTCATATCTCAGTTGTTTATCTTGCATAGACTATGCATTGTCACGGTATTGCATGTTGTTCATATGAACTGTGCTTTCTTTCTCCCTTTGCCAACACAAGCAAACGATATTGTATGTACGGTTCACTCGGAGGAGTTCCAGATAAAGTCATTTATGTCTCGGTAGGACAACTTGCATGGCTTTGTAGAAAAGATTCTTTGTGCATCTATCGCACTTGTTCACTTTGTGCATCTATCGCACTTCTTCACTTTGTGCATCTATCGCACTTGTTCACTTTATGAATCTATTGCACTTGTTCACTTTGTGCATTTATCGCACTTGTTCAGTTTGTGCATCTCTCGCACTCATTCACTTTATGCATCTATTGCACACCCCATGGTTTTATCTCAAGACGTGCGAAATGTGGCTATGGGTGGGTTTCATCTCGGGACGCGTGAAATGTGAGCCTGAGCATTTTGTTTTATCTCTGGATGCGCGAAGTGCGGCTTTGGGTGGGTTTTATCTTGGGACGTGCGAAGCACAAGCCGAGCAGTTTTATCTCAGGACGTGTGATGAGCGGCCCTAGGCAAGTTTCATCTCAAGATGTGCGAAGCACGAGCCCAAATGGTTTTATCTCAGGATGCGTGACGCACGACCCTGGGCAGGTTTCATCTCGGGACGTGCGAAGCACAAGCTCGAGTGGTTTTATCTTAGGACGCGTGACGCACGGCCCTGAGCGGGTTTCATCTTGGGACGTGCGAAGCGCGAGCCCGAGCAGTTTTACCTCATGGCGTGTGACGGGCAACCCTGGGCGGGTTTCATCTCGAGACATGTGAAACGCGAGCCCGAATGACTTTCTCTTACCTCTAGGCACGTGACGCACAGCTCTGGGGGTTTTATCTCGGGATGTGTGAAACGCGAGCTTGAGTGGCTTTCTCTTATCTCAGGACGCGTGACGCACGACCTTGAGCAGTGTTGTATCTCGGGTTGTGTGAAACGCGGGCTCGAGCAATTTTTTCTCACCTCAGGATGCATGAAATTTGAATTCGAGCGAGTTCTCTTGTTTCTTGGGACGCACAAAGCGCTGGCCCGATCGGTCTTTCTATTTCTCAGGATGTATGAAACCCAACGCTGAGCGATTTCCGTTCTTAGTTTCTTGGGACGTGTGAAACACGACCCCGAGCAATTTTTGCTATCAGTTTCTCAGGATGCGTGAAATGCAATCCTAAGCGGTGCTTTCTTTCCTCGTCTCTTGCTTTGGCGTGGTTAAAATGTGTTTTATCTTCTTTTTGCGTGGAACCTGTGATGGTTTTAGCTTGAAGCTGTTTCTATCTCGTTATCTTGTTTATTGCAGTTTATTATTGCTTATTACATCATCTCGCATGATCATAAGTTTTCAAAATAGCTGGCTTCGCGCAGCATGTTAGTCCAGCTTTCAAAGTTACATTGTGCATATCATTTGCATCTTGCCCCAGAACTACGCTGGCTTGATTCCTTACAAAGGGATACGTAGGCGGCCTGTGGGCGCAACCATTTATTTTTTGTATTGATTGTTTGTCCAAGTCTTACGGCCTTGTCAAAATGGGTCGTCTTCGGGGCTTTGACATTCGCTCATGTCATTTCATGACTCCGAGTTCTGTTAAAGAGGGGCAACTGTAGACACCCTATTTTTGACGGCCCTTATGACTTGGACACCATTGCATGCACACTCGATGATGAGTTTATTTGCTCGTCAAGTGCTCGAAGTCCTCAGCGGAACGCCATAGCTTTGAGCCTTTCAAACCCTGCACCCTTGTTGCCTCATTCCCAGACTAGGTCTTGGTCTTTCAAGACTGTAGCTTCTGGTGGCCTGCCGGCCACCTTTTGAGGTTGTCGGTCATCACTTTTGTGTTGGCGGCTAGTGTTGTGGCTTGTCGGCCACTAGTGATGGCCGGTTGGCTACCACTGATGGCTGGCCGGCCACTAGTTTCTTTTGCAGATATTTTATACCAGCTGCGCTAGCTATTTGCACAGATGCATACATCTTCACCCACGTGTAGGGCTAGATATCCTTGCAGAGAATTCATGTTTTCTATATATAGGAGACCCTTCTTTCATGTTTTAAGGTTAGAAAATTTTGAGTTCAAAATTTTTTCTTTCTCTACATTTCTCTCACTCTTTAGCAAATCTCTACACTTTTGCCTACAATTCCTTTGCCTTTGCCCATACACCCTTAACCAAATCTTCTCATCTCTGAGCTGAGGTATCTTTGAGCTTGGTTTGAGCTCTAGAGGGTGTCGTTTGCTTGGTTTTGTTGCTTGAATTACTTTTTCTCTTCAAGAGGTATAAAGCTTTGTCCATTTACTTGCTTTTTCTACTATTGTACTTGTTGTTTTCCAACTGATTTTGGGCTATAAAACTTTTGTATTTTTGGGCTGAAACTTGGGTCCTATGGCCATTAAAGGTTGAGGGGTGGTTCTCCCTTCTTTGTACCTTGTTTTGGAGGCCTTTGCGCTTGTGTTTCCCACCCTTTTACAATCCTTTTTGAGCTTTTAAACACTGATTTTTAGAGCTTCTTCAGTGGCCCAAATCATGTTTTGAAGTCCAAATTTGGAGGGGTTAGCCTCCCCTCCTTGTGTCTTGCTTACTAGCCTAGTTTGTGCCATGTTTTAGCATGTTAATCTAGACTTTTTTAGCTCAATTCCAGAATGTTTTAGGACTTGGTTTAGACTGTTTTAGCACTGTTTTTGGTTGATATTTGCATTTGAGCTTCGTTTTGCATACTTGTAGTGTAATAGTTCTCATGAGTTTGGTGTTCTTGGCCTTAGACACCTTCTCCTTTGAGTTGATAGCATTTATTTATTCTTTCCTCACTCATTTTCAGCATTAATAATCTCTGCAACCTCCCTTCTTTCTTGGCTTTTTGTTTTTCTTTGAAAGTGGTTCAAACTACTTGTTTGTTTAAAGCATGAGATTGAGATGCCATGCTTAATGGTTTAATCCCTTAGCGGGTTCATTACCAATGGTGTGATATCTCTTTCATGCCTAAAACAACTTTTGGTTTGAGCCCTCTTTCCGTTAGAGGACTTAATCTCACCCTTTGGGACTCAATTGGTTAAAAGATGGAAAGGTAACTAAAATGGAGTAACTAAAACTTGGAATTAAAAGTGAACAAGATAATAATTTGGTTGTGTTCAATTGAAATCTAATTGAGCACATTGAAACTTGAACCATTTCATACTCATTAGTGATGAAATAATTCAAGGTTCCAAGGTCACCACTTCCCTTGATCATTCATGAACGGGAGGAGGTTTGTGTCTTGTTTTGCATTTATTGAACTTGCACACTTGGTTTCATAAGCCATCATGCAATGAAATTGCATCCATTGATGGTTTGTGAACCGAACTTGCTACTCCTTTGATTTGCTCATGAAAATGAGGGGTGAGTTGTGCAAACAAACCCTTGAAATACCCTGTATATGCTCTGTTTGTCCTCTGTTATAGCAAGGAGAATTGGGCAGCAGTAGCCGCTAGGCCATTTTCCATGGTCGGCAGAGCACCATTGATAGTCGGCCGGCCATCACTGGTGGCCAACAACCTTCATCACTGGTTGGCCGGCCATTGATGCAAAATTCAGCAGTGTGTTCCTTTGGTAGAGCAGAGTAATTCTGGAAGTGGGCAACAGTGTGTGTGTTTTATTGCGCAATAGAGGCTCTCCAGAAGCAAAACGGTAGTCTTTTCGGGTGGAAACTGAGCATGCGCATGAACATCCCTAGTTTCCCAAGGTGTAGTAGTTAGTTGTTTAGTTTAATTACTTATTATAATTGCACTTGCGTTGTAATTATTTAATTAGTTAGTTAATTCTATTTTGTTGTAATAGTTAAGTAGTTTCGCTAATTTTATTTTATTTTTTGTAATAATTAGCTTAGCTTTAATTAGTTAAGTAGCTTAACTAGTTTATTCATTTGGACTCTCCTTCGTGAGAGTGCAATCATGTTTCAATTAGCATACTTCATGTTTGCATCCATTTGTATTGCATGCACTGAGGCTCGGTTCATCATTCTATCGGCATTGTCGTTTCATTACTTCTTTGATTACGTGCTTAGATTGCATGTTATCAAATTGATTCATACGCCATGTTTAGTAGCTGAGCCTATTCAAATTGCATATCGCATGCGTTGCATTAGTCATCTTGCGTAAGTTAGGAATCAAACATTTTTCTAACTCATTTCTCTTTTGGCTTGGAATACTAGGTAAGCTATTATTAGCCTTAGCATAATTGCATGAATGTGATTGTTGCCATGTCTAGCATGCTTGTCATGAGGCTAAGTGCTTAAGTGTTAAATTGCTTGAATGCATGTGGATAAAGGCTTATTGCTTGAATTGAAACAATTTGAGCAATCTTCATATGTGATCACTTTTTCAAGTGGTACATATTTCGAAACAATTTTCAAAACAAACGTGACTTGAGATGTTCTAATTCTTGTAGGTCAATCTATACTTGTGTGTGTGTGTGTGCATCACATAATAATGCTAGCATAATAATCGGAACAAGAGCATATAATGTTGATAAAAATCATATCATGATTAGTAGGGGCCGATCTTTAATCGGGCGAGCGAGGGTGCTCAAATGTATTCATGACCTTCCCCTCTCGTACCTAAGTTCCCAAGCCGAGACAATCTGGGTGATGACGGACACGTGGCCTTCAGCATGAGTCATGGGTTTTCTAAATTTTCTGAAAATAAAATATTTAGGTGGCGATTCTGTATATGGCAAAGCAGTCCATTTTTTGGCATTTTTTTATTCAAAATCATTTTTCCAAAAGATTTGACGTATTTGGATTCTTTGATGTTTATCAATTTTACATTGCACTTGTGAGATTAGATTTAGAACCGCGGGAGTCCGAACTGTATGGCTTATATTTTGAACTTTCAAAAGGGGTCGTGAAAAAGTCGAGCTACAAGTGCAAACTAAAGTGAATGCACAAAATAGTGCTAGTGAGGTGAAGATGTATGAATGCACCAAACAGTGCAATGCAAGGTGAATGCACAAAACAGTGCGATCTCAAGGTGAATGCACAAAACAGTGCGAACTCAAGGTGCACAAAACAGTACGATACAAACTAAAAGATGCATAGTATGTAGAGGAAAATGAGTAGCACTCAAAGTAATGCATCATGTACCTCATGAAATGAGTGCCGGGCAACTTGCCACAATTTAATTGAAATCAACTTGCCACAACTTATTGAAATGTAATTAAAAAACACTGCGGATGGTAACTTGAGGAAACAGGAGCAACCAAACATGCAATTCAAATCACGTAGAATGTATGGGCATGTACGCATAATCCAAAGCACATGTATTAATCAGAGGGGAAAATGGTAGTCCTAAAAGAGTTTCAAAATGGTTGGAGACAACTTTCGAAAGCTAAATCATATTAGAATCATTATGGTGGTAAACAACCCTAACCCAGGGAAAAGTGCTCAACAAATGGCTTTGGCAGACTGAGGGGAAAGGTTGGGTTCATGCCCCTTGTTCAATTGATAACCCAATCAGATGCACTGAAAATTGCCCCTAGTGTCTAGTCATTGGCCACCGGTTGGGTTCATGCCCCTTGTTCAATGGATGGCCCGATCAGGTGTACTAAAAATTACCCCTAGTGTCCAGTCACTGGCCATAGGTTGGGTACACGCCCCTTGTTCGATGGATGACCCGATCAGATGTAATGAAAATTGCCCCTAGTGTCCAGTCACTAGCCACCTTTTTTAGTATCATGTAGGCACATGTGATGGGGATCATCAGCTCTTGGAACAGTTGCCAACCAATCAGACCCATGCTTCCCTGCTGTCCCAGCATGTTGCGAATCTACTCCATTTCCCCCCTAAAGCAGTTATGGATTCCTTATATACACTTTGCAATGATCATGAATGCGATGCCCTTTGTTTGGGCACTCTCAATTTGTTTATGAATTCCACACATGGACTTGTTTTTGAGTTTGGAGCGAACACTCATGTATGGAATTTTGACCATGCCACTCTGTTGAACTTTGAGTGACCAACACACTATGGTGACTCGATGAAGAGCACTTTTGAGCGACAAACACGTTATGGTGACTTGATGAATAGCGCAGACTGAAACGAACACCAGGCATGACATAATAGAACTCACAATTGACCCAAAAACAAAAAATACTCAAGGTGACTGATCATTCATAGTGCCCCTAGTATTACTTATGTTCCTTTTAGAACTCAATTTCGCAATACCCGAGTTTTGATTCATTTTTTGTTGCTCAAGTTAGAGATTCTATTGATAAGTTCAAGTATTGAAAATTGCTCCACCTATTGATTCAAGCTAATTCTTTCTTACCCAACGCAAGCATGATATAAGCAGCAGTCGGTGTAGCTCATGGATTGATGTGAAGCTGCGGATGTGAATTAGGCAAGATGATGATTGGGTCGAGATAAACAAGATGGATATGGTTGAGACCGAACACTAGGATGAAGTTGCCTATGTATCCCAAGAATGCAAATCAGGTCAACGTAGTTCATGGCTAAGTTTCACTCGGGTGTTGACACCCTCCTTTTGCGCTCTAATTTTTGCCAAGGTCGCCCCTTTGGGGTTTTCAACCTTGTGAGCTCTATTTATTTAATTTATCATTTTTAATGCTCTAACTTTTGCCTAGGTCGCCCTTTCAGGTTTTCGGCCTAGCAAGCCTCACAAGGATAGCGTTACAACATTTGTGGTAAATTTGATCAATAGTCATCCTTGCCCTGACACGGGAATTGGTTTCACCTTTATTTGAGTTTGGTTCTCCATTCTCTTATGCATGGCTTCTTCTTTTCTTTTTGCTCCATTTTCAGAGTTGGTTCTTCTTTTAATGGGGTACTTCATTGCATTGGCTTCCCTGAATTTAGACAAAAGTTCATTTCCTTAGAGTTGATTGGATTTCATTCCAATGGATACCCCTGGATTGGCGGTTGACTTTTTTCTTTTTCTTTATTTTCTTTATTTATTTATTTTTTCTGTTTTGGTTTCTTTTCTTTTTCCTTTCTCTTTTATTTTCTTTCTTCTTTTCTTCTTTTTAGTTTCTTTTATCCATTTCGTTTTGAAGTAACGAAAACACCAAGAGAAAAAATTCTATGATTGTGAGGTTTGAAAGCTATCTTGTGCTTGTAGGTCTAAAAGTCGCCTTGTGCTTGCCAAAATGATCACCTAACGGTAAAGAGAATCCCCAGAACAATGTAGAATACCACACACAATTCCGAGCCTATCTTCCAAAGTTTGCAAAAGAAACAGTCTAAAATTTGGAAATCATGAAGGACTTTTCGCTGATAATTCAGAATCCACTCAAACTATTTAGGGGATCCTTCTCAACACTTGTGCTTACTAACGGAATCTCAATCAAAAACAAAAATCAAAGCTTTTCCCATTTTCAAAAAGGTCACACATGCATTATTGTAGGCACAATAAAATGATCAAAAACTTGATTCATGTTTTCTTATTATTAAAACAACAAAACAAAGACTCGAGGGTACACGAGAGCGACTCAAAGGAAAAGACTCAACTGACGCGACAACGCAAGAAAATAAAAAGAAAATAAAACTCTAAACCCGACTATTTACAAGACACAATTGAAAACAAAATCAGTACTCTTGAGATGGAAGGGGTTTTCTCCAAATCCATCTGCAGAATTCAAAAACAACTTCAATTCACCCACGGGAGGGTTCAAACCTGCCTTCAATTCAGCAATACTAATATCCACATCTAGCAGGACTGATTTCTCATAGATTGCGCCTCACAATTACCTCGGTTGTCCCCACACATCTCATTGACCATGTTGGTAAGGGTCAAAGGTTGGTTGTTAGCAAACCATGTATGGGATCTATGTTATGGGGCAACAATCTATTGTGGTCAGGGAGAGGTTTATTGACAGCTTTGGGATTTTCAGGTGGGGTGATGACCTTATTGTCAATCAGGTCTTGAATTTCATGGTGAAGGCAAAAGCAATGATCAGTATGGTGACTGTACTGCTGATAGAATGTGCAATATTGGGTAGGGTCATGTTTATGTGGGAGAGGAGTAGGGAGAGGTTGAGGATTTAATGGTTTGAGATACCATTTCTCCATAAGTACCTTCAATGCACAGGTTGGGCTCATATGGAGATGGGTGAAGGCTCGTTTTTGAAAGGAGGAAGCATTAGGTCTAGGGACATTTCCAAAGGGATTGGCGTGTGTTGGCTGGGTATTCACGGGCTTGGGACTGGACTCAGGATGGGTGTTTCTGCATCCCTTTTCATTGTTTTCCCCTTGATTCAAAATGCTCTCAACTTGAACAATGAACATGTCATCCATAGTCTTTATAACAACTGCGAGCACTTGCCGCTTGTTCAACCCTTTGACCTTTAAAGTTTCAATAGCCCATCGAAGGTGTGCATAGGGATCAATACTTGCCCCGACCTTGTTGTTGCCATTTATTTCAGCCCTGTCAAAGAGTCAGACGACTATATTTGGGCAAGGCCTGTTTGCTTTTGATTGGCCCATTCCACCTTTAGCCTATCCTAAGATTAGAGAATTCTTTGACGGGGTCGGAACCCCAAAGGTTAAATCTGCCACCGTTCCTTGAAGGTCTTCAATCATTCTTAACATCTTAGCAGTAGTGGGTTTGGCCATTTGGCACTCTTGGGGTGTTTGAACCAGAGTGGGTGTATCCGTCATGCACAAATCAGTACTTTCAACAATGACCACCTCTGGCTTGGGCAGATGGGATGGAGTGATATATATACTGGGGTCAAAGGAAGGAGATAGTTTATGGATGAGGTTAAGGTGAGGGGGTGGTACGTGGTCTAGGGTGGGAAGTGGGTTGGTGGTAACATTGGGTTCTTGAGGTGGAGCTATTGTTTAGTTGTCGATGAGATTTTGAACCTCATGACGAAGGCAGTAGCAACGATCGGTGCCATGACCGTGCTGTTGATGGTACAAATAGTATTTGGTGGGGTTATATCTAGTAGGGAGTGGGTCAGGAAGAGGTTGGGGATCAAGGGGTTTGAGATACCCTCTTTCCACTAGACTTTTAGTGCGCTAGTTAGGCTCATATAGAGAGGGGTAAAAGTTCTACCTTGAGCTCGGGTTGGGCTAGCTGTTTGTGGGTTAGTATTGGCGAAGGGGTTGGCAATTTTAAGAGTGGTGACGGTATTGATTTCAGTGGGTTCAAGAATAGTGTTACTGCTAGCATTGGTACTCCTGGAAAACACCCTCGTTGTTGGTTCGCTTGTTCTGGGAATAATCCCTTTGTTGAATGCACTCTCAATCTAAATCCCCGATTCATGCAAATTTTTGAAAGTGAACAGTGGAGCAACTATTAACTTTTGTAACTGTGGACTCGCCTTTTTCTCGCACCCCGCCTTTCGGAAAGGGTTTGAAAAGAAAGCCTCACAGTTCAGACTCCCGCAGTTCTGAATCTAGTCACACAAGTGCAATGTGAAGCTAATAAACACCAAAGAGTCAAAATTTGACAAACCTTTTTGGAAAATTGATTTTAAATCAAATAATGCCAAAATTGGACTGCTTTGCCAGATATAGAGTTGCCACCTAAATATTTTATTTTGGGAAAATTTAGGAAACCCATGACTCGTGCCAAAGGCCACGTGTCCGTCATTACCAAAGTTGCCTTGGCTCGAGAACTTGGGTACGAGAGGGGAAGGTCATGAATTGAGCACCCCCGCTAGCCCGATCAAAAGATCAGCCTCCACTAATCATGATATGATTTTTTATGTACATTATGTGTTCCTGTTCCTGTTATTAAACTAACTTTACTATGTGATGCACACAAGCAAGTATAGACTAGTTTGCTCAATTTGGAACAATTCAACTCATGTTTGTTTGTGAAAATGGTTTGAATTTGCCACCTCAAGTGGGCTTAAAAGATGCGGATTTGCCACCAAACAAAGTGGGTTTTTAAAACTCATATTCGTTGAATTGTTCCAATTCAAACAACAAGCCTCCATCCACAGGCATTCAAGCAGTTTAGCAAGTAAGCATATAGCCTCATGGTAAGCATGCTAAACATGGAAACATGGCAACCACACTCATGCAAGTATGCTAAAGCGTAAAAACTTACCGAGTACTCCAAGCCAAAACAAAAACTAGTTAGAAAAATGTATGATCCTAACTATACAAGATGTCTAATACAACACATGCAGTAATGCAATTAATAGGCTCGGCTACTAATATGGAATATGTGGGAGCCAAAAAATAATATATATCAGCTTATTGGGGCTAACCCAAACAAGGCCTACAATGGGTCCAGCCCAAACAAATATCATACACCCCCTTTTAAATAAAGGGGGGATCCCAAGTTGAGGTAGGCTCTTTGTTTCCACGCAGCACACAAACACTCTTTATGTTTATACATTCATTGTTTCAATCCGAGGACTAACTTAACCATCGGAGTGTCTTAGGCCGGCAACCCCGGTTGGGTGGCGCCGATCATGTTCATCCTTATAGATCTGCAGGAGTCAAGCTCATCTCTTCGTTGGGTCTCATTAACAATCCATGTGAGAGGATTTTCTGGGTCTCACAATTGGCGTCGTCTGTGGGAAAACATCTTAATGAGTTCAACGAAGAGGATGATAAATTCAGAGGATTCTACTTTTGGTCCTATTTATCGCAAGTTTATTTATATTTTAATATGATTTGCTTCAGTATAATTAAAGCTTTGCTTTTCATATCAAGCACTCCATATGCAATGGATTTTTCTCTCTTTACCGATTATCTTATTTTTGTAGTCTTTGCATACAAATTTATTTATCAACTTGATTCTTGTGGCAACTTCTTTTTCAGATCCCGATCTCAGTTTGTAAAGAAAAATCACAGTGACCATTTCGGCAACTCGGCAACCTAGTTCGACAGTTTGTTTGAGGTTTGGCAAGCAATGGAATAAAGAAAGTTATGAAAGGTAACAAAGGCATTCCGAACATACACCACCGATTGGTTAATTTCACAAAGATATTTGAAGATATAAAGTTCAGTACTCCACCATTTCTCTGAGGGCTAGCCAAGTGATATTGAATAGCAAAAATCAAGAACTATCGACCAAATGTTTCGGGAAGAAAGAACCAAGAGCACTGTCAAAGAACTATTTTAGCAAGTCAAAAAGGTTACCGACTTGCTAACCAACTGTTTCGGCAAGACAAATCAATTTGAGTTACCGGCCTAAAGGTTTTGGCAAGCCAAAGAATCAAGTAAAGTTTGCTGACCAAGAATTTGACAATTCATGGGGCTAAGAAGTTGCCAATCAAATGTTTTGGTAAGCCGAAGTGCAAAGATGATACGCCGACTAAACCCTCATCAAAGCCAAATACAAAGAAAAGTTGCCGACTAAGAGGTTCAGCAAGCCAAAATCCAAGATAAGTTGCCTCCAATTAGATTTCTCTAATCCATATTCTCAAATCTATGAGCATCAACACAGTTCTTCTACCAACACGCATCACCATCTCGGCGTGTTTCAACCACGTTGCAACGTCACAAACCACCAAAGAAGTGGCCAACCTTAAAATAAGTCACCACTGAACCAATAAAAGGTCCATTGTTAAGGCCGAAGAACATCTCGGTGGTATCTAATCACGACCTGAATTCATTAACCGACCACATGATCGGCTGCAAGTTGACCTGCACTAAATAAGGGAAGCTATTTTTCTCTTTGAAAGAATTTATTTGTATATTTCTAGTGTACTACATATATGTGCGTATACTAGTTTTTTAATCAAACCCAAAAAAACATGAGCATAGATAGAATATAAGTATATATATATATATGTCACAAAATTATGGATTATAAGTTTTCTCTCTCTAAGAATTGATAAAAAAATATTATGTCAGACTTCGAATAGCATTGGTTGACAAAATATATAACAAAGCCATCATTTTCCAAAGAACTTATTTCATTTATGCTTCTATATGTATGAATGCACACATGTTGAAATATTACATTATTAGTTGATCTTGCTGGGAAAACTTTCAACAAACATATTGCTCGGTAATTAATTACTTTCTCTCTCTAAAGAACCAAGGTTAACCAATTGTAGTAGTGCAACTTGTGAATTGGCAGTCTAAGAGTTTATTTATATATTATACATTACTTGTATTGCGAAACATTTTGTCAGTTGTAGGTGCTTTTGAGAAGAATCAAATGGTTTTCAATGTTGTCTCTGTACAAAGACACCTCAGCAACCACATTGCCGATGAATGTATGCAATTTCTATTGAAAATTCAAATTAATGTGAATCTCGAGGGTGATGCAACTCAATCGAAGTGAAATTCTGCCAAAACACCAAGCTAAAGTCGCCGGCCAAGTATTCCAGCAGGCACAACCGAGAGGAGTTGCCAACCAAGTGTTTCAACTAAGTTGCTGACCGATGTGTTTCGGTAAGCCAAAATAGTTGCCGACCCACCTATCTCGGCCACAAAAAATTTATCTCGCAAGCCTTAACAATTTCTCCACTCTGAAGAATTAATTGGCTTTCGAGCCCATGCATCTGCAATTTGACAGCATCACAACTCATAAAAGATTGCTCGGCAAAGATACAAAGCTACTCGGCATCTCTTCCACCTTTCTCGGCATTGGTACAACTCCCCCTAGCTGTCCATTGGTACAACATGACTCGGCGTCTCTGCAACCCAGTCGTGGCGGTGTAACTTGCAAAGTTTACTCGGCACGTCCACGCATGGACCTTCGTACTACTCGGTAACCATTCCACACTAACCAGCCGTTCAATCATGACCTCCGCCCCCATTTATTAATTCGTCACCCAAACCTTGTTCGACGCCCTTCTGAACTACAATGCCGAGAACCCAGTGCTTCGGCAAGCCAAAGTGTCACCGACCACGTTTACGTACCCATTTTCTCTCTCTAGTAAGTAGGTCTACATTTTTCTTCGTGCAAGAAAGAATTTCGTGGCCTACTAGCAGGTTCACGTTGGCTAGCGGAGTTTACAAACACCGACTAGTAAAGCCACGAACTAACCGTAGGTCGCCGATAGTTGCGAAATCGACTAAATGTCCAGAAATTGACATTTTTCAGCATTGTCGAACTCAATCTTTGACTATACCAGTGTAAAGTCCTCATCAAGACGAGTCCAACTCCACAAACCACGTCAAAATCAGACTTAAAACGGAGGAGATACAAGGCCTCAAAGTCATGAGCTCGAAACTGTAACACTCTACCTTTCACGACATGCAACATGAAGGTGATGAAATAAGAATTTATCATGCACTTCTCGGTACAACGTGCTCCGTTGCATCTTACCGCATTCCAGTTAATCAGATGGTCCAATAACTTCGAGGATGCCTACCCTCTAGTTTTTTGCCATGTAGAATCCATTTTTGAGGTCCAATTTTGTGAATTTCAAGTATTAGCTTGGGATCAATCAACTGGCAAATTAGGGACGTTAAATGATAGATCAACGGTCAAATCATGTTCGATTAGCATGTAATTTTGATAACAGGCTCCAGGAGCTAAGCCACAATTATCCATCTTCACCGATCATTCATGCCATCTACTGTTGGGGCAAGACCCACAACTTGAATTTCTTTTATTCGGTCACAATATTTTTGCAATATATCTCCTTAAAGGTGCCGACTTTCAAAGTATATATGAACATCAAAAGTTTATTCGGCACCAAGCTCCACATCCCACTCAACAGCTGGAGAAATGCCGATTACTTGGGCCAAGTAGTTTTCGGCAGTAGAGTAAAATTATTCTGCAGTGCATACCTTTATTCGGCAAAACAAATCCACAACATTGATTATTCGACAACTTACTCGGCATATTAGCAACTACATTCGCATATTATCAATTCACAACTTATTTGGTGTATTAAAGCTGCCATCCACAGATCATTCGGTATATTATCAAGAGTGAATTAATATCAACTTTGCTTTATCTAACATGGACAACTTGTTCGGCACTACGATTTCGACATAAGACTAGCACCTTGGCTTACTGAAATCCGCATCTAACAATACCAGAGGATTTGCTTCGACTCAAGGAGTCCAAAGCCACTACCCAGAGGAGCAAAAAAGTAATCGATGCTTGCCGACAATTGCACAACAGTCCATATTTTAAAAAAAAAAAAAAAATTGCAATGTTCAACATTGTCAAAATCAAGTTTTGATTATACCAATGTGAAGTACTCATTGAGATGAGTCCAACACAACAAACCGCGTCGAAATCGGAGCTAAAACGAAGCCATACAGGCCGATCAAAGTTTGCCCCGAAAATGAATTCTTTCGCTGGAGAAGACAACCCAGCAAGCTATGAAGAAATAATCCTGTGCTTCGTGGTTGCATTACACCCTATTGATCTGAGCCGTAAGATCTATTTTGGCTATAATTATGCCATCAGGAGTCTGATCACAGCGATCCAGTAGTCTTTTCCAGCTATTTGATGTACTTCGAGTCCATCCGTACGATCAGAATTTGCAAATTCAGCACCAAAAAAAATGTAGATTTTATTCAAAAATTGAGCGCAATGGTGCACTTTACATATCACGAAGCACCCTACTTTGTCTCGGCTTCATTCCGATTTTGTCACAGCACCGAACAGGGGCACATTATCCGTTTCAAATTGTTATCGGCCTACTCGACAATTTTGGCCCAAGTCAATTTTATTCCTTCCGAATAACCAATCTTATTCAAAAGCAATGGGGCAAATATACGTTGGACAGGAAACTCAACTTCAATAAATTGGCAACCATTGCGAACCAAGGTCTTAGCAAATCCAACTCCAAAGGGATGCCGACAAGATTACTCGGCAGTGCATCAAATTTACTCGGCAAGATTATTCGGCACCATTATCAATTCGACATTATGATCATTATTCGGCCGTGCATCAACTTTATTCACCTACCAACATTATTTGGCAAAACAATTGCCCACTGGGACATCTTAGTCAATTTTCCGCTTTCCAATTGGGGCACATTAGCCGATCATCATCTCGGCACCATTGATATGCGTGCATACTCGGCCAACTTGGTACAAACATTACAACGACATTTACTTGAGTTACACACTCCCACTCCTTTTCACACCGCTCCAAGCGAGCGCTAGCTTTGGGGCAGTACCTTACACTTGGCAGTCGGCCGTTAGCACTTGGCAGTCGGCAATTCGCATTTGGTAGTCAGCAGTTCACACATTGTTGTGCGCCGTCATTTTACCAAAGCTGAATCTTCCCTGCAACATAGGGCAATGGGAATCTACATTCCTTCCGACTAACACCTGTCATTCGAAAGCAATGGGGCAAGTCTACCTTGGACTAAATGCAAATCGAGCAACTCGACAATTAAATAGTTGGCCCAATATCTACTTCGTAATTCCATACAACCAGAGCAATATTATTGGTGATTAACACATCCACCTTATTCGGTACAGGACGCATTATTCAAAGTCCTTGCCATATTGGCACTTAGTTGCCACTTAAAATCAACAAAAGTCTCTGAGTACAGCGCAATTTTCTCACTCAGCACAAAGCGCCGTTAGCAAAGGCCTACACCCATGCTCGGAGGTTAGAATACCGCGGCCTACACCCCATGCCCGGGGGTTAGAATATCGTGGCCTATCGTTATGATTTGTTTGTATTCCTTTCTAGGTTTTAGCTCACCCTCCCTCATCCTCTGATCGACTTATATACATTTATACATACATTTAAGACATATATACATTTATACATACATTCAAGCATACATGCAGTCATTCATTCATACATTTTATTCATTTATCCAAAGTGTTCTTTATCAAAAAACCTAACAGCTATTTGAACAACGTAACTTGGCAAGAAAAAACTCTCATTCCTTCTACCGCAGACAATGAAAGTTTTGGGGCAATTGTGGAAGCCATAAAATAATATATATTAGCTTATTGGGGCTAACCCCAACAAGGCCTACAATGGGTCGAGCCCAAACAAATATCATATACCCCCCCTTTTATATAAAGGGGGGATCCCAAGTTGAGGTAGGCTCTTTGTTTTCACACAACACACAAACACTCTTTATGTTTATACATTCATTGTTTCAATCTGAGGACTAACTTAACCATCGGAGTGTCTCTGGCCGGCAGCCCCGGTTAGGTGGCGCCGATCATGTTCATCCTTACAAATTTGTGGAAGTCAAGCTCATCTCTTCATTGGGTCTCATCAACAATCCATGTGAGAGGATTTTCTGGGTCTCACAGAATATGAATCGATTTGAACAACATGCGATTAAACACGTATTCAAAGAAGTATTGAAATTGAGATATAGTTTGAATGATGCGCCGAGCCTCGGTGCATGCAAGACAAATGAATGGATGCAAGCATGCGATATGCTAATTGAAATATGGTCCCTAATCTAACCATCGAAAGCGATTAATCAAAAGGGAGAAAGATGTGGGGTTGGAAGACATACACACGCACACACACTTATTATAACATTATGCCCTCTCGAAGGAGGGTCCGATACAAACCGAAACTAATTAACTATTCTAGTTAACTAATTATTACAAATTGAAATCAAATAACTAGCTAAACTAACTAATCATTTACAACATTTAATTAGATACAACTAATTACTTACAACATACATCTAAACTAGATATTTAAGCGATAAGTAAACTTAAAAATGCAAGGGAGGCTCATGCACGTGCTCGGTTTCCACCCAAAAAGGGACTGTCTTGCTGCTGCATGTCTCTGTTTGCACACTTGAACACCAAAGAAGCTGTTCACTTCCAAAACACCTTTACTCCACCTCAGGAACACACTGTGCAAATTTCATTGGTGGTCGACAGTGGCCGGTCGGCCACTAGTGATGGCTGTCGGCCACTGATGGTCTGAGCTTCCTTGCTGCAACAGAGAGCAAAGTAGAGCATTTTTCAAGGGTCGTTTGCACACTTTGCCTTTTCTTTTCATGGGGAAATCAAAGGAGGGACAAGTTTTGGTTCACAAACCATCAATCAAGCAATTTTATTGCATGATGACTTGTTAAACCAATTGTGCAAGATCAATGAATGCAAAGACAAGACCAAAATGACCACCAACCTATCATGCATGATCAAGGGCAATGGTGACCAATGAAAGTGGCACATTTCATCACTTTTGAGTACAAAATATCCCATTTTCCTTATGTTCGAATTAACATCCAATTCAACCACATGCAATGCAACATGAAAGATGCTTGTCTTGCCTATTTTACTTGTCATTTTTTATTTACTAATTTTAATTACCAAACCATTCCTTAGTCCAATTGTCCATTGGTGATTGTCCTCTAGTGGAAAGATGGCTCAAACCACAAGTAGCTTTGGGCATGAAAGAGGCATTTCACTGTTGGTAATGAACCCCCTAAGGGATTAAACCATTATGTGTAGCACCTCCAGTTCACACTTAGGCAAACAAGGGGTTTAAAACCACTTTCAAAGAAAACAAAAGATTGAAGAATTAAGGGTGATTGCAGAGATTAAAGTGCTGAAATTAAGTGCAAAAAAACACTAAAACATGCTATTAACTCAAAACAATGGTGATTAAAGCCTTAAAACACCAAGCTAGTGAAGGAAATTACATTACAACCATGCCATACAAGGCTCAAATGAATTAACCAATCAAAAATAGAGGCAAAAGAGCCCTAAATATAGTCTAAAACATGCTGGACTTAAGCCACAAAAAGCTAAAACAATAAGCTAATACATGAGGCTAACTAGGCATGAAAGTAAGACACATGGAGGGGAGGCTAACCCTTCCAATTTTGGACTTCAAAATGAGGTTTTTGCTACTGAAAAACCTCTAAAATTTAGTGGTTAAAAGGGCCAAAAAATTTGGTTTTAAAGTGATGAATAATAGCACAAAAGCTTAACAAGCAAAGGAGCAAGAAGGGTGGACCACCCCCTAACTCAACATGACCTCAAACCAACACTTTTAAACCATAAAAGTAGAGTTTTTGATAGTTAAAAATTAGCCCAAACGCAGTTGAAAAAGATGGCAAAATAAGGATACAAAACAAGCTTAAACAAGGTAAGTGCTATACCTTTGAAGCAAAGCACAAATTGGGAACACATTCAAGCTCAAACCTCCTTCTAGACCTCAAACAAGATTCCAAGGAACCTCAACTCAAAGATGGTCAAGTTTGATTAAGGGTTGGTATGCAAAAGCATAGAGAAACTAGGCAACCAAGCACAAAATATCAAGAGAGAGAGAGAGCGAGAGAGAGAAAGAGAGAGAGAGAGAGAGAGATTTTTTTTGGTCTAAAATTCCTAACCCTCCAAAATGGGGGAGGAACCCCCCCCTATATATAGAAAAACAAGTCTTGAGCTTAGGAACATCCTACCATACACGTGTATGGAGATGTAGCACAGTGTGCAACAGCTGGCATAGCTATCAACAAATATCTAGAAAATGAGACTGGTGGCCGTTGGTCACCACTGGTAGCCGACAAGCAGAAGCCAAGGCCGACAGCCTATGGGGCTGGCCGATAGGTCACCCATTCTTCCAGACTTGAAACAACAAGGTTTTGGTCCAAAACAGTACACAAAACAAATAAGGTTTCAAGGCTCAAAGGAAAGGTACTCCACCGAGGACTTCTAGCACTCAAAACGAACACAAACAAGCACAATCATCGAGTGCCCAAGCGATGACGTCCAAGTCTTGAGAATAGTAAAAAATGGGGTGTCTACAGTAACATATCAGGCTAAAGATTCTGCACCACTATTCGCACTTGGTCCTTCTCAGAAGGTCGATCTGTTATTTGTGCTGCCTTTGCTCTCCACCTTGCAACTAATTCCACAAAAGGTTCTTTAGGATTTTGGTGGGTTGCTTCAAGCTCTTGGGTGGTCATTTCTATTTGGGTATTGTAAGAATACTGATTGACAAACACCTCAGCCAAATCTTCCTAGTTCTGCTTCACTATATCCTCAAACTTGGCGTACCAAGTGGCTGCTATACTTGATAGGGTTCTTGCATACAAAGAGATTTTCTGAGGTTTAGTCAACCTATCGGTTTTAGGACATCCAAGAAAAGCTGGATATGTACCATAGGATCTCCAGACTCGCCGAAACAATCATTGTGTGGCATTTTGAATCTGTCTGAAAGTCTTACGATAGCCTCGATGTACCCATCCTCAATGTCGGGTATAGAGCTAATTCCCTGTGCTTTTCTGAATTGCTTCTCAAGGTTATTAATTTTTAATAAGGTTGGGTTGAGATCATTAATATCAAGAGGATAAAGCCCCTCATTAGGCTGCACCAGGGGTCTGAAAACTCGAGCCAGAGCCAATCCTTCTCGAGGATCTGGACCCTACAAATCTTCAGCTGGCGGAGGTGGGTCAAAGTTGGGCTGGGGGCCTGGGATTGGATGTGTGGTAGATGCCCCAGGCGGGCATTGCATTTCAGCACTAGTCTCATGCAATCGAATACTTGAAGTGAATTCATTTCTAAACATCCTTAAGTTGTTATATTATTTGGAAGGTATGACTTGTGGATCAATAAATTGAAATGTACGAGGGTTGTGAATAATGAGATGATGTTATTGAGTATTATTATCAATTGGGTTACCAATTAGCCAATAAAGATGAATTACTTGTGATTCTAGCAGCAAACTCCATTGAAATTGACTGTATAGGATTGTGAATGGCTAAATAATTGAGAAATGTTGTATATCCAAGACGAAACTTGACTTGTGGCAGGGTGAATCAAGTTTGGAGGACCAAACCTCTTAAGGTGGGGAGAATGTAACGACCCCAAAATCCGTATCCGAAATTACTTTTATGTCCTTGTGGGTTAATGCATTTTAATTTAATGATATCTGTTCAAATTGAGGAATTATCTGTTGAGTCACGGCTTTAAAATTGAAATTATCGACCTTTACGGGTTCATAAATCAAAATTGAGTACTTGGGTATGTTAATGGGAATTTTTTGAACTATTTGGGAAAATTAATTGGAAATCTAATTTGTCAGATTCGTTAATGCACATTTGGGAGGATAACTTGGTACTGCAAATTGGAGGCCTTAGAGGCTTCAGAAACAAAAACAGAGAACGTATTTATGATCAACACAATTTTTAGAGTCACTTGGGAAGTTTAATTGAAATTTGATTTCGTGCAATCCGTCAGGTCGCGTTTGGGTGGTTAACTTGGTACTGCAAATTGGAGGCCTTAGAGGCTTCAGAAACCAGAACAGAGAACATATTTATGATCAGCACAATTTTTAGAGTCACTTGGGAAGTTTAATTGAAATTTGATTTTGTGCGATCCGTAAGGCCACGTTTGGCTCTCCCTATTGTGTCAAGCCTATGTGTGTGTAGATTTATATATATAGATGTTCCTTTGAGTTATGGAACTCATCTCTTGGAACCTAAAACTATCTAAAGAAGAGAGAGCGGAAACCGTGAAAGGGAGAGAGAGAGAAGAGAGACAAAGATTCTCAACATCCATGGTAGCTTTGAAGATGATTGAAGGGAATTGAAGAAAGAGAAAGAAAATCATCCATGGAAACTTGGGGGAAATTGAAGAGAGCTAAGAGATAGACAAAGTTTGAGCTTGGTATGATAATCTATCTCGAAACCTTGTGTTTAAGTATCAATTTGGTGAAATCATAAAGATCTTGGAAGGTTTAAACCCATTTGGGGTTAAGGTTTTATGTATGTATTTGCTTGAGCTAATTTGAGGAATTAGAGATTGAGTTCTATAATTTTGTTTATGAGTGGAGCTCAAGCTCATGGATATCATGAAATGAACTTTAGATTATGCAAGAATCAAGTGAATTTGTGGGTTTGTGGGGTGTGTTTTAAGAACCTTGAAGATCATGAAAGATTAAGCATTAATCTTGAACTTTGAGGCAAACATTGATTTGTTTGAGATGAAATTACACTTGGTTGATGTTAGTTTATCATGTTATGGGGAAATTTTACACGTTTTTGAGTGATTTATGTTGAAAACCAAGCTTAAAAATGGGGAAAAAAAAAAAAAATCAAGTGTTGGAGCAAAAATCAATTTCGGACTGCAAACTGCCCAGAGCCGCACGTGCGGCGGGTCTTCCCGCACGTGCGGCAGTCCATGCCCAAAACCAAATTTGAATTTTCTAAATAGGCACGTAGTCCCGCACGTGCGACCCCATTCCCGCACGTGCGGCCCTGTTTCCCGCGCATGCCTGGACAACTCTATTCAGCCAATTTTGAATAAGCATATCTTTTGCATCCGGGCTCCGTTTTGAGTGATTCTTGAGCCTAAAATCAGGCCCCAAAAGTCTAGTTTCCAGTGGTAGTAGTCTCACTCCAAAATTATAAATACAGAATTAGATATTCCCAAATTAGTGAGAGTTGCTCACTTTTTGTCTACCGGTTTTGCACCATTTCTTTGTTTGACCCATTTTCCTATCAATTCCTCTTATCTTCTGAGACATGGATTATGACTTATTGAAGACTAACGAGTTTAGAATCGATATGACTAATTGATTAAAGAGTAAAGTAAGGAATCAGTTATATTCTTATAATGCTATGTGCATTGTGTTTGTAGGTCCAGACGAGGACATCGTCTCACTGCTGTTAGAAACTTATCACTATGAGTAATAGTAGTGTAAGGATATGTTATACTTACTCCTGGTGCTTATGATTTATATATGGTTGTTGAGAATGACATATACTATTGACATTGTGCTCTGATTGAATTAACGGACATAATAGAACAATGGCACTATTATGGACCTAAGGTCGTTCTGTCTCTGTTAATAAAAGTGGGCCTAAGGCCGTTATGATGTAAATTGATTATGATTCATGGCTAGAGGCCAAGGGAGGTAGTGTACATGTCGATGTTCTACCTACCCTACAATGTGTGGACAACTATCGTTATGCGAGCCTAAGGCCATTCTGTATTATCTTTGGGCCTAAGGCCGTTCTATATCTTAAATGGGCCCGAGGCCATTCTGTATTATCTGTGGGCCTAAGGCCATTTTGTATCCTATATGGGCCCGAGGCTGTTCTGTATTATTTGTGGGCCGAAGGCCATTGTGTATCCTATATGTGCTTGAGGCCATTCTATGGCCCTGTTTGGTAGAGTTGTGGAAAATTTCTTATAGCTTATGCCTAAACAGCTTATAGCTTATAACTTTCAGCTTAAGCTGATTTCCAGCTTATTCTTAAAGCATCTCCTGCCCCACTCAAAGAATAAGCTGATTTCTGACTTCCAAAAAGCTATAAGCTATAAGTTATAAGCTAAACCAAACACATCAAAATAGTTTAAATTAAGCTGAAAGCTGAAATAAGCTGATTATAAGCTGTGCCAAACAGGCACTATATCACATGTGGGCCGGAGGCCGTTCTGTATCACATGTGGGCTGGAGGCCATTTTGAGATATAATTATGAACAAGATCTGTGTATGACTTGATGAGCTTATTTACACTCTTTAAGACTATGCTTAATTAATTAACCTCCTTACATTGCTATTATTCACTGAGCCTTGCTCACCTCATTATTATGTATATTTATGTAGGTGAGCCATCGGGGATTGACACTAGACTTGTACTGAGGTTCGCCTGTCTACCAAGTCACCTGGGGTATGTCTCCGTATGGAGGCCTTAGTTTGTGTTGGGAGTCATATAAATTATTAAGTCTTATGTAAGTGCGTGTGTGTGATCTATATAAATTCTGTGATTGTATATATAACTCTGGGAATGCATTTAAATGCTTAAATCTAATTAAGCCATCATGTATGCACAAGCTCAATGGATGTTGTCTTTTATTGATATTGCTTCTGCTTAAGACCCCGTATGTGGTTAAATATTATTCTAAAATTATGTTTTGAGGCCTATGTATAGGCTGGCCTTGGACCAAACTTTTAGGGGCGAGTTTGGGTCGTGACAGGTGGTATCAGAGGACGATTTAAGATCTCACACACATGTCCATTGAGCATTAGAGTGTCTAAAATGCATTTAAGTTGCATGTATCTAGTAACGAAGTGATATGATGTGCTTTTTGAAAGAAGTTTGTGAGCTCGTACAATAAGTTAAGTATTGAGATTAAGAATAAGAATTCTTACGAACTTTGAGTGATAAAAGGAAATCCATTTGTGTTGCCTCATGGACTGAGTTTTGTGACTAAGGAGAATTTGATAATCGTATGAAATGAGAATATGTTTATGTAACAAGTATGATGGTGATACTTGTTAACGATATTGAGGCTAAAGTTATGAAAGATGTGGACTATTGGTGTTTTTAGTTAAAATTGAGAAGTGTAAGCATGATTGTGGAAATGTGACGTGAATAGAGATTAAACTTAGTTTCTATATGGATTACATGTGAAATTAACCATAAGAAATTTTGGGGAAACTGAGGTGGTGGTTGATGAATAGAGTGTATGGAATTGTGGCGATTGAGCAATGCGATGATTAATAGCGAGTATGGGATTTGAGAATTAGAGAATGGCTTGATATAAGAAGCAGAAATGAAGGAACTGCCCCATCCATATCTTAGTATACTTGTGTGTGTTATGATTAAAAATGTGAAACTATGTGTTATGGTGTAATTAATAAATGATACTCGATATGTTAACAGTCCGCACCTTATGATTTTAGAAGTAGGGATGAAACGGAAGTTAAGTTTTGTTGAGGCAACTGAATAAGGTGGTAAGAATGTTTCCCAATATGATGAGAATTATGTGAACATGACCTGAGAAATAAGATCAAAGGAAGGAATTAATTATGAACTCGACGAAGAATCAAAGAAGGTGGTAGGAAGTCTTACGTATGAATGACTACTGGAAAGTGAAGAACCTTTTCAAGTGGATGAATAGAACTTGAACTAAATATTATGATAAGTAGAGACACTTTGACTGGTGTTTTATGTGTTTAAGCTAATTGTGAGTAAAATGTTAGTTGGAACCCTTTTGTTTATCTGAATCATCTAGCTATAGAACGAGGGGATTAGCGGGCTAATAGCATGTGTTAAGAGTTTCTGTAGTACTTAAAGAATCTATTTTGTTGGAAATGTTATGCAGATTTGATTTGGTAAGGTAAGACAACATTAATAACAAGCCTATACAAGTGATTTGTGACATTCGACTTTTGGACCCACCTAATTAATTATCAAGGAGGTATATACGTTGTGTGGAAATTACTATGTGGACTAAGGCAGTTAAGAAATTTGTGGACTAAGGTTTGCATTTGATACTAAAGTTATGTTAGACGTTTAATTTTCCCTAACGTTATGAAAAACGAAAGAGATTTGAGGTTGAACTGTGATTATTGGGAATTATGTGAATTGAAATTATTGTGATAGAGATATTTGGTGATCAACAATAAGTATGGAACCAATATATGAATCAGATACGATGCTCAGCCTACTTTGAAGTTATTAGAACCAGAATATAGTAGCTTTATGGTTAATGTGTTTTATGCTTGATGTCATGATGTTGACTTTAAGATCCTCTAAGCAAACATGGATTTTAAATGATTACTACCTTACTATAATTTGGGAATTGTGACAATTAAGGTTTGATCCGTATTTGATTTTACTAATAATTTATTTTGGAATTTGGGTTACTATTTGAAGCCTACTAGAAATCTGATTCGAATTGATAAGTTTAATTCTGATTATTTGAGCCTTCATTGAAGTTGAGGATTTGGACCTGAATTTGATTATTCAAAATTTAGACCTCAATTATCCCATTTGTTATGGAAGTAAATTGCTTGGGGATACTTCAAATTACCAAACCATTGTTCTAAATACTTAACTTATTAGTGAGCAAGTGCCATAAGGCCATTAATTTAGAACTTATTTGTTCATTCTAGGTTTAATTGTTGTAGCATGTTTGTGCCATTCAAAACCCGATTGAGTAGTGAATGTTTCCTTAACCTTTGAGGAATTATGATAATTGGGGTTGTTTGTGAACCTAAAGAGTTTGAATTCTGTTTGATAGCTTATGAGTTGCATGCAATCGAATACTTGAAGTGAATTCATATTTGAACATCCTTAAGTTGCTATATTATTTGGAAGGTATGACTTGTGGATCAATAAATTGAAATGTACGAGGGTTGTGAATAATGAGATGATGATTTGATGTTATTGAGTATTATTATCAATTGGGTTACCAATTAGCCAGTAAAGATGAATTACTTGTGATTTTGGCAGCAAACTCCATTGAAATTGACTGTATAGGATTGTGAATGGCTAAATAATTAAGAAATGTTGTATATCCAAGACGAAACTTGACTTGTGGCAAGGTGAATCAAGTTTGGAGGACCAAACCTCTTAAGGTGGGGAGAATGTAACGACCCAAAAATCCATATCCGAAATTACTTTTATGTCCTTGTGGGTTAATGCATTTTAATTTAATGATATCTGTTCAAATTGAGGAATTATCTGTTGAGTCATAGCTTTAAAATTGAAATTACCGACCTTTACGGGTTCATAAATCAAAATTGAGTACTTGGGTATGTTAATGGGAATTTTTAGAACCATTTAGGAAAATTAATTGGAAATCTAATTTGTCAAATTCGTTAATGCACGTTTGGGTGGTTAACTTGGTACTACAAATTGGAGGCCTTAGAGGCTTCAGAAACCAGAAGAGAGGACATATTTATGATCAGCACAATTTTTAGAGTCACTTGGGAAGTTTAATTGAAATTTGATTTTGTGCGATCCGTAAGGCCGCGTTTGGCTCTCCTTATTTTGTTAAGCCTATGTGTGTGTAGATTTATATATATAGATGTTCCTTTGAGTTGTGGAACTCATCTCTTGGAACCTAAAAATATCTAAAGAAGAGAGAGAGGAAACTGTGAAAGGGAGAGAGAGAAGAGAGACAAAGATTCTCAACATCCATGGTAGCTTTGAAGATGATTGAAGGGAATTGAAGAAAGAGAAAGAAAATCAACCATAGAAACTTGGGGGAAATTGAAGAGAGCTAAGAGATAGACAAAGATTGAGCTAGGTATGATAATCTATCTTGAAACCTTGTGTTTAAAGTATCAATTTGGTGAAATCATAAAGATCTTGGAAGATTTAAACCCATTTGGGGTTAAGGTGTTATGTATGTATTTGCTTGAGCTAATTTAATGAATTAGAGATTGAGTTCTATAATTTTGTTTATGAGTGGAGCTCAAGCTCATGGATATCATGAAATGAACTTTAGATTATGCAAGAATCAAGTGAATTTGTGGGTTTGTGGGGTGTGTTTTAAGAACCTTGAAGATCATGAAAGATTAAGCATTAATCTTGAACTTTGAGGCAAAGATTGATTTGTTTGAGATGAAATTACACTTGGTTGATGTTAGTTTATCATGTTATGGGGCAATTTTACACATTTTTGAGTGATTTATGTTAAAAAATAAGCTTAAAAATGGAAAAAAAAAAAAAAAAAAAAACCCAAGTGTTGGAGCAAAAACCATTTTCGGACTGCAAACTGCCCAGAGCCACATGTGCGGCGGGTCTTCCCGCACGTGCGGCAGTCCATGCCCAAAACCAAATTTGAATATGTTAAAAAGACACGTAGTCCCGCATGTGCAGCCCCATTCTTGCACGTGCGGCCTTGTTTCCCACATGTGCCTGGACAGCTCTGTTCAGCCAACTTTGAATAAGAAAAACTTTTGCATCCGGACTCCGTTTTGAGTGATTCTTGAGCCTAAAATCAAGCCTCGAAAGTCTAGTTTCCAATGGTAGTGATCTCACTCCCAAATTATAAATACAGAATTAGATATTCCAAAATTAGTGAGAGTTGCTCACTTTCTGTCTATCGGTTTTGTACAATTTCTTTGTCTGAACCATTTTGCTATCAATTCCTCCTATCTTCTAAGACATGGATTATGACTTATTGAAGGCTAATGAGTTTAGAACCAATATGACTAATTGATTAAAGGGTAAAGTAAGAAATCAGGTATATTCTTATAATGTTATGTGCATTGTGTTTGTAGGTCTAGACGAGGGCATCGTCCCACTGCTGTCAGAAACTTATCACTGTGAGTAATAGTAGTGTAACGATATGTTATACTTACTTCTGGTGCTTATGATTTATATATGGTTGTTGAGAATGACATATACTATTGACATTGTGCTCTGATTGAATTAACGGACATAATTGAACAATGGCACTATTATGGACCTATGGTCGTTCTGTCTCTGTTAATAAAAGTGGGCCTGAGGCCGTTACGATGTAAATTGATTATGATTCATAGCCAGAGGCCAAGGGAGGTAGTTTACATGTCTATGTTCTACCTACCCTACAATGTGTGGACAACTGTCGTTATGTGGGCCTAAGGCCGTTCTGTATTATCTGTGGGCATAACGCCATTCTGTATCTTATATGCGCCCGAGGCCATTATGTATTATCTGTGGGCCTATGGCCATTCTGTATCCTATATGGGCCCGAGGCCATTCTGTACTATCTGTGGGCCTAAGGCCATTCTGTATCCTATATGGGCTCGAGGCCGTTCTGTATCACATGTGGGCCGGAGGCCGGTTTGAGATATAATTATGAACAAGATCTGTGTATGACTTGATGAGCTTATTTACACTCTTTAAGACTATGCTCAATTAATTAACCTCCTTACATTGCTATTATTCACTGAGCCTTGCTCACCTCGTTATTATGTATATTTATGTAGGTGAGCCATCGGGGATTGACACTAGAGTTCTGCTGAGGTTCGCCTATCTGCCAAGTCACCTGGGGTATGTCTTTGTGTGGAGGCCTTAATTTGTGTTGGGAGTCATATAAATTATTAAGTCTTATGTAAGTGTGTGTGAGATCTATGTAAATTCTGTGATTGTATATGTAACTCTGGGAATGCATTTAAATGCTTAAATCTAATTAAGCCATCATGTATGCACAAGCTCAATGGATGTTGTCTTTTATTGATATTGCTTTCGCTTAAGGCCCTGTATGTGGTTAAATATTATTCTAAAATTCTATTTTGAGGCCTATGTACAGGCCGATCATGGACCAAACTTTTAGGGGCGGGTTTGGGTCGTGACACAAGTGGTATCATAGTAGCCTAGTAAATAGGAGGGCATCCTGTCCTATGTTTGAAAAGTCTCTAAGGCTAACTATATGCAGTTTAGGCTGATTGGTTAAAAGGGATACCTCAGTAAGACTACCTAATATACCTCTCATACCTAACACCGAGAAGTGAAAGGAGGATCAAGTGGTATAGCGGTAATCCCGATCCAAGGGTTGTGTTTCTGACATGGCAAAGCCCATGACCGGTGAACCTTCTGGCAAGCTTTTGTGCAAGCCTCCGGTAAACCGTCCAAGAATAGAAAATGGCAAACATAGTGACTTAAGCGCACCAATGCAAATGCAATACAAAGATCAAATAAGTGTAGATAAAATTTCACATCATGAGTTTCAAGTCAAGTTCTCAAAGTCCCCAGTAGAGTCGCCAGAAACTGTAGCTTGACTTTTCGTGCCCCCTTTCGGAAGACGAATAGACCTACAGTTCGGACTCCACTTGTGGTTTAGAATCTGATTTCACAAGTGTAATGTGAAATAATGAAAACACAAAAAGAGTCCAAATTCGGCAATTCATTTTTTGGAAAATCATTGTTTGAATCAATTGCCAAAAATGGACTATTTTGTCAGATTATAGAGTTGCCACCTAAATATTTTTGAGAAATTTAGGAAACCCAAGACTCGTGCCAAAGGCCATTAGTCCGTCATCACTAAAGTATCTCGGCTTTGGAACTTAGGTACAAGAGGGGAAGGTCATGAATTGAGCACCCCACTTGCCCGATCAAAGATCGGCTTCTACTAATCATGATGTGTTTTTTATTTACATTATATGCTCTTGTTCAGATTCATTAGCTATTTTTCCATGTGACATGCACACAAATATAGACTAACTTGCGAGAATTGGAACATTTGATTTCATGCGTTATCTGAATTTGTTTTGTGAATTTGCCATTTGAAAAAGTGGGCTAAAATGGACATTTAATCAAACCATTCCAGTTCAAGCATCTAGCCTTCATCCACAAACATTCAAACAATTATATCACTTAAGCAATTAGCCTCATGGTAGACATGCTAGATATGGCAACACTAACATTCGATTCAATATGCTAAAACAAGTAAATGCTCACCTAGTACTCCAAGCTAAAAAGGTAAAAGAGTTAGAAAAATGCATGATCCTAACTATGCAATTTGACTAATGCACCGCACACATTATGTATTTTAATGGGCTTAGCTATAAGCATGGCATATGATTTCATTCAAGACATGCATGCACGTATTCAAGTAAATGATTTTGAACATTTGATATTGGGTTAGCATGATGAGCTGAACGTTGGATGCATGGAAGACAAATGGATGCAAAGCATAAGAATGCAAATGAAACGTGTTGTCCTGTACTAACCATCGTAAGCAAATAAGTAAAAGGGAGAAAGACGTGGGGTTGGAAGACATATACGTTATTACATATTGGGCCTCGTGCAAGAGGGTCTGAATGAGTATCCAAAAGTCCGAATTAAACAAATTATTACAAAACCAAATGAATGAATAAGTAACTAACTACTAAGCTATAATTAACTAACTAGCTAATTTATTTCAACAAAATAAACTAACCATTTAACGAAACATTGCTACAACAATATTAATTACGACAATCAATAATTAATTACAACAATAATAATTAATAATTAATCATCAAACAAGGATGCACAAGGATGCACAATGCTCGCATGCGCAGTGTCCAGAAACTGCTCTGTCTGCCTAAACCATTCTGTTTGACCTTCAGCCATTGCCCTCTACTTCTACAAAAACACTGCCTTACCAAACATTGATGACCAGCCGGCCCTCAATGAAGCTCTGCCAGGCCTAAATAAGACCAGTCGTGCCTCAATTTCGTGCAGAATTTCTATTTTGTGCTCTGAAGTGAAAACAGTGCAGACAGAGTTATTCTGAACTCTGTTTGTCCCTCTCACACTCCTCTATAATGGGAAAGGCTCGAGAGAAGGTTGGAATTGTTTCCAAAATCATCAATGAGCAAGTTGATTGCTTGATGATTTCGGGTACGATTTGGACAAAAAATAATGAATATAATGAACAACAACCACCCCTCCCTCCTATCATAGAGTAAACTCAAAGATGGAGGTAGATGCGTTTCAAGGTTCATCAAAACATCATGCGTTGATGTAAGACAACCCTTGACACAATGGACTCGGCATAACGTCCGGCCGAACCAAAGTAGGATACTTTATTTTCTTTATGTGGGTTGGTTCATTTTAGCAATTTTCTTAGTCCATTCAATTCTTTAGTCCATTTGTCCAAAGTGATAATTAAGTCCACTAAACGAGAAGAAACGTCAAACAAGAAGTGATCCTAAACATGAAAGAGAGACCATGCCATTGATGATGAACCTCCGAAGAGATTAAGCCATTGAGCATAGGTCTCATTTTCATGCTTTAAATAACCATCAATCCGTTGAAATAACTCTCAAACAAAAGAAAAGAAGAAAAGATGGGGGCTGCAGAAATGATTATGCAAGGTTGATTTACTACACAAGTGAGACTCTTTACATGGAAGTAAGTAAGATAGAACTATCAACTCAAATGACTCAGTGTTTAAGGTCTAAACAACCCAAGTCATGAGGACTTACAATACAATAATCATAATATTCAAAGCATAAAGTATTTAAATAAATTAAAACAACCCTAAAAAAGCCCCTAAAGTATAAAAAAATAGTAGCTAAAAGCAAGAGAAAGTAAGCAACAAGAGTAGCGAAAAAGCTATGGAACAAGACCTAAGGAGGGGTGGCTAACCCCTCCCCCTTTTACAATTTTAAATCACATGTTTCAGCCCCAAAAAAGTCCAAGAACAGTCCCAAAATAGTCAAAAAATAGTGGCTAAAAGTGTGTTTAAAGAGCACAAAAAGATAGACAAAAGTAAGAGATATAAAGCTAATAAGCAAAATCAAGGAGAGGTGGTTAACCCCTCCACTTTTGAGACTTGTAAACCATGTTTTCCAGCCTTTTTAAGCTTTGAAAATCAGCATGTAAACCAAAGAAAAGAGTGAGAAAACAAGGGGTATGAGCTATGGGATAAGGTGCAAGAAAGGTTGTTAAACCTCTCTACCTTTGGTAGCTCTTCAACCCCAAGTTCCAACACTTGAAATAGGTCCAAAACAATAGGGAAACACAAGAAAAAGATTGAAATGAAATCAAGGAAAAAAGTGACAAGCTTATACCTTTTGAAGAGAGCAAGCTTTGGTTGTTGATCAAACTTGATTCCAAACACCCTCAAGTTTATGAAATATGGTTTGAAATTCTAACAAAAAAGCTTCAAGAACAAGCTCTAATGATGTATATATTGTGTATGTATAGCTACAGAAGGTTTGAAAGTCAAAGGAGGAAGGAAGGGGGAAGGCGGTCTTTTTAGCAATTCAAAGCCTTTGGACAATTTGCTAACCTTGAAATTTGAAGGAAGAGGTTCTATTTATAGAGTTTGAGCCAAAAAGGTTGTAAATATCTTCAAACAAAGATATATTTGTTTAATTCCAGCCAGCTGTCTGTCTGGCGCCATCGAGGCCCGGCTAGGCCTCAAAATCCGCAGTCGGGCCTAAAAACACACGGCCAGGCCTAAAAAAAAACTCAGGAAATTTTTTCATTGATGCCCGACCGGGCCTCAATGAAGCATGGTCAGTTCTAAATAGACCCGATTGGGCCTAAAAATCTGCATTTCAGGCCCAACTTTAAATAGGTATATCTTGCTCATCCGAACTTGGTTTTAGTTGATTCTTGAGTCTAAATTGAAGCCCCAGAAGTCTAATTTCCAATGGTGGTGGCCTCACATCTAAATTCTAAGTGTGAAAAGAGGTATGCCTAATTTAGTGAAGGCTACTCATTTATGTCTTAATCAGATTGATGCCTAACTTCTCTGAACTAGTTTTCTTCCCTCCCCTCCTTTTGTCTTCAACTCTAAACCTATAAATAAGATGTTTTGAAAGATTTTCAAAGAGTTCACCTCCCTTTCATGCATCTCCACTTTTTCCTTACTCGGTTTACCGAAAAGTGCAATGTTTTAAACAAAATGCGAGCCTCGGAACATCGTAGAAGCATTTGGAAAAATATTTTGAAAGGAGGGTTTTAAGGTCTAAAATAGTTTGGCCAAAATGGGGTGTAAGGTTTGGGATTAGAGCTTGAATCCAAATTCTTCGCTGAAGATTTGAACGATTGCATAGTGTAACTTTTATCATCGGGTGTTCGGAATAAACCGCCTAAGTCTTAAGGGCGGTCAAAAATGGGGTGTCTACAACCAAGCGTATACATGGTTGTTGATCCTGTAGATGAAATTTCTATAAAATGGCAATGGTAGTTCTTGTATAGCCTATGTTTACAAGGGTCCCGTTTGACAGTTTCCCGCAGACAAAATTTTCATGAAAGGTTGTATTGATTTTGGAGATTTACTGATTTTTATTTATTATTATCTTGGTTTTCGAAATGAATGATTTGGAATCAGGTTTTAGTAATGTAATTGTTGTTGGGTAACGATGTATTTGTATTTGATTTAGCAACATATTTGCTAGTTGGTATTGAGATACCTGGATTAGCTTTGGAAATAGATTTTATATCAGAATAATGTTTTAAATTCAGAAAACGTTTTGAATAAACGAAAGGTTTGGAAACTAGAAAGAAAGGATTTTATTGAGAAAACAAGTGGATTTGAGAATGCATTTGGGCATATTATATATGTATGTATTGCATTCGTAATCATTTGTACTAGTGGAGCATATTTAGTTTTTGAAATATTTCCTACTGGGCTTTATGCTCACCTTACGAGGCTGAAAATGTTTTTCAGGTATGCTTATGCTGATGTGGACTGAGACATTGAAGTTGTGTTTGGAACCTTGTAAGGTTGTTCCTTTAATTGTCAGCCAAGGACCATGTATGTATTTGTTGGTCGAGTGCCATTCTTGTAAGTGTTACACTCTTTGTATATGATGTAAGCCTTTGGGCATCTTAATTTGATTCATAACATCATTGTATGTTTTGTTACAAAGCATCCATTTGACTTAAATGCTGTATCTAAGAATGTGTAAAATTGGAATAACACATGTACTGTGAGCTTATATTATATATATCTGCATGAGTGTTGTTAGTGATCGTCTATCATTGAGGGGTTACTCATATTGGCTAAACCTCATAAATCTAGGGCATGATAGGATTGCTATAACCATCCCCCCTTAAGAAATTTTGTCCCCAAAATTGAAATCAACACTAAAACCAAGTTTAAACCGATTAAAACCATAGTAGTAAATCAAGTCATCACCATGACCCATCCACTGGTCAATCACTTCCATGACAAGGATAACCAAATTCTCGATAATGAATATACAATTCACATTTCCAAACATATACAATGTTTATATTATGTTAACATAACAAGTTCTTAATACATGTTCAAATGTTAACAAATAGATCCAGATACTTCTCACGAACTTCCAACACACGCTTCCAAGTGGCTTCCTCAACCTGGAGATGCCTCCACAACACTTTTACTAAAGGAATGGTCTTGCCATGTGTAGACATCCCATTTTTGACTGCCCGCAAGACTTGAGCACTTACTCCGATACACTCGATGATGAAAGTAGTGTTGTGCATGGCTCGAGGTCTCAACGAAGAGGCTATGTTTAAGCTCCGAAACAATCGCAAATCTTTCATATTCACACTGTTTGTACCCCATAAATCCATTTTTACACATTGTGGAACCCTATGCTGAGTCTGAAATAGAGAGACAAGGGATCACATTGAGGCTCGGCTGTACCTCATTAGGAGCCGGCCGTGGCCATTTATGGCCAGCCATGCTTTAGTAGCGCGAAACACTGTTCTGGGTGGCAACCCGCCAGCTGTCTATTTTTGAAGATATTTATGACCTCTTTTGCTCAAATTCTATAAAAACAAAGTTGTATCTCTGTTTTGAGGGTTGAACAAATTCTAAAAAGCATATACACCTTCTTGAGAGCTTCTTTTTCTTGTGCGAGCAACCTTTGAGCAAGCTTACCACCCTTGACCTATATCTATATACAATATACACCTTCACACTTTAGCCTTGAACCTAGGTTGAGCCTTAAGCATCACAATTCAAGCTTGAGAGTGTGTTTTGACCAAGTTTGATTCACAAACAAAGAGATTACCTTCTTCAAGAGGTATAAGCTTACCATTTTCTCTCTTGTTTTCATTTCTATCATTTACTATCAAGTTCTTTTATTTTTGTATTGTTTTGATCCTCTTTCAAGTGTCTAAGCTTAGGGTTGGATAGCTACCAAAGGGAGTTAACACTCTTTCTTACACCTTCACCTATATCTCAAACCCTTGTTTTTACAGCCTCTTCTTTGCTTTCTAAATTGATTTTTAGAGTTTAAAATAGGCTAAAAATCATGCATTGACGTTTCAAAGGTGGAGGGGTTAGCCACCCCTCCTTATTCTTGCTTACTAGTCTTATTTTCTTTGTTTGTTGTTTAGCTTTTTAGACTCTTTTCATGCACTTTGAGCCCACTATTTTTCTCTTATTACAGGCTATTTTAGGGCTGTCCTAGGTTGTTTAATTGGTTCAAGCTTTGATCAGTCCATTTGCTGTATCATAAGTCCGTATACATAGCATGTTGCATGTTATTCTAGCTTTTCTTTAATTAATTTCCATGTTTAGATGCCTCATTTTAACAAGCAACCTACTATTCATTTCTTTTATTTGAGAGTTGTTCCAACCGGTTGGCAGTTATTCAAAACATGAATTAGAGATCTATGCTTAATGGCTTAATCTCTACGGAGGTTCATTGTCAACGGCATGGTCTTTTATATATATATATATATATATGTTGAGAATCACTTCCCGCTTGACATGTTTCTCATTTAGTGGACGTAATCTTTAGTGGACGTAACCATCACCTTGGACTAATGGACTAAAGAATGGCAAGGACTAATGAATTTGGCTTAAAATGAACTAACCAACATAAAGAACATGGATTATATTGCTTGGGCTCGGCCAGACGTTATACCGAGTCTATTGTGTCAAGAGTCATCATACATCAATCCATGGAGTTTTGACAACCCTTGACGCGACTTTACTCCCCTCCTTTGAGCTCACTCCATGATAAAGGGACAGGATAATGTGTATGTCTTCCAACCCCACGTCTTTCTCCATTTTTTTTATTTGCTTATGATGGATAGAATAGAACACTATTTTTCAAATTAGCATTTTTATGCTTTGCATCCATTGTCTTTCATGCATCTAAGGTTCGGCTCATAATACTAACCACCTGTTTAAATTCATTGCTTGAATACGTGATTTATCACATATCTTGAATTGCATCATATGCCATGTTCATAGCCGAACCTAAGTATTGCATAAATGTGTGCTTTGCATTAGTCATGTTGCATTAGTTAGGAGGATACATGTTTTCTAACTCTTTTGTTTCTTTTGGCTTGCCTTGGAGTATGAGGTGAGCATTTTATTGCTTTAGCATATTGCATGTGTGTGATTGTTGCCATGACTAGCATGCTTACCATGAGGCTAAGTGCTTAATTGATATACTTGTTTGAATGCCTGTGGTTGAAGGCTAATTGTTTGAATTGGAATAATCTGAGTAATGTACATATGAGATTACTTTTTCAAGTGGTACATATTCAAACAATTTTCAAAACAAACATGGATCAAAATGTTCCAATTTTTGGAAATTAGTCTATATTTATGTGTGCATCACATAGTAACAATAGCCTAATAATCAAAACAAAAGCATATAATATAGATAAGAATCACATCATGATTAGTAGAGACCGATCTTTGATTGGGGGAGTGGGGTGCTCAATTCATGACCTTCCCCTCTTGTACCAAAGTTCTTGAGCCGAGACACTTTGGTGATGATGGAAAAGTGGCATTTGGCATGAGTCACGGGTTTCTTAAATTTTTCAAAAATATTTAGGTGGCGACTCTATAATCTGGCAAAGCAGTCCATTTTTGGCATTTGATTCAAACGTCAATTTTACAAAAGAATTGTCAGATTTGGACTTTTTTTGTGTTTTCACTATTTCACATTGCACTTGTGACATCAGATTCAGAACCACAAGAGTTCGAACTATAGGGCTAGTCGTATCCGAAAGGAGTGCGAAAAGGAAGCTACAGTTTTTGGTGACTCTCTTGGAGATTTAGAGAACTTGACTTGAAACTCATGATGTGAAATTTTATCTACACTTATATGTTCTTTGTATTGCATTTGCATGGTTACTTTAAGTCGTTGTGTTTTCCATCTGCCATTGCTGGACGGTTTGCCAGAGGGTTGCCCAAAAGGCTTGCCAAAAGGCTGACCGGTCATGGGCTCTGCCATGTTGGAAACAAAACCCTTAGATCTCGATTACCATTGTATCACTTGATCCTCCTTTCACTTCTCGGTAATAGGTAATCTTGTTGAGGTACCCTTTCGACCATTTGACCTAGTTACATATAGTGAAGCTATAGTGACTATTCCAACTTAGGACAAGATGCCACCCATTTGTAGGATGTTGTGAAACTCGTTGTTTGAAGTAATGTAGCCTAGATCATGTCAAAAATCTAGGTCAGGGTAACCCTACCCCCCTCATAGGGATGTTTTGGTTCTTTTACTTGGTATGTGCTTTTGACTGTACAGGATGGTTCATAACAGTACGAGTTTGAGAATAGAGTTTAGTGGGGATTGTGGTTCTTCAATTATGTTTTATTTGCTCTGAATTGGGTTGAAGTACCTTTTGATTCTAATCGATGGTTTTCTTTTTTCTTTTGCTAGGTAGTTTACCATCATAGCTTCAGAAAGACCCCATATTCCCCAAGTTGTGTGGACCCGTTTTGGCAGGCTTTGCAAAGCTCAAGACCTTGTTGGCGGTCAGCCAGTGTTAGTCTTAGTTCCGCTAGTTACTTGACAAAGAAGGAATAGACAGTCAGCAACACCAGTACAAAGCACTCTGCCAACACCTATCCATTGTCGCTCACTTAGTTCACCAGCGTTTAGTTCACCCAGACCAGCAATGGCACAAAATACAGCACAGGACACAGAGGAATTTTCTGCCATGATGGTGACTTTCCAAAGAACCATGGATACTGTAATCTAAAGGATGCCTACAAAGGATGAAATTATCGTCAATCCACGACGTACATCTGGGGCATCCGCATCAACCGTGCATCCAATCCAGGTTGCCTAGCCAAATCCTAACCTACCCGTACCAGTTGAAAACCCCCAAATCTCGAATCCTCAGGAAATGGTTTCCCCGGCTCAAGCTTACCAGCCTCCAGTTCAACCCCCCGTAGGAATTTTTCCTTTTGATATCAATGAATTGATCCGGCTTTGATCAAGATTGCGAGATTGGAGAAAGCATTGAAAAAATCCCAATGCTTCAACTCCATTTCGGATATCAAATATGAGTACATTTAGGCTTCGGTTAGGTTATCAGAGAAATTTAAAATGCCCCACATCGACAGATTTGATGGAAGTAGGGATCTGATTGTGCACGTCCACTTGTTTTCAGATGTGCTAAGGCCGATGGACCTGTCTAGGGCTCAAAAACTATCACTGTTTGGGAGAACCATGTCTGATGTGGCGACAATTTGGTACGCTAAGTTGAAGACTCAACAAAGCGGAATTGAGAGGAGCTATCTGAGGCATTTGTCAACCAGTATTCATATAACACCCAGATAGAGGTAACCATTAGTGAGCTTGAGGCTACTACCCAGAACCCCAATGAATCATTCATCGATTGTCGCTCGATGGAGAGCCAAGGCAGCCCAAATGACAAACAGACCTGCTGAAAGAGAACAAGTCCTACTGGTGGTTCAGAATCTTGAACCAGATATGCTGCAGAAGATAATAGTGGCACCGTTGTCCACCTTTGCCTCCGTACATGAGTTGGGGATCCAAATTGAGAGTGTATTAAAAAAGGGCATTATCCATAAAACAAGCGAACCCACAAGAAGGCTATTCTCTCAAAATCCTAATGCTAGCAGTAGCACTATTCAGCGGTCTGCGGATGTCAGTACTATTGTTTCAATGGCCAAGATGGTTGATCCCTTTGTTATTGCCACAACCTCACAACCTTCACAAAACACCGGTCTACCCTAAAACCAAAGAGTTTTTACTTCCTTCCATATGAGCCCAGCCCGCGCCCTCAAACTATTAATGGAAAAGGGGCATTTCAAGCCTCTCGATCCTCGTCCACTTCTGGACCCATTGCCACCCGAACATGACCCTACCCAGTATTGCATCTTCCACCAACAACATGGTAACCCGATAGATCTGTGTTACCGTCTACGTTATGAGATCCAAGATCTCATTGACAACAAAGTCATCGCTCCACCTTCCAAACAAAATGTAACTACCAACTCACTTCCTACACACAACCAAGTTCCCCTGCCTAGAAACATTAACCACATCCATACACTTCCGCCCACTTTCAATGTTAGCACATACATTATCTTATCCTACCTACCAAAACGAGAGGGGGTCATTCCAGAAGGCACAGACCTGTGCATGATGGATCTAACCCCACAAACCCAACCTAGGCCTGTGGCAGTAGAAATGAAGAAAGAGAAGAATGTACTGAAGATAGGGTCGTCTGATACCCGTGTCATAGAGAAGGGGGTCTCACTCGCAGAGGAGTACGACCCCAGCTTATACATCGTGGTCGTTGGTCAGCCAAAGCCAGTAATCATATTGCTAGACTTCCTTAGCATTAACACCATTGGGGAGGACCAGTTGGGGCATAATCAGAACGATTGGCCAGAACATGGCCTAAATGATTTGGCCAAATGGGAAGAAGACCTGGCTGAGCTAGAAGAGGATCTAGACAACCTCTACTTCTTTGAAGAAGAGGATACAAGCAGTGTACAACTGGGATAGTGGGATTTGAGCCAACCGGAAAAAAGCAATAGGTGGTTGAGTGAGGAGGAGTCAGACGTAGATGAACAGATGAGAGAGACTAGGAAGGAAGACAAAATTGGTGCTAGTAGCAAGGCTAAGGCTGCACCCCTAACTGAGAAAGAACGAGCACTGGAACAATTTCAAAGGGAAATGATAAAAGAGATCCAGACGAAGATAGCTCTGGAGCAGGGAAAAGGAAAAGAGAAAGAAGAACTCGAGACAACGGTGGGTGATGTCTAAACTACCGAAAAGGTCAAATGGGAGCCTAATGGCTGGAAAAGAATGCTAAGGAAGCTCTAAAAATATCAAAATGTAGAAACCAAGACTGTGGTGGAGGAAGAATGGTATGATGATAGGGCGTGTGATGTTAACATGCTCCAGATAGAACCTGATGCTAGGTCGACCATGACTGTAAGAGAGTGGTGGGAAGACAACGACTTAAGTCATGCGTACACTAATGAAGAGTGGAAAGCTGATACCCTAGATGATAACTGGTATACTGACGAGATCAATCACATGACCTGGAATGGTTTGTACTTCAAACCTACGGCCTTAGATTAGCCGGAGTCTTCCAACAAAAAGGTTGAGAGATCAAAAGAGAAGGTTGTTGAAGAAAACTAGGTCTTGAAATGGCTCAAGAAGATTCAGGCGAACATATCAATCTAGCGGCTGATAATGGCTTCTTAGGAGCATAGTCAAGCACTGTTAGAGGCAATGAACCGGACCAAACTGCCTATCGACACCACTGCTAGCCAATGGGTATCGTTGGTTACATCTGGGGATGTTACGTCGGTGATATCTTTTACAAATAAGAAGTTACCACATGAGGGTGCCAACCACAACCGACCCTTATATGTAACCCTAGAAAGTTAGAAAAAGCGAATTCCGGTGGTGTTAGTAGATACCGGATCGGCGATCAATGTATGTCCAGTGTGGACTACTTACGCCATCGGTTTGAGGCCGGCTGACTTTACACCCATGACCCAGGCCATCCGGTCTTATGACAATACAAGCCGGGATGTTATAGGAACGTTCAACAGCGATATCCTAATCGGCCAGCCTGAACATGAGGTGGAATTCCATGTAATGGATGTATCAGCCATGTTCAATCTACTACTGGGAAGGCCCTGGCAATCAGATGAAAGCGGTGTCATCAACGGTCCATCAGTTGGTAAAATACCCCTTCAAAGACGGGATTGCTACTGTGTACGGCAATTCTGCGATCCATCCTCCCCAGGGAACCACTGCGCCATTATTGGAAATCATACATAGGGAGGAGGACATGTTTTTTTCTGGCTTCTCTCTAGCAGAGGCCCGGTTGGTCCAAACCATCATGGCGGAGGATGATAGGAATTACGTGAGTGCTCAGTTTATCTACATGATAAACAAACAAGGGCATATGCCCGGATCAGGACTAGGCTGAAGTGGCGGGCAGAGAGGTATTGTTGCCAAGGAAATGAGTCACAACCCTCATGCTTTTGGGATATGATACAAACCTACCACTACAGATTGGCAAAGAAAGGGGGAGGAGTTGAGAGGAAGGCTGAAAGCAAAGAGGGATGGGAAGCAGTATGAGATAGTCCACAAACCAATACGAGAAACCTTGAACGGACGTTTTGTCCGCCAAGGAGAAGATTTCCCTTTCTGTGGATTCCCAGAGCCTTGGTATGATTGGGAGACAAAGACAAGGTATCTGGGGTTCGAGATCTTCTTCGGACACCAGTTACCAGAAGAGGAGGATGAACAGGTAGACTTGAGCCCTGGCACAGATCAAGGCAGGACTGCAAGCCTGGACAATGAAGAAGAAAGGCTGTTGGGAAAAGCACTGGCTGACCTACTGGAGAGTTCTACTGCTAAAGCTGAGTCCATCAACTTAAGGGATAGTTTTACTATCTCAATGATCGGGGATAACCCAGCAGCAGATTTCTCCAATCTTATCGTAAATGCATTTGAGGCTCCATGCCTGGTCTAGAAGATTGAGCAATGCGTCATCGGCATTTTTGGATTGGATAGTGAGTCAGGATCTAAATCCACTGAGTTTGTGGAGTCGAAGTAAGATTCGAGTTCCTATGAATTTGGTACTTCTGGGAGTGGTAACCCAGATACCAAAGTCTTGTCCAGGTCATCTTTTAGCATTTCTTTTGAGTCCACTATAACCGAAGATCTGGACTGTTTGAATGAGAATGTAGTGGACTTTATCTACTTCTCTGTGCCTTTGGTTTATTGTATTGATCTTGATTTTCAAAATTTTGACATAAACGAAGAGGATAGGGAGAAGACTACTTTTGAAAAACTTGGTTGAACAAGAGGAGAATAGGCATGTTAAGTCTTGTATGGATGAAATCATTACTATTAATGTGGGTACTGAGAAGGATCCGTGCTTAGTCCAGATCGGGTTCACATTGTCTTCAGAGGAACGCGAGTGTTTAATCGCTTTATTAAAAAATTTGAAAGATGCTTTTGCGTGGTCCTATGAAGACATGCTTGGAATCGACCCTGTGATTGTATAGCACTAGATCTATTTTGACCCTGAGGCCTAGCCAGTGAAACAAAAACTATGTAGAGTTCACCCGGATTAGGCTTTAAAGATCAAGGAAGAGGTCACCAAACAAATCGATGCAGGGTTCTTGCTTGTAACTAAGTAGCAGACGTGGTTGGCCAATATTGTACTAGGTCCAAAGAAAGGCGGTAGAATCAAAGTCTGTGTCGACTCTAGGGATCTGAATAAAGCTAGTCCAAAGGATGATTTCCCCTTGCCACACATTGATGAGTTGATAGACTTCACCGCGGGGCATGCATTGCTTTCCTTCATTGATGGGTTTTTCCGGTATAACCAGATTCTGATGGCACCCGAGGATAGGGAGAAGACTACTTTTACTACTTTGTGGGGTACCTATTGCTACCGGGTTATGCTGTTTGGGTTGAAAAATGCTGGAACTACCTATTAGAGGGTTGCGACTGTAGACGCGACCGAACGTCCCGGGAAAATCCTGCTTTGTTCATTGGGCTCACTACAGTTCGGACTCAATGTCACGGTTCTGAATCTAATCTCACAAAGTGCAATGCAAGATCGATAAATCACCAAAGAGACCAAATCCGACAAATCGTTTTGAAAAACTGATTTTTAGAAAGAAGTGCCAAACATGGACTGCTTTGCCAGATACAGAGTCGCCACCTTAATATTTTATTTTTGGGAAATTTAGGAAACCCTTACTCGTGCCTAAGGCCACGTGTCCGTCATCACCAAAGTTGTCTCCGCTTGGGAACTTGGGTACGAGGGGGGAAGGTCATGCAATGAGCACCCTCACTCGCCCGATCAAAGATTGGCCTTTACTAAACATGATATCTTGTTTTTAAAAACACGTGTTCTTATTCCAATTATTAGCTAGAATTACTATGTGATGCGCACAACACACAAGTATAGACTGGATCGCCTAAGTTGGAACAAAACATCTCATGTTTGTTTTTGAAAGCGGTTTTCTACTCGCAAGTAGGCTAAAATACGGATTTTGCCACCCTCAAGTGGGCTTAGAAAACATGGTGATTTGCCACTCTCAAGTGGGCTTAAAACTTGCAATCAATGAATTGTTCCAATTCAGGTAATCCAACCTTCGCCCACAGGAATTCAGGCAATTATATCACATAAGCAATTAGCCTCATGGTAAGCATGCTGTCATGGCAGTCACTCACACGCATGCAAAGATGCTAAAGCATAAACACTTACCGAGTACTCCGAGCCGAAACAGAAACTACTTAGTAATCAATGCATGATCCTAGTTTATGTTGAGGTGGCTAATGCAGCACATGCAAAATGCAACTAGAAATAGGCTCGGCTATTCTGAGATGGCATATGAGATGCTACAGATAACATGTATTCAACTTGGAATTGAAATACAATGTAGTTAGTATGATGCACCGAGCCCGGTGCATGCAAGACAGATGATTGAATGCGACCATGCGAGCGTAAGGATGCTAATTGAAACATGTCCTAAAACTAACCATCATAAGCTAGTAAATAAAAAAGAGAAAGAAATGAGGGTTAGAAGACATGCATCACACACACGCACACTTATTACAACAGTTGTGCCCTCTCGACGGAGGGTCCGAATAAATAATACAGAACCAACTAATTAGCCAACTATTCTAACTAATTAAATATTACACAACCCAAATTGAAACAAATATGCATTCTAAACTATCAAAAGTACTGAGATGGCCTCATGACGAGGGATGTAGGTATGCTCGAACCGCTTTGCTCGGAAATCCATCGTGATGCCCCAACTTGCCTCTGTTTGCAATTGTTCTCAGAACACTTCACCAAGCTCCACAAAGCTTCCACTCCACGTAGGAGACCTCTAGGGATGCTGCCGACCAGTTATTGCTACTGGAGACCACCTGCCGACCACTTTTTGTGGTGAAGACCAGAAAAAGTGGTCGGCCAGCCACTTTACCTGGTCAGCCGACCAGTTATTGCTACTGGAGACCACCTGCCGACCACTTTTTGTGGTGAAGACCAGAAAAAGTGGTCGGCCAGCCACTTTATCTGCTCAGCCGACCAGTTTTTGCTGCTGGTTTCTTGTTTTCTGCAACAGAGGGCAAGGGAGGGGTATGGCAAAGTATTTGCAACACATGTGTGCACAACCATCCTCCCTATCATTACATGAGCTCAATGGAGTATAGTTCTCGATCCTCGGGCCATCAATCACGCATCTCGATGCATGATGGCCGAGGAGCCGAATTGCACAACTCAATATGAATTGAATGCACATATGAACACGTAAAGCCTAAAACTCCATCATGTATAGTCAAGAATGTCGGCGAGCGGGAATTGAGGTACGTTTCATCACTTCAAGTATGAAACGCCCCTCGTTTCCCGTGTTTGGACTAACTCCTATTTGAAACACAATGCAACAAATAACATGGCATGACATACACAATGCGGCTCAAGCGTGCAAATATGCAATGCAACCTAAGCATGCAAATATGCAAGGGACATGATAGCATACACAATGCGAATGTCAAATAGCATACTCAATGCGACGAACTACATGGCATGCGCAATGCTAAGTGGAATTAAACAGAAATGGACAGACCTCAATCATGTCCAAATCAGTGGCCAAAACACGAAAACTAAGGCACCAAATGCAAGGCATGCATGCACATGCATTGGCCTATAAACTAGGTAACAATAGACAACCCTTAGAGGCACTCAAAGGGTTAAAGAAGTGGGAATATGACAGGCCTAAATGGTCTGAAATATCATGCAAAATGATGCCAAATCACCCAATCAACACAAATGAGGCATGCAATGGCACCCAAAGCTTGAAGCTAGCACATGCATTTGTACTACAACTATGCAAACACATGAAGCATATGACCAATGGAACCAAAAACAGTCCCAGAGCATGGTAAATCATGGACAAAAGCTTCTTAAAGTTAAGCCAAAAGCATGCTAGAATGACATGTCAAAGTATGATGCATATTAGGCTATTTCATGGAAATGCATTACAAGTGCATGGAGCATGCAAGAGCCAACCAAACCGAACCAAAACAGAGTCATGACATGGCAAAACATCACCAAAAACATGCTGAAATGGGAACAAAACAACCTTGAATGACATGCTACTTCATGAAGCATACAAGACTAGTTTGTGTGATTTACACTATAAGTGTATTACGCGTGCATGTGATGACCGAACCAAGTGAAAACAGATCTGAGGCATGCCAAAATAACCCCAAATAAATACTAAAATGATAGCCCAAAGGCCTAAGCATGATGGCATGCACAATGAGCTATTCTTAAGGCATGAAACACTAACTCTTCAAAGCATTGAAAGAGTGACCAATGTGAGGGTATGGACATATTACACAAACTGAAATTATGTTAGAGATGAGGCCAAAGCATGCAAACAACTCAAGTAAGCCATGTTAGGGACCATGAAACTCAAAGCTAGTGAGCCAAAATGCACTAAGGCTATACAAAGCAAGGCATGCATGACCTAAAGCACTTAAAACAGAGCTTAAGCATGGAAAAACATGGACAAAATCATGTTGGAGTGTAGTCAAAAAAGGCTAAAATGATGGTCCAAAGTATAGAGCATGTTAGGCTAGCAATATGGAATTACACTACAAGTGTATGAACCACTCAAGAGACCATCAAACTAGCCAAAAACAAAGTCATATCTAGTCCCAAAAGTCACCAAAACAAGCTTAAACAAAGCCACAAAGAAGTGCAAAAACATGCTCATTTGATAGACCTTCTATGCATACAAACAAGACAAGAGGAGGGGGGGGACCACCCCCTCTCATTTCAGACCTTAAAACCACATTTCCCCCACTGAAAATTTGCTGGATTTCAGTGGTTAAAAGGCCAAGAGCAGGTGATCTCAAAGGCATAAAGAGATGGCTCAAAACAAGGCAAAACAAGGCCTAAGAGGGGGTAGACCACCCCCAAAACCAACAAGACCTCAAACAAACATGTTAAGGACTGAAAAACAAAGCTTTTTTTAGTTGATAGTTAAGCCAAACAAAAGTATGCAAAGATGGCTAGAAGAGTAACCAAAATAAAGCTTAAAAAGAGGAAAAGGGGTTACCCTTGAAGCACTGCAAAACCAGCAACGTCTCTAGCCCAAAACCAGCTGTTGTGACCCAAATACCACCTAGAAGGATCTCAGCTCAAATATGGTGGTGCGTGGCTAGGATTTTTAGGGCAAAAGTGAAGGAATAACTCTCTTTAAGGCACAAAATATAGAGGGAGAGAAGAATATAGAGAGGGAGATGTATCTATCACTCTCAGCAAATTTCAGAACCTGAGACAAGAGAGAGAGCCTTTCCTCTTATAGAAAAACAAGCACCAAGCTTGTTGAAGAAGTTTGAAGCTAGATGCAATCCCTCCATACACGTGTATGGAGGATGCAATTTGTGCACTCCAGCTGGCACAGCCGGCATCCACAACACCTGTAGAATATGCAGGAAGGCCGCCGACTAGTCAAAGTGGTCGGCCAGCCACTTTTTCTGGTCGGCCGACCACTTTTCATGAGAAAGTGGTCGGCCAGCCACTTTTTTTGGTCGGCTAGCTAGTTTTTCTGGTCGGCAGGAAAATTCTACTTTCCAGGTCCAATTTAAAATGGCCATAACTCCATCATATGGACTCCTTTTCAGGTCATTCTTGTGTCCAAACTGATGCCCCGGAAGTAAGCTTTCCAATGGTGGCAGCCTTGCATCAACATTCGAACTGTGAAAAAAGTTATTCCTGTTTTGGTGAAGCCACACAGTTTTGGTCCTACCCGGATTCATGCCAAACTTCTCCCAAGCTAGTTTTCTTCTCTCTTTTCCTCTTTTCTTCAACTCCAAACCCCTAAAAAAAGTGTTCTGAAAGATTTTTCAAAGATTTCATCTCTCTTTCATTCGTGTCCACTTTGTTCTTGCTCGGTTTTCCGAAAAAGCGCAACATTTAACGAAATGCGAGCGTTGGAACATCATAAGAACTTTATTTTCAAAACATTTCGAAAGAGAGGGTTTTCAAGGTCTAAAATATTTTGATCAAGATTGTTTTGGTCCAAAAGGGGTATGAAGTAGAGATTTATCTCTCTCCTTGCCGAAGAAACTGAACCTTTGCCCTGCACAGCTTTCTCCACCAAGTAAACCATCAATAATGCCCAAGTTTTAAGGGCGGTCAAAAATGGGGTGTCTACAGTTGCCCCTCTTTGACAGAACTCAAAAGTCAAGAAGTGACGGGAGTGAATGTCAAAGCCCAAAGACGGCCCATTTTTGACAAGGTCGAAGACTTCGACAAACAAACAAAATACAGATGCAATTGGTTGAACTCGCAGGCTGCCTACGTATCCCTTTGCAAGGAATCAAACCAGCGTAGTTCAGGGGCAGGATGCAAAATGATATGCAGGAAGATTTTGATAATTGGACCTATACGCTACGCAAAGTCGGTTTGAAAATTGGACTTATACGCTACGCGAAGCCGGTTTGATAATTGGACTTATACGCTGCGCGAAGCCGGTTTGATAATTGGGCTTATACGCTGGGCGAAGCCGGTTTGAAAATTCAAGATTTATGCAATGCAATGGACATACTAGATGATGTAGTAGTTAGGAAGCGAAGGTACCTTACAGGGGTAATTGGCAATGACTTACCTCAACAATGTCCTACCTCATGCTGATGTGGGAATCTTCCCCTTCTTCTCGGTTGGACCATAGGTACTACTTTTCTCCCTAACTGTGGTCGCAGCTTTTCCTATTCTCCAATAGGGTGACATACTAGGTTGGTTCAGTATCCAGAATTGAGGCGCATACACATGCTATCTCAATCTATGAGGCTGCCATACAGATTTCAAGCCGAGGATATACCCCTGGGTATTTAAACCAAACTTTAGTCTCAGAAATCCCGAACCTTTGCGTTCTAGGCATGAGCTATTCGGACCTTAGTTTCCACCGTCTCAGTTGGTGTCCTAGGAACTCACCGTAAACACAGGCAGGTGGCTATACCAAACCACCGGAAGTCGTTCGGGCACGACAAACACCAAAGGAATTACACCTTTAGAGGATTTAAGGTTTCCTAACCAGAACAAAACAGATATGATGCAATGGATGTAACAGATAGAGCAATAGATGCAAATGGGGTAATACACTCCAACCCCGCTGGAATCGTGAGAGGAGAAAGAACAAAGAAAACCAATCAGGAGTGCGTTCCACGCAACCAGAGAAAAATTCCAAACACGCTGAAATCGTGTGAGGAAGGGGACACTCTAACCACGTTGAAATCGTGAGAAGAGGCCTGAAAACAACCGCCTAGGTGCATACACAACGCAACCTCAGATGAATTCCAAACACGCTGAAATCGTGTGAGGAAAAGAACACTCTAACCATGCTGAAATCGCGAGAAGAGGCTCGAAAACAAAACGCCCAAGCGCGTACACGACGCAACCTGGGATAAATTCCAAACACGCTGAAATAGTGTAACAAAAGGGACACTCAAACCATGCTAAAATCGTGAGAAGAGGGCTGAAAACAACCGCTTGGGTGCATACATAACGTAACTTGAGATGAATTCCAAACACGTTGAAATCATGTGAGGAAAAGAACACTCTAACCACGCTGAAATCGCGAGAAGAGGCTCGAAAACAAAACGCCCAAGCGCGTACACAATGCACCCTGGGATAAATTCCAAACACACTGAAATAGTGTGAGGAAAGGGACACTCAAACCACGCTAAAATCGTAAGAAGAGGCCTGAAAACAAAACGCCCAAGCGCGTACACGACGCAACCTGGGATAAATTCCAAACACGATGAAATCGTGTGAGGAAAGGGACACTCAAACCATGCTGAAATCGTGAGAGGAGGTCCGAAAACAACCGCCCAGGTGTGTACACAATACAACCTGAGATGAATTCCAAACATGCTGAAATCGTGTGAGGAAAGGGACACTCAAACCACGCTAAAATCGTAAGAAGAGGCCTGAAAACAAAACGCCCAAGCACGTACACGACGCAACCTGAGATGAATTCCAAACACACTGAAATCGTGTGAAGAAAGGGACACTCAAACCACGCTGAAATCGTGAGAGAAGGTCCGAAAACAAACCAACCAGGTGCGTACATGACGCAACCTGAAATAAATTCCAAACACACTGAAATCGTGTGAAGAAATGGACACTAAAACCACGCTGAAATCGTGAGAGGAGGTCCGAAAACAAACCGCCCAGGTGCGTACATGACGCAACCTGAAATAAATTCCAAACACGCTGAAATCGTGTGAGGAAAGGGACACTCAAACCATGCTGAAATTGTAAGAAGAGGCCTGAAAACAAAATGCCCAGGTGCATACACGACGCAACCTGAAATAAATTCCAAACACGCTGAAATCGTGTGAGGAAAGGGACACTCAAACCACGCTGAAATCGTAAGAGAAGGTCCGGAAACAAACCGCCTAGGTGCGTACACGACGCAACCTGAGATAAATTCCAAACATGCTGAAATCGTGTGAGGAAAGGGACACTCAAACCATGTTGAAATCGTGAGAAGAGGCCTGAAAACAAAATGCCCAAGCGCGTACACGACGCAACCTGAGATGAATTCCAAACACGCTGAAATCGTGTGAGGAAAGGGACACTCAAACTACGCTGAAATCATTAGAGGAGGTCTGAAAACAAACTGCCCAGGTGCGTACATGACGCAACCTGAGTTAAATTCCAAACACGCTGAAATCATACGAGGAAAGGGACACTCAAACCATGCTGAAATCGTGAGAAGATGCCTGAAAACAAAACGCCCAAGCGTGTACACGACGCAACCTAAGATGAATTCCAAACACGCTAAAATCGTGTGAGGAAAGGGACACTCAAACCACGCTGAAATCGTGAGAGGAGGTCCGAAAACAAACCGCCCAGGTGTGTACATGATGCAACCTGAGATAAATTCCAAACACGCTGAAATCGTGTGAGGAAAGGGACACTCAAACCACGCTGAAATCGTGAGAGGAGGTCCGAAAGAAACTATTAGGCGCGTGCTCGGCGCAACCTGAGAAAGCCCCGGAGTACAATGATCCTAAACGTAGCTCGGCGTAAAAGGATAAATGGTACAAGATAACCCAAGATGCAAATAAACGCAATAACTGCGATGATACAGTACATGTTACAAACAATGTAGAGCATGATGTTTAGGGAATGAAATAAACAAACAAAGCGGCACTTTAGAAATCACCTCATGAAGTGAGTGGAGGTAAACCGCTTTACTCTGATGGGGATCTCCCCTCCATTGTGTTCTTCAAACACTTACCTTCAACTCGCAGTGCAAATGTCCTGAAATGCTGACAAGGGGGTAGCTTCTGCATGTAGAAACCATAAATGCAGTTTTCCTTCCTGATCATGTTGACAACTTTCCCTCATTGCAAACATAGCCAAGATAACTTTGACAGGGAATGGTACTCAGGGAGTGCACTTCTGATCGCCATTTTTGCCTGAAACAGTCAACACAATATTCTGTTCACTTTGAACACACAGCTCATATCAGCACACTGCTCATTCTGAACACGTAGCTCATAACACAGTATTCGGTTTATTCGGCACACAGCTCATACAAGACACTGCTCATTCTGAACGTATGGGATGCAATGACGGAACTTGCAGAAGTTGAAACAAACTCAGATGCCCGACATTTTCCCTCTTTTCTTTTGCTTTGTAGCTCGGAACTTTCATAGCTTTAGATAGGTCCTGGTTTTACTATTTTGACATGGCCTGGGTTGAACCCTGCAATTTTATGAAAGAACCAATCCTGTTTTGCACAAATGTTGAGAACGACACAGCACTCTTGAGCACAAAACGGTTCATTTTGAAATTGAGAAATGAGTTCTTAACCGGGTATTGAGCCTACGACTGAACACAGCGCACTACGACTCAACAAAGAAAAACTAAAGGTAAACAACCTAAACACAAACACAGACACTTGAAACGACTCAAAACAAGAATCGAGACAAACAAAAACAAGAGACACGATACTCAGACATGTTCCAATGGCGAGAGACCTCTCAGCTCAGGAGGAGCCAGTTTATTCGAGTATTGTTTCCCACCCTTTCTCATTTGTGATTCTTATATCACTCGACCCTCAGGCTCTGTTTTTCTGAAAAAACCCTTTACTCACTTTTCCTCTCAGCGCATATCTCTCTATTCTTCAATCTCTCATTTTTTTATCCCTCCCCTTGGTGATTGATGGATAAGCAGGAAGTTGTGGGCTCTTGCCCCTGGTATTCTACCAGATTCTTATTCTTGTTCACAACAGTGAGTTCCTCCCACAGAGGGGTTGCACTACAACTGGGTGAGTAGCAAATCTTCAGCTGACATCGGTTGACGATGCTCTGCTGGGGAGTTTAGACATGATCAGATCTTGTCCAGATGAGGGAGTGGAATATCTTGCCCAATTCTAGTTCGTGCCTCGCACTTGGCTTGATACCTCGTTGCTCGGAGGATGTGAGAGCTTTTTGCCCTTTTGTGGTCAGCTTCAGTGGTGCCCTTTTTCGGTAGGTATGATGCCCTTTCTGGCAAGTGCGTTGATAAAGGGGAAAAGACCGAAAACCTAACTTAACTGTGCCCCTAGTTCATCATTTTGACCATTTTTTGTTTGTTTGTTTGTTTGTTTGTTTGTTGGTTTTTTTTTTTTTTTTTTTTTTTTTTTTTTTTTTTTTTTTTTTTTTTTTGCTAAAACAATTTTAACCAAAATGAGAGTTAGATTTACACGCTTTTTCGATTTTCTAATTTGAAATCATGCAAGTCAGGTTATGAGCACTGAAAATTTCCTTTTTTGGGTTCAAGAAATTGTCAAGTTTTAGAAAAAATGGAATAATTTTCGAGAGAATTAGTCAACCTTATTAAAAATTCTCAAAAACTATTTTTGCAAATTGCCACTGCTCGACCAACGCAGGATTTACTCTTGAGATGCACAGCCTCAGATCCAAAACAATGGAAAATTGCCCCTTGTCTGAACGGCACTGCATGGCAACTGAAAGTTGCTCCTAGTCTGAATAGCACCGCAGCACTGCATGGCAACAGAAAGTTGCCCCTAGTCTGAATAGCGCTGCAGCACGTGGCAACCAGTCCTCACAGTGACAATTACAACCAAATTCTCGGATACAGAGTAGACAAAGATGACCAGAACCATCACATGGACACAGTCAAATTTGAAGTGCTTTATGGCTGGCCTTCATAATGAAGTTGCCTACGTATCCCAAAGATGGGAATCAAGCCTTACGTAGTTCAGGGGTATGGTACACTCGGGTATTAACCTCTCCTTTTGAGCTCTAACTTTTGCCAAGGCCGCCCTTTCTGGGTTTTCAACCTTGCGAGCTTTGTTCTTCTTTTCTTTTCAATTCTTTTCATTTCTTTTCTTCTTTTTTCTTTTTCATCTTTTCTTTTCATTTTCTTCATTTTTCTTCTTTTGTTTTTTTTTATTCTTTGCATTTATTTTTTATTTTTTTTTTGGTTCTTTTTGTTTTTTTTCTTGCTCTAACTTTTGCCTGGGTCGGTCTTCCGGGTTTTCGGCCCAGCGAGCCTCTCAAGGGTAAAAGTTTAGCTTTGTCCATGTTGAATGGTTTGAGATCTCGGAGCCATCTGAATCCAAGAGAGTGGCTGTTGTTCGCTGATGATGTAAAAGTCCATCCAATGGAGGGTGAATTTGCCCCTAGTGTTGTGGATAGGAACTTGGTTGTCCTTCAGCAATACTGTCCTTCAGCAATACTTTCTTTTTTCCCCCTTCTGGGATTTGGCATTCTTGCTAGTCTTCCCTAGTTTGTAGAAAAGACTCATCTTTGACTCTTCGAGCGCATCTGACATTTTTGTCCCTAGTTCAAGGGCTGCTTTTCATCTAGCTTCGCAAGCTTCCTTTGATCACATCTGATATTCTCGCCCCTAGTTCATGGGCTGCTTTTGATCCGGCCACGCGGGCCTTACATTGTGGTTGACTGTTGAACATTCTGAATTAAGGTTCAAGGTTTGGAAGCAAAGGGGTTGAGTCTCGAGGCTGAGAGCGATCCTAAGCTGCACAATCTCAAGAGCGATTCCACACAGGTCTTCGTAGAACCACGCAGAACATTTTTTGAATTTTTTTAAGAAAGCGACTAATCGTTCGCGTCGAAGACAATGCAGAACCAATCTGGATCAAGCCAGGATCCTTTTCAGTACTCACATTAACAAACATGATCTCAATCATTAAGGGCTTAACATGCCTCTCTTTCTCTCAATTGGTCAAATTTTTTGCAAATCCCGAGGAATTCCTTCCTCTTTGTTTTCATCACAATGTTCAAAAAGGTTTGAAAAACTCAAGTCAATGTAATGATTTCAAAGCACAGAAAAGACACAGTTTTTAGTCAAATACTGCCATCTCATTCAGAACTTCTGGCACAACTAGCACAAGGTAGAAGCAAACACAAGAGTGTGAAAATCACTACTGTTCATTCAAATTTGTTGGCATTACTGGCTCCAAGGCAGAAACAGACTCAAAAGAAAACGAAAAGACAAACACAAAACAAGCAAGTGATTCTGAGGTAACACCCCCGAAATCACCCGACTCTAACAAAACAGGACTGACTCGGTACAACAAGATAGACCCAACTGACTTAGTAAGAAAAGACTGACTCTGTACAACACAACAAGACTGACCCAATACCCAAGTCAGAAAGTAAAGTAAACAGCATTCGCAAATGCTCAAAATAGTGCGTGCCATCCCCATAGCTGGAGTGAACTGAGTGCCATCCGCAGGTGGTTTATCCGCCGATCACATGGTCACATTATCCCCAAGTTCACCGATCCAGTGCCGATAGACTTTGCAGAGCTTGGCGCAGTAATGACCCCGTCGTCAATCAAATCTTGCACTTCGTGGCGAAGACGAAAGCAATTGTTGGTGCCATGACCGGTTTGTTGATGGAAGGCGTAGTACTGGGCAGCATCATGCGTAGCCGGAAGAGGATTCGGGAGAGGCCGAGGCTTAAGGGGTTTGAGATGGCCTTGTCCAACAAGGATTTGGAGAGCTTTGGACAAAGGCATATAGAGGGCATGGAAGACCCTCTGACCTCGGGGTTGGTACTTCAAGGTTCATGGATTTTTGCTAGACGCACCAGCAAAGGGATTGGCAGGTACTGACCTGGTTTGCTAACCTCTTCCAAGTGGAGGATTAAAGCTAACAGGATCGTTTCTGGTACGATGGCCCTTCTCCCAATTTTCCCCTTGCTTCGAACTGCTCTCATTCTGAGTGACGAAAGTATCCTCCACAATCTTTGCAACAACTACGAGCACTTGCTGTTTGTTTAGCCCTTCCACTTTCAAAGCCTTCACAGCCCATAGAAGGTGTTCATGGGGATCAATGCCTGCCCCTACCTTATTCTTACCTCTTCCCTCCACTTTGCCAAGGGATTGGCCTTCTTCCAATACAACTCGTCCCAAGATTGGGGAGCCTTTTGTCGCGAAACTCCTAGCATATGACGTGGTTGATGAGGAAGCCAATGTCCCGGAGGCCAGATTTGTCACAGTTCTTTGAAGATCTTTAATCATTCTCATCAACTCAGAAGTAGTAGGTTCACTAGTTTGAGATGATTGGGGTTCAGGTGCACCCATCATGCATAAGTCCATGCTTTCTGGAACCTACTAGAATGAACACCTCAGGTTTGGGTAGATGGGCCGGGGTGATGTATATGCTGGGGTCGAAGGTGGATGGTAGTGTATGGATGAGGTTGAGGTCGGGAGGTGACGAGTCAGTTCTAACCTGAAGTCCTTTGGGTGGAGCTAGGGTCTCTTCGTCAATAAGATCCTGAATCTTATGACAGAGGTGAATGCAACGGTTCGTATCAAGACTGTGTTGTTGATAATAGGCACAATATTTAGCTAGGTCATATCTTGGTGGAAGAGGATTTGGAAGGGGTTGGGGTTCTAGGAGTTCTAGGTGCCCTTCTTCTTACAGCTTTTTCAAAGCTTGGGAGAGACTCATGTAAAGAGGATTGAACTTTTGGGCTTGGGGCCAATTTGAAGTGATTGGTTTCTGGCCATTGAGGGAAGTGGTGATAGAGTCTACTTCTGAGCATTTTGCAATTGTGCTACCATCAGTAGTAGCATTGGAACTGCGAACAACATTCTTCTGCAAAGGCTCATCATCTTCCACAAAGATTCCTTGTCTGATGGCATCCTCGATTTGAGACCCCATTTCATGAAGGGCTGGAAAGGTAAACAGAGGTAGAACCATCATCTTTTGCAGCAACTTGCCATGCAAATTCCGAACAATCATCCTGATCTGATCTTTGTCGGAAGGCCTTGTAGTCATCATTGAGGCCTTTGCTCTCCATCTCGTCACGAACTCTGAGAAACCCTCCTTTGGTTCTTGGCAGGTGACTTTGAGATCACGAGTTGTGACCTCGATCTGTGTGTTGTAGGAGTATTGAGCAATAAAGGCCTCAGCCAGCTCTTCCCAGTTCCATTTCACAGAGTCCTCCAATTTCGCATACTAGATTGCAGCCATCCCAGACATGGTTCAGCCGAAGAGAGACAACTTCTGGGTTGTGGTCAAACCTATTGGCCTCAGGATATCGGAAAACAGGTGGAGGTGCACCATTGGGTCTCCAGAGCCGTCGACGTGGTCGATATGCGGCATTTTGAATCGGTCCGGCCGAGTCACGGCCAAATTGGTGTACCCATCCTCAATATCCGGAATGGATTTCAAGCCCTGAGACTTCTTGAACAGCTTTTCTAGCTTGCTCACTTTTAGTGCTATGGGGTCCACTTCGAACTCAAAGGAAGAATTCGGTAGGTTGGTGGGTGTGGGTGCCTTGGACAGCTGGGGTAGGATTTGGGGCGGAGCCGGCCTCGTTGGGATGTCCGTATCTTCCTGGACATTTGCTGTCTCCCAGAGTATTGGGACTCTTGGTGGGGGAGGAGCTGGGTGTGAAGTAGATGCCCCGATTTGCTGCTGTAGCCTGGCGATTAACTCTGCCTGTTGAGCCATAACCTCGGCCTGGCGTGCGACAATTTCTGCTTGACGGGTAGCATCCTGCTGCATGGCTTGCATACTTTCCTAGAGCTGACACATCATGTCTTCCATACCTGCCATAGAGTGTTGGTTTATCTGAACAACTGGTATATTTGTCCTTGCAGTAGAAACTGAGACCTCAGCCTGACTGTTCATTGGTGGGGTGGATAAGGGCCACTGATCTGGTAACTGCTGAACAGGTGATTTGTGCCTGACTGGCCCTTTTACCCTGCCTCTGGCAAAGGAACACTGATTTCCCTTGAACTGAATCTCTGACCTGACAAAGTCTATCAGCACAAGTGCGATGAACCTCGGGGGTTATTGGAGCCTTCTGAAGCTACGGTTCCAAGACTACCTTGCAAAAGAGAAAACAGGCAGCATCTCAGCCCAATTTCACTGGAATAGATGTGAGCATAGCTGAATGACTGCACTCTCTATTGAATTCAACCCAAAATTCTGCCTATAAACTGATACCCTTAGGTAAAACTGATTCCCCCAAAATACTGATGCCCTCAGGCCTGATACCCAGACTTGCAAACTGATACATGCATTCCTTGTAGAGGCACACTCTAAAAGCACATAACAAGCAAATAAGAGCCAAAACACCCCTATGGTGGGGTAGGGTTTCCCTGTCCTATTTTGTCAGGAGCTAGGGTTTCACTACGCACGTAGCGGTTTCAAACAACCTACAATCGGGTAAGCAACCTGCCCTAGTTTGGAATGGTCACTATGGATTCCGATATGCACTAGGTCGAATGGTAAAAAAGGGTGGCCCGGTAAAAACCGGGGTTTGGGTTCCCATCATGGCAGAGCCAGTAACCAGTCAGCCTTATGGCACGCTTCTTAAAGCGAGCCTCCGGCAAACCGTTCAGGAATAGCAGATGGCAAACACGGTGTCCTAGGTGCACCAATGCAAATGCAGTGCAAAGAAACACATAAGTGCAATCAAAACAAGATATCATGAGTTCAAGTCAAGTTCTCTAAATCCCCAGTAGAGTCGCCAGAAACTATAGACGCGCCCGAACGTCCAGGGAAAATCCTGCTTTGTTCATTGGGCTCACTACAGTTTGGACTCAATGTCACGGTTCTGAATCTAATCTCACAAAGTGCAATGCAAGATCGATAAATCACCAAAGAGTCCAAATCCGGCAAATCGTTTTGAAAAACTGATTTTTAGAAAGAAGTGCAAAGCATGGATTGTTTTACCATATACAGAGTCGCCACCTAAACATTTTATTTTTGGAAAATTTAGGAAACCCTTACTCGTGCCTAAGGCCACGTGTTCGTCACCACCAAAGTTGCCTCAGCTCGGAAACTTGGGTATGGGAGGGGAAGGTCATGCAATGAGCACCCTCGCTCGCCCGATCAAAGATCGGCCTTTACTAAACATGATATCTTGTTTTTGAAAACACATGTGTTCTTATTCCGATTATTAGCTAGAATTACTATGTGATGCGCACAACACACAAGTATAGACTGGATCGCCTAAGTTGGAACAAAACATCTCATGTTTGTTTTTGAAAGCGGTTTGCTACTCGCAAGTAGGCTAAAATACAGATTTTGCCACCCTCAAGTGGGCTTAGAAAACATGGTGATTTGCCACTCCCAAGTGGGCTTAAAACTTGCAGTCAATGAATTGTTCCAATTCAGGTAATCCAACCTTCACCCACAGGCATTCAGGAAATTATATCACATAAGCAATTAGCCTCATGGCAATCACTCACACGCATGCAAGGATGCTAAAGCATAAACACTTACCGAGTACTCCGAGCCGAAACAGAAACTACTTAGTAATCAATGCATGATCCTAGTTCATGGGGAGGTGGCTAATGCAGCGCATGCAAAATGTAACTAGAAATAGGCTCTGCTATTCTGAGATGGCATATGAGATGCTACAGATAACATGTATTCAACTTGGAATTGAAATACAATGCAGTTAGTATGATGCACCAGGCCCGGTGGATGCAAGACAGATGAATGAATGCGAACATGCGAGTGTAAGGATGCTAATTGAAACATGTCCTAAAACTAACCATCATAAGCTAGTAAATAAAAAAGAGAAAGAAATGGGGGTTAGAAGACATGCATCACACATACGCACACTTATTACAACAGTTGTGCCCTCTCGACGGAGGGTCCGAATAAATAATGCAGAACCAACTAATCAACCAACTATTCTAACCAATTAAATATTACACAACCCAAATTGAAACAAACATGCGTTCTAAACTATCAAAAGTACTGAGATGGCCTCATGACGAGGGATGCCGGTATGCTCGAACCGCTTTGCTCGGAAATCCATCGCGATGCCCCAACTTGCCTCTGTTTACAATTGTTCTCAGAACACTTCACCAAGCTCCACAAAGCTTCCACTCCACCTAGGAGACCTCTAGGGATGCTGCCGACTAGTTATTGCTACTGGAGACCACCTGTCGACCACTTTTTGTGGTGAAGACCAAAAAAAGTGGTCGGCCAGCCACTTTATCTGGCCGGCCGACCAGTTTTTGCTGCTGGTTTCTTGTTTTCTGCAATAGAGGGCAAGAGAGGGGCATGGCAAAGTATTTGCAACACATGTGTGCACAACCATCCTCCCTATCATTACATGAGCTCAAAGGAGTATAGTTCTCGATCCTCGGGCCATCAATCACGCATCTCTATGCATGATGGCCGAGGAGTCGAATTGTGCAACTCAATATGAAATGAATGCACATATGAACACGTAAAGCCTAAAACTCCATCATATATAGTCCAGACTGTCGGCGACCAGGAATTGAGGTACGTTTCATCACTTCGAGTATGAAACGCCCCTCATTTCCCGTGTTTGAACTAACTCCTATTCCAAACACAATGCGGCTCAACCGTGCAAACATGTAATGCAACCTAAGCATGCAAATATGCATGGGACATGATAGCATACACAATGCTAATATGGAATGCAACATGAACAACCTAACAAGGCTAATGGCATGCACAATGCTAATGCACACATACTCAATGCAAGACAACATAAGCATGCAACAATATGACAAAATGCGACTAGCATACACAATGCGAATGTCAAATAGCATACTCAATGCGATGAACTACATGGCATGCGCAATGCTAAGTGGAATTAAACCGAATTGGACAGACCTCAATCATGTCCAAATCAGTGGCCAAAACACCAAAACTAAGGCACCAAATGCAAGGCATGCATGCACATGCATTGGCCTATAAGCTAGGTAACAATAAGCAACCCTTAGAGGCACTTAAAGGGTGAAAGAAGCGGGAATATGGCAGGCCTAAATGCTCTGAAATATCATGTGAAATGATGCCAAATCACCCAAAAAACACAAATGAGGCATGCAATGGCACCCAAAGCTTGAAGCTAGCATATGCATTTGTACTACAACTATGCAAAACATGATGCATATGACCAATGTAACCAAAAATAGTCCCAGAGCATGGTAAATCATGGACAAAAGCTTCTTAAAGTTAAGCCAAAAGCATGCTAGAATGACATGTTAAAGCATGATGCATATTAGGCTATTTCATGGAAATGCATTACAAGTGCATGGAGCATGCAAGAGCCAACCAAACCGAGCCAAAACAGAGTCATGACATGGAAAAACATCACCAAAAACATGCTAAAATGGGAACAAAACAACCTAGAATGACATGCTACTTCATGAAGCATACAAGACTAGTTTGTGTGATTTACACTACAAGTGTATTAGGCATGCATGGGATGACCGAACCAAGTCAAAACAGATCTGAGGCATGCCAAAATAACCCCAAATAAATACTGAAATGATAGCCCAAAGGCCTAAGCATGATGGCATGCACAATGAGCTATTCTTAAGGCATGAAACACTAACTCTTCAAAGCATTGAAAGAGTGACCAATGTGAGGGTATGGCCACATTACACAAACTAAAATCATGTTACAGATGAGGCCAAAGCATGCAAACAACTCAAGTAAGCCATGTTAGGGACCATGAAACTCAAAGCTAGTGAGCCAAAATGCACTAAGGCTATACAAAGCAAGGCATGCATGACCTAAAGCACTTAAAACAGATCTTAAGCACGGAAAAACATGGACAAAATCATGTTGGAGTGTAGTCAAAAAAGGCTAAAATGATGGTCCAAAGTATAGAGCATGTTAGGCTAGCAATATGGAATTACACTATAAGTGTATGAACCACTCAAGAGACCATCAAACCAGCCAAAAACAAGGTCATATCTAGTCCCAAAAGTCACCAAAACAAGCTTAAACAAAGCCACAAAGAAGTGCAAAAGCATGCTCGTTTGATAGACCTTCTATGCATACAAACAAGACAAGAGGATGGGGGGGGACCACCCCCTCTCATTTCAGACCTTAAAACCACATTTCTCTCATTGAAAATCTGCTAGATTTCAGTGGTTAAAAGGGCAAGAGAAGGTGACCTCAAAGGCTTAAAGAGATGGCTCAAAACAAGGCAAAACAAGGCATACGATGGGGTAGACCACCCCTAACACCAACAAGACCTCAAACAAACATGTTAAGGACTGAAAAACAAAACTTTTTTTAGTTGAAAGTTAAGCCAAACAAAAGTATGCAAAGATGGCAAGAAGAGTAAACAAAATAAAGCTTAAAAAGAGGAAAATGGGTTACCCTTGAAGCACTGCAAAACCAATAACTTCTCCAGCCCAAAACCAGCTTTTGTGGCCCAAATACCACCTAGAAGGATCTCAGCTCAAATATGGTGGTGTGTGGCTAGGATTTGTAGGGCAAACGTGAAGGAATAACTCTCTTTAAGGCACAAAATATAGAGGGAGGGAAGAATATAGAGAGGGAGATGTATTTATGACTCTCAGCAAATTTCAAAACCTGAGACAAGAGAGAGAGCCTTTCCTCTTATAGAAAAACAAGCACCAAGCTTGTTAAAGAAGTTTGAAGCTAGATGCAATGGCACAGCTGGCATCCACAACACCTGTAGAATATGCAGGAAGGCCGCCGACCAGTCAAAGTGGTCGGCCAGCCACTTTTTCTGGTCGGCCAGCTAGTTTTTCTGGTCGGCAGGAAAATTCTGTTTTCCACGTCAAACTTCAAATGGCCATAACTCCTTCATATGGAGTCCTTTTCAGGCCATTCTTGTGTCCAAATTGAAGCCCCGGAAGTAAGATTTCCAATGGTGTAACCTTGTATCCAAAATTTGAATTGTGAGAAAAGTTATGCCTATTTTGGTGAAGCCGCGCAGTTTTGGTCCTACCCAAATTCATGCTGAACTTCTCCCAAACTAGTTTTCTTCTCTCCTTTCCTCTTTTCTTCAACTCCAAACCCCTAAACAAAGTGTTTTGAAATATTTTTCAAAGATTTCATCTCTCTTTCATTCGTTTCCACTTTTTGCTTGCTCGGTTTACCGAAAAGCGCAACATTTAATGAAATGCGAGCATCGGAACATCGTAGGAACTTTATTTTCAAAACATTTCGAAAGAGAGGGTTTCAAGGTCTAAAATCTTTTGATCAAGATTGTTTTGGCCCAAAAGGGGTATGAAGTTGAGATTTATCTCTCTCCTTGCCGAAGAAACTGAACCTTTGCCCTGCACACCTTTCTCTACCAAGTAAACCATCAATAGTGCCCAAGTCTTAAGGGCGGTCAAAAATGGGGTGTCTACAGCGACCACCATTCTGCATGATATGATTCATAAAGAGGTTGAGGTGTACGTGGACGACATTATCATCAAGTCCAAAGAGCGAGAAGGCCTCTACACTGCCCTGGAGAAATTCTTTCAACGGATTAGAGAGTATAGATTGAGGCTGAACTCCCAAAAGTGCACCTTTGGGGTGACGAAAGGGAAGATGCTGGGTTTCCTAATCACATAGAGGGGAATTGAGATAGATCCTTCCACAAGCAAGGCCATCTTAGAAATGCTAACACCAAGGACTCAAAATGAGGTGTGTGGCTTTCTGGGTAAAGTGCAATTCATATGACAATTTATTTCCAAACTAACCTTGACATGTGAACCACTATTTGGTCTCCTGAAGAAAGGAAAGAAATTCTAATAGGATGATCGCTGTCAGTTTGCCTTTGAGCAGGTCAAGCTGTATTTGCAAAATTAGTTTGTGTTATCACCACCAGAACTGAAAAAATTGCTGATTTTGTACCTATCAGTGACGAATTCAACCATGGGGTGTATGTTAGCTCAGGAGTCGGAGGCCAAGGTGGAAAAAGCTGTTTACTAGTTGAGCAAGAAAATGTTCGACTACGAGGCCCGTTACACTCCTCCCGAGAAAGCTTGCCTAGCCTTGGTATGGGCTACTCGGAAGTTGAGGCACTATATGTTAGCTAACTCGGTAATTCTAGTTTTGAGATTAGATCCCATCAAATATCTCTTTGGGAAACCAACGCTTACGAGCAGGCTGGCTCGTTGGTTGCTTTTTCTCTTTAAATTTGATCTGAAGTATGTCACACGCAAGTCAGTTAAAGGGAGAGCTATAGTGGAATTCATGGCATATCACCTAGTAGAGGGAGATGAAGTGGTGGAATACTTTTTCCCAGATAAAGATATTTTGCAAACAGTGGAGAAAACGTGGACGATGTACTTTGACGGAGCAGCTTATCAATACGGTTATGGGATCGACGTGTTGCTGATAGCACCCAATGACTCCCATATACCCTTAGCCTTCAAACTTTGGTTCAAAGTATCCAACAATGAAGCAGAGTATGAGGCGTATATTGCTGGTTTAGAAGTCGCCCTGGAACTAGGAGCAAAAAGGTTGGACGTCATCGGGGATCTGAATTTGGTTATTTCTCAAGCTAACAGAGATTGGTGAGTTAAAAAGGAGAAAATGAACGTTTACCATAAGGCCTTGGATATGCTAAATTCGAGGTTTGAAATGCTAACGTTTACCCACCTATTAAGGGAGAACAACCGGTTTATTGACGCACTAGCAACTCTATCTTCTATAGTAGACATTCCATTGGGAGTCAGAATGTGTCCGATCATTATTGAACAAAAGTACACGCTGGCCTATGAGACGATTGTCGTGTTAGATGAGGCTTCAGACAAGGACCCTTGGTATCATGACATTTGGAATTTACTACAGAAAGAGGTGTATCCACCAGGGGCAAACACCAAGGATAAAAAGGGAATACGGCGTCTGGCTATCCAATTTGTCATCTGCGGAGGAAAGTTGTACAAAAGAGGCCATTTAGGAATGCATAAGTGTGTTGAGGAAGAAGAATCGAAGCGCCTTATGGAGGCCATCCATGGAGGAGAGTGTGGGGCCCACATGAATGGTGTGATGCTTGCTCGAAAAATTCTTAGATAAGGCTACTACTAGTCAACCATGGAAGAGGATTGTATTGATTTTGTGCAGCGATGCCACAAGTGTCAAATCCATGCCAATCGCATGATGTTCCATCGTCGAAGCTCTACAACATGACTTCACCATGGCCGTTCTCTGTTTGGGAGATAGATGTTATTGGCGCAGTTACACCAAAAGGGTCAAATGGACATGAATTCATCTCGGTAGCGATCAACTACTTCACCAAATAGGTGGAGGCCCAGTCCTACTCTGTGCTAAAAGCGTCACATGTGGCTAAATTTATCAAGAACAACATCATCTCTAGGTATGGGTTGCCCAATGAGAACATCTTAGATAATGGCTCGCACTTCAAGAAAGAGGTGATAGACTTGCTTGTGAAATATAACGTGGCTTTCCATAAATCATCAACCTACATGCCATAGACCAATGGAGCCGTTGAGGCTGAGAACAAAAATGTCAAGAGAATTATGCAGAGGATGGTAGAGACTTACAAGGACTGACCAGAGAAACTACAGTTTGCACTTTCGGGCTACATAACATAAATCCGGACGTCTACAGGGATGACCCCCTAGTCTCTCATTTATGGGATGGCGGCTGTTTTGCTAATCAAAATTGAAGTACCATCACTACGAGTTATGGCTGAGTGTCAGATAGCGGAGATAGACTGTGTCATGACCCGAACCCGCCCCAATGGGTTAAGGACATAACCAGCCAGTAATCACGAGATTACCTACGGCCTTAAACCAAATCAAATACATTTTTTAACAGAGTTAAGAGGGCCAAACAGAAGTAATTTCAAACTTTTGTCCATAGAGCTGTGCTTACATGGGACGTCATAGCATTTCATAAACATACATTAATAACTCACATCAAGGAAAGTTAACATATAAGCTTTACACAACAGGATCATTCTAGTCATGGTCAGCCAATCAAAACTATATACAACCGTAATCCAAAGTTCTCGCCAACATGACAAAAATATAACGAAATAGCAAAAGGGCGAAAACAAGTCTCGTGCGTGAGACATATGGGCTGACTCTTCAAAACCTTGAATGTTTCACACAAACTTCACTGAGGCTGGGTTTGGACCTCCCTTGGCTCACATACAGACACATGAATGAGCGTGAGCGAAAGCCCAGTGAATAATATCAAATAAAGAAGATACACGAATGGTATTTAGAACAACATACATCAGATGACCTTGGGCCCAATTCATATTTCTATCTAGTATATATATAGGTCAAGGGACTGTGGTTCCAAACGCATCAAACGGCGTCAGGCTCAATTCATTCATATTCGACGGCCTTTGGCCCAATCGTTCCTGTCCGACGGCCTTTGGCCCAATCATTCGTATCAAACGGCCTTTGGCCCATTCATTCGTGTCAAACGGCCTTTGGCACATTCATTCATGTCAAACAGTCTTTGGCCCATTCATTCATGTCAAATGGCCTTTGGCCCAATCATTTATATCAAATCGCCTTTGGCCCAATCATTTATATCAAAGGGCCTTTAGCCCAATCATTTGTATCAAACGGCCTTCGGCCTATTCATTCGTGTCAAACGGCCTTTGGCCCATTCATTCATGTCAAATAGCCTTTGGCCCATTCATTTATGTCAAACGGCCCTTGGCCCGATCGTTTGGCATATCAAATATTTGTCCACAATTCAGATTAGCAATCTTATAAGTCTTATATAGAAGTAAGCAATAGCAAAAATAATATACTTCAAAATATCTTTACTAAGATATTACTCACAGTGATCTACCGGTGGATTTGCCCTCGTGCTTGACCCTACACATTTCATGAACATAATGGGTCACAAACGATTCAATCCCCTCTTAATTTATACATCCCTCTTAGGCTTATTTCTTATCCTTTTAACACATTTATGATGCTCAATGCATGCCTAAGAGTGCTTAGAAATGAAAGAGAACGGAAAATGAAACACATAACAACTTTACAAAATTTCTGAAACAGGGGTCCCCACTCGAGCGTTGGTTCTACCGCTTGAGCGGACCCTCATAGTCTACAAAAGTACTGGTTGCCTCATTTTTATGCTCAAGCGTGAATTCGGATGCTCGAGCAGAAAGTCACACTACATGGCTCCCCGCTCGAGCGTGAATGTCCCCGCTCGAGCAGACATCAATGTTTGCAAAAATTCTGGGAGCTCGCATTTCACGCTCGAGTGGCGCTTTCCCCGCTCGAGCAGACATGCCAAATTCTGGGTTTTCCAGCAATCATTTTGAGCTTCAAACTTGCATTCAAATTGACATAGCTTGCATTTTATGGTCCATAACTCACATGTTCATGCTCTAATATGATGCAAAATACCAAATTTACAACATCATGAAGCTCAATTCCTATGAATCAATTACATGCACACATGATTCATATCAACCCCATCATCAACACTTCAATTTCATGCAACTAAAGCTTACACCTTCATGGATTGTGCTTGCATGTGGAATGCAACTTCCATTCTTAACTTTGATGGTGGCAAGGATGATCAAAAGCATGAACTTTAATCAAAATTCAACATGGATCACGTAATTTATGCTCAATTATACAAATTCATGGCAATTATGCACATGCATGTACATACAAGCTCCATATTGATCAATTACATCTCAAATTATATCCTCAATTGCCATATAACTTTGAAGTCACAAAACTACAAGCTTAAACTCATAAGTTTTTGCTCAATTACTCACCTAAGGGCTCAAATCTTCCAAATTATAGCTAATTCTTGAGTTACACTCCAAGATCTTCAAGCTTCTTGAGCAATTCACCAACTTGAGCTCCCTCTCTCTCTCTCTCTAACCGGCACACTCTCTCTCTCTAGAGTGGAATTTCAAACTTGAGCTCAAAACCAAATGAATGTGAGTGTATAGTGCCCCTTTTTATAGTCTCTCACTTAATCAAATTGATTAAGGTTAATAATAGTGCCTAATTAATCGTTCTGAATCTAATTATTCTGACCCAAATCAATTTTCAATTAAATTTTACCGTAGGCTCTAAAAATTATGCTAATCACAATGGCGCAACCAATTTCGATTTTTGTGGCCGATAAGGCCCTTAATTTTCAGTTTCTAACAGCAAGTTGAACAGATTTTCCTACGATGAACAGATAGAAATTCAAAATCACATATAATCATATAAATAACACTCAAAATCATATTAAACACATAATCACAAGCATAATTAGGATCAATTAGCATAATACGGAACGAAGTTATCACAGTCTTCCTTTCTTTAGGAAGTTTGGTCCTCCAAACTTATTTTACTTTCATCGGGAAACAAATGTGGATAGTGTAGTCACATTTCATGCTCTTTTTCCCATGTAGCGTCCATCCCATAGTGTTATTTCCATTCCACTTTTACCATCGGGATGGACTTGCTTCTCAACTGTTTTACTTGCCGGTCAATGATTCGTTCCGGCCATTCTGCGTACTCCATATTTTCATCAAGAGCTATCCGGTGATAATCAATCACATGAAACGGATCCCGAAGATAACCCCACAACATTGATATGTGGAATACATTGTGCATTTGTTTGAATCCTGGTGGCAAAGCGACTCGGTAAGCAACAGGGCCAAGCCTTTCTAGAATTTGGAACGACCCAATGTAACAGGGAGACAATTTACCTTTCTTACCGAATCTTACTTGGCTCTTCATCGGGGTCACACGGATAAACACATGGTCACCAACCTCATACTCAAGAGGTCTTCTTTGAACATCTGCATAATTCTTTTGCCGACTCTAGGCCGTCTTGAGCCTTTGCTGAATAATCTTGATCTTTTTAGAAGTGTCTTGCACAATTTCAGGCCCAAGCAAGGCCTTATCCCCTACTTATGTCCAACAAATCGGTGATCTACACCTTCTACCATACAAAGCCTCGTATGGTGCCATACCAATGCTGGAGTGGAACCTGTTATTATATGCAAACTCTGCTAGTGGCAAGTAATTTTCCCAACTCCCTTGGAAATCTAAAGCACACATTTGAAGCATATCTTCCAAGGCCTGAATTGTCTGTTCTGATTGCCCGTCAGTCTGCGGGTGGAATGCGGTACTAAACCTCAATTCTGTTCCTATAGCTTTTTGCAAACTTTTCCATAATCTAGACACAAATTTTGGATCTCTATCCGAGACAATGGATACCGGGACTCCGTGTAAACGGACAATCTCATCAACATATATAGTAGCCAATCTATAAGCATCAAATGTAGTTTTGAGAGGTAGAAAATGTGCAAATTTAGTCAATCTATCAACTACAACCCGGATAGAATCCATACCTTGAGGTGTTCGGGGTAGACCAACAACAAAGTCCTTAGTCACATGCTCCCACTTCCATTCAGGAATAGGGAGAGGCTGAAGCAGACCTCCCAATTTCTGATGTTCAGCTTTAACTTGCTGACATTGAAGGCACTCGGACACATATTCTGCAATTTCTTTCTTCATTTTGGGCCACCAATAGCTTTATTTCAAATCCCGATACATTTTGTTATTACCCGGATGCATAGCAAATGCTGATTTATGGGCTTCATCTAGAATTGTCTTTTTTAGTTCTGGAACATTTGGGACACACATTCGATTTTGAAATTTCAGCACTTCATTTTCAAGGCTGAACTCTGCCTTTGGACTTGTCTCAAATTCATCGATCACTTTCTTGAGGAATTCATCCTCTTTTTTGCCTCTGTTTAATTTCAAAGATTATTGTTGGCTCAACTGAAATGGCAGCTATCAATTCGCCCTGTTCACATGATACCACTTCTATCTTGAACTTCTCAAAATCTTGCAAGATCTCCTTCTGTTCAGTAAGTAAACAAGCCAAACTCCCCATCGATTTCTTGCTCAAGGAATCAACAACTGTATTGGCTTTCCCAAGGTGATACTGAATCTCGAGGTTATAGTCCTTTATCAATTCAATCCATCTTCTCTATCGCATATTCAGCTCCTTCTGTGTAAAGAAGTATTTCAGGCTCTTATGATCTGTGTAGACTTCACATTTTGCCCCATACAAATAGTGCCACCAGATTTTCAAAGCAAAAACAACTGCGGCCAATTCTAAATCATGTGTTGGGTAGTTCTTCTCATGTGGCCTTAACTACCGAGCGGCGTAGCAATTACCCTTCCGTTCTGCATTAGTACACAAACCAAACCTTTATAAGATGCATCACTGAAAATTACAAAGTTTTCCATACCTATGGGCAATGTCAATATTGGTGTAGTGGTCAGTCTCGTTTTCAGTTGACGAAAGGCAGATTCTCTTTCGTCATTCCATTCAAATGGTTGACCTTTGTGTGTCAGTTCGGTAAGAGGTACAGCTATCCTCGAAAAGTCTTTCACAAACCTCCTGTAATACCTGGCTAAGCTCATGAAACTGCGGACCTCCGTTACATTTGTCGGTGTAGGCCAATTCACAATTGCCTCTATTTTCTGTGGGTCCACTAAAATCCCCTCTTTGTTGATAACATGCCCTAAGAAAATAACTTCATCCAACCAAAACTCACACTTCTTTAGTTTAGCAAATAATTTCTTTTCTCTAAGTGTTTGCAAAACAATCCTCAGATGTTGTTCATGTTCAAGTTAATTCCTTGAGTATATCAAAATGTCATCAATAAAAACCACAACAAATTCATCAAGGTACATCTCAAAAATTCGGTTCAATTGGTCCATAAAAGCCACAAGGGCATTAGTCACCCCCAAATGGCATAACAAGAAATTCATAATGGCCATACCTTGTTCGAAATGCAGTTTTCTCAACATCCTCTGCTTTCACCTTCAACTGGTGGTATTTGGATCTCAAATCAATTTTGGAAAACACTTGTGATCCCTGCAACTGGTCAAACAAGTCATCAATACGAGGTAAAGGGTATTTATTCTTTATTGTCACCTTGTTCAGTTCTCGGTAGTTGATACACAAGCGCAAGGTTCCATCTTTCTTTTTCACAAATAACATCGGTGCGCCACATGGTGAAGTACTAGGTTGGATAAATCCTTTATCAAATAGGTCTTGTAACTGTTCGTTTAATTCTTTCATTTCAGCAGTAGCCATTCTGTAGGGAGTTTTAGAAATAGGCTGAGTGCCTAGCACAATTTCAATAGTAAACTCTATCTCCCTATCCACCAATTCCCCTGGTAATTCATTTGGAAACATATCTGGAAATTCTCTAACAATAGGGATACTGTTCAATTCAACATTCACAGATTGTTCAGATAGCACACAACACAAATAACCCTGGCACCCTTTCCTGATTAATTTACATGCTTTCATTGCAGATATCAAATAAGGTGGAGGCACTACCCCGTTACCCACAAACACAATTTCTTCTTATTCTGGTGGTTTAAACACAACCCGTTTTGTTACACAATCAGTGGTGACACAATATTTAGTTAACCAATCCATGCCCAGAATTATATCAAAGTGCCTAAAGTTTAAGGGCAACAAATCCATATACATAATAGCATTCCCAATTCGCATGTCACAAAAGCGATATACAGATTCACACGATACAGATTCCCCAGATGGAGCAGATACACATAGCAAATATGACAATAATTCTAGAGGTTTACTCAGTCTAGATGCAAATGCACATGTTATGAAAGAGTATGTTGATCCGGAGTTAATTAGCACAAAAGCATCCTGATTACATATAGAAATAGCACCTGAGACAACTGCGTTAGCATTCCGTGTATCACCCGGAACAAGCGCGAAAACTCTCCCTTGCCTCACGGTATCTCCGGTGGTAGTAGATCTCATAGTATTTCCTGGTTTTGGGATCGATGCAGTGGAACTAGCAGCTATCTTCCCACTGTTCTGATTACATTCTCTGGCCATATGCCCTGTTTTTCCACATTTAAAACAAGCTCCTGACACACGGTAATAGAAAAGAAAATATTGGAAGAAAAAATATAGAAAACCATGGGAAAAAACAAAAATTCATTAGAAAGAGTAGAACTTTTATAAGATAAATTATAAGCGAAAACCTAAAGAAGAAAAAGATAAAGGAATACAAAGATATGTTAGAAAACCTAATAGTAAAAAATGCATTTGTTTTATATGTGGAGAACCCAATCATTTTGCAAAAACCTACCCCAAAAGACAAAGGCCTAATACTAATAAACAGATAGAAAGACTACATATTATAGAAGATTTAGAAGAAGATATAGTTACCATAAACAGTGATGATTCAGAAGTCTATAGCATAGTCAGTGATTATGAATACCAAATAGAGGCCATAAGTTCAGATAGTGATTCAGAAAGTGATACAGATATAGACAACTTTTAGGACAACTTAACTGAGAAATAGGAATACTCCATTCTCATGACAATTTCTTTATGATGGAATGTAATGCAGATACTGAATGCCAGCATAATTTTCAGATAGGGCTAGGATTTGATACCACTAGATGTAGTTATTGTAGTTGGTTTCCCGCTAAAAGTGATTCAACCCAATGTTTATTATGTAGTATAACCTATTGTATAATTTGTCTAAAAAAATTAAATATGACTCACAAGATAACATTAGAAACTAACGAAGAAATACGAGAAGATTGTAGCATAGAAAACAGAGAATTACACTTAGCTATTAGAGAATTAGAAGTACAAGTAAGAGAACTTAAACTTCAAATATATGAGATAGAAACTAAGGCTAGTTTTGACATAGAATGTTTAGAAGTAGAAAATAAACAGCTTAAACAGCAGTTAGAACAATTTCATACTAAGTACCCCTTAAAAGATAAACTTGTTGAAGAACATATGAATTCTTTAGAATTAGTCAACCTAGTTGATTCTCAACCCTTTAGTCAATACTCCTAATCACAATCAGATAATACATATTTACCATTTAATTACCCTGTTATACCCAAGCCAAATTTAGTTGAGATTTCTTGTGTCATTAAATTCGCAGAAAAAAAAAAAAAACCCCCCTTAGTATAGATGCTATGATAGATACAGGAGCTAGTAAATCATATATTGAACAACACATAGTTCCACCAGGATGGAGCACATCTTTAACAACCCCAACTTTAGTTAGAATAGCCGATGGCCCTAAATAGACATATACACATTGCATCAATGGAGCCCAAATCAGTTTTCATCACATAAGATTTCAGACATATACACATATACTCAAACATGAGTCAAATTTGTATAAGAAACTTGAAATTGGGGTTGTTTATGTTATATGAGTGAGATTTGGCCTTGGGGCAACATTTGAGAATAGAGGGATTAAAGCCCTAATTGAAATTAATTAATTAATTTGTATAGTTAATTTGGGAAATATGGAAATGTGAAATTGGGTTGAGAATCATGAAATTGGATGGAATTGTGGTTGAATGGTGTGGTTGGATTAATTTATCAACCACTTATGAAATTGTTGATTATTTATCTGTTTGATAAATTTATTATCAGTTTAGAGATAACTGCTTTGGGCTATCAGTGGAGGATAGTCTTGATTGTTGTAGACACTATATGTTGATTAGGAAAAACTAAAACTAATCACATTGAATATGTCATTGAATATGATGGTTGGAATAATACATCGAATATGTGTATTGATTGATCATTGTATATGATAAGTGATTGAATACATTGTATATGTATATTGTTTAGGAGGAGATAGGGGATGTACTCTATGGTTTGAGAGGAGATAGAGGATGTACTCTCAAACCTGTTTGGGAGGAGATAGGGAATGGACTCCATTGATAACTAAGTTGGCTGGAGTGTCCAGGGTGAAAGTTCCGAAATCTTGATTACGTTTGCATAACGTAGATAATTGAAGCCTGGAAGTGTTTTAATATGAGTTGTAGTCTCATGTGAATTGTGAATAATGGAAGTGTTTTAATATGAGTTGTAGTCTCATTTAATTGTTTGGCTAGATATTGAGCCAGGTTTATGAATGTAAATTGGATAAGTAAAGGAAAGTGGAATGAAACACGGATGTAATTGTCATGGAACTGGAATGTGTTGTAAGTTGATTTACAAGTGTTAATCATTTATCAAATGCTAATGTTTTAGTTATTGCTCATATTTGGTTCAGTATATCTCTACTGGGCATTGGCTCACCCCATATGGGACATCATTTTCAGGTTCAGGTGATATGCTACCTCCAAGGACGTAGCTTGGGAGGTTTTGGAAGTTGAAGACTCTTTCGTAGTTTTTTTTATTTTATTTATTTTATTTTATATTTTTTGTTATTTTGGTATTACATGTAAATTCAAGCTAAGGGCTTAATGTACTTTAAGTTAGTACTCTTTTTTTGTAACCAAGTGTTGGCTTGCAAAGTTGTAAGCCTGTAGGGCATTTACTTTTGTTGTCAACATGTAATACTTTTGTAATGAACACTCTGATAAATGAAATATGCTTTATTGTCTTATGTTTATGGATGTCTTGATTGTGGGTTTATATGTATTATTTTGAGGGCGTTACACGATATCCTTGTATGCTTCTATTTACAAAATGTGATATACGCCCATGCTTAAACACTCTTCAGTTTCTCCACAAGAAGAAGGAAACCCTCAATATGGTATGATATTCAGCTAATCATGCTCTAGCATACTATTTGTCAGTTAATAGTGGTAGAACATATATTGCTATGTTATATTCAATAAAGGGCTTGAGGAAGATCAAGTCTTTCTTATGAAAAGTTTATTGGGATTTTTCTTGATACATGTTTATTTTCTTGATTGATCTCATGCAAACATAATTTGCATGGTTTATTGGTTCTTAGTTGGAGATCAGTTCTCATATGGTTGTTCGGAAGGACACCTCAAAAAGTGTTTTTGACGTATGGATAGAGGTAAAACAATAATTTGTTAAATTGTTTAATTTTCATTTTTGACATTATCAATTTGCATATAAATTCTTTCTTATTATTACTATTACTATTTTTTGGGGGGATAATTTTTCAAAAGAGAAAAGTAAAATGAGAAAGGAAGCCTTTGTAGACACCCCATTTTTGACTGCCCTTAAGACTTGGGCGCTACTGATGGTTTACTTGGTGTTAAAAGTTGTGCAGTGCAAATGTTCGGTTTCTTTTGCAAAGAGAGAGTCAAATCCAAACCTTATACCCCATTTTTGGACTAAAACTATTTTGAATGGTTTTTAGACCTTAAGGCCCTCTCTTTCAAAATGTTTTTGAAAAGAAGTTCCTACGATGTTCCAACGCTTGCATTTTGTTAACTGTTACGCTTTTCGGTAAATCGAGGGAGGACAAAGTGGAAATGAATGAAAGAGAGATGAAATCTTTGAAAAATCTTTCAAAACACCTTGTTTGGGGGTTTGAAGTTGAGGAAAATTGGAGAAGAGGGAAGAAACCCATTTGGGGAAAGAGTTGGGCGTGAACCGTTAAGAGAGAGTCAAGCAGTCATCGCTAAATCGGGCCTATCCACTTGTACACTTGGATTTCAGCTATGAGGCCACCACCGTTGGAAAGAAGATTTGCGGGGCTTCATTTCTCACTCTAGAATCTCCTAAAGCCAAGTCCGGATGGTGGAGATATGATTGGTTGAAGTTGGGCATCATTCCGGTTGGACCGAAACTGAGCAGCCTTCACTAAAAGAGGGATATCTCTTAGCACACATGGAATTTTGATGTGAGGCTTCCATAATTGGAAATAAGACTTCCGGGGCTACAGTTTAGGCTCAAGAATAACCTGAAAAGGAGTCCAGATGAAGGAGTTAGGCTTGCTTCAAGTCAGGGATAGGGACTGATTTTTGCCGTCGGCCCCTATGGAAGTGCACCGGCCACAATTGGAGCTCATCGGCCATAGGTCGGCCAAAAGTGAACCTTATTGGCCACAAATGATGGCCGGTCGGCACCAAAGATGGCCAGTCGGCCAGAAGTGTCCAAAACTCAGATTTTTTGCAAATATTTATCCTCCAGCTATTTCCAGCTTGCTCCACCTGTCCCAACTCAGATATTTTTTTACCAAAGTTGATATTTTGCTATATATGAGAGCCTTATATCTCATATTCAAAGGTTAGAACTTCTTGAACAAGTTTGAGAGCTTCTCTCACTAAACTCCCTCTCTCTCTACAAAACTTCCAGAGCACAATCTCTGCCGCTCTCTCTAGAGCCTCTCTCTCTTGCCCTTTTGTGCATAGAAGTGCATAGAAGTAGAGAAATACTTCTAGTTTGCCTAGGCATCCTTCACCAAAGTTGCATATCTATGGGCTGAGGTCCCTTGGAGCTTATTTTTGGGCTATTGGAAGGTCATTTGAGCCAACAAAGAGGCTGTTTTGCTGCTGTGCATCAAGAGGTATAACTCTCCTCTTTTGTATTTGTTTTGCATACTTGCTTCACCACCCTTTTTCCATTGTTTTGGGGCTATTTTTGGGGTGGTGTTGAACTACAAAAACCTCTATTTTTTCTCTGCTTTTCAGTCCTAAGAGTGTTGGTTTATGCCTTGGCTGGCTAGGGGGTTATCCTCCCTTTTGCTCATTGGCTTGTATGGCCTTTTGAGCTAACTTTCAAGCTTTTCAAACAGCTTATTTTTGGCCTTAAAACCACTGAAATCCAGGGGATTTTCAGTAACAAAAAGCTTGTTTTGAGGTCCCAAATGGGAGGGGATAGCCTCCCCTCATTTTCTCTCCAAGCCATGCCTTGTTAGCTCTATAAAGTAGCATCTTTTTGTGGCTTATGTCAGCTCTTTTCAAGCATGTTTTTGTGACTTTTAGGACCTTATATAACTCTGTTTTGGGCTGGTTTGGTCACCTCTTGGATGCTTCATGTGCTTGTAGTGCAATCTCACTTATTGGCCTACTGTATTTGGTGTTTTGGCCCTTCATGCTAGCTTGTCTTGGCTATACTCCATGCATGTTTTAGCATTGTTTTGCATGATTTAGGACTGTTTTGGGTGTTCTTGGCCTTTTGGGGTTTGCTTTGTATAGCTATAGTGTAAATGCCTTGACTAGTCTTGAGTTTTGAAGCCACTACCATGCTATGCTTGTGATGTTTGCATGCCTTGGTATCACTTGGCATGGTATTTCAGAGCTTATATCTTTGCCATACTCTCATGCTTATCACTCTTTAATTGTGTTTAAGAGTTATGCCATTATGCCTTGTTTGTGAGCTAATACATGAGCACATCTTTCTTGCTATCTATGCTACGAGTCTAGCATGTTTTTGCCACTATTTTGACCTGCCTTAGATCTGTTTTGAATGGTTAGGGTCATTCGAGCATTGTTTAGTATGGTTGTAGTGTAAAAGGCCTTGCCTAGCTTTGGGTTTTGAGGCCTTTAACATGTTACGCATGTGATGTTTGCATGGTATGGCACTACTTAGCAAGTAATTTCAGTGCATATAGTGTAGTCACACTCTCATATATTTCACTTCTTCATAGCTTTTGAGGGTTGTGTATTATGCCTTGCTCATAGGCCAACATGTGTGCATGTTCTTCTAGCATTTTGAGCTTTCATTTCAGCATGTTTTGGCCACTGTTTTGGACCCTCTTAGGTCTGTCCATATGAGGTTTAAGTCCATTGAGTTTTGCATTACATAGCCCTTGCCATGCTTATATTGTTTGCATGTTGTTGCATGTTGCATTATGTTTGCATGTTGTTGGCATGTTGTTGCATGCTCATGTTGTTTGCATATTGCATGATTGCAATATGTTTGCATGTTTGATTGCATTGCATTGTGTTTGGATCGGATATTGATCCAAATGCAAGGAACGAGGGACATTTCATACTCAAAGTGATGAAACGTTCCTCATTCCTTAGGTCACCGACACCTTTGATCATGCATGATAAGGTGGAGGTTCATGGAGTCTTACGTGATATTTGTGTGCATTCATTGACATTGATTTGTGCAACTTGGCTTCTTTGGCCATCATGCATTGAGATGCGTGATTGGTGGCTCGAGAGCTGAGCACTACACTCCTTTGAGCTTTAAACATGATAGGGAGTGTGGTTGCACACACATTTTCTTGCAAATACACTGCCATGCCTCTGTTAGTGCTCTGTTGTAGCAAAGGGAGAATTTGCAGGAAGCAGTGGCCGATTGACCACTTAGTCGGCCGATCGGCTATCAAAATTGGTCGATAGCCATAAACTCTAGCTGATGGCCACTCCTCTTGGCTGACCACTTCTCAGCATGTCCATGAGGTGGATCAGAAGTATTTTGGAGGTTGGCACAGTTTTCAGAAGTCTAAAACAGTGCAAACAGAGGCATCATGAGGCACAACTGTGGATTTCTAAGTGAAACCAATCGAGCATGCATCATTCATTATTCCGAGGAAAAGTTGTGGCGGCCTAACCTAGTTTCTTTTTCATACTTAGTTGATTTTGTAACTTAATTAATTTGATTAATTAGTTGGTTTGTAATAATTAGTTTAATTGGCGTAGCTAGTTAGCTTATCATTTGGACCCTCTGTCGAGAGGGCACAATTGTTGTAATAATCGTGTGTGTGTGATGCATGTCTTCCAATCCCCATTTATTTCTTTTTTTACTTAACCGCTTTCGATGGTTAGTTTTAGGGCATATTTTCAATTAGCATCCTTATGCTAGCATGTTTGCATTCATTCATTCGTCTTGCATGCACCGGGCTCGGCACATCATACTAACTGCATTGTATTTCAATACCGATTTGAATACATGTTATCTAGTTGCATTCACATGACATCTCAGAATAGTCGAGCCTATCTTAGTTGCATTTTGCATGTGTTGCATTAGGCATTCTTGACATAGCTAGGATCATGCATTGATTACTAACTAGCTTATGTTTTGGCTTGGAGTACACTGTGAGTGTTTACACTTTAGCATCCTTACATGTGTGTAAGTGACTACCATGATAGCATGCTTGCCATGAGGCTAATTGCTTAAGTGTTTAACTGCATGAATGCCTGTGGATGAAGGTTGGATTGCTTGAATTGGAACAATTCATCAAAATGAGCATTTTAAGGCCACTTGAAGTGGCAAATCACCATGTTTTCTAAGCCCACTTGAGGGTGGAAAAATCCGCATCTTAGCTTACTTGCAAGTAGCACCTTCAAACCATTTTCAAACAAGCAAATATGAGATGTTTTGTTCCAATTTAGGTGATCTAGTCTATACTTGTATGCTATGTGCATCACGTAGTAAGATTAGTTAATAAACTGGAATAAGAATGCATGTGTTTTCAAAAATCACATATCATGTTAGTAGAGGCCGATCCTTTGATCAGGCGAGCGGGGGTGCTCATTGCATGACCTTCCCCTCTCGTACCCAAGTTCCCGAGTCAAGGTAACTTTGGTGATGACGGACATGTGGCCTTAGGCACGAGTCAGGGTTTCCTAAATTTTCCAAAATAAAATATTTAGGTGGTGACTCTGAAATCTGGCAAAGCAGTCCATGTTTGGCGCTTTTTGATTAAAATTGATTTTCCAAAACAATTTGCCAGATTTGGATTCTTTGGTGATTTATCAGTCTCGCATTACACTTTGTCAAATTAGATTCAGAACTGTGATAGGAGTCTGAACTGTAGTAGCTAGAACTACAATTCACGCCCTCGCGCGCAGAGCGAACTTCGGGTGGTCTACACCAGCTAGTGGCTACAGCAGCATCTCCAATGAATTTGACTTTCTGCACTCCATGATTTCTAACCGATAGGTTAAGAACTCCAATTAAAACTTTCATACCCCCATCCAAACCAGGCACTCTATGACCTTGTCTAGCCCCATTGTTGCAATTAGGTAAGGGGTTGATCCAACAATTTTGTTGGGAAACCTGTAAATTCAAAAGATTTATTTTTTTGATAAGTGAAATTTATTAAGAAGAACACAAGAAAAGGGGATGCAACCATACACAAAGCAGAAAACAAGCATTTTGCCTCAACTAAGCGCCCCAAAAGAGGGCCTACATGAAAGCAGAGATACTAGAAAGAAATCAATCTATATACATTCCATCACTCAAATTAGTCTATATACACAATCCTTTACTTACTGGCTTTCTCTTGTTTTCTTTCTTTCTTTTTAAAATGATGAAAAACTTTGGATTTTCTTAATGGTATGGTCTAAAACAGTATGCTGTCTTTTTCTTCAGATGGCAGTGCACTTAGTATCAGAGAAAGAGAAGAATGATATGGCTCAGTTAGTGAATACAATGGTTTCCTATTGTATTACATATAAAAACCTGAAATCTGATCCTCTACCCAGTACCTCAAGACATGATGCAGTTTCAGATATTTTAATGCTTTTATTTGATCCTTCAATTGGTGACTTAATAAACTTCAAGGTTAGTGTTGTTGCTTTTGTGATATCAAATATGATACGAACCCATAAAGTAGCTTCCCCTTGACAAATTGGACTTGTGACAATGGACAAAATGTAATTAGGATGTGTAGGCTTGGAGTTAGACCCAAAAATGCCTTAAACTTAGTCGAAAAAGGGCGTTCCGGGGTCAAAAATTCAAAATAGCCCCCGAAACACCGTGTGGCTCTTACGGATAGATTCCCCTTGACAAATAGGACTTATGACAACTGGCAGCATGTAATTCGGACCCATAGGTTGGGAGTTAGAGTCGAATACGCCTTAAACTTAGTTGAAAGACGGCGTTTGAGGGGCAAAAATTTAAAACAGCCCCCAAACCAAAGAAATGCAATTAGTCCACCAAAACAAACATTAATCATCTTAAAACCTCTTGATTAATGGTTAAGGGTAAAGGGGTAGTAGTTCAAATGTGGTTTTAGGTTTTTAGATTTATTTATTATTATTATTATTATTTTTTGTTTTGGTTTGGTATGATGCTTCGGATTGAATCCTCCAAATATCATTACAAGAAGTGGGTTTCCAATGCATTGATTTAAAAGTTCATAGTTTGGGGAAGGTTTATGGTGATTTAAGTTCCTTAAAATAGTGATTTAAGTTTTATTTAAATGTTGAAACCAAGTGATTAATATCTGAAAATTATTTACGAAATGGTAGTAGAACTGATAAAAGTTGTTGACTATCTCTTGCAATGAATTTGTTCCAGAGCATTTATAATTTATTCTTGATTTATATTATATTATATTATATATATATAAAACAAAACAAGGGGGCTGATGGGATGGTTATCCTATATGGACATTTGATTCAGTGGTTGAGATAACTTTGTCTTTCTTTCCTTCAGCTTTCAACTGTTACATTACAAATTTAAACTGTATGTGAGAGGATCCATCTTTCACGGCTCAAATTCATTATTTGCTTCAATTGTAGGGCTCAAGTTGAGATGAGTTCAAAATTCAAAACTCAAATCCTATCTGAAGTTGACACTCTCACCACTACTCATTCTTTGCTCTCTCTCTCTCTCTCTCTCTCTCTCTCTCTCATCAGATGACACTCTCATCGGTCCTTTGTGTGTGTGTGTGTGTGTGTTTCTCAGCTCATAACTCCCCCTCATTCATTCACTTATTCTTTGGCGTCTTCCAATACTCACCATCACAATAAATCCTCCTTTCCATCAATTCTTAACTCTAGCTTAGCCCGCAACTAGGTTTGATTATGTTTGGGTAACTCAATTTGATTATCTATTTTATTTTATTTTGAAAGTCTAAAATTTTGAAGATCGTAAGAGCCTCAATGGAGTTGTTTCATGGTGGTTCTCTTCTTCAACTGAGAAAGTATCCCAAGTTAGTTTTGGTTTAGTTTATTTTTTTTTTCATTGCTCTGTTTTGGGTTATTTTGGGTTTGTTTGTGAATGATTTATCTAAATTGAAATGTTTTTTTTTTTTGGACTATTTTTCATTGCTCTATGGATTTGTATGTTCTGTTTTGGGTTATTTTGAGTTTGTTTGTGAATGGTTTATCTGAATTGAATTGTTTTTTTTTTTTTTAGGCTCTATAGATTTGTGTGTTCTATTTTGGGTTATTTTGGGTTTGTTTGTTATACTTTAAAAAAATTTACCCATGTGTTTTCTCTGTTTTCATTCTCTTTGGATTTTTATTTATTTATTTATTATTTATTTTTTTTTTGTGTGGGGTAAACGCAATAACAGTAGCAAGTGTGCTTGGTTTGTTTTTCTAGAACTTTAAAAATCTTTTTTGTTTTCTAATGGATGGGATGATGGATAGAATTGCATTGTGCATATAGCTACAATTGCATTGTGAGTGACTTATACCTTCAAACCAACCTAAGTAACCAACCCAAAGTTGGAGATATGTCAATGTTGGCCCCTTTTTAACTTCCGGCTTTCTTTTCCAGCTATTATGAAAAGTAATGTCTCTTATATTCTTCTTTTCTTTCAAGGATAATATCTTGGAGTCTTGGTTGTTGCTAATTTCTTTTGATTTATGTTTTCCCAGATTATCCACGCAATATGGTTATTGCTATATTTTAGTAATGAATAATGACAAAATTATAGAGTTTAGCAATGTTGCTTCAGTAGTTACTTTGTTATTTTTTAGATTTTTCTCACAAAATATCAAATAAAAAAAATGTTATATATGGTGTTGCTTCAAAAGTAACTCTATTTTTGTTAGAATATGGCTTCACAGCATTGGTTACATTGGTTTTTAAATGATGGTCTGCAAATCCTTAGCTGCTATATTTCATAGTTTTTGAAGCAAACTTCATGCCTTTGTCTTTGGCTCTTCATGATAGTGTTGAGTTCACTAATTTTTTTTGTTCTTCTGAATAAACAAATTCTTTTGGTAGCCCTTCTTACAACTAGGAAGTCACCTCTTTAGGCAAGTAAATTCTTCTCTACCCAGTGAATTAAAGCTTGAATTATGGTTACTATAGTTATAACAATTCTTATGTTTTTCAGATTCTTTGTTATCTTTATTGATATTTAGTGAAATTTGCTGGTACCGAAAGAGTACTGAGCTCCTGATCAGGAAGCTTCCATTGAAAAGGCGTGTCCGTGAAATTGCTCAGGACTTCAAGGTAATTGAATGGTTGCAATAGATAAACATTGTCATATTTATCATAATTGTTTAGGGTTTTTTATTTTTTATTTTTTCTTTTCTATATTTTTCATTAGTAATGTATGTTAATGTTAATGTTTTTGAATTTTTTTTGCTGGGTTATAGATTTCAATAGGCTACATTCTTTGATTTTTGACTAAAATTTTGAATGGTTTGCTACTGTTTTTGCTCTTTTGTTTTCAAATTATTACCTCTTCCACAATTTGTTGTTGATTTACTTGTGTATATGTGTGTGTATGTTTGGAAAACTTTTATTTATGAAGGACATCACTCTTTAGAAAGTTTGCCCCCCTCTATATATATATATATGTGTGTGTGTGTGTATTCTTTCTCAGTTTGATCATTGTTGTTGCCTCTATCAGGTTGAGCTTGAATGACTGCAGTGACTATAGGTTATTAAATTGTTGGTCATAGATTTCAAAGCATTGTTGACTATGACTTCTCTGTTTTTACTTTTTATTTACCAATTTTGTTTTTGTGAAAGTAGTTTGTGGCCCTTTCAAGAGTTTTACATGACACATTTTGTTATTGGTTTCTAGTTTCAGTGTATGTTAGCTATGAAAGTTTGGTGAATTGTTATGTCCATGGGATTGAAAACAATCTGGTCTGGAGGGGTTCAGTTACTTGTTCGAAGGAGGAGCAAAAGCGCTTTTAGCGAGCCAAAAGAATTTGATTCTCTGTCTGCTTGGCTTGATTTGAAAATCCTCCCGGCTTGTCCGCTATCTAGGCGGCTAGTCACTAGTCTTGTCAATCAAGCGATACGAGCATGAGAATAGTCACTGTCACTAGCGGATTGGAGAAAACTTCGCTAGACTACCGGCTAGACAAAGAGTCGATTTACCGGCTTCGGTTGTTTAGCCACCATTTTTTCTCGAAAGGTGCAAGGGAAGGTTCAATGTAAAGCAGTCGCTAGCTAGTTGATTGAGACATAAAGCAGTTTTTTCTCGAAAGCAAGCCCTTGAGTGAGGAGTAAGGTAGTGACACGCACTCACTCTGTGCAGAGCAGTCAAGCGGGGGAATGAAAAGGTCTCTCGAGCCTCAGTCCTGCTCCTAGGCAGATACTCATCGGTAGAGCTTTACGTTTGCTTTTCAGGTGACGGGGCTCGCTTTCAAGAGAACTGAGTGGGGGCGGAGTAAAGGAATAGGAAAATGTGACGTCTAGGCCCCCTATTATGTAAACATAAGCGTTTCCGTTTCCGCAACCACTAGATCCGTGAGCCAGGGTGGAGAAGTGCACCATACTCTTTTGATATAAGCAGGTTTCTTGCTTTTCCTCACACTAAATCTAGATCGACTTAGCGTAGGTCACTGTCTTCTTGCGGTGCAGATCGAGTTGCAGGAATAAGAAGTATTCAAGAGGAGGGAGAGGAACATTCAATCTCATGCACTAAAACTGTTAATACATAAGTGGGGTCTTGGATGAGGACCAAGGAATTACAACAATTTCTCTCTTTTCTCTGTCTCACAAGGACACGCTAATGCTCAGAAGCTTAGTCTCAAATTTATCTTCTTCAAAGTCTATCCAAACTCTCTCCCTGAAATGAGGGAGACAACCCCTATTTATAGGGATTAGAGTTGGGCTCTCGCCAATCACCAACCAACACGTGGCATTGTGCTATTGGCCAATCGAAAAAGTGCACACGTGGGACCAACTAACTCCCCGTGATTGCTGATGAGCTGGTGACAGCTGTCTCCCACTTATTGCTTATAAAACATTCCCTACCGTATTACATCCCCAAAATAACTGACTGAACTTACGAGGGAACCTACACCTAAATTGGTACATACGGACGTGAGAGAGAGGACACACAATATACATACACAATAAAGGCTCTAAGATGTTTTGAGGGTAGAAGATGGAAACCAAGAGCGTGCACACCAATTGAAGAGAATGAGATTCAGATTAAGAGTGAGTCTGCTTTAGGTACTTTTTATATTCCTATTAATGAATGCTTGATTAGATGATGCTTTTGTTTGTAATTGCCTTTGTTTGTGATATAAACTTAATTTTTTTTATAGATGAATGTATATCTGTTGGTTAAAGCTTCCTCTTCCCTGAATATGCCTTTGCATTATCTTGACAAATTTGATGTGTAATTTTCTAACTATAGGCTATAGCTAGATTAATGGGCTCAAAGAACACCACAACAGACTTATTTTGTGTTGAATTAGGGTCTTAATCATTTCTGATAATGGCTGTGTTTTTTTTTTTTTTTTTTTTTTTTTGAATTTTTTGTTATTGGAATCTTGGAATGAACTTGCCCTAATTAAAAATGATTATGAAATCTTAAATTTATCAGCAGCAGAGAACAAAAAAAAATTGAGACACAAGTACCGTCTCTTTTTGAATATTAGTCTCTTAGTGAATATTGGAGGGTGAGTAGAGAGTACCATATTTGTTCAATAGAAAAGAGGTCAGCTGCATGCAATATAGCTTCTTGGCAAAGTTGTTAAAATTTGGATCCTATGTGGGATCGTTGGAAGAGACTAGTCAATCGGATGGTAAAATTGGATCGAGGATCGTTAGATTTTACTTTCAATGTACAATAAAATGAAAAATTATCGATGATGATAATATATGTTACGTAATTTTAAAAATATTAAAGAAAAATGATAAATTTGATATAATGCATCTTCTATGTTAACATCAATTAGAAGAGACATTTGAAAAAAGTGTTTATAGTCAAATTTTTAAATAGATATACACATATATCTATGCGATTCTAGTCAATTTATTGATATACACATATGTACACATTTATAGTCAATTTTTTATATACACAGACATACATTTATATATATATAAGAAATAAATAACAACAAAAAAATTGTTAGGATCGCGATCGTTGTAGAATCGGGAGCATTGTAGAATCGGGATCGTATACGATTTTACATGATTTTATGAATAGGATCATAGTAGCTTTAAGATCCTACTAAATTTATGATCTAGTGTGATCCGGATCGTTTGGCACAACTGAAATTGTAGGATCAAAATAATCCGGATCGGGATTCTGATAACTATGCTACTTGGGTATGTGTCAAATGGCTCACACCTGGAAAGGCTAATATGAGGGGCCAATATATATCGTAATAACCTTCTTGCTTTTGTGTTGTGTTTGACTTGTTTTATCCATAACGTTTATATGTTTTTCTGTGATGACCGGTCATGTTATTCATTTGTTTCTCTTTGTTTAACCTCGGTTTACTATTGTTATAGCATCGAATTTTAGTGTAAGGTTTTGGTTTGGCCGTTGGATTGTTGTTTTGAAAACGCCTCAAAAATTTTCATTCTTATTTATTGCTATTCCGAGTTTCACGTGTTTCGGAAGGTGCGAGGGTGGGTTTGGTGTGTTTTTGGATTAAGATGGAGAATTTTTGGGCTGAGGGCTGAGTCGCACGTACGGGAAGGGGGCTGCACGTACGGGAGATATGGTCGTACGTACGGAAATCAAGGGATTTCTAGGCAGCATATTGCAATATACGCAGGTGCGGGAGTGGAAGTGTGGGGAAAGGGGTCGCACGTGCGGGGATGAAGGCTGCTCGTACAGGAAGCACGCTCCGCACGTGTGGGAGTGAGTGCCACACGTGCGGGAATCGCTGAGTCCAAAAAACTCTGTTTTTCTTTTTTTTGGGTTGTGTGTGTCTCACTTTTTACACATCTCTCTCTCTCTCTCTATAAAAATCATTTGCTCTTCATTCCCTCTACATTTCCTACACAAAACCCCTTACAACTCTTGATCTCTTTAGATCCATTGCATTTTTAACCCAAGCTTTTTTTTATCAAAGTTGGAGATATAGCGACCCCGGTCTTTTCCCATTTGATTATTGTATCCGAACTTCAGTTTCGTAGATCCTGTCTTTGTATAATTGTTGTTATCGTCCTTTAATTTCTTATTTCTGAGTTATGGGATGCAATGGGCAGGTTTGTTACAGGTTAGTTGGGTTAGAAATAGAGTGTTGCTGTCCAGAATTTTGGACCTTCGCTCGAGCGAGGAGTTGGTCGCTCTAGCGAGAAGTTGTTTTTAGTCTTTCGCTCGAGCCAGGTTTTGGTCGCTCGAGCGATAGTCTGCGTCTGGGCTTAGGACCTGAGAGCTGTGTTTCTTGGCTCGAGCGAGCTTTCTTCGCTCGAGCGAGGTTTTCTTGTGTCTGGTCGCTCGAGTGACCAAGTCTTCGCGTGAGCGAGCCTGTCCAGTTTAAATAGGCAGCAGCGGGATTTTAATCAGTTTTTCATCTTCTTTTTGGATTCCAAACCCTCGGTCCGACTTCTCTCTCTCCCTACTCACCTTCTCTCTTAGGTTTGATCTACTTAGAGTGCGTTTCTACCCTAGATCCTTTATTAAAAAGATAGAGTGGGTCGAAGGCTTCAGTTTAATCTGAACAATCTTGGATTTGGAGCACTTTGGAGTTTGGGTCATCATCTCTGTCTTCTAATTTTGGGTTCTTTCTTCGAGGTAGGGATTTCCTACTCCAACTTATGAGTTTTGTTCTAAGTTTTGGTATTTTAATATGTTGGGGGTATTTTGGTAATTGTGGGAAAAACCCTAGTTGTTTTATTAAATTGAAATGTATGTTTAATTTAAGGAAAATTGGAAAAAATTAGTTAAATTCATGAGGTTGAGGAATTTATTGATTAAATGGGGTAGTTGATTAATTTAAATCACTCGCCTATCGTATTGTTGGTTTATTTATTGCCAGTCTAGAAATAACTGTTTTGGGCTATCGGTGGAGGATAGTCGTGATTGTTGTAGACATTGCATGTGGATTAGGGATAACTGAAACTAATCACATTGGTTAAGTCATTAACTTTGACTGTTGAATTAATACAGACATTATGTGTATTGATTGTGTGTTGTATATGTTATGTGTTTACATACATTGCATTGTGTGGGAGGAGATAGGGGATGTACTCCACGGTTTAGGGGAAGATAGGGGATGGACCTCTAAACCGGATTTTGTTTGGGAGGAGATAGGGGATGGACTCCATTAGCATCACTTTTATGTGTGCTTATTTATATTGAAGTGTTTTTATTGATACAGCACTAAAATGTGTATCAAACTGGAAGTATGAAGTGTTTTGATATGAGCCTGAGTCTCATTTGTGTTGCTGATATTGGAAGTAATGTGAACATGATATATAATTCACTTTTGTAAGTTTGGCCAGGTTCTGAGCCATATTGCTAATAATGAGTAAATGTGTCGTATACATTAGTGTCATGAAACTGTATACTATTATAATTGATTGTCCTGGTTAACCATCTATTGAATGCTATTGCTTTATTCAATGCTTATATTTGGTTTAGTATATTTCTGCTGGGCTATGGCTCACCCTATAAGGGAACATCATTTTCAGGTCCAGGTGATTCACTATCTCCAAGGACTTAGCTTGGAAGGATTTGGACTATGAAGCCTTGTCTTTAGTTATTTGTTTTTATTTGGATTACATGTAAACATTCAAGCCTAGGGCTTTATTTGTATTTGAGTTAGAACTCATGATTTTGTGTCCAAGTGTTGGCTTGGCAAGATGTAAGCCGTAGGGCATTTATTTTGGATGTTATATGTAATGTCTTTATTTAGTAATACTCTGATGAATGGATTGTGGTTTATTTTCTTAAGTAATGCATCTTATTATTGTGTATGTTATGGGTTATTAATTTTGAGGGCGTTACAACTTGGTATCAGAGCATACCAGGTTTGAATACTTTGGGTACGTGGGAAGTGATTAGTATCACAATGGGTTCGTCTCGTTTGATAGAGACTTAGTGTAATGTCATATGTTTATTTGATAACATGTTTATGTGATTATGTGGGTATGGAACATAGTTTCTAGGATGTTGATTGGACCCTTGAGTTTCTAGCTAGTAGTCTTGTTGGAAAGGCACTTGATCACTACTGCTTCCAACTGGAACTATAGTAACGCTTTAGGACTATCATTATCCGGGAATGAAATTCGTAGGTGCTTATGTGATTTTGTGCTTACGTGGAGTGAATTATTATTGTCCAATGCATTAGGACGCGAGTGTTTAGCTTCGGCACATTTATTAATGTGCTAACGTCTTTGTTTTCTTTAATAGGATGTCAGGACGAGGACGAGGACGTGGTAGGCGTGGTAGGCCGGGTAGACGAGTGCAAGGCGAGGAGGGAGTTGGTCGTGCCAATGTGGCCGAGCCAAGAGGGCTGAGCTATGTGCGCTTTAGCCCGAGAGATAGCAGGGGCATTTAGGGAATCAGTTGCCATTCTGAGGGCTGCGAATCCAGCCCAAGTTGTTGTTGCAGATGCTGGACCTTCTTTTCTGAAGAGGGAGTTCTTCCGGTCCAATCCGGACGAATTTGTGGGTGATCCAAAAGAGCCGCTTAAGGCAGATGAATGGCTCGAACAGACAACGAAGACATTTGAGATGCTTGGCATCGAAGACGAGGGGTTGAAGGTGACTTTGGCATCTTTCCAGCTGAAGGAGGATGCGGGTCAGTGGTGAAAATTCACCAAAGGTCGTATAGGAGGTACATGGGAGGCTTTTGTGAATGCTTTCCAGGAGAGGTTCTTATCTCTGGCAGTCAGGGAGAAGCTGAGAGACCAGTTCTGTAAGCTTAAGCAGTCGAGTTCTTCAGTGGCCGAGTTTGAGGCTGCATTCACTAGTTTGTCCAGGTTTGCACCAGAGTTGGTGGCGTCTGAGGAACGCCGTTGCATTGAGTTTGAGAAGAAGTTGAGGCATGGCCTCAAGCTGAGAGTTGTAGGGTCTATGATTCGAGATTATGGGCGTCTGGTTGATGCTACAGCCCATACTGAGATCATGATGCAGGAAGAGGAGGAAGGGAAGAAAGGCTCCAAAAGGAGTCAGGATGGCCAGGGTGATGGCAAGAGGCAGAGAGGTTTTACTCCTCAGCAGTCACAGGGTAGCTTTTCTAGATCTACTTTTCCAGTGTCGAGTGCAAGTTCTGGGAAAGGCAGTCAGGGAGACATTACTTGTTTCAAGTGTGGCCAGCTGGGCCATAAGTCTCCAGTTTGTCCTCAGAGGGGTGGAGTACAAGGAGCAGCATCTTCTTCGGCTCGATCTCAGAGCCAGAGTCTGGGTAGAGGCCAGCCGCTCACTTGTTTTCAGTGCGGTCAGGCAGGGCACATGAAGAGGTATTGCCCGCAGTTGGGTAGCACACCTAGTGCATCTAGTTTGAGGCAGACTCAGGGTCAGCAGCCAACTCAGTCGGGTCAGGCCTCGAGGGCCAATCAAAGGGCTTCATCGTCCTAGTCTGTGCAGCAGTCTTATGCTCCTAGGGGTGAGCAGGTTGATCAGAGGTTGTCTGGGTGCGTGTATGCTGTTACTGCGCAGGACCTTGTACCGGCTCCATCGGTTGTGAGAGGTACCTTCTTGTTTTGCAACTCGGTTGCTAATGTTTTGATTGATACGGGTGCATCTCATTCCTTTGTGTCTGCTGCATTTGCATTTGTTTTGGAGTTGGAGTTAGCTCAGTTAGCGTCTCCTATTTGTGTAGTGTCACCTCTTGGGGTGAATTGATCTTGAAACAAGGTGTTAGGGGTTGTGATATAGAGGTCGATGATCATAGAATCCCATTTTCTTTTGTAGTTATGCCTATGAAGGGTTTTGATGTTATTTTGGGTATGGACTGGTTATCGTCATACCGGGCAGTTATTGATTGCTACCGCCAGAGGGTCACTTGTTGTACCATTGGCGGAGAGTGTTTCCATTTTCTGAGGGACCGGGTTGGTAGTGTTTTGCCACCGGGATATGATCCGCGAGGGCGGAGTGAGCTTAGTGGTCTACTTGCTAGCCTTATGAATAGTGAGTGTGATGAGGCCCAGATTAAGTTGCCGAGGGTGGTTTGTGAGTGCTCGGACGTCTTTCCCGAGGATCTTGTTGGTTTGCCACCGCATCGAGAGGTTGAGTTCTCTATCGACCTAGTGCTCGGTACGGCGCTGATTTCTATGGCACCTTATCATTTTGCCCCAGCTGAGTTAGTTGAGTTGAAGATTCAGCTCCAGGAGTTGCTAGATAAGTGCTATATCCGTCCTAGTGTTTCGCCGTGGGGAGCACCAGCTCTCTTTGTTAAAAAGAAAGGTGGTGCTTTGAGACTTTGTATAGATTACCAGAAGTTCAATCGGGTGACGGTTAAGAATAAGTACCCTATGCCCCGTATAGATGATTTGTTTGATCATCTGAAGGGTTCCCGTTGTTTTTCTAAGATAGACTTGAGATCGGGTTATCATCAGTTGAGAGTCAGGGAGGAGGATATTCCGAAGACGGCATTCCGTACACGGTATGGCCACTATGAGTTTCTGGTGATGCCGTTTGGGCTCACCAATGCACCGGCAGTGTTTATGGATTTGATGAACCGGATCTCCCGAGAATTCTTAGATCGTTTTGTAGTCGTCTTCGTGGACGACATTCTGATTTATTCACCTTCGGAGGAGGAGCACAAGGAACACTTGAGAGTGGTGCTTGAGTTACTTAGAGCCCATAAGCTTTATGCTAAGTTTGGGAAGTGTGAGTTTTGGCTAGAAGAGGTGAAGTTCTTAGGCCACGTAGTTTCTGGGGAAGGGGTGTCTGTTGATACATCCAAGACGAAGGCAGTGCAAGATTGGGCACAGCCTAAGAGTGTGTTTGAGATCCGCAGTTTTCTGGGATTAGCTGGGTACTATCGTCGGTTTGTGAAGGATTTCTCCAGGTTAGCTTCGCCTTTGACTAGATTGACTCGGAAGGGAGTCAAGTTTGTATGGAGTGAGACTTGTGAAAAGTCGTTCCAGGAGTTGAAAGTTAGACTGACCTCCGCTCCAGTCTTGATTATTCCGGAGAGAGGGTTGGGTTATGCAGTCTATTGTGACGCCTCACGAGAGGGTCTGGGTTGTGTGTTAATGCAAGAAGAGAAAGTGGTTGCCTATGGTTCACGTCAGTTGAAAATTCACGAGAAGAATTACCCTACGCACGATCTAGAGTTAGCAGCTGTGATATTTGCCTTGAAGATTTGGAGGCATTATCTTTATGGTGAGAAGTTCGAGGTATTCTCGGATCATAAGAGTCTGAAATATCTGTTTACACAGAAAGACTTGAATTTGAGGCAGAGGAGGTAGATGGAGTTTATTGAGGATTATGACTTCGAGTTGCATTATCATCCGGGGAAGGCCAATGTTGTGGCCGATGCCCTTAGCAGGAAATCTGTTGGTGACGTTGCTAGTATAGCCATTCGAGAATGGGAGATGTTGGGTGCAATTGTGGAGTTCGATTTGCTTCTGGGCGAATCAGTTGAGGCTGCGACATTGTTTTCTGTTGTTGCCCGGCCTACACTTGTGACTCGAGTGTTAGAGGCTCAGAGAGGTGACCTTGAGGTAGATTCCCTCCATGAGAAGATTTTCGGTGGGAAGGTTGAGAAGGGTTTGACGGTGTATCCCGACCTGAGTGTGAGATACCGAGACCGTCTATTTGTGCCGGAGTCTTGCCGAGAGGAGGTACTCCGAGAGTTTCATCATTCGCGCCTTGCGGTGCATCCAGGAGGTACTAAGATGTATCGGGATTTAGATCACCAGTTTTGGTGGCGGGGTATGAAGAGAGATGTGGCAGCTTTCGTGTCAAGGTGCCTTACTTGTCAACAAGTGAAGGCTGAGCATCAGAGGCCAACGGGTTTGTTGCAACCCTTGCCTATTGCCGAGTGGAAGTGGGAGCATGTCACTATGGACTTTGTTGTAGGTCTTCCGAGGACTCAGCGAGGTAGTGACGCTATTTGGGTGGTAGTAGACCGATTGACTAAGTCGGTGCACTTCATTCCTATGCGCGTTAGAGATTCAGTAGAGCATCTGGCCGACTTATATATTCGGGACATAGTGAGGTTGCACGGTGTCCCCGTGACGATCGTCTCAGATAGAGATCCTCGTTTCACTGCCAGGTTGTGGCAGAGTTTGCAGAGTGCTTTAGGCACTAAGTTGACCTTTAGCACGGCATATCATCCTCAGACTGATGGGCAGTCCGAGCGTACTATTCAGATCCTTGAGGATATGCTTCGAGGTTGTGTTCTTGACTTTAGTGGGTCGTGAGAGAGGCACTTGCCTTTGGTGGAGTTTGCATACAACAACAGTTTCCATTCTAGTATCGGTATGGCACCGTTTGAGGCCTTGTATGGCGGACCATGTAGATCTCTAGTTTGTTGGGCCGAGGTGGGTGATGCACCTCTGTTGGGTTCGGAATTGGTGAGGGAGACGACGGAGAAAGTTGAGCTTATCCGTAAGAGACTTGTTATAGCCCAGAGTCGTCAAAAATCTTATCCTGACCGTAGGAGGAGACCTTTGGTGTTTGAGGTGGGTAATCATGTCTTTCTGAAGATATCACCTAGACGGGGATTGATGAGGTTTGGGAAGAGCGGGAAGTTGTCCCCTCGGTTCATTGGTCCTTTTGAGATCCTCGAGAGGATTGGCGAAGCTGCTTATCGTTTAGCTTTGCCACCGCAGTTGTCCGGAGTTCATGATGTGTTTCATGTGAGTATGCTTCGGAAGTATGAGCCGGATCCATCACATGTGTTGGATTGGACTGATTTAGTGGTTGACGAGGATGTCTCGTATGAGGAGAGACCGATTCGAGTCTTGGATAGACGGGATCAAGTTTTGCGAGGCAAGACCATTCCTTTCGTAAAGGTTCTGTGGAAACATCACGGGGTGGAGGAAGCCACTTGGGAACGTGAATTGGAAGTCCGCGAGAAATATCCGGACATGTTTACTAATTTGTAATTTTGTATTTAGATTTTGTAATATTGTTGAACTTAAGAACTTTATATATGTCTTAAGTTGGAAAACATTGAGAATGTTTTGGTTTAATGTTAATATTTTGAAACTTGCCTTATAATGGAAGTTTAGTATAACATTGATTATGTTGAATATATTGTTGAATTCGAGTTCTATCATGAAATTGAATATGATATTGAAATTGTTGAGATTGAAAGGAAAAATGCATAATATTGTTACAGGTTGTAATATATGTTGTTTTATATACATATTGTGAGATGCCTCTTGATAAGAGATGAAATGACCAGTATTGGGTCAAGTTGTTCATTATTGTAATGTCATGTTGTTGGAATTAGAGAAAAAAAAAAAAAAAACCTGTTTTCAAAAACTTATGCTTCATTTCGGGGACGAAATTCTTTTAAGGGGGGGAGGTTATAGCGACCCCGGTCTTTTCCCATTTGATTATTGTATCCGGACTTCAGTTCCGTAGATCCTGTCTTTGTATAATTGTTGTTATCGTCCTTTAATTTCTTATTTCTGAGTTATGGGATGCAATGGGCAGGTTTGTTACAGGTTAGTTGGGTTAGAAATAGAGTGTTGCTGTCCAGAATTTTGGACCTTCGCTCGAGCGAGGAGTTGGTTGCTCGAGCGAGAAGTTGTTTTGAGTCCTTCGCTCGAGCCAGGTTTTGGTCGCTCGAGCGAGAGTCTGCATCTGGGCTTAGGACCTGAGAGCTGTGTTTCTTGGCTCGAGCGAGCTTTCTTTGCTCGAGCGAGGTTTTCTTGTGTCTGGTCGCTCGAGCGAGCCTGTCCAGTTTAAATAGGCAGCAGCAGGATTTTAATCAGTTTTTCATCTTCTTTTTGGATTCCAAACCCTAGGTCCGACTTCTCTCTCTCCCTACTCACCTTCTCTCTTAGGTTTGATCTACTTAGAGTGCGTTTCTACCCTAGATCCTTTATTAAAAAGATAGAGTGGGTCGAGGGCTTCAGTTTAATCTGAACAATCTTGGATTTGGAGCACTTTGGAGTTTGGGTCATCATCTCTGTCTTCTAATTTTGGGTTCTTTCTTCGAGGTAGGGATTTCCTACTCCAACTTATGAGTTTTGTTCTAAGTTTTGGTATTTAGTTATGTTGGGGGTATTTTGGTAATTGTGGGAAAAACCCTAGTTGTTTTATTAAATTGAAATGCATGTTTAATTTAAGGAAAATTGGGGGAAATTAGTTAAATTCATGAGGTTGAGGAATTTATTGATTAAATGGGGTAGTTGATTAATTTAAATCACTCGCCTATCGTATTGTTGGTTTATTTATTGCCAGTCTAGAAATAACTGTTTTGGGCTATCGGTGGAGGGAAGTCGTGATTGTTGTAAACACTGCATGTGGATTAGGGATAACTGAAACTAATCACATTGGTTAAGTCATTAACTTTGATTGTTGAATTAATACAAACATTATGTGTATTGATTGTGTGTTGTATATGTTATGTGTTTACATACATTGCATTGTGTGGGAGGAGATAGGGGATGTACTCCACAGTTTAGGGGAAGATAGGGGATGGACCTCTAAACCGGATTTTGTTTGGGAGGAGATAGGGGATGGACTCCGTTAGCATCACTTTTATGTGTGCTTATTTATATTGAAGTGTTTTTATTGATACAGCACTAAAATGTGTATCAAACTGGAAGTATGAAGTGTTTTGATATGAGCCTGAGTCTCATTTGTGTTGCTGATATTGGAAGTAATGTGAACATGATATATAATTCACTTTTATAAGTTTAGCTAGGTTCTGAGCCATATTGCTAATAATGAGTAAATGTGTCGTATACATTAGTGTCATGAAACTGTATACTATTATAATTGATTGTCTTGGTTAACCATCTATTGAATGCTATTGCTTTATTCAATGCTTATATTTGGTTTAGTATATTTCTGCTGGACTGTGGCTCACCCTATAAGGGAACATCATTTTTAGGTCCAGGTGATTCACTACCTCCAAGGACTTAGCTTGGAAGGATTTGGACTATGAAGCCTTGTCTTTAGTTATTTGTTTTTATTTGGATTACATGTAAACATTCAAGCCTAGGGCTTTATTTGTATTTGAGTTAGAACTCATGATTTTGTGTCCAAGTGTTGGCTTGGCAAGATGTAAGCCGTAGGGCATTTATTTTGGATGTTATATGTAATGTCTTTATTTAGTAATACTCTGATGAATGAATTGTGGTTTATTTTCTTAAGTAATGCATCTTATTATTGTGTATGTTATAGGTTATTAATTTTGAGGGCGTTACAGGAGAGCTAACCGAGGACTTTGTTGTGTGCGATGAAGATTATGTTTCAACACTGACGATCTTAAGGGTTTCATTCCATTTTCTTCTCTAAACTTGAGGTAGGGATCTTTCTTGGAGTTATATATATATTTTTTCTAGATTTTGTGATTTTCGAAATTTTCAATTGTAAATGTTGAAACTTGATTTTGGCTCAAGAATGTGGGTGTTTGGGGATGGTTTTCCACTTAGTGTCTTTTAAAAATGATCTCTTAAAAATTTTGAACTACATTTAGTAAGAAAAGGAAACTTCTTGAGGAAAACGCCTTTCTAGAAATTTGAATGTGCTTGGTTGTGGTGAGGAAAACTAGGGTTTTGGGGTTTGAAAAGTTGTTGAGAACTCATAGACAACATTGTCACTATATTACCCTTTTGTGCCAAAATGCTTAATGATTGGAAATTTCTCATCGATATATATATAGGTATATGTGCATGTAAAGAGACACAAATGATGGATTTCATGAAATATGAGAAGTGGTGATGTTGGAAATTGTTGTGCTAAAATATTGATATGTTTTATTTTTTTGAAATGACTAAATTGTTGGGAGAAGTTTGGAATATGGAAATGTTGCTATCTATTGATGAAATTAAATGTATATGTGGCTATTGTGTGTAATGGCTTCGAAGGGAGAGATGGAAATTTTGTTTTATTATGGTATTATTGTTGAGATACTTAAAAGTGGAGAAATGTTATAAGGCATTGATAATTATCGCATTACATACTTGTTCAATTAATTATTATACATTTTGAATTGAGTTTGGAAAAGTTTACATTGAGAAAAGAATATTTTGAAATGGGAATTATTGAAATGTTTTGAAGTAAATACATTGGTAAGTCTGGATGAGAGGTGTAGATTAGATTGATTAAGTTGGCCTGAGTGTCTGGCGTGAAAGATCGAAAACACGCGCGGAGGAGGTACCACTTCCCTTCCGGCTAGCAACTGGTAAAGTGGGGTTTGGTAGTGCTAGTTAAGCCTACTTGCAGACACTAACCTAGGGATTACCTGAGTTGTATTTACCAGCCCTCTGAATTAAATTGCAAATTTCTGAATTGTTGATATTTCAAACTATCATTGAGCATGGTGGTTTTTTTTTTTAAGATGTAAATGAAATCCTCTTTTAATTGGCATAGCATGGCATGTGCATTTCATATTGGAAATCTTGCATAAATGTATATATTTTGCTAAGAATTCTCTACTGAGCTTTATGCTCACCCCTATGGGATTTTGGTGCAGGAAAAGATGTGGTGAATCCGCCAATCTAAGGCGTGGATATTTGTATATAAAGCACATGGCTCTGTTTTGTTGTGATTGTATTTTGTAAGCCTAGGGCTATAACTGTTTGAGTCTGAGGGGATATTTTTGTGTAACCGGGCTTAGGCCATGGAATCTGTAAGCCTTTTAGGGCATTTTATTTACTTTTGAGTTTGACATTCTACATGCTATAGATTCATGTATGTAATATCATTGAATGTATAATTCCCATGTGGGACTGTTTTGTACAAACTTCTGTGATCAATGTTATGATGATTGGGAATTGCTATTATTCTTTAATGAATGTCGGTTGATGTACTAAGATTATGTTGGGTGAATTTTGGGGCATTAAATTTTCTGTTTATTTTTTCATTAGTTTAGAACAAACAAATTTGCGACAAATAGTATCTATGCATGGATCAATTCAAATATACAATAAAATATGACCCATGGTCTTGGTTGTTCTAGTCAATTCAAATATAATTTGGTCTAGACCGTCGCTCACCACCGCCGCTGCCGCAAATCATAGGCTTCTCTCTCTCTCTCTCTCTCTCTCTCTCTCTCCCTCTTTGTCGATATTGGTCTCTCTCTATCAATCTTGGTCTCTGTCTTTGTCATCCAATTCAATTATGGTTGAATTAATTTGCGTTTATATAAATTTGGGAGGATGGTGTGCAAAACTAGGAAATTGAATAGATGTTCAAAAAGGTTAGGACTCCAGGTGCTTGGCTTAACCATGTTATTCATTGATTACAACCTCGTTTACAAATATCATAATATCCTTCCATGTTAGTTTATATTTTTTGTTTTTAGTTTTAATCATAATATGTGCTATTTTGTAATCAAATGATGTTGCTTGAGGATTATTTCTTTTATTACTTTGGTTATGATATTTGATACTTTCTAAGAGAAACTATTTTAAGTTGATGTGTGAGTTAATTTTCCCAATAATCTTATAATTGTAAAGCATTAAGTTGAAATCGCATGGGTTGAGGGCTTGAGGTATGAAAAATTCCTATTCCCAATTGCCCACTAAACTCATAATTGTAGAGCATTAAGTCTAAAACACATGGCTTGAGGTATGAAAAATTCCCGTTTACTTGTGATTTCAGGGAAGATATGCAACTGATCAAGTGGATGATTGAAGAACAATAAGTGTAGTAGATCTGTAAGGGTCACGTCTTTTTCATTCATTTCAGGCTTTTCTTTTGTTGACTATTTTAATTCAATATATGCTTGCTTGTGCCATGAAACTAGCTTATGCAAATCAGATGTATCTAATGTTCTACAAGATTTACTTATACGTGAGTTGCAAGTGAAATTGGTTATTGTTTTCTGAGTGCATATCATGTCAATGTGGATAGATTATTGTTCTTTGAATTTCTTTCACTATATTTTACTGGTGTAGATTCACAAATTCAACTGTCTTAAGGCTAGGTGATCTCTTGTTGAAAAAATTTATTTTGGACAATTGAAATATATTGTTGTGGATAATATTATTGTAATTTAATTTTCAAAGAATAAAGTTTTACAAAATTCATAAAATCGGAAGAACAGACCGCAGTTTAGGAATGTGATTATGAAAGAAATCAGTATCAATTATTACACTACCTATTTTTGCTCTTTGTACATTTAGCATATAACGGCACAACACCTCATATCCACAGAAAATTAAAAATGTTAAATAAAGTAAAACCTTAGCTAGTTTATGTACTTACCTTACTATATAATAGAAGAACAGACAATTCCATTTGTGGATTCTTGGGTGAATGAAGAGACTTGATCCCTAGGATTTAGATGGAAGGAAATGAATAGGTGGCAGTGATTTTTTAATTTGTAAATGAATTGAAATCTGTTACAATCTTTGTTTTATTTATTTTTGTAGGAAGCATGAACAGACTTTTGGGTTTGCAAAAAAATGGTTTTGAGCCCTCTGAAATATGTCTATCCCAGTTTTAAAATAAGCCAGTGACGTAAATGGCTGATGTGCTATGCATTGGATGTTAGTTGATACAAGATATAAACCTACACGTATGGGGCACTTAGAGCCTGAACATTCACAAAGAAGCAAGGTTTAAAAATTTAGTTGATATTGACGATTTTTTGTGGAACCTTGATGCAAGAACATGATTTTGGCATCTTGCCTTCAAGATTTTAGTTGTTCTAAAAAAATGTTGTGACCTTTATTATTATTATTATTATTATTATTATTATTATTATTATTATTATTATATCTTCCTTAATTGTTCTTGTGGAAGAATGAGAAAACTAATGATTTTGGGAATTATTTATGATTGTTATAGAGAACGAGCCAATTCTACCTCCTCTCAAAAAGAAGCAACCAAAGAATAGATGGGAGGATGAAGATGTGGATGAAAATGATGTGAAGGATTCTTAGGAGGATGAAGAAGAAACTGCTCTAGTAATGTTTTTAACATGTTTTATTTTATTGGTTTATTAAAATGTTGATAACATTCTTTGTTCTATTAGATGTGGAGATGAGTTACCATAGCTGGAAAAGATGTGGAGATAATGTAGCCATGCCTAAAACATGTAATTTTGTAGTATGTGTTAAATGACTGAACTTCATTTTCAGTCATTCTAATTTAGTTGTGTGCTCATTAGATTAATTTTCCTTCCTAAATGTGGTAATATGTGATGGCGAGCATGGAAAGAAGAAAATGGGCAAATATGAAATTTCACATGAAGCACGTTTAAGAGATTATGGATTGAAGTTTGGAATAATTTTGAGTCTTTATTTGAATTCGTTCTAATTATAGTTGGTTTTAGTAGTAAGGGTATTAATAATATTATGGTAATTTCAATATTTGTTGGACATGAGTTGTATGGCTCGCCGATGGGTTTTTATTTTGGGGTAAGTTATTAAATGGGTTGTTATATATATGTTTTATTATGTCCAAAATAGTCAAAGTTTCCTATTTTGAATTTGTGTCATGGTTGGAGTAGAATTAGAAGTCATCAAAGTTATTTTATCATAGTTGAAATAGAATTGGAAGTCATAATCATAATTAGTCTATAATATTTGCAGTTACTAAATATTCTTAGTTTTTAAATTTGACTCATAGTCGTTATAGAAATAGAAGAGTCTTTAGCCTTCAAATATGTGTAATCTTAATGACTCAACTCAGTAATTTTTTTTTACCAAATTAGCCGTACAGGCATAATGATAAAGTTCTGAATCATGTACGCACTTGTTTGCTAATCACTGGACCAAAGTCTGCATCCGGTTCCATTCCAACACTTACTTTAAGTACTTTAGCACACTCCACTAGCTTATCTTCCCTGAGAAGGTTTTAACAGATTGCTATATTAGTATAACAAAATATCTCATAACTGTTATAAAACTAAATAAGCACTGTTACACATTCAGCCATTTAAAACTGATAAATCCTTTTTAAAATATTTTAGGGAAGAGGATCCCTTTATGTAGCATGAATAGCAAGACTAAGAAACTTAAATCTTGTATTATCACTGTCCTTAATAGAAAACTTTCTATCCAGAAGACAAGGTCCTTTTGCTTGATTGCAGGTTTCTGTGGAGAATGCCAGGTCCTTATAGTTATGAAGAATTACCACCATAGAAATGCCCGTCATATCCAGTTAAGGGTGCGCTGAAGTGCAACAGGCTGAAATTGTCTGTGCCTCATTATTTAATTCAAATCTATTAGAAATGGAATTTTTAGTCTGGTGACACCACTAATGCTCTAGAATTTTCGGACATCATACAACTTAAACGTACAAGTACAACTTTACTGGGGAAAGCTTTAGTAAGCCTAAACACTTTGTCTGACAATTTTTAATTAGAATAGACACTCCTTGTTAGTTTGAGAAGCTACCTATTAGGTTTTTAGAGTAAAAAATATGCGATATGTTAAAAGGCTACAATATTATAATAAGGTTTCTAAAAACGAGGAAGGTGTTGCTTCAAAGATATTTACTAGATCTCTAATGAGTAATGAAATGGAGTTGTCTAATGCATCTGGAAATGGAGATCAAGATAGTCTTCTAGGAGGGAAACAATAGGTAAGTAGCACTAGTAATGTGACTAAAATCACATGTTGTAACATTTGGGAAAATGATTGCAAAACGGCTAGATCTTGCTGTTGAATAGATTGACATACATTGTTGTGCCATTTTCTAGCATCTTAAATTTTTGGGACAGTTAGTAAGTTAACATGGTATCAGAGCTCAATTTTGGGAGACATCCTGGGTCCCTATTTGCATTCTTTCTTCTCTTGCTTGCATTGAAAAATCTTTATTTGTTTGTTTGCTTGCATCCCCATGTACAAGAAAGATGAGGTTGCATGTATAACGAGTTGAATCAAATTAAATTTATACTTTAATCTCAGTTGGGGATTTATTTTAAATTATTAAACTCCATTCATTTTAGACCCAATTGATTGAATTGTGACCCGTTAGTAACCATGTAATAGTGTTGTCGTCTTATTATTATTATTTGATTACCATAAAAGAGTTGTGAATATTTATGGTGAGTACCATTAAATGAAATATATTTTGTGATTAGAAAATATTATATTTACTTTTGTCATTAAAGATGTTGAAATGTATTTTTAATTGATATATATATATATAGGTGTATATATATAGTTAGATATTTGTGGTTAGATATTTGTTTAGGTGTATATATCTATAAATAGTGACCAAAAAGGGTTTTTTGTTCAACTTTTGAGAGAATGCCGTGAGGAAGAAAGAAAAAAAAGGGTTCCAATGTTGGTTTTTAATGGGTTTGATCTAGTGTAAGTCATTTTTGACCCCTAATGCTTTGGATCAAAATGTAGAGGACAGAAAAGGCGTCGTTTGGCTCGGAGCAAATTTAATTTCTGTTGCCAAAAAATTTGAAAGCTTCTTGTCTTGAGGTAGGTATTTTTCCTACACTTCTTTTATGCACTTTTACTTGATTATATGGAGCTTAGAGTTGTATATAATTTAATTAGAATTTTTGAAAATTTTGTGATTTATTTGTTTAAAAGAGAAATTTTGAGAAAAATAAAGAGTTGATGCCCAAATTGCGAAAGTGTAAACTTGGAATATGTTTGTAAGGTTATGAAAGAGCTATGTTTTAAATTTGAACAAAAACGGACTTTAAGTCGATCTGTTTTGAAATTTTTACCAGTTTGCGACCAAAAGAGTATTTTTAAAGAAAACAAAGGAGTTATGTTTAACTTTTGCGGCTTTTGATCAAAATAGGATGTCATAGTTGAATAATGCTTGGAGAATGAGTTTGGAAAAAAAAGGATATTTTCTTGGGCATTAACGGTATTATTTTGCATAATGTATCTGTTCGAATAAAACGACACGGTTACAAATGGACCTTGAGAGGTTACCGGACGTGATTGTGATATGAAAACTAGTGTAGTTCATATTTGATGAGATGTGGAATAGATTGTGTTTATCAGAATTTTTGGAATTTAATTGTTTAAATATCTGTTTAGAAATATCGGTTTTAGGCTATCAGTGGAGGATAGCCATGATTGTTGCAGAAATGCATGAGAATTAGGTAAATTGAACCACATTCCTCATTTGTTGCATTGGACATTACATTACATTCATTTCATTGGAAATGTATCTGTTTTTTGAGAAATGTTTGGAACTATATCTGTTTGCGAAAAGATAAATACTTGGTGAATCTAGGTAGGCGGTGTAGAATCGCGCGGTTAGGTGTCGATCCTTCTAATTTACTGGTAAAAATGACAATGGTAGTGCATTAGGGCCTACCTGCAGACACTCATCTAGAGATTCACAGAGCCTGTATTCATGTAGTAGATATGTTTTAAAATGGAAATGGTTTTATATCTATTGTTGCATCTCATCATTGCATGTTTTATAAAAAGAGAGATAAACTGTTTTATCATGAGCATGGCAAGATAAACTGTTTTATCATGAGCATGGCATGAGCATACTCCTCTTTAGTCTTGTCATGGTCTATATGTTGTGTAGTATATCTCTACTGGGCTGTGGCTCACCCTATAACGGAAACCATTTCAGGTATAGGTGACATGCCTCCGCCAAGGCACTGACTTGGGAGGATTCGGAGCTGAGGCTCCATTTTTTTTTTTTTTATGGTTATTTATTAAATGTAAGCCTAGGGCTATATTTGTGTTCAGTTGAAACTCCAGTTTGTGTAACCAAGAATGTTCTTAGATAAATTTGTAAGCCTGTAGGACACTTATTATCTGTTTGACTTCCATTTCATACTTGTTGTAAAATGCATGTTTGTGATTAGAACTGGGTTATTGAGATGTGAATAGCATGCATTTGGCATTTGGGATTAATTGGAAATGGATGTATGGATTAGTTAGCTATAAATATGTGTTTGTCTATCAGGTGGGTTTGTTGTACAAATAGATATACTCTGCCCAAATTTTTGGGACACTACAACTTGGTATCAGAGTGTACCTGTTCGAATACTTTGGGTACGTGGGGAGTGGTTAGTACCACATTGGGTTTATCTCGCTTGATAGAGATATCGGTATGATGAGATACTATGTAATAACATGCTTATGTGATTATATAGGTATGGGGTTTGATTTTCTGAGATGTTGATTGGGTCTATAAATTCCTAGAAGTCCAGTCAGAAGAGCACTTGATCACTGCTATTTTTGATTGGAACTCTAGCAACGTCATGGGACAATCATTACCTGGAAAGAAAATTTGTATGTGCTTATGTGACTATGTACTTATGTGGAATGAATTAACTGTTGTCCATTACCTTAGGATTCGAGTGAGTTAGCTTCGGCATAATTGTGATTTGTGCTAATCTCGAGTGTTACCTTTATTTGGATGTTAGGACGCGGAAGGGGCAGTGGTAGGCGTGATAGGCCTAGGAGGCACGAGATGCCAATACCGGATGAGATTCCAGTGTAGGAGGATGGGACATTGAAGATAAATGTGGTTGAGCCAGCTAGGCAACAGGCCATGGGTGCTTTGGCACGAGAGATAGTAGGGGCACTGAACATACTGAGGGCTCAGAACCTAGCATAGGCCCCATCTGCCCCAATTGCAGAGACAGGACCACTCCTGCTAAAAAAGGAGTTCTTTCGGACCAATCCGGATATTTTTGTGGGAGATCCTAGGGAGCCGCTGAAGGCTGATGAGTGGCTAGAGCAGACGGTTAAGACATTTGAGATGCTAGACATTGAGGATGACGCTCTGAGAGTGACATTGGCATCCTTCTAACTGAAAAGAGAAACGGGTCAGTGGTGGAAATATGCACCAAGACGTATTGGGGTGACCTGGGAGGCCTTTGTCAACGCCTTTCAGGAGAAGTATATGCCTACTATTGTCAGAAAGAGGTTGAGAGAACAGTTCAAGAACCTCAAACAGTAGCTTGGCACACCGATGGCAGAGTTCGAGGCCACTTTTGCTAGTTTGTCCAGAATTACTCCTGAGCTTGTGGGGACAGAGGAAAGCCGTTGTATCGAGTTTGAGACTTGACTGAGAAATGAGCTTGCCTATTGTGTGGGCGGGTCTATGAAGAGGGAGTACAATCGTCTTGTTGAGGCAGCGGTACATATGGAAACCCGGTTAGGAGCTAGAGAGAGGGAGATGAGGGCCTTCAAGTAGAGAGGCCAGGAGATGCAGGGTGAGGCCTGAGACAGCAAGAGGCAGAGAGGTTTTACACCACAGCAGTTTCATGGGGCACAGTCTATGTCCACTTTTCTAGTGCCAAGTTCAGGGGCAATAAGAGGTGGCCAGGGAGGATTTTCTTATTTCAAGTGTGGCCAGTTGGGTCACAAGTCCTTCTTTTGTCCACAAAAGGGGGAAGACAGCGGTCTGCTATGTTTTCAATCTGCACACCAAGCCAGAGTCAGGGGAGGGGGCAGTCTTTGACTTGCTTTCAGTGTGGACAGGGAGGACACATGAAGACGTATTGTCCACAGGTAGGTGGCACACTTGGTGCATCTTGATCGAGGCAGACTCAGAGTCACCAGCCAGCACAGTCGGCACAGGCCTTGAGGGCCACTCTAGGAGCCTCTTCGGCTCAGTCTATACATTCGGCTTATGCTCTGAGAAGGGAGCAGGTGGATCAGAGACCTACTGGGCATGTGTATGTTGTTACCATGCCAGAGTTAGTGCCAGCACCTTCGGTTGTCAGACGTACCTTCTTGTTCTGCAATTCTATTGCCAATGTACTGATTAACATGGATTCATTACATTCCTTTATCTCATCTGCATTTGCATCGGCATTGGGGTTAGAGTTGGCTTGGTTAGCATTGCCACTCTGCGTAGAGTCACCGGTTGGGGGTGAGATTGTGTTAGAACATGGATGTCAGGGTTGTGATATAGAGGTTGTTGGTTGTCGACTTCCATTTTCTTTTGCTTTGCTTGATATGTTGAGTTTTGATGTTATACTGTGTATGGATTGGCTGTCTACGCATCAGGCTGTTATAGACTATTACCGTCAGAGGGTTATTGTGTGTACCTTGAGCGGTGAGTGCTTTTATTTCTTAGGAGATCGGGTTGATAGGGCTTTGTTGCTGGTTGGTGATCCATATGGTCGGGGCGAGCTTAGCCTCTTTCTCGCCGGTTTGTTATAGACTATTACCGTCAGAGGGTTACTGTGTGTACCTCGGGCGGTGAGTGCTTTTATTTCTTCGGAGATCGGGTTGATAGGGCTTTGTTCCCTATTTGTGACCCTCATGGTCGGGGCGAGCTTAGCCTCTTTCTTGCTACATTCTTAGGGGAAAAGAGTGATATAGTTCGGGTTGAGTTGCCAAGGATAGTCTGTGAATACCCAGAAGTCTTTCCTAAGGATCTTTCTGGTTTACCACCTCACCGAGAGATTGAGTTCTCTATTGACCTAGTGCCGGGCACAACACTGATTTCCATGGCTCCGTATAGGTTTGCACCTGCTGAGTTGAGTGAGTTGAAGATTCAACTCCAGGAATTGCTAGATAAGGGTTTTATCCGCCCTAGTACTTTACCTTGAGGAGCACCGGCCTTTTTTGCCAAAAAGAATTATGGTACATTACGGCTTTGTATTGATTACCAGAAACTAAACCGGGTGACTATTAAGAACAAGCACTCATTGCCCTGTATAGATGATCTGTTTGATCAGTTGAAGTGGTCTTCTTACTTTTCAAAGATAGACTTGAGATCGAGTTATCACCAGTTGAGGGTGAGGGAGGAAGACATTCCAAAGACAACATTTCGTACGCGGTATGGCCACTATGAGTTGACTAATGCACCGGCCTTGTTTATGGACCTGATGAATCGAGTTTTTCGTGAATATCTTGATCATTTTGTGGTTGTCTTTTTTGACGAGATTCTGATTTATTCACTCTCTGAGAAGGAGCACAAGGAACACTTGCGGGTTGTGTTAGAGTTGCTTAGAGTCCATCAGTTATATGCTAAGTTCAGGAAGTGTGATTTTTGGCTGAAAGAGGTGAAGTTCTTAGGCCATGTGGTATCTAGGGAAGGGGTGATTGTGGATTTCTCCAAGATAAAGGCAGTGCAACATTGGGGGCAACCCAAGAATGCCTTTGAGATTCGGAGTTTCTTGGGGTTGGCCGAGTATTATCGCCGATTTGTAAAAGACTTTTCTAGTTTGGCCACTCCATTGACAAGACTAATGAGGAAGAGAATCAAATTTGTGTGGAGTGAGACTTGTGAGAAGTCATTTCAGGAGTTAAAAATTAAACTCACTACTGCTCCAGTTTTGATTATCCCGGAGAGGGGTTTGGGTTATGTTGTATATTGTGACGCATCTCGGGAAGGTTTGGGTTGTGTCTTGATGCAGGAGGGGAAGGTAGTTGCTTATGGTTCACGGTAGTTAAAGATTCACGAGAGGAACTACCCTACTCATGATCTACAGTTAGCAGCAGTGATCTTTGCCTTGAAGATCTTGAGGCATTGTTTATATGGTGAGAGATTCGAGGTGTTCTCGGATCATAATAGCCTGAAGTACTTGTTTTCTCAGAAGGATCTGAATCTGAGAGAGAGGAGGTGTACGGAGTTCATGGAGGACTATGACTTCGAGTTACATTATCATCCCGAGAAGGCCAATGTTGTGGCCGATGCTTTGAGTCGGAAATCCTCTGGCAGTGCAGCTTGTATTGTTGTCCGGGAATGGGAGATGTTGGGTGCTATCGGCGAGTTTGACTTGCATCTTGGCGAGTCTATTGAGTTGGCTACCTTGTTTACTGTAGTTGCACAACCTACACTAGTGAGCCGAGTAATTGAGGCACAGAAGGAGACCATCCAGGAGAAGATTGCTAGTAGTAAGGTGGAGAGGGGTCTGAATGTGCATTCTGATTCGACTATTAGATATGTCGACCGACTTTTTGTGCCAGAGTCTTGCCGGGAGGAGGTACTCTATGAGTTTCATGACTCACACCTTGCAGTGCATCCGGGAGGTACGAAGATGTACCATGATCTTAGCTGCCAGTTTTGGTGGAATGAAATGAAGAGAGATGTAGCATTGTTTGTGTCGAGATGCCTTACTTGTCAACAAGTGAAGGCCGAGCACCAGAGGCCAGTGGGTTTGTTGCAACCCTTGCCTATCGCTGAGTGGAAGTGGAAGCATGTCACTATGGATTTCATTGTGGGTCTTCCAAGGACTCAGCGGAGTAGTGATGCCATTTGGCTGATTGTGGATCGGCTGACTAAGTTAGCGCATTTTGTACCTATATGCATAAGTGACTTCGTAGATCATCTTGCCGACCTTTATATTCGAGACATAGTCCGACTTCATGGAGTTCCAGTGACTATTGTCTTGGATAGAGATCCACGTTTTACGGCTCAGTTGTGGTAGAGCCTATAGAGTGCCTTGGGCTCTAAGTTAACTTTTAGCACCGCCTATCATCCTCAGACTGACGAGCAATTAGAGCAAATTATTTAGATCTTGGAGGATATGCTTTGGGCTTGTGTTCTTGATTTCAAGGGGTCTTGGAAGAAACATTTGCCTTTAGTTGAGTTTGCCTACAACAACAATTTCCAGTCGAGTATTGGCATGGCACCATTTGAGGTCTTGTATGGCCGACCATGTAGATCCCCAGTGTGTTGGGCTGAGGTGGGTGACGCACCTATGATAGGCCTAGAGTTGGTTTAGGAAACCATGAAGAAGATTGCTCTTATCCGTAAGAGGTTGGTTACAGCTCAAAGTTGTTAGAAGAGCTACGCCGACCGTAGGAGAAGGCCGTTATCTTTTGAGGTTGGGGATCATGTATCTCTTAAGATCTCACCTAAGCGGGGTTTGATGAGGTTTGAGAATAGGGGGAAGTTGTCTCCGCGCTTTATTGGGCCTTTGAGATTTTGGAGCATATTAGGGAAGTGGCATATCGGTTAGCTTTGCCGCCACCACTACCTGGAGTTCACGATGTTTTTTATATTTTTATGCTTTGGAAATACGAGCCCGATCCATCACACATGTTGGATTAGACTGAGTTAGAGGTGGACGAGGATGTCTTTTATGAGGAGAGACCAGTGAGGATCATAGACACTCAGGATTAGGTCTTGCGTGGCAAGACAATTCCCTTGGTGAAAGTGTTGTGGAGACACCACGGGGTTGAGGAGTCAACTTGGGAATGTGAGGCTGAAGTCCGTGAGAAGTACCCGGACCTTTTTATCGATGTTTGAGAGTTGTAATAGAAATGTTATTTTGATATTAGGATGTACATTGTATATGTTATGGAGTAGGGTGAATTTTTTATGTTTAATTGCGAGGTTGTGTTATCATGCCAAGATTGCATTTCTACGATTGTAATTGATTTTGATTTAGCGAGGTTATCTAGTTTAAATTTCGGGGAGGACATTCCTTAAGGGGGGAAGGTTGTAACGAGTTGAATCAAATTAAATTTATACTTCAATCTCAGTTGGGGATTTATTTTAAATTATTAAACTCCATTCATTTTGGACCCAATTGATTGAATTGTGACCCGTTAGTAACCATGTAATAGTGTTGTGGTTTTATTATTATTATTTGATTACCATAAAAGAGTTGTGAATATTTATGATGTGTACCATTAAACGAAATATATTTTCTGGTGAGAAAATATTATATTTACGTTTGTCATTAAAGATGTTGAAATGTATTTTTAATTGATATATATATAGGTGTATATATATAGTTAGATATTTGTTTAGATATTTGTTTAGGTGTATATATCTATAAATAGTAACCAAAAAGGATTTTTTGTTCAACTTTTGGGAGAATGCCATGAGGAAAAAAGAAAAAAAAAGGGTTCCAATGTTGGTTTTTAATGGGTTTGATCTAGTGTAAGTCATTTTTGACCTCTAGTGCTTTGGATCAAAATGTAGAGGGCGGAAAAGCCGTTGTTTGGCTCCGACCAGATTTAATTTCTGTTGCCAAAAAATTTGAAAGCTTCTTGGCTTGAGGTAGGGATTTTTCCTATACTTCTTTATGCACTTTTACTTGATTATATGGAGCTTAGAGTTGTACATAATTTAATTAGAATTTTGGAAAAATTTGTGATTTATTTGCTTAAAAGAGAAATTTTGAGAAAAATAAAGAGTTAATGCCCAAATTGCGAAAATGTAAACTTGGAATATGTTTGTAAGGTTATGAAAGAGCTATGTTTTAAATTTGAACAAAAACGGACTTTAAGTCGATCTGTTTTGAAATTTTTATCGGTTTGCGACCAAAAGAGTATTTTTAAAGAAAACAAAGGAGTTATGTTTAACTTTTGCGGATTTTGATCAAAATAGGATGTCATAGTTGAATAATGCTTGGAGAATGAGTTTGGAAAAAAAATGATATTTTCTTGGGCATTAACGGTATTATTTTGCGTAATGTATCTGTTCGAATAAAACGACACGGTTACAAATGGACCTTGAGAGGTTACCGGACGTGATTGTGATATGAAAACTAGTGTAGTTCATATTTGATGAGATGTGGAATAGATTGTGTTTATCAGAATTTTTGGAATTTAATTGTTTAAATATCTGTTTAGAAATATCGGTTTTAGGCTATCAGTGGAGGATAGCCATGATTGTTGCAGAAATGCATGAGAATTAGGTAAATTGAACCACATTCCTCATTTGTTGCATTGGACATTACATTACATTCATTTCATTGGAAATGTATCTATTTTTTGAGAAATGTTTGGAACTATATCTGTTTGCGAAAAGATGAATACTTGGTGAATCTAGGTAGGGGGTGTAGAATCGCGTGGTTAGGTGTCGATCCTTCTAATTTACTGGTAAAAATGACAATGGTAGTGCATTAGGGCCTACCTGCAGACACTCACCTAGAGATTCACAGAGCCTGTATTTATGTAACAGATATGGTTTAAAATGGAAATGGTTTTATATCTATTGTTGCATCTCATCATTGCATGCTTTATAAAAAGAGAGATAAACTGTTTTATCATGAGCATGGCATGAGCATACTCCGCTTTAGTCTTGTCATGGTCCATATGTTGTGTAGTATATCTCTACTGGGCTGTGGCTCACCCTATAAGGGAAACCATTTCAGGTACAGGTGATATGCCTTCGCCAAGGCACTGACTTGGGAGGACTCTGAGCTGAGGCTCTATTTTTGTTTTATGGTTATTTATTAAATGTAAGCCTAGGGCTATATTTGTGTTGAGTTGAAATTCCATTTTATGTAACCAAGAATGTTCTTGGATAAATTTGTAAGCCTGTAGGGCACTTATTATCTGTTTGGCTTCCATTTCATACTTCTTGTAAAATGCATGCTTATGATTAGAATTGAGGCATTGAGATGTAAACAAGATGCATTTGGCATTTGGGATTAAATGGAAATGGATGTATGGATTAGTTAGCTATAAATATGTGTTTGTCTATTAGGTGGGTTTGTTGTATAATTAGATATACCCTGCCCAAATTTTTGGGGTGCTATAGCATGTGAGGGAGGCTGTTGAATGGATTTATATACGTTGTTAGATCCATTTCCTAATAGTTTTAAGTTTTGGGGACAATTGGTAACTTAAGACAGAATCAGAGATGTAGCAAGTTCTATGAAGACCACTACTAGACTTGCCATTTTCATGTTGTGTGTGTGTTAGCATGTAAATGGATTGTAGTGTAACTATGATCACTATTTTGTTAATACCCAGCTCTGAGCTCTCCAGTAATTGTTACCTTAATATAGATAAATGGATCAACCTTTTGTAGTCTCATAGCTAAATTACAACATAGTGACAGGGTCCACATTGTAGAGAGCAAATGCAGATTCAGATGGCTATCTAGATAAATAGAGAGGAAATGCTTGCAAAACATGCTAATTTGGCAGTAGGCGGTAGCGATTCTATTGTATGGCTAAGTGACATTTTAGAGGCTTCCCTGACAACTCAAATATCTGGGAAACCGAATTGTGAGCAATTGGATGTTCATAGATATGCTGAAAGTTTAAATAGGGTTGTTATTGTCAATGAAGGTGCAGGAGATGCTGTAGGGTTACTAGGTAAGTGTAAAAATGTGGTTTGATACTTATTTGTCATTAAATGTTTGCATATCTTCTTGTATTTGAGAACGCATTGTGACAATCGCTATGTCTGTGCATATATGCCTGACTAATTGTAAGAAAAAAAGAAAATAAAAAACTATTTGAGCACATATTTTGTAACTTGTATATATATCATTTTATTAGATGTCTATGGCATAGTCGTACACGCATTGCAAAATATGTGACTTGATATTACCTATCAATTTTGTTTTTTGTTTGTTTAAGAGGGTCATTGGTTCAGTGGTTAAAACTTGGCCTATCAATCAACCTTGAGGTTCTGAGTTCAAACTTCTGGGCAGCCATTTTGTGCAAATAATGCCAAATGTTAGGTCTGTACCCAATCTATTTGCCCCAGACCCTACTCACATCCAATGGGTACTAAATTGGGCATACTTTTATTTGCCTTTTTTTTTTTTTTTGGGTTAAAGTTCTTAGTTATGTCTTTAAACTTCATTGACAAGTGAGCTATTTGTGCAATAATTGTCAATTAAGTTTTATGAATGGTCTGAAGAAATAAGGACAAAGATCGACAAAATGATCAGATGGTCATGGTTACCTAAGTTGGTGGATGGTATGGTCTATGGAAAAGTAATTTCTTATTATGTTTAGTTATGTATTTTTCTCTATTTGTTTGCATTTGCTTATTTGATTAGTTGTTCTCTGTGTCCAATATCTTTAGAATTTCTCTATTGTAGGTGTCATCCATCTTGTGCAATACTTATCCTAGAATCATGTTTTTGGAAAAGAGCAAGCCTTTAAAATTGTTGTAGACGTTGGTACAGGAACAACAACCATTGGTTTAGGACTTGGAGCTATATGTTTAGGGTGCGTCCCTATTTATACATGTAACATGTCTAGTTAAATCTCTTCAATTTTTGAATGGTTCTAGTGCTTTCTTATCAGATTTGAGTCTTGTAGAAGCAAAATAGTGCGACAATACATTTCACATATATTTTTTTTTAAAGGCTTCCATGGGAGGTGTATGCAGTGATGCTAGCTAAAAATATTGATGGGTACATAAGACAGGAGGAACAGTTGGTTTATGATTTCCAAAGGTGTTGCGGTTTTCCCATTGATGACCAAGTCTTAAACAGAGCAAATGGTAGGTTTGTGCAATGGTTAGAACGTAGTTGCTCAAGAACCTTGCCTGTCATTTCACGCAATTCTTGAATGATAGTTACCTTTCTCTTGAAATTCTCTTCTTTCTGTAGTGCTCGCTTTACTAATTCATGGAACACATTGTCCAAGCCCTTTGCTTTCACATGCTTCCTCATGCTCGGCACTCTACTCAAGATCTGCCTTATAATAGCGCGAGAAGTATCCATCCTCAAGAATTTTGGGAATTGTTTATTGTAGTCAAAATTGATAGGACTGGTCACAATGCATGTCACAATGAAAACAAGTTCATAATTAAAATCATGTGCATTAGGCTTTATGAGTATCTTATGAATACTTGAGATGATATGGTTTTTTCATTTTTCATTTGCTCGTTTTTACAAAATAGACAATTATGCTTTTCAATACAAAATTAGGGAGACAATACATAAACAGGGTTCTCGAATGTCCATGTGTTATTTTCCTAACATTCAGTGCAATGCTGCATGACGTCCTTGGTAGATTATTTGCAATCTTGTTAAGTTATGGTTTCATGTTGCAGGCTGTTGAGGCTGCTAAGATTGTAGCAGAGAGCATTACTGATATGTAGAATGTGGTTGAGGAGGATTCAGAATCTTCGAAGGAGGATGATATGGAAGGATTGGCAGTTCAAGGAGACAGTGAAGATGAGAATGATAAACAGTGTAAGGCAACTTTGGATAAATTGGAGAAGGCTAGTAAAGATACAATCCTTGGCCAGGCATGTCACAAATATGAGAATTGAAATAAATTGTATCTTGGGTTTGTCTTTTCTTGGATTTCAGAGGTGCATAATTTCCTTATTCATACCCTCCATATTTGTTTACAGAGGTCACTCGTCCTTTAAATTCTCTCTCCCTAAACTTATGTTGGTCTCATCAATCCATGATTTTGGGAGGATGGACTGCGTATTGATTTAGGCTTTACTTTTTTTTTTTTTTTGCATGTCCTCAGATTTCTATCTCATTATTTTTCTGAGTTAAATATTAAAACGGGACACTAGTTCCACCTTCGATTACGAAACCTACCTCTTTTTTTGCTACTCTTTATTCTTTTGGATCCTATGACTAAATTTGTTTGGTAATTGTTTCTTGAGGTTGCTATCTGAAATAGTATGTGATGGTTATAGGTTGCATTTGAAAAATTCTTGGGGTGTACTTTTGTTTAGTTGAGTTGCTTTAATTCATTTCAAAGTGTCAGTTTTACTTATTTATTATTAAGCCCTTTTGGTGCAGCTTATGGTGGTGTTTATGGTTTTTTTCTTCTTTTTTTTTTAATTTATTGAGAGTTTGTGCTAGTGTGTTCGGTGTAGGCTTTTTTGTTTACGATTTGTGAGGAAAAAAAATGACTTAAATAAATTGATTATTGGAAAGGTGAAAGGGTGTGTGAAGATTATCGACTTCAAGCTTTGCTAGAAGATGTAGCTGCACCAAAGGGGCCTTAATAATGAGTTCTACTTACTTTTCAATTTTTGTAGGGTTTAAAGGTTCTTGATAGTTCTGTGGAGAATTTTGCTTCAGGGCATGGCAGGTATTAGGAAGTGCATTAAGAGAGGGTTCTGATTTTGTTCAAAAGTATGACTTCATTGCAACTCAACTTTTTAAAATATACTCTTTTATAATTAATTATTCTCATGAAAACAACATTCGTTATACACAAATTAAAGTGTATGGCAGATAAGACTTCAGATTCTTTATTAGTGTACTTTCTCAAGAAGTTAACGATTATGCATACTTGTGTTTAGAATGGCAAGGGTCAAGGTTTTTATACTTCATATTGATATCTTTGGAACTGCACTTTTGGGAGTAAATTTAGTGTTCACTGCTTGGTATTGCATCATTTAGATGATTGGATAATAAAGTGATGTCCTGGAAGGTAATGTTGATGGTACAATGCTTGTCTGAATGTTATGGGATATATCCATATATGTTTAGAAATCGTTAAGTATATAAATATAATTACTTTTAGATATAGTCAAATAGTAGTGAGTGGCTACTCTTTCAATGTTATTGTTACAACTTGTTTTCGAAGTGGGGGAACTTTTAATGTTGTAAGTGAGGCAGTAGGAATCCTTTGATTTTCAATTAACATTCAAAGAAACTTCCAGAATCCAGGAAATTTTGAAAATACTAAATATATGAAAGTTGTGTGTGCAAACTTGTAGATGCCCGTTGACCAATTATTGTGGCGGACTATGGCTGATGGGGTCACAATCACTTATTTCTTGCTCGGAAGGTTCTAAATCTTTTTCTGCTAATTAAATGATTTTTGTCTCTTGTGTTTTTCAAGCTTGAGAATTCTATGTAAATATTGCTCAATCTATTCAACAGGGAGGTATACTGTCAGCTGGTTCTGTTCCCCATCCTTAATAAAGGTACTCATGAGATTTATCATCTTATTAATTGCTCGTAGTAACTTATTTCTATGCCATTGTTTTATAGAGTGGAAAAGCTTTTACTGCAAAGGGAATGCAAGTGCTTTAGCTTACAGGCAAGGAGACCATGGATCTTTTGATTGCAGAAACTGGTATTGAAGTTGATAAGAAGGGAGCTCGAGCACAAGATGATGAGGATCAGTTGTTTGAAGAAGTGACATTTGATAGATGCTTCTACATATACGGAGGTCCAAAGTAGTTGGAGGTCACCTTCTTTATCTTCTTGGTTGAATGTCTTTCAATTCAATGCCATCTAGAATGATAGTTCTAGCTTACGATTCTAAATTGCTATCATTTGCAGGAATTTGAGTGTTTGTCCAACCACTATGCTTTGTTATTTAACCAAAGAAAAGCAAAGCATTTATCTGAATAGAGGTCCTTTTATGACAGAAAGCTAAAACAGGTGCAACAAATTTTCAGTTCAAGTTTTGAAATTGATGGAAGTGCCACAACATCAGAAAAGGAAAGAAAATAGAGACTGGAGCTGAGGGAAGTGCTGAAGAGATGAAGAATCTACACGACTCAAGTGTCAAACAGGCTGCTGAAATGGCTGCGAGGTAATATTGCCTCAAACAATCTGTTTTTCTCCCTTCAGTTTTCAACTCTATTAATGCTATTAAGTAAGTAAAACCTGTGTTGTTTGCATCATGAGTGAAGATGTTGGGGTAGGAGGTGGTTTTGTTTTGTTTTTTTTTTTTTTTTTTGACTTCTTAACTTTGTGATGGCCTAATTTCCATTATATCTTAAGGATCTATTTGGTTATTTCCTATATTGTGCCACTCAAGGTTGTAAGTACTCAAGGGTGGTTTATACAACAAAGAACCTATTTAGAGTTGGGTCTTAACTTTTAAAGTTTTTGGCAAGATATATTTACCCCCATTTGATTTGGCCTCAAAGCACTTCGTGAGGAGCAAAAAAGTGATCGTGAAGAGTTGATGAGAGAGTGAGAGGAGCGTGAGAAATATTACAATGAGATGTTGAAAGAGCGAGAGGAGCGTGAGAGATGTTACAATGAGATGTTGCAACAACGGCCATAAGGGCGCAAAAATGCCTTAAACTTAGTCGAAAAAAGGCTTTAAGTAGACGAAAATGCAAACCAGCCCCCCCAACCAATGTTGTGATGTAACCGACAGCTTCCCCGTGCCAAATATGACCTGTAGGGACAAATTGTAAGTAAATAGGACACACAGGCTAGGAGTTAGTTGAAAATGCCTTTTACTTAGTTGAAAAAAGGCATTCAAAGGGGTGAAAATGCAAAACAACTCCCCAACCAATGTTGTGATGTAACTGGTAGTTTCCTCGTGCCAAATATGACCTGTAGAGACAGACAATACGTAAATAGGACACTTATGTTGGGAGTTAGAGTCGAAAATGCTTTAAACTTAGTAAAAAAAAGGCGTTCGGGGGGAAAAAAATGCAAAACAACTCCCCAACCAATGTTGTGAAGTAACCGGCAGGTTCCCCGCGCCAAATATGACCTGTAGGGACAAACGGTACGTAAATAGGACACATAGGTTAGGAGTTAGAGTCGAAAATACCTTAAACTTAGTTAAAAAAAGGCGTTTAGGGGGCGAAAATGCGAAACAGCCCCCTAACCAATGTTGTGAAGTAACCGGCAGGTTCTCTGCTCCAAATATGACGTATAAGGACAAACGGTACGTAAATAGGACACACAGGTTGGGAGTTAGAGTTGAAAATAGATTAAACTTAGTTAAAAAAAGGCATTTGGGGGGTGAAAATACAAAACAGCCCCCCAACCAATGTTGTGATGTAACGACGAGCTTTCCCATGCCAAATATGACCTGTAGGTATAGATGATACGTAAAATAGGGCACGTAGGTTGGGAGTTAAAGTCAAAAATTCCTTAAACTTAGTCGAAGAAAAGGTGCTCGGGGCGGCGAAAATGCAAAACAGCCCCCCAAATAATGTTATGATGTAACTTGTAGGTTCCCCATGCCAAATATGACCTGTAGGAATAGACGATACGTAAATAGGACATGTAAGCTGGGAGTTTGGGGCGAAAACACCTCAAACTTAATCGAAAAAAGGCGTTCGGATGGTGAATATGCAAAAATAATTATTAATTATGTGTAATTATTACTTGTTGCTTAAAATATGTGTTCGAGTTTTACATATTTTTCTTTTATCTAAATTCGAGTATGCAAAACTAATGATTTATTTGAAAATATTAATTATATTCGAGTTTTATATGTTTTTATTTTTATAATTTTAAATATGCCAATATTTAGTCAATACTAATGATTAATTTTATTTGTATAGATGGTTTTTGGCATGTAATTGTGGATACGATTTTTTTGACAAGTACGAAAGAAATTGTTTTTAGTTTATGGATTAGTATTGTTTGTACACATTAGTTTTATGGCGTGGTACATCTTAGCTTTTGACGTGGTACAGATTAATTTTTGATGTGGTACAAATTACTTTTTGACGTGGTACAGATTACGTTTTGGCGTGGTACAAATTAGTTTTTGGTGGTATAGATTAACTTTTGGATATTAATTTTGTTTAATCCTCTATTATGTATGGAATTGTATTTTTGAGGTTGGATCATACTTGGTTTATATAGAATTTCTATTGCATTTATAATTTGATGTTAAATATGAATTTTTTTTATGGTTGAAAATGAAATGTGTGCATGTTGTGGAATAGTTGCTAATTTCATCAGTATATGGAATATTTTATTTATATACCAAGTACATGTTGCACTAATAATGGAATAAATACAAGTGGTCGATAAATTAATTATAAAAAAAAAATATGAAGTTTTTCACGACTAAATATTTAGTAGCAAAAAAGAAACAAAGACTTTTGGCGACCAAATAGTAAGTGGTCAAAATAAATCAAGATAAGGGAAGAAACTATTGCCGACTAAATATTTTAGTCATGAAAGAACATGGCATCCTTTGGTGACTAAAATGTTTGGTTGTAAAATACCATGAAATGAAAATATCTAATCTTTTCCCGACTAAAATGTTTAGTCATGAAAACTAATAATGACTAAACTATTTGGTTGCTAAATATATTATTATTAGTGACTAAACTAGGGTAGTAGCAATGATGGTGGTATAGGGAGTGACTGTGGTGGTGAGAGAGTAGTGATAGTAGTGGAGTTCAAGTGGTGATAGGGCATGACAATTGTTAGTGGTGATGGTGGTGGTGAAATCGGTGGTGTTGGTGTAAGAGACGGGGTACCCTTTATCCAATCCATTTGTTTCATTAAATTTTAAGTTTTTAAGATAAAAGTTATTTAAATTATGACAAATTTCTCACATAAAATTACATAATTATTTAATGCTAATTAAATTTATAAATTTTTATACACAAGCATCAATATACACCATTATAACCTCACAATCGGTACAATTATCACCAATATTGTTGCTACCATCATCACCGTCACTGTCACTGTCACTGTCACCACCACCACCACCACCACCATTATCAAGCCACCATTGTTATTACCACCATCTTCATTATCATTGTCATCGTCACCATAAAACACACCATCATTTCACTAGTAGCATCATAGTTTCCATTATCACTGTCACCACCTCTCCACTACGACCACCACTATCACCACCTCAACTACTATAATCATTCACCTCCATAATCATTACCAGCATTACCAATGCTTTTTAAAATTTTGAGCTCTCAAAAATCCAAACTAAAAGTAAATTATTTTATTAGTCGGGCACATGGACACGTGGTATTCCTAATCTATTGGACAATTTATGCAAACAGTAGCAATTTTTAATTAATTTGTTATCTAATTAATTCTAAAATATTAAATTACCAAAATTTTAATATTTTTTAATTGAAACTTGATAGTAATAATTATTTCATTATCTTCAATTAGCGAAATTTCATTATCTTCAAATAGTGAAATTTAGCCTTAATGTTTAGGTGAAATTTAACTATCAGCAAAGTAAAATTTATAGTAAATGAGTAAAAATTATAAAATTAAATGCTAAAGATGAACTAATGAGTAAATGTTTGGGTGAAATTTAACAATTAACATTATAATCACATCTAATTTGACATTTCACTTTACACGTAGTTTATCCATCTAATCTAACTAGATATGTGGCATGATTAACGATTTGAATATTATCAAATTGGCCGTTCCATCTAATGGAAACGTAGCGTAACCATGTCAACACCGTTATTCTCTTAACTTATAGTTCATGTATTAGTATATTTATTGAACGGTTTAATTGTATCATTTTCAAGAGGAGTAAATTGATACTTCGTGATAGCTTTAGAGCATCCACATCAGCCTTTCTACAATGGCTTTCAAGCTATTGTAGAGAGAAAAAGCTGTGAATATCAGTTCTAACAGGCTCCTTATAGCCTTCATTCATTTTGACTTTGCTACAGTGCCTCACCTGATTTGTTGAGACACTATTCATACGGTAATCTATTTTTTATTATATTTTATAGAGCAAAGTTGAGCCAAAAAACCATGGCCGGTCATCCACCCGGATGTCCTCTCGGATGTCCCGTGAGTGCCCTGCAACAAAGAAGGAAAATCCCAAAATTGGCCTGATTGGTCGACCGCCCGGTCGTTCAGCCGGTCGACCTCCCTATGTGATTGTGTTGTTGTTGTTGTTTGCTACTCTTCTGGGACTAATCCATCATATATTTAAATTGAAAAGGATAAAAGAAAAAAAATAATATTTTAATGAAATAGAATTTTAAAATAGAGGATTTGATGGAGTGTGTACATAAAAAAGAGGCTAGATAAAATACAAAAGTGGATTTTGGGTTATAATTTGACTCAAAATTTGCTGAGGCTGATGGGGATGCTCTTAGGGAGGTTAAATAATACAAGGGGTGTGGTGCATTTTTGTATAGCGGAAGAGAGACCAACAATGACGTAGAATTACTGAAGAATAACGAGTTGAATGAGAGAAAAATATGTTTTGAACTTTTTGACAATTGCCTCTATAAATTTTAATTTTCCCATTGATAAAATAGAGAGGAAGAGACATAAAGAGAGATAAAAAAAATAAATAAGTAAAGGCTTGTGATGTATCTAGATTAGTGTTAGGGTCAAATATTCATTTACCTCTTGCAATTGGTTAGGCACACGACTTATATGAAATTTCTTTAATGTTAATATTACCAAGTTTTAATTTTATTTTATAATTATTAAATAAACAAGGAAATTAATATAAATTACCAATAAGTCTTACTTTTGGAACTTATTACCCATTAAGTCTTATTAATAAATTTATCAGTCTTGCAGGTAAATAAGTCTAGTTAATAGGACTGTTGGTAAGTGATCAAAAAATTTATTAATTAAGTATAACAGTTCAAATAATTATTTGATTAAATTATTAATTTAAAATGTTAAATTACTTTAATGTTAATATTAATTAAATGGGCAAATTTCACTTTACCCCCCTGCGGTTTGGGCCGGGTGCGGATTACCTCTCTGACATTCGGAAATCACCACATAACCTCCACGTGGCATGAGGATTAAAACGCACAGTTAGCTTTTCTATCCAAATTAACGGGCTGTGAGGTGCACACGCTCATCAAGAGAGTAAGCTATGTTTTATGACCAAAATACCCCCTACACATCTTTAAATTTACAAAAGCTTGCCATTCTTCCTCCTTCTTCTCTCTCACAGCTCCAATTCAAAACAAATGTATAGAAAGAAAGAGAGAGAGAGGGGGAAAATTACAAGTTTGTAGAACAAACTCCGGATCATCAGCCTTTGAGAGTACCATTCAGGATCAGAGGCGGCATGGCCAGTGAACAACGAAACCAAACCCAACGCAAATAGCATCAATCCACACACAACCGACGTCGACACCGGCCTTCTCTGCGAAGACAATCTGGACCAGAAACCATCATGGTCAATATAGAACTCCAAATGTTGAGGATGAATTTCAATAAATGGAACTTGTTTGGTATCAGAACATAAATCTTCCATGATCAAATTCAAGTAATCCTTTTTAATGGGTTGTTGCTCTACCTCCAAAACCAGACCTTCATCTTTATCACATTCCAAGTTGGATACAAAAACAGAGCAGTAATATTATTCCATGCCACGCACGACCAGTGCCACGCATGACTAGTGCCCGCACTGCACATGCAGGTCTGAAGTTAAAATATTTTAATTATTTCTTATTTTATTAAAATTATTATTATGATTGTCAATATCAAATTCAAGTAATCCTCTTTAATACAAAACCAGGAGTTTCAATCGAGTTTGGATCTCAAATAGCTTTAACATAACAAATTTTTTTTTAAACATAATTCCAAATATTTTAACATAACAAAAATTTATCTTCTTCTTCTTTTCTGTCTATGTGTATATATATATTTGTTTGTGTGTGTGTATAAACTAGGAGCTTCAATCGAGTTTGGATCTCCAATAGCTTTAACATTACAAATTTTTTTTAACATAATCCCAACTTTTTTAACATAACAAAAATTTCTCTTCTTCTTCTTTTCTGTCTGTGTGTATACATATACATATATATATATGTATATGTATACGTATATTTGCAGGTTTAAAAGAGAGAATAAGAAGAAGATGGGGGTATAAAGGTAAATTTACACGTTCTGTTAGCAGAAGTTAGTGATCGTTTTAGTCCACAAACCACATGGGGGTTATGTGGTGATTTCCAAATGTCAGGGGGTAATCCGTACCCGGCCCAAACCACAAGGTGGTAAAGTGAAGTTTGCCCTAATTAAATTTGCTACTATTTTTAATAACTATTAATAATTAAATAATAAATTATTAACAACATAATAGTAATTATTTTATAATATAATTATTATTTGTTGATTAAAATCATAAAATTTCATAAATTTATTTTTGCATTTAGAATATGAATTAAACTTTAATAAAGGTGAAAATACAAACATAAATAATAAACTTAAAAAATATATAAAATTAAGACCAATTTTTATTACAAAATTTTGTCCCAAATTTAGATTTCTTGTAATAAACCCTCCAAAATTTTACCTAAATCAAAATTCACTCCTAAAATTTAAATTTTAGGAGTCCTCCCAAAAAAATAGAGCAAAAACTAGCTGGAGAGAGAGACAGAGAGAGATGTGTGTGTGTGTGTGTGTGTGTGAGAGAGAGAGAGAGAGAGAGAGAGAGAGAGAGAAAGAGCGAAGACGAATAAGAGAACATGAAGAGAAGACAGATAGAAGAGTTGTCCTTCAGAGTGACAGCCATTGCTTTGCTTGCGACGGCCACTGCTTTGCTTGAGTAGTCCTTCGGATTTACCTCCTTCGCAGCTCCGTTCATCTTCGCTTCTCTGTCTAGTCGATGAAGAGCCACGAATGAAGCAAACAGAGCCGTCTCACCTCTCCCTCCGGCCAGAGCTCTCGTACCTCTCCCTCGCACCGCCCAATTTTAGGTACATGTTCAGATATTAGGGTTTCAGTTCTGATTCGAGGCTTTTCAATTTCAAAATTAGGGTTTAGGGTTTTTCAATTTCAAAATTTGGGGATTTTCAATTTGGGGTTTGGTGTTTAACTTGCATGCTTGATCTGAATGTTAAAATGGGAGTTAATAATATCAATTTACTAAGACTTTTTCTTTTCTTTTTTTTTTTTGGATAAATAACTATTATGAAAATTATTTACTAAGACTCTTATAAAGAAAATGTTGAAAATCATACTCCTAATGTCCACTCTGGTTTTATGTTTTTGACTGAACTGTGTGGCCTAAACATGAAAATTTACAACCAAAAAGCATATTCTGTGTTCTTAAAAGTATGTCGCAATGATAGATTAATTTGTTTTTTTTTTTATTAGATAAATTAATTCACTATGTTGAATCATATGTTTTGGCAAACTATGTTAGAAACAAATGTTTGTTTGAGTGCTGAAGTTCATGCATAGTTAACAGAATTGAACTTAAAACATAGGAAACCCAATTCAAATAGTTGAAATGATGATGAATGAATTTGTGTACATTACATGTGGCTACCATCGGATCGGCTTGATGGATAAGCGCGGAGTGCATTTGCCACTTCTTCAGGTAATTATTGTTGAAAGTGAAGCTCGACAAGTTGTTCATGAGTTAAATTTCATGCATAGAACTGGTGCTGAAACAGAGGTTATGCTAGCTGATTGTCATATATTTCCTGTCTTTTCTTAACTCTTGTTTTGTTTAGACTAGAGGACCTTGTAATAAATAGGTGGCTCATGATCATGAAGTAGCCATGTTTGCTCTATCTATGAATATAGTAGTTTCTATGAACGTATCCTCATTGATCTTTGGTTGGTTTGTCCTTCATCTAGTTTTTCAGTAAAATTGTCTTCAGTACACCAAGAAAATGGTGAGATGCTCTCGCACTTTCCTTTGTTTATCGATGTCTATATGTATCTTTGTGTATATTTGTTTCATTAATAAAAAAAAATTTTGTTGAAAAAAAAATTATAAAAAAAAAGAAGGTAAAATTTGGACTAATTAGTTAAATTACAAAATTGATAAAATTTTGTGAATCTCTCATCATATTGAAGTTTTCACATTGCTTAAACTTTAGGGGTTCAATGATTGGATTGGGTAATTAGTTTAAGTCGAGGATAGATTTGTTTGCTAGAAAACTATGATGATATATGTATTCTGGTAAAGTGTCAATGCCATGATTTTCATTCTATTATTTATTTATTTTGTTGTTCACAATTTGTTTCTACAATGTGATGAATGTCTTCTAGGCCTTGCCTTTAATTTTAGCTTTAAATTTGTCATACTCTACCTAAATATGGGATTTATATTTATTTATTTTATTTAAGGAAAGTGTTTTCTAGTTTGAAACCATATGAAGAGTAGTCATGGAATGTTCGTAACAGAATATAACTGATTATACTTTAGAAAATTGAGTCTCTTTAATCTCTCTTCATTAGTAGCTATTGTTTGTTTACTGAATAATTTGCTCCCTAAGAAAATGGATAAAGGAAAATAGTAATAAGATTTTTTCCTGGTTTTAAAACATTGAGAGGCATTATACCATGATTGTTTATAATTTTTATTGAACAATAATTGATTAGTGTTGGTCAATCCATCCAACCAATTACACAATTGATTGGTGGTGCCAGTCGATTGGTGAATGGATTAGTGTTGGCGAAGCCATCCGATCAATTGAACAATTGAATGGAGTGGCTATTTCTTCCAATCAATTAATTAATCGATGCTTTTGCAAAATTTTAGATGTGCAATTGATTAGTTAATTAATTTTACTAACTTGTAGAAAAGTGATCTTGGGTCTTTACAGTGCCGGTGGCTACCAATATTATGATAGGATACATGGCATTAGAAGCCATGCATCATCTTCAGTTCATGTATCATTACTTAACTAAGGTATATTTTATACCTTTTAAGCGGTGTAGACACCCCATTTTTGACCGTCCTTAAGACTTGGATGTTCCTATAGGTTCATTCAGTAACAAGTTTGATTGCTCGTAGAGTGTTCAACTTTCCCGACGAAATGCTCTAGGTTTGATCCTTCCAAACCCTATTTCCATTTTGTCTCATTTTTGGACCATGAGTTGGTCTTTGCTTTGTGAAGTCCTTGATGGCCTGCCAGCCATCAGAGAGGGCTGCCGTCCATGAGACCTACCCTACCGGCCATCAATGAGGCACTGACGGCCACCATTGATGGCTGGCCGGCCACCTTGTTTTGCAGATATTATTTTAGATATTTTGAGCCAGCTGTGGCTCACTGAGTCATCATCCATAAACGGAGGGATGGAGGCAAGTTTCAAGCTTGTCAAGCAAGCTTTTCCTTGCATTGCTTATATAAGGGGAGGTGCCTCCCCCCTCTTAGGGGGTTCAGACTTTTTAGAGACAAAAGTATCTCTCTCTCTAGAATTCTCACACTCTCTCTATATTGTGATCTATAGTGCTTAGAAGTGTGTTTTCTTCACATTTTTGCAAAGGAACATCTAGTCAAACACCACTACCTTGGAGCTGAGGTCCTTGAAGGTTTGTTTGGAGTTCAAAAGACTGATTTTGGCTCAGAAGTTGCCGATTTTAAAGTTGTGCTTCAAGGGTGAGTGTCTTCCCTCTTTAAGCTTTATTTTGATCAAATGTTTGGCCACCTTTGCATGTTGTTTTAGGCCTAGCTTTCAACTACAAAAACCTTTGTTTTTAAGTGTTAAAAATGGTTGTTTGTGGCCTTGTTTGAGTTAGGGGTGGTCTACCCCCTTTTGTGGCTTATTTTGCTTTGCATTGAGTTATGTTTTAAAGCCTTTGAGATCACCTTTGTTTGGCCTTTTCACCACTGAATTCTAGAGGGATTTCAGTGGTGGAAAGTGTGTTTTGGGACCCAAAATAGGTAGGGGTGGTCCCCCTTCCCCCTCTGTACCTTATTTGCATGTGTTGATGGCCTACCAAATGAGCATGTGTTTTTATTTCTTTGTAGCTTTGTTCAAGAATATTTTTGTGACTTTTTAGACCTGCTCTAACTCTGTTTTAGTCTGGTTTGGCTATTGCTTGCATGCATCTTACACTTGTAGTGTAATTTTGCTAATTAGCCTTGTATGCTTGATGCTTTAACCCACCATTCTAGCTTATTTTGGCTACAATCCAGAAGCTTTTACTCATGATTTTGCATGCTTTAACTCTGTTTGAAGTGGTCTTGGCCATGTGAAGCTTTCCTTGTATGGTTGTAGCGTAGAGGCCCTTGACTAGCTTTGAATTTCAAAGCCCCTAGCATGCTTTGTATGTGATGATTGCATGCCTTAGCCTCATTTCTCACATTATTTCAGTGTATATAGCGTAGTCACACTCTCACATATTCTACTCTTTCATAGCTTTTGTGAGTTGTGCCTTATGCCTTGTTTGTTCCATCTCAACATGTTTTGGCCTTTATTTTGACATGATCTAGCTCTGTCCAGAGCTAGTTTGGTTGTTTAGGCCATGTATTGCATCCCTCTTGTGTGAATGCCTTAAATAGCTTTGAGTTTTAGGGCCTCTTGCATGCTATACTTGTGAGGTTTGCATGATATGTCATCATTTGGCATGTGATATCAGTGCTTATATCTCTGCCATACTATCATATATATCACTCTTTCAATGTGTTTGAGACTTGAGCTTTATGCCTTGCTTGCGAACCACAACTTGAGCATGCTTTTCTTGCTTCTTGTGCTTAAGTTTCATCACATTTCAGCCATTGTTTTGGCCTGCTATAGCTCTGTTTTGGGCTGGTTTGATCCATTGAGCATTGTATAGCATGATTCTAGTGTTGTGTCCTTCACTTGTTTCAATGTTTAGGCCCCTTAACATGTCTTGCACGCATTGCTTACATGATAGAATCTTGTGCATGCCACTTTAGCTTTCGAAGATAGCATGTTATTTGCATTACGTTGTGCTCAACCAGATGTTGTGTTGAACACAAGGTTGATTGGTCCATTTCATACTTAAAGTGATAAAAGTGAGCCAATCTTCCTTGGTCTCTATTGCCTTTGATTATCCACGATAAGGTAGTGGATTTAAAGTCTTGTTTGCATGACATTTATTGAATGTGTACAAGATTGGATCTTTGGCCAACATGCATTGCAATGCTTGATTGATGGTCTTGGATCCAATGATGCCTCCCCTTTGATGTTTTGAGGTGATAAGGAGGGGCATGGTACACACATACCCTTGGGAGACCCTCAATTTCCTCTATTTTGTGCTCTGTTGCAGAATGGTGTCACAGCACACCAGTGGCCGGTAGTGCCTTACAGATGGCCGGCACTGCTTCATCCTTGGCCGGGAGTGTACACCCTTGGCCGGCAGGGCACTGGTGGATTCCTCAGAGTTGGTTTGGTAAGGTGAATCATAAAATTCATAAGGACACCCTGCAAACAGAGCCTCTCAAGAGTAAACCGAAAGGCGTTTCGAGGCGGCAACTGAGAGCATGCAATTGTTCAAGGCAGAGCTGAGGCAACCTAGTTTACATATCTTACATGCTTAGTTAGATGTCATGATTAGTTAATTTGTTAATTAATTAAAGTGTTGTAATAATTAGTAATTGGTTTGCTAGTTATTTGATTTGGTTGTGTAATAATTAGTCTAATTAGATTATTAGATTAGTTGATTAGCTTAGCTTAGATAAGCTTAGCGTATTCATTCGGACCCTTCGTCGAGAGGGCACAATGTTGTAATAAGGGTGTGTGCGTGTGTGCATATCTTCCAACCCCATTTCTTTGTCCCTTTTACTTATCAGCTTTTGATGGTTAGTTTAGGGAATATTTCAATTAGCATACCTTATGTTATGCATGTTTGAATCATTCATTTGTCTTGCATACACTGGGCTCAGTGCATCATTCAAACTACATCCTATTTCAATACACTTTCTTGAATACCAGATCAAAAGCTTGTTATCAAGTGTTGCATTCATATGCCATCTTAGATAGCCAAGCCTATTAGTTGCATTATTGGATATGTTGCATTAGGCATCTTTAACATAGCTAGGATCATGCATTGATTTCTAACTAGTTTCCTATTTTGGCTCGGAGTACACTGTATGTGTTTACGCTTTAGCATCCTTGCATGTGTGTAGGTGATTGCCATGAGGCTATTTGCTTAAATGCTATAACAGCATGAATGCCTGTGGATGAAGGCTTCATGGCTTGAATTGGGACAATTCATCAAAATGTACGTTTTAAGCCCACTTGGTTATGGCAAAATCATGTTTTTATGCCCACTTGGGGGTGGCAAATCCGCATTTCTAAGCCCACTTGAGGGTGGCAAATTCAAACCATTTTCGAAAACAAACATTGAATTGTTTTGTTCCAATTTTCGTGATTGAGTCTATACTTGTATGTTGTGCGCATCACATAGTAAGTTAGATTAATAACTGGAATAAGAACACATGTGTTTTGAAAAACAACATATAATGTTAGTAGAGGCCGATCCTTTGATCGGGCGAGCGGGGGTGCTCATTTCAGGACCTTCCCCTCTCGTACCCAAGTTCCCGAGCCGAGACAACTTTGGTGATGACGGACACGTGGCCTTAGGCATGAGGTAGGGTTTCCTAAATTTTCCAAATAAAATATTTAGGTGACGACTCTGAAATCTGGCAAAGTAGTCCATGTTTCGCGCTTTTTGAGTCAAAATTGATTTTTTCAAAACCATTTGCCGGATTTGGACTCTTTGGTGATTTATCAGTCTTACATTGCACTTTGTGAGATTAGATTCAGAACCGTGACAAGAGTCCGAACTGTAGTAGCTAGGAACCCAATTCATGCCTTCTCCGAAAAGGGGGGCGCGCGGAGAGAGTTCGGGCGGTCTACAAGCGGATTTTTATGAAAATTATCAATCACAATTTACTAATTACCCAAGTGTTAATGTTGCTTAATTAAAATTTGTCTTAAATGTAATAAGCATTAATTATAAAATATAAACTATTAAGAACATAGTAATCGTTATTTTACAAAGATAATTATTGAATTTAAAATAATAATTCATTGGTTAAATTAGTGTTAGTTATCAAATATTAATATAATTTGTGTTAGTTTGAGAATTTCGGTTGTTCATTACATGCTATTAGTTTGAGAATTTGTGTTACTTACGCATTGTTGTGAGATCACTTATGTGAGTTTGTAAAAACTTACTTTATTTTGTGTTGTTCAAAACTTTTATGAGATGACTTAAGGGGAAATTTGTGTTAAGTTATGCATTTTTGTGAGATCACTTATGTGAGTTTGTGAAAACTTATTTGATTTTGTGTTGGTCAAAATTTTGTCAAATGACTTGCTTGGATTTATGTTATATATGTATTTTTGTGAGATAACTTATGTGAGTTAGTGAAAACTTACTTTATTTTGTGTTTTTCAAAACTGTTATGAGATGACTTATGGGAAATGTGTGTTTACTACAAAATTTTGCCTCAAAAATTTCTTCCAAAATTTCAAACGAAATGTCCAAAATTTTACCTAAATTAAAATTCCCCCCTTAATTTTTTAATAAAACAAAACCCTTGTCATCTCACTCTCACATCTCTCTCTCTTTCTTTCTCTATGTACCTCCTTCCTCTCTATAGATATTTGTAGATCTATTTATATGATTGTCCATCTTTGAAGTTCTAATTTTTATGTTTTTGTTATTGCTTGTAGGCTTTAGTTAGTTAATGCAGACGACCATGTTATTCTTCCTAATGGCCTAAAGGTTAGTTATTTCTATGTTCCTATCATAGAAGCTTGATTGTTGTATGCTTGTGTAATTGAAAAATATTAAAATTACGCTTTTGTAAATATGAGGATTGTAATCCTAACAATGTCAGGAACAATTAGGATGTTGAAACCTTAAATGAGTTCTTTTCTTTCTTGTGCTTTAATTGAAAATTGTAACAATGTCATCTACAAAAATGAATTAATTGAAATAATCTTGTGGAAAAAATTGCAATGCTTAAGGAGTAGATTTCATTTTCAGATCGAATACTTTTTAATTATGTATTGTAGACTATTCAATGGAGGTTGTGGTTGCTGAACTATTTACCAGGACAAGGAACAGCCTAAGAGGGCATTTACCCGCAGTTCGAATGCAGGCATGAGTATTGCTGCAGCTGCTAGAACTTCCGACGTCGGCATGGTCACCACCATGCCAAAAACAACTACACCCTTCACTGGTACATCCGGAACCAACTCACAACCAGCAAGGAATCCACCTCGAGGCAAGAGGGGATTTTACCCCACTTTATATGCCTTTGTCTAAAGCTCTAGGGGTCCTACTCAGGAAAGGACATCTGAAACTGTTAGAACAATGGCCTTTACCCAATCCTCTCCCTCCAAAGTATGACCAGACTAAATACTGTGCATTTCATCAACAGCAAGGTCACGACACCGACTTTTGCTTCCGACTACGTCATTGAAGATCTCATTGACAACAAGGTGATTGCGCCCCCCGACAAACCAAATGTCACCACCAACCCACTCCCACCACATAACCAAGCTCCACTACCCAAGCATATCAACCTGATCGAAATTGTGGGCATTCCATATGACCCAAGCATATACATCACACCCTCCCACCTACCCAAGCCTGAGGTGTTCATCCCAGACAGCATGGACTTGTGCATGATGAGCACCTTCCTGACCCAGCCTGAGCCAGTGGTGGTGACTGTCAAAAACAGAGCCAAAGTGACCTTGGGGGAGAATGAGAGTGTTGGATCAGAACCGGGGAGATTTGGGAGCTTTATTGAGGAAGCATACAACTCGTGTGGTTATATCATATCAACAGATCAAGCTAAGTTGAGGGTAGAGTTGCCAGTTGGGGCAAAGATCAGTATGGTTGGAGAGAACAGATCGAGTCAGGGGTTAGATGACCTAGCGAAGCTGGAGGAGGACATTGCGAATCTGCAGTTCTTTAATGAGCAGGTCCCAGGGGATGTGAGCATCAACTGGTTTGACTTGAATGGATCAGCAGATACCACCGGGTGGCTCAGTGACGAGGCAGATGTTGTGGAGGAGCCTCAGATAGAACAGGGACCGTTAGAATCGAGAAGATTTGCAGTCACCAGAATGGCTGAGAATCAGGAAGAATCATCGAAGAGCACCGGTGCGAAGAATTTTGCTCGGGATATGGGCAGTTTGAGTACAACAGACACTGAACAGGAAGCTACATTGAACTGGCTTGAGCAAGAGAGAATCGAGGATCTTGAAAGGGCTAGAAAAGCCCAGGCACCTGACGGCGCGGAATATGCTGTGAGCACAGAAATAGTGACAATGGAATCGGACAACTGCCTGTCGGTTGCCGATGGCATGTGGTGGAAAAACGATGACTTATCTCTTGCCCACACTGACAAAGGCTGGGGTTAGAACCAACCGGATGACACCTGGTATATTAAGGAGATTGACCATATGACCAGGAGTGGGCGGTACTTCAAGCCCCCACACTTGGACCAGTAGGAGGCGTTCGGAAAAGACAAAGAAGCAGAGAGGCAGAAAAAAAGACTGCTAGAGGAGAAAGCTGTGTTGAAACAGATAAAAAAGATTTTAGTAGATATCTACATCTAGGGACTGCTTATGGCCTCGAGGGTGCACAAATAGGCCGTCCTTACAGCCATAGACAGGGCCAAGCTTTCAATTGATACAACTCTTGAGCATTTGGTAGGATTGGTGTTTCTAGGCAGGACTTCACCGACCTTGACCTTCATAGATAAAGAACTACCGCCTGAGGGCTCCGATCATAACAAGCCACTCGATATCTCTGTGGAGTGTAGAAAGAAGTGGATACCGGTGGTGCTGGTCGACACGGGATCTGCAATCAACGTATGTCCGTCAAGAACGACGTATGCTATCAAGTTGAAGCCCACGTATTTCGTGCTTACAGCCCAGCTGATAAGGGCTTATAATAATACTAGCTGGGAGGTGATGGGGACCATACGGATTAAGACTCAGGTTGGCCCGGGGTAGCAGGACATTGAGTTCCATGTCTTGGATGTTCCAGCCACCTTTAATCTACTCCTCAGGCGGCCGTGGCTACACCAAGTGAAGGCTGTCTCTTCCACCTTACACCAGATGCTGAAATACCCCCACGGGAAGGGGGTGGACATCATTTTTGGGAACTCGTCCATACATCTGCCGCCAGAGGTTTCTACACCAGTTCTGGAAATTGAGCATGGCGCGGAGGATGTATTTCTGTCTGGGTTCACCCTAGCTGAGGCCCGGGTTGTACAAGATATGCTAGCTGTTGATGAGGGGCTATACATTAGTGCACAATCTGTCTACCTTATGAACAAGCTTCAACACATGCCCGGGATGGGATTGGGACGAAGCGGACGGAAGGGCATCGCAACATTGGCCGAAGTGTCGCATAACCCATATACCTTTGGTTTAGGTTATCTGCCTACTAAAGAGGATTGGGCCAGGAAAGGAGGAGAGATAGCCAGAAGAGCCAAGGCAAAGCAAGCCGGGAAGCACTATGAGTTGGTGCGCCGACCTATCCGGGGAACCCTAAACAGACGCTTTGTCCGAGAGGGGGAAGACTTCCTGTTTTGCGGCTTTCCGGAGCCCTAGTTAAATTCAGAGAAGCGTCGCTTGCCCGGTTTCGAGATCCTTTTTGACCTCCAGTTGTCGGGTGATGAAGTTGACGAAGAGCAGACAGACCCACCAACTGAGGCTGAGCAGTGCAAGGAGGAAGATTCCGAGAGCATAGAAATCGAGATGGGGGTAGCACTGGCTTGTCTCCTCTCAGATCCTCAGATCGCACCGGAGTGCTTGGGGGATAACTTCTCAGTTTCCATGATTGGGGATGAAGCGGCTGTGGGCCCATCTTCTGCCATTCTCGATGCATCCATTGCACCATCCCTCGTCTGGCAATACGAGGAGGGCTTTTTATCGAGTAGTTCTGGGTCAGGTAGTGAGCTGGAATCTAATTCCATAGAGTCTGTGGAGTCGGAATCAGATTCCAACTCTTTTGAGTCTGAATCCGGTATTCCTGGGGTTGATAACCCAGATGCCACTGTCGTATCCAGGTCGTCTTTTTCTTTTTCCTTTCAGTCTATTGTAACCAAAGGATCAGATGGACTGGATGTTATTAATGAGAACTGTACAGCTGTGGCTTTTGAGTACTTTTCTGTGTCTTTAGTTTATTTCATTAATCAAGACTTTCAAAATTTTGATGAAAACGACAAGGAAGAAATTCCTCTAGTTTTGAAACGTTTGATTGATCAAGAACAAGAGAGGTTTGTAAAACCTTTGGTTGATGAAATCACCTCAATTAATGTTGGTACTGAGAAGGACCCGCGGCTGGTCCAGATCGGGTCCACGTTGTCTTATGAGGAATGCGAGCGTTTAGTCGCTTTATTAAAAGATTTCAAAGATGTTTTCGAGTGGTCCTATGAAGACATGCCTGGAATCGATCTTGAGATTGTACAGCACCAGATCCCTCTTGACCCAGAGGCCCGACCTGTTAAGTAGAAGCTTCGAAGGATCCGCCCGGACTGGGCTCTAAAAATCAGAGAAGAGGTCACCAAGCAGATCGACGCAGGGTTCCTGTTAGTATTTGAGTATCCAAGTTGGTTGGCCAATATAGTTCGGGTGTTGAAGAAGAACAGCAGAATTCGGGTATGTGTGGACTTCAGGGATTTGAAGAAAGCCAATTCGAAGGACGACTTTCCTCTGCTACATATTGACGAATTGGTGGACTTCACTGCTGGGCATGCGCTACTATGGTTCATGGATGGGTTTTCAGGCTACAATCAGATTTTGATGGCACCCGAGGGCAGAGAGAAAACTGCTTTCACTACCCTTGGGGGAACCTATTGTTAAAGGGTGATGCCATTTGGTTTGAAGAATGCTGGAGCTACATATCAATGGGTTGCGACCACGATCTTGTACGATATGATCCATAAGGAGGTTGAGGTGTACGTGGATGACATGATTGTCAAGTCCAAGGAAAGAGAGGGCCATTACACCGCCTTGCAGAAATTTTTCTAACGGATTAGAGAATATCGATTGCGGCTAAATCCTCATAAATGTACTTTCAGTGTTACAGCAAGGAAAATGTTGGGGTTCTTGATCACACAGAGAGGTATCGAGGTCGATCCTTCCAAAATCAAGGCCATCTTAGAAATGCCACCGCCAAGGACTGAAACAGAGGTGCAAGGCTTTCTGGGTAAAGTGCAATTCATAAGACGGTTTATTGCAAAATTAACCTTGACTTATGAACCATTGTTTGGTCTCCTGAAGAAGGGAAAGAAGTTCCAATGGGATGACCGATGCCAAGTTGCTTTCGAGCAGATCAAGCAATATTTGCAGAACCCACCTGTGTTGTCACCGCCAAAGCCGGAGAAACCGTTGATTCTGTACCTATCAGTGACTAAAACGACAATAGGCTGCATGCTTGTGCAGGAATCTGAGGATAAGGTGGAGAAGGCTATCTACTACCTAATTAAGAAAATGCTGGAATACGAGACCCGCTACACTCCACTGGAGAAGGCTTGTCTGGCCTTGGTATGGGCTACCAGGAAGCTGAGGCACTACCTGTTAGCTCACTCCATAATTCTGGTTTCCAGATTAGATCCCATCAAATATCTCTTCGAGAAACCAGCGCTTACGGTGAGGCTAGCCCGTTGGTTGCTTAAAGGGGTGAGCAGCGGATATACCGATCTGCCAAAACCGACCGAACCGAACTGATCCGCCGCATTTTGGACGGATGCATGATGACGAGCAGACGGTTGCGGATTGATTTTCTCCAATCCGCCAATTTGGCGAACGGATGGCGGATTTGAGGTTCCTTTGGCCGCAACCGAACCGCCAAACCGCGAGCATCCTTAGTAATTTATAAGATTTTGTGTTTTCAATTTGTTTAAATATTTTGTTTGAGTTTTCAATTGAAAAAGAATTCAAATATTCTGTTGAAAAAAAGTTTTCAACTTGAATATATTTTTTGAATTGAAAAAAATAAACGTATACATTTTTTGGTTTTTAAATCTAACTCTAAAAGTAATAAATAGAAAATATAACATATGTTGGTTGGTTTTTGTTTACAAAAATATATATAAATGTAACAATACAGAGACATATAATCTCTACTATTGCTCTGTTCATGATTTTGGTGGTTTGAATTGTTTTTATATTTTAAGAATCATAGATTGTAATATTTTATGTGGATGAGGCATGCTGTGATTGTAATATGAGGATGAGGCATGCAGTGATTGTGATATTCTAAAGTTTCAAACTTTGTTTCTTTGGATGATGCATGCAGTAATTGTAATACTTTTTTAAATCATTGACTGTAATACTTTCTTTCTTTTTTTTTTTTTTTCTTTTTTTGAGGAAGTGTACAAGTTGAACTATGTTGAAAATTTATAAAATTTCAAACCGCCAACCCGATTCCCATCCATCCACCAAACTGCCAATCTACTCAATCCACATCCACCGGATTGGCGGACGGATGCGGATTGATTTTCTCCAATCCACCAAACTAGCGGACGGATGGTGGATTGGAGGTTTCGTGGCCGCAACCGACCCGCGCCCACCCCTAGTTGCTTTTTCTTTCCGAATTTGATCTGAAGTACATGACACGCAAGTTAGTGAAAGGGAGAGCAGTAGCGGAGTTCCTAGCTGATCACCCGGTAGAGGAAGATGAAATAGTTGAATATTTGTTCCCAGACGAGGCCATTCTGCATGTCGAAGAAGAGACTTGGACGATGTATTTTGACGGAGCATCAAACCAGTACGGGTATGGGATAGGGGTGTTGCTAATAGCACCCGACAATTCCAGCATACGCTTAGCATTCAAACTCCGGTTCAAAGTATCAAACAATGAAGCAGAGTATGAGGCATGTATTGCTGGGCTGGAAGCCGCTTTGGAATTAGGGGCAAAACAGTTGGATGTCGTCAGGGACTCGAACCTTGTTGTATCTCAAGCTAAAGGAGATTGGAAAGTTAAAGAAGAAAAGATGAAGATCTATTACCAGACCTTGGACGTTTTGATTCCTCGGTTTGAAAAACTGAACTTCGCTCATTTATTAAGAGAGACCAACAGGTTCGCCTATTCATTTGCAACTCTATCTTCTATGATAGACATCCCTTTTGGAGTCCGGATGCGTCCGATCATCATTGAACATAAATTCGTGCCGGCTTACGAGCTGATTGCTGCCATAGATGAGGTACAAGATCAGAACCCCTAGTATTACGATGTCTGGAACTTCTTGGAAAAGGAGGCTTATCCACCATGGGCAAATGCCAAAGATAAGAGGGCAATTCGAAGAATGGCTGCTCAGTTCATCGTCTGTGGGGGTAAACTGTAGAAGCGGGGTCATCTTGGGATGCATAAGCTATGTGTTGATGCTAAAGAATCCAAGCGTCTGATGGAGGCCATCCATGGAGGAAAGTGTGGAGCACACATGAGCAGGGTGATGCTAGCCCGGAAGATCCTTAGACAGGGTTATTACTGGTCAACCATAGAGAAGGATTGTATTGACTTTGTTCGGCGATGCCACAAATGCCAAATCCATGCAAACTGCATGAACATTCCACTGTCGAAGCTATACAACATGACTTCAGCGTGGCCGTTTTCAGTCTGGGGGATTGATGTGATTAGGCCTGTCACTCCGAAGGGGCCAAACGGGCATGAGTACATTCTGGTAGCGATAGACTACTTCACGAAGTAGGTTGAGGCCCAATCTTATGCGGTGTTGAAGGCGCCGCACATTGCTAAGTTCATCAGGAACAACATCATCTGTCGCTATGGGGCCCTGAATGAGATTATTTCGGATAATGGTTCCCACTTCAAGAAAGAGGTGATTGACTTGTTGGAGAAATACAACGTGGCTTTTCATAAGTCATCTACATACCGGCCGCAAACCAATGGAGCTGTTGAGGCCGCCAACAAGAACATCAAACATATTTTGCAGAAGATGGTGGAAACCTACAGGGACTGGCCAGATAAGCTGCCATTTGCTCTTTGGGGCTACCGGACATTAATTCGAACTTCTACTGGGGCAACTCCATATTCCTTGGTTTATGGGATGGAGGCTGTTCTGCCTATCGAAGTTGAGGTTCCGTCATTGCAGGTTATGGTTGAGTGCCAGATAGCTGAGGCAGATTGGCAGTAGAGCAGGTTCAAAGAACTCATGCTGTTTGACGAGAGAAAGCTGAAAGCACTGTATCACGTCCAGGTTTATCAACGAAGAATTGCCAAGGCTTTCAACAATAAGGTTAAGTTCAGGAATTTGAAGGATGGGGATTTGGTGCTTAAAGACAACCGAGCTCCCATTCACGACCCTAAGGGCAAATTCAGACCTAATTGGACTGGTCCCTGCATCATCAAGTCAATCTGGTCGGGTGGAGCTGTCGTTTTGATGGACCTAGATGGCCTTGAGTTCTCCCAGCCGATCAACATGGACAAGTTGAAGAAATACTATCCCTGAGTGGCTCGCTAGGCCGAAAAGCCTAAAGGGCGACCCAGGCAAAAGTTAAAGCATGAAAAAAATTGAAATAATATAAACTGAGCTCTCAAGGTTGAAAACCCAAAAAGGGCTGCCTTGGCAAAAGGAGAGCGTTAACACCCGAGTGAACCTAAACCGAACTATGTAAGGCTTGATTCCCATCTTTGGGATACATAAGCAACTTCATTGTGAAGTCCAGCCATAAACACTTCCAAATCAACTTTGTCTGTGTGATCATGTTGGTCATCTTTGTCTATTCTACATTCAAGAGCTCGATTGTGATCTGCAGTGCAGTGCTATTCAGACTAGGGGCAACTTTCCAGTTGTTGGGATCCGGGGTTGTGCATCTCAAGGATAGATCACCGGTGTGTCCAGTTTTGATCCATATCAAAAATGGTTTTGAAAAGTTTCAGTAAAAGTTGATTTTGCTCAAATTAATCTTTTTACAACTTATACCATTTTTGGACCAAATGGAAAATTTTCAGTACCCACAACCTTCAATTTCATTGATTTCAATACAGAGTTCTCCTGCTCTTGAATACAAATTGAAGTTGCTTTTTATTACATTCATAAAGAAAACTTGAAAGTACTGATTAAAGCAAATAAACTCTGAGCATAGTCATGTGTTCCTGCGCCCCTTCCTAGAGCTTGTGGAAGCCTCTGATGCCAAAGTAGGCCCAACTTGCGCCTCTTCATCGAGCCGAACTATGCACTCATTAGAGAGGGTGTAACTAAAACTAGGGGTAGGGGCCAGAAGTTCTCTTGTTCTCCATGCTGTGGCATACCGAGCTAGCTGTGCACCTCAGACTGGAAATGCAGTAGGGTACTCTATCCCCTCTTCCGGGCAAGTCTGATCATGTCGAAATTGGCGCCGGAATCGGAATGGGAAGTAAAAGACAGAGTGTGTCAGGCCGATCAGCTGAATACCCGGTTGCCTAGACGTGCTGTAGCTCATTCCTGGTAGATTGAGCCAAGGGCAGCACCAAGCAATGTTAGCAGTAGATAAGCTGCACATCCATTCGCACCACCATCCCTCATCCGGGGCATCAAATAGGCATTGCCGGAAGAAATAGCCGCGTACTGAATATGCTGGGCATGAGTCCACCACTTTCAACTTATCCATCAACCATATATGGGGAGGGATGAAAAATAAGAGATTAAAGAATAGAGAGGTGTACGTGGAGAGAAAAGAGGGAAAAGGGTTTTGAGAGAAAAATAGAGCCTGAGGGCCGAGTGATGTGAGGAATACACATGTGAGAAGGTGGGAAGCATTACCTGTAAGAGTAGTGGACTTCCCGCGAACCTGGTCATCTCTCGGCTACGGAAAACATCTAAACCGATCAGTGTCTTAGCTAGTGTTATGGCAATGCAGCTCTTGCCCTCCTTTAAGCCTTGGGCAACCTCAACCAAACAGACGCTAGACCCTCCGAAGCCTGGGGCTAGTAAGAAATGAGACAACATGCACAAGCAGAGGGTGTGGCGCGAAAAACCCTGCCAAATATGGTCGCTGCGGTCACTGGCGTCAGAAAACAGATGAATCAAGCTCGGAATGTCCAGCTCTCCATCGCGAATCAAAGACCGAGCATCATGCAAAGTAAGCCCACATATCCGTCCTAAGGCTTGGATGTGGCCGAAACGGAATTGGGGCAAGATCTCTTCATCGCACTGAGATTCCATTAAAGCTTGGAAATCTTCAAAAATGGGACATATCTCTTGTCCGCCAAAGCTAAAAACATGAGTTACCGGATTCCAACACCTTGCCTCAGCATGGAGAAACGGAAAATGCAGTGGGGTGCAGCTTAGCGTGAATAGTGTATTTATTCCGAAACCCCGAAAATTCAACTTTTTCGAGCCATCCAAAGGTGCAAGCCAATCAGAGAGTTTTTGGGCAAGAAATGCTTCCATTTGGGGCAAAAATGGAGTTAAAATGAAGAACCCATGAAGTTGGAACCTTTATAGAAGATAAGGCATTAAGTGGAGGCCAGGTGTCGACATTTCGAAGGTTCTGCCATTGATGGCCGGTAGAGGAGATTTATGGCCGGCAGGCCATTTCCCATGGCTAGCAGTCCCTCTGTGATGCCCACTAACCTCCTGTGTGAAGATTCAGTTGTTTTCAAAAGTTGTATTCTGTTATCGGCACCTTTCGGTGTCCTATTTTGGTTCTTTTCGGGCTTGGACATGTCTGTTTAAGTTGTAACTATTTAGCTTTGCTTATCGAGTTGTATGCACTTTGCTGATTGAGTTGTATGCACTTTGCTTATCAAGTTATTGCATTTTGCTTATCGAGTTGCACTTGTGTTGTTTATCGAGTTGTTTTGTTCTTTTCAGTTGTTAGTTGGTTCACTACCTGAGTAAGACCAATGCATTTTGAATGTGCAGTTTTCAAACAAAGATCAATCTCATTTTCATGCTGTGTGATGCAATGCGATGCTTAGAATGTAAAATGTAACACCATTTGAACCAAAATGGCTGTTTTCATTCCCATCACGATTTCCTTTTTACAAAGTATGAGTTTTAAAGAAAATAAAACTGCCTAAGGCTATACAATGTGCAAAAACTACTAGCAAAAAGAAAACAAAGCAAAAAGCATCTGAGCTAGTGCCGTCTATCTCAAGATCGAGAGGCCCTCTTCGTCCTCTTCCTTGGATGAGTGGCCTCTGGAGCACTGTCGCCATCGGCATTGTTGTCTGAATCGGTACTGCCACCTAAATCTGAACCAAAGCCTGAGCCGGTGTCACCATCTCCAGCCTCAGAGGACTTTGAATCTGCACTCTCCACATCACCCTCCTCCTCACTCATCTCATCATCATCCATTACAAGAAATGTCACTTTTGGCTACTAAAATATTGGTCGCCAAAAGTCCAATATTTAGTCGCTGAAACAATTTAGCGACTAAAATATTTTGTCGCCAAACTCGTCGCCTATACCCTGTCGGTGACAGTATTGGCAACTAAACTTTGTTTGGTTGCCGAAAGTGACTACATTTCGCTACTAAATTTGTTTAGTCCGCAAATGTTATATTTTCGCCACTAAGACCTTTAGTCACTAAATGAGACTTTTGGCTACTAAGTTGGTGTGGTCGGGGAAGGTGTCACTTTTAGCTACTAAAGAATTGGTCGTCGAAAGTACACATTTGGCTACGAAACATTATTTAGTCGGCAAAATGTGATTTCGGCGACTAAATTGTTAGTCACTAAAAGTGCTACCATAAAATGAGAATGACTATTATAGACCAAACATTTTGGTCACCAATAGAATACATATTTTTAGCAACTAAGTAAATTTTGTCGTTGTAACTTTTGCCCACTAAAAGTTTCGTAGTGAAAAGCCTCTTAACAATCACTTCTTTACTTTTTGCCACCAAATGTTTAGTCGCCAAATGATACCATTTTTTTTCCGTGACTAAAAAATGTAGTGACCAATAGTTTCTTTCTCTCATTCTCAATTGTTTTAGCTACTAATTATTTGGTTGCAAAAACTTTTTGGGTTATGTTTTTGCTACTAAATTATTAGTCACCAAAACATTTGATTACGTATTTGGCTACAAAAATATTTGGTGGCCAAATACTTTAACGTATTTTTTTTTTTTTTTTAAAAAAGAAATTTCTAAGCAACCTGTATCCATTATGAATACAACCTGTACCCTGTATAAACAATATAATCCATCAACACTAAATATGTTATCAAGCATTCAACAACGTGCACACATTTCAGTTCCAACAATCCAAATAATTAATATTGAACGTCCAATTATATATATTACAAATTCCATAAGAACCAAGTCTAATCCAACATCAATAATTTAATTCCATACATAATACAAGAATAACCAAATTAATTGTACACCTAGAACTTCTGTACCATAACAAAAATTATATTATGTACTGCCCCAAAACTATTTTGTACCACGTGCTATGTTAATTTCTACCATGCCAACTTAGCTGATATTTACCACACCAAAAAAGTAATTTGTACAAACCACCATATATACAGATAGAGATATAAAAACAATGCCCTCCCGTACTTGTAAAAAAAAAAACATATCCACATTTGTATGTCCAAAAACATCTGCAAAAAAACAAATTTTAATCATTAGTTTGGTGCGTATAGAGGCACTTCTGGATGACATATATATATATATATATATATTGTAATAATTTCAAACATTAAAAGACAAGGAGAGTAATAGCTATTAACTAATGAAAGACATCCAAACATGGACCCATCATGAGTTCTTGTTTTAGCTTTTTAATCTCTAAATCTATCTAAGTTAATTTTAGTAGTTAAATGTGAAAGTAAACTGTGTAGGTATTACCAAATTACATAAATTATGGGTGTACTTACCATTTCATCCAAAAATTATTTGTTATAAAAATGTAAGAGAACCCATCATTAGAGTTTGTCTGGTATCCATAACACTCAATACTGGCCCTACAACAAAGAAACCTGAATTAAGCAATTTGTAAAGGCAAGCAGATTGTGTTGGTTATCATGAAGATGGTGTTTTCACTATGCTTATGCTTTTGTGACCTCCATGAAGCTTCTCGTTACGTTAAAACAGTGCTTTTGTGACCTCCATGGATGGAAATTGGTGTGTACTTTTTCTTCATAAAAGATTCTAATTTATTCGATATAATCATAGAAAGTTTGGAAACGCTTTCCTTAAAGAAGAAACTAAGTCAACAATGTAATCAAATCATAATACTGTTCATTTCTATTTAACTAATTAGTGGGTTAATAGATGTTACATATACTTCTATTTGTGAATGAGTAATGCCTTGGGTTCTTTACAGGCTTGTTGGGACAAGAGCTGAAAAAGATTATGCTTAACTATTCTTCCATAACACCATCTAATTTTGATTGGTATCTTCAATACTTAGCTTCTTTAGTCCTAAGTTCCCTGATCTGTTGCAGAGGAATTATCCTCCTATCAGCCAAATCTTGAGGCCATGTTATATATATGAACTGTCTACTATTCAACTGTTGTTGCACATTTTGTAGTGGTGATAGTTAAACTGATCAAATACACAATTGTGCCTAAACCTTAGCTGAACTTTACAAATCCATTATTCGAATTTCCAACCGATTAGGTCAACAGGATATATCCTTCGTGACATTTAGTGCTTGCAAAATGGTGCCCACCGAACCCCTTTTTTTTTTACTAAGTTTCTGACATTTTCAACTCTAACTCCCAACGTACTTGTCCTACTTACGTACCGTCTATCCCTACATGTCACATTTATCACCGGGAAGCTTCCCGTTACGAAAAAATAGTGGCTCGGGGGCTGTTTTGCAGTTTCGCCCCCCGAACCCCTTTTTTCGACTAAGTTTATGAAATTTTCAACCCTAAATCCCAACGTACGTGTACTACTTATGAACCTTCTGTCCCTACATGACACATTTGTCACCCGGAAGCTTCCTGTTGCAAAAAAAAAAATAAATAAATAATAATGGTTCGGGGGTTGTTTTGCATTTTCCCACCCGAACCCCTTTTTTCGACTAAGTTTATGACATTTTCAAAACTAACTCCCAATGTACGTGTCCTATTTACGTACCATCTGTCCATACATGTCACATTTATCACCAGGAAGCTTCCGTTACGAAAAAATAGTGGCTCGGGGGCTGTTTTCGATTTTCGCCCCCCGAACTCCTTTTTTCGACTAAGTTTATGACATTTTCAACCCTAAATCCCAATGTACGTGTCCTACTTACGTACCGTCTGTCCCTACACGTCGCATTTGTCACCGGGAAGCTTCCCGTTACGTAAAAATAGTGGTTTGGGGGCTGTTTTGCATTTTCGCCCCCCGAACCCCTTTTTTCGACTAAGTTTATGACATTTTCAACTCTAACTCCCAACTTATGTGTCCTATTCACAGACCATCGGTCCCTGCATGTTGCATTTGTCACCGGAAGCTTCGCATTATGAAAAAATAGTGGTTCGAGGGCAGTTTTGCATTTTTGCCCCCCAAACCCCTTTTTTCGACTAAGTTTATGACATTTTCAACTCTAAATCCCAACGTACGTGTCCTACTTACGTACCGTCTGTCCCTACATGTAGCATTTGTCACCGGGAAGCTTCTCGTTACGAAAAAATTATGGTTTGGGGGCAATTTTGCATTTTCAGCCCCCGATCCCTTTTTTTCCGACTATGTTTATGACATTTTCAACCCTAACTCCCAACGTACGTGTCCTACTTACGTACCGTCTATCCCTACATGTCGCATTTGTCACCGGGAAGCTTCCCGTTTCGAAAAAATCATAGTTTGGGGGCAGTTTTGCATTTTCGCCCCCCGAACACCTTTTTTCGACTAAGTTTATGACATTTTCAACCCTAACTCCCAACGTAGGTGTCCTATTTACATACCGTCTGTCCCTGCATGACACATTTGTCATCGGAAAGCTTCCCATTATGAAAAAATAGTGGTTTGGGGGCTGTTGTGCATTTTCGCCCCCCGAACCCCTCTTTTCGACTAAGTTTATGACATTTTCAACTCTAACTCCCCACGTAGGTGTCCTATTTATGTACTGTCTGTCCCTACATGTCACATTTATCACCGGGAAGCTTCCCGTTACGAAAAAATAGTGGCTCAGGGACTTTTCCCATTTTCGCCACCCGAACCCCTTTTTTCGACTAAGTTTATGACATTTTCAACCCAAACTCCCAACGTACGTGTCCTACTTACATACCGTCTATCCGTACATGACACATTTGTCATCGGGCAGCTTCCCGTTATGAAAAAATAGTGGTTCGGGGGCTGTTTTGCATTTTCGCCCCCCGAACCCATTTTTTCGACTAAGTTTATGACATTTTCAACTCTAACTTCCAACGTAGGTGTCCTATTGTAGACACCCCATTTTTGACCATCCTCAAGACTTGGACGTCATCGTTTGAACACTCGATGATCATCCATGCTCGTGTTCGTTTTTAGTTCTCGGAGGTTTCAGTCCCGCGCCTTGCCTAAAGATCTCTCAACAGGACTATTTTGTGCTTGGTTATAGACCAAACACTTGTGTTTTTGCTTTCAAGGGAAGAGGGTGTCTTGTTGGCCATTTCCTCAACCCATCGGCAAGGCTTAAAGCCATCGGCCCTTGTTTCTTGCCATCGATAAAGAGTGTTTGCCGATCAGCACCTTTTTTGGTCGGTCGACCACCTTTGTTGGTCGATCAGCCGTATTTTCTGGCCGAGCCATTTCTATCTTCTTTTGGCAGATATTTTGTGCCAACTGGCACAACGGGCACACACATTTCCCCCCCTCCATACACGTGTATGGAGGGATTTGAACCAACACTTAGCTTCTCTTGGAAGCTTTGAATTGGACTTCCTATAAAAGGAGAGCGTCCTCTTCCTTTCCAGGGGTTCAGCCAACTAATATAGAAGATATATATCACTCTCTCTATATCTCTTCTCTCTCTATAGTTGTGTGTGTAATAGTGTTCTAAAGGGTGTTTTTGTTCATATTTTTGCACTAAAACACCTAGTGGTACGCTATCCCTTAGTTACTGAGGTGCTAAGGATTTGACTTCAGAGTTTTTGAGTTGGTTTTGATCAGAAGGAGGTGCTGGAGTTGGTGTTCTTGAAGTGTTCTTCAAGGGTGAGAAACTACTCTTTTATTCCCCATTTTTGCTTAAGCTTTTAGCAATACTGACATACTGTTTTAAGCTTAGTGTCCAACTGAAAAAAGTTCTATTTTTGTATGCTATGTGTTTGTTTAAGGTTACTTTTGGGTTGGGGGTTGTCTACCCCCTCTTAGGCCTTGTTTGGCCTTATTTTGTGACCTTCTTTTTGAGCTTTGAAACCTTTTTGTTTTGACCTTCTCACCACTGAAATCCAAAGTATTTTTAGTGGTGGAGAAGTGGTTTTGAAGTCTTGAATAGGGGAGGGACACCCCCCTCCCTTTGTGTCTCATTTGCTTGCGTTGTTGGCTCACCATAGTAGCATGTTTGCTTAACATGTCTTGGCCCCATTTCAGCAAGTATTTGATGTTATCTTGGCATGATATACCTCTTTTTTAAGTTGGTTTGTTGGTCTCTTGCATGCACCATGTACTTGGCTTGTAATCCCTTCCATTGCCTTAACATGTATTTTTGCATTTGGACCATTATGCTTGCATGTTTCGGCTCAACCCCAAGGAACTTTTAGTCATGTTTCACCATGTTTAAGCTCTATTTGGTGTTGATTTGATCATATGTGCATTGCTTTGTATAGCCTTAGTTCATCCTAGCTTGTTAAGCTTTGTGCACCAAGTTGCTAACATGCATTGTTTTGACTATTCTCATGATTTGGCATAATTTGAAAGCACATTTCAGTCCATGTAGTGTAGCCACACACTTATATTTGTCATCTTGTCAATGCTTTGAAGAGTTGTTGTTTTGTGCCTTAAGATTGGGCCATTGTGTATGTCTCCATGATTAGGTCTTTGGGATGCCATCTCATTGGGTTATGGGGTTTGTTTTAACATATTATAGCTCTGATTTTCCTTGGTTGAGTCATGCCATGCTTGGTTGTAATGGGTGTAGTGCAATTCTCCCTTTTTGGCGTTGTATGCATCTTGTTTTGTGCTCACCTTTCTAGCATGTTTTGACCACATCCCATGCATGTTCTAGCCCTATTTTGACCTACCTTGGGACTGTTTTCAGTCACTTTGACCCTTTGGGGCTTGGTTGATATGGCCATGGTGAGAGCCCTTTGACTAGCTTTGGGCATTGAGCCCATTAGCATGCTATGCTTCACTTGTGTATATGATTTGGCATCATTCTTCACACGATTTCAGAGCTCATCGCATTGTCATGTTCTCATGTTTATCCCATTTTGCTCGTGGTTGAGGATTGTGCATCGTTGCCTAGCTTACGGATCCATGTATGTGCATGCATGACTCTCCTTTTTTTTGGTACCTTGATTTAGGTGTTTTGGCTGCTATCTTTGGTACGGCTAAGGTCTACCCATCTTTAGTGTAAGTCCATGGATCATGCATTTGTGTATTGTTGTATGCTTATCGCGTTGCATGTTGTTGCATCCTTATGGTCGGTGTCATTGTTGCATGCCTATCACTTCGTGTATTTCCATATCTAGGTTGCATTGTAGTATTGCATATTTGTTGCATTGCCATGCTGTTTGCATGTTAGGTTGCATCACATTGCACTTGGCATGCTCATCTTACATGGCCTTATATTCCCATGTTGCATTGTACTTGGTTGCATGCATTGCATTGTGTTTGGTTTAGGGTGTCAAACCAAACATAAGGGCCGAGGAACGTTTCGTACTTGAAGTGACGAAACGTGCCTCAACCCTCGGTTGCCAATGCTCGTGATCAAGCATGATAGAGTTCTAGGCATTCATTTGTTTTGTTGCATTCATTCCCCATTAATTTGCACACTTGGCACCTTTGGCAATCATGCATTGAAATGTGTGATTGGTGGTCCGAGGGTCGAGAGTCATACTCCCTTGAGTTTATAGCATGATAGGGAGGGTGTTTGTGCACATATTATCTTGTAAAGGCCTTGCCATCCACTGTCTATCCTCTGCTATAGCAAAAATAGAATTCTGCAGGAAGATATGGCCGGTCGGCCATCTTCAGTGCCGTCCGGCTACCAAAATTTGGCCGAGAGCCTTACAAATGGTCAATAACCATTTTTCGATGGTCAGTGGTCCTATCTCTTGGCCGGTGACATCACACAATGTTGAGAGTGTGGTTCAGAAGCATCCTTGGGACTTGTGCAGTTTTCAAAGGAGCAAAACAGTGCAAACAGAGGCAACATGTGGCATGACAATGGGTTTCCGAGCGAGGTGATCGAGTATGCATCATTCAATAATTCTGAGGTGGAGCTGCGATGGCCTCCTTTTGTAATTAATTTGTTAATTAATTAAGGGTTTGTAATATTTAATTAGCTAGGATAGTTGATTAATCATTTGGTTTGTATTATTTATTCGAACCCTTCGTCGAGAGGGCGAATTTTGTAATAAGTGTCCGTGCGTGTGTGAATGTCTTCCAACCCCACGTCTTTCTCCCTTTTACTTACCTGCTTTTAATGGTTAGTTTTAGGTCATGTTTCAATTAGCATCCTTATGCTATGCATGATTGCATCATTCATCTATATTGCATGCACTGGGCTCGGTGCATCGTACTAACTGCATTGTATTTTAATTCTAAGTTGAATACATGTATCGAATTATCGCATCTCACATGCCATTTTAGACTAGCCGAGCCTATTCTAGTTGCATTTTGTATGGGATGCATTAGCCATCTTAACATGGACTTGGATCATACGTGTGATTACTAGCATGTTCTTTGTTTTGGCTCGGAGTACACTGTGAGTGCTTATGCGTTAGAATCTTGCATATATATGAGTGTTAATATGACAGCATGCTTGCCATGAGGCTAATTGCTTATGTGATATAACTGCTTGAATGCCTGTGGGTGAAGGTTGGATTACTTGAATTGGAACGATTCATTGAAATTCGTGTTTTAGCCTACTTGCGAGTAGCAAACTTCAAACCATTTCCAAACAAACGGATATGCGATGCTTTGTTCCAAATTAGGCGATCTAGTCTATACTTGTGTGTTGTGCGCATCACATAGCAATTCTAGCTAATTAACCGGAATAAGAATGCATGAGTTTTCAAAAACTAGATATCATGTTTAGTACAGGCCGATCTTTGATCGGGCGAGCAGGGGTGCTCATAGATGACCTTCCCCAATCGTACCCAAGTTCCCGAGCCAAGGCAACTTTGGTGATGACAGACACGTGGCCTTAGGCAACGAGTCAGGGTTTCCTAAATTCCCCCCAAAATAAATATTTAGGTGGTGACTCTGTATCTGGCAAAGCAGTCCATGTTTGGCACTTCTTTCTTAAAAATCAGTTTTCCAAAACGATTTGCCAGATTTGGACTCTTTGGTGATTTATCGGTCTCGCATTGCACTTTGCGGGATCAGATTCAAAACCGTGACATTTGAGTCCAAACTGTGGTAAGCAAGGCCCTCGGGGCGCGTCCACAGTTTCTGGCGACTCTGTTGGGGAGTTAGAGAACTTGACTCTGCTGGGGAGTTACACTTATGTATCTCTTTGCATTGCATGTGCATTGGTGCGCCTAGGATACCGTGTTTGCCATATGCTATTCCTGAACGGTTTGCCGGAGGCTTGCTTTGAGAAGCGTGCCATAAGGTTGATCGGTTGCGGGCTCTGCCACGATGGGAACACAAACTCTGGTTTTTACCGAGGCACCCTTTTTTGGCCATTCGACCTAGCGCATATTCGGAATCCATAGTGACTATTCCAAACTAGGACAGGTTGCTTACCCGATTGTAGGTTGTTTGAAACCGCTATGTGCGTAGTGAAACCCTAGCTCCTGACAATAGGACAGGGAAACCCTACCCCAACATAGGGGTGTTTTGGCCCTTACTTGCTTGTTATCTGCTTTTTGAGTTGACCTCTACAGGTATGCACGTATCAGTCTGCAAGTTTGGGTATCAGGTCTGCGAGCATCAGTATCAGTACTTTGAGAATCAGTTATATCTGTGGGTATCAGATTCAGATTTGGGGGCAGTGATTTGGAAATAGTGATCAGTGGTTGAGAACAGTCCATTCAGTTTATATTTGCCAACTGTGTGTTGTCTTTACTTAAGCTGTTATGCTGCCCGTTTTTCTGTACATTATTTCCTTATTTATGCCTTATTTATCTATTTGCAAGGTAGTTTAGCATCATTGATTCCAACCAGGTAGATATCCCCCGAGCACTCTGGGCCCAAGGTCGTAGGCTTAATCGATCTAGGGATCTAATAGATGGACAAGCAGTGTTCCTCTCTTTATCCCCGGTTACCAGACGAAGGTCAAGAGGATTCAGTGTATCGGTGTAGCGGTCGCCAGATCAGTGGTTTACCCCATCAGTGGACAGTTTGGCTGAGGTCTTCGTTTCTACTGCAGGGATAAATATACCAGTTATTCAGCTAGATCAGCATAACATGGCAGGAATGGAGGAGATGATGCGTTAGCTCCAGGACATTATGAAAACTATGCAGCAGGACGCTACTTGTCAAGCAGAATTTGCCAAACAACAGGCCGAGGTCATGGCCCAACAGGCAGAGTTAATCGCCAGGTTACAACAGCAAGCTGGAGGATCTGCTTCATACCAAGTTGCAACCCCACCAAGAGTTCCCATACTCGAGGAGACATCACCCGTCCAGGATGATACGGACGTTCCAATCGGGCCGGCTCCGCCCCCAATTCTACCCCAGCTATCCAAGACACCTATCAACCTGTCGGATTCCCCCTTTGAGTTCGAGGTGGACCCCACAACATTAAAAGTAAGCAAGCTTGAAAAGCTGATCAAGAAATCTCAGTGTCATGACCCGAACCCACCCCCGTGGGTTAAGGACATAACCGGCCAATAATCGTGAGATTACCTACGGTCTCAAACCAAACCAAACGTATTTTAACAGAGTCAATGAGGGCTAAACGGAAGCAATTTAAAAACTTTGTCCTTAGAGTTGTGCTTACATGGCACGTCAAGCAAGTCATACATATAAACATTAATAACTCACAACAGAATTAAAGTATCAAAAGTTTTGTACAGACAGGACCATCCAAAACGAAGTCAACCCATGGAACTATATATAGACATATACAAAACTTCACCAACATGAGAAAATATAAATACATAACAAAAGTGAGCAGATGGGTCTCGTGCGTGAGACACGAGGGCTGACTTTCCAAAACCTATGTTGATCCACTAAGGCTTTACTGGGGCTGGGTTTGGACCTCTCTTGGCTCACCTACAAACACATGAATGAGCGTGAGCGAAAGCCCAGTGAATAATATCAAGTAAGGGAAAAGCATTGAAACATTATACAACAGACGGCCTTGGGCCCAATTCATTCATGTTAACTGGCCTTTGGCCTTTTCAAACTTTCATATCAGACTGGCTCTTAGGCCTGTATATCAAACTGGCTCTTAAGCCCTTCAAACTTTTCAGATCAAACTGGCTCATAGGCCTTTCAAACTTTCTTATCAAATTGGCACATAGGCCTTTCAGACGTTCAGATCAAACTGGCTCATAGGCCTATCAGACTTTCATATCAAACTGGCACATAGGCCTTTCAGACGTTCAGATCAAACTGGCTCATAGGCCTTTCAGACTTCCATATCAAACTGGCACATAGGCCTTTCAGACATTCAGGTCAAACTATGTCCACCATTCAAATTAATGAACTTTACAAAACTTACATAGAAGTAGCAATTTGACAATAACATATGTCAGATATTACTCACAGTGATCGGTTGGTGGATTTGTCCTGGAGCTTGACCGTACATATCACATAACACATATGGGTCACAATTAGCTCAATTCATTCTTTAATTCACACATTCCTCTTTAGCCTTCATTTTTATCTCTTTAACTCACTTACAATGCTCAATGCATGCCTAAGGGTGCTTGCAAGTGAAAGAGGACGGAAAATGTAACACAGAATGAGCATACAAAATTTCAGAAAACAGGGTCCCTGCTCGAGCATGGACTTCCCCGCTCGAGCAGACCCTTGAGGCCTGCAAAAGTACTGGATAGGTGAAATTTACGTTCGATCGTCCAATCTAGTGCTCGAGCGGAAGGCCTCTCAACATGGCTCCCCGCTCGAGCGTGAACTTCCCCACTCGAGCGGACACTATGTCTGCAAAAAGCTACTAGGAGCGCGAAATTTACGCTCGAGCAGAGGTTCTCCCACTCGAGCGGACCTCAAAATTCTGGAAAATCCAGATTGTGTTCTTGAGCTCCATTTCGACTTTCAACTAACAATTTATGCATTTTATAGCTCCAATTCCACACATACTTGTACTAACATGGTATAAACACCAAAACACATCATCTTGGAGCTCAATTTCAAAGATTTAACACATGCATGTCTCAAATTGACACCAAACTCAATTCTAGCATACACATTTATTCATTCAAAGCTCTTATCTTCATAGATTGTACATGCATGCGATGTCTAGCTTCCATTCTCAACTTAGATGATACTAATGGTGATTATACATGAGCTTCAATGACAAATTTACATGGATTTCAACCAAATTGCAACATGAATCATGTAATTCAAGCTCAATTATGCAAATTCCAAACAATTACTTACATGCATGCATATATGGTCTTCAAATTCAACAAAACAAATTCAAAACATGCTCTTGACCATTAATTAACTTTGAACACACAAGATTACACCTTAAACTCATGAATTCAAGAATCAATGCTTACCTAGAAGCCCAATCTATGGTTAATTCTTGAACTAGACTTCAAATTCCTAAGCTTGAGTAAAAAATTACACAATTTCTCTCCCTTTCTCTCACTATGGCCGGCCCTCTCTCTCTCACAATTCTCTATCTCCGATTTTTGAGTTCAAAAGAGTTAAAAGGAGAGTGTAGTGCCTTCCTACAACAAGCCCCACTAACATTTATTTAATAATAATAAACAATTGGGCACTAATTCATCAGTTTAATCGATTTAATCTGGTCCGAATCAAGTTTTCAATTAAACTTCACCGTAGGCTCTAAAAATCATGCCAAGCATAATGACAATCAATTTCGGGTTCTATGGCCGATAAGGTCTTCAATTTGATTTCCAAAGCAGACAATTAAACAGATATTCCTACGTTGAACAGATAGAAATTCAAAACCACATGTTTTCACATAATGGAACACAACATCATATTAGACACATACTCATACTCATATTAAGGACCAATGAACAAATTACGGAACAGGGGTATCACAGTCTTCCCCCATTTTGGAAGTTTGGTCCTCCAAACTTAATTTACCTTCGTCGAGAAACAAATGTTGATAGTGTAGTCGCATTTCCTTCTCTTTTTCCCATGTAGCATCCGTCTCATAATGTTCCTTCCATTCTACTTTCACCATTGGGATGGACTTGCTTCTCAATTGTTTCACTTGCCAATCAACGATTCGCTCCAGCCATTCGGCGTATTCCATATTCTTATTAATAGCTACCCAGTGATAATCAATCACATGAAACGGGTCTCGGAGGTAACCCCTCAACATCGACACGTGGAACACATTATGGATTTGTTCAAATCCCGGTGGCAGGGCAACTCTATAAGCAATTGGGCCAAGCCTTTCCAAAATCTGAAACGGCCCAATGTAACGGGTCGACAACTTGCCCTTCTTTCCAAACTTGACTTGGCCTTTCATTGGAGATACACGGATGAACACATGGTCACCAACCTCATACTCAAGAGGTCTTCTCCGAACATCTGCATAGTTCTTCTGTCGGTCCTGAGCTATTTTGAGCCTTTGCCGAATAATCTTGATTTTCTCAGAAGTGTCTTGCACAATTTCTGGCCCAAGTAAGGCCCTATCCCCAACCTTTGTCCAACAACTTGGTGATCTACACCTCCTACCATACAAAGCCTCGTATGGTGCCATACCGATGCTGGAGTGGAAGTTGTTATTATAAGCAAATTCTACAAGTGGCAAATAGTCTTCCCAACTCCCCTGAAAATCCAAAGCACACATACGAAGCATATCTTCCAAAGTCTACATTGTTCGTTCTAATTGCCCATCTGTCTGTGGGTGGAAGGCAGTACTGAACCTTAGTTCTGTTCCCATGGCTTCCTGCAAACTTTTTCACAATCTAGACACAAATTTTGGATCTCTATCTGACACAATAGATACTGGAACTCCATGTAAACAAACAATCTCATCAACATAAATAGTAGCCAATCTATAAGCATTAAATGTAGTTTTGACAGACAGAAAATGTGCAGATTTAGTCAGTCTATCAACTACAACCCAAATAGAATCCATACCTCGAGAAGTCCGAGGTAGGCCAACAACGAAATCCATAGTCACATGTTCCTACTTCCATTCAGGAATAGGGAGAGGTTGAAGTCGGCCACCTGGTTTCTGATGTTCAGCCTTAACTTGCTGACACTGAAGACACTTGGACACATATTCTGCAATCTCCTTCTTCATTTTAGGCCACCAATAGGTCTGTTTCAAATCCCGATACATTTTATTGTTACCCGGATGCATAGCAAATATGGATCTGTGGGCTTCATCTAAAACCCTTTTCTTTAGTTCCGGAATGTCTGGGACACACATTCTGTTCTGAAATCTCAACACTTCATTCTCAATACTGAACTCTGCCTTCGGACTTGTCTCAAATTCATCAATCACTTTCTTGAAGAATTCATCCTCTTTCTGTTTCTGCTTGATTTCATCAATGATTGCTGGTTCAGCTGAGATAGCGGCTATCAATTCGCCCTTTTCACACAATACTACTTCAATTTCAGACTTCTCAAAATCTTGCAGAATCTCCTTCTGTTCAGTAAGCAAACAAGCCACACTCCTTGTTGATTTTCTGCTCAAGGCATCAGCAACTGTATTGGCTTTCCTAGGGTGGTACTGAATCTCAAGATCATAGTCTTTTATCAGCTCGAGCCATCTCCTCTGTCACATATTCAGCTCTTTCTGTGTAAAGAAGTATTTCGGACTCTTGTGATCTGTGTAGACTTCACACTTTGCCCCATGCAAATAATGCCACCAGATTTTCAAAGCAAAAACAACTGCGGCCAATTCTAAGTCTTGTGTTGGGTAGTTTTTCTCGTGCAATCTCAACTGTCGGGAGGTATAGACAATAACCTTTCCGTTCTGCATTAACACACAACCCAAATCTTTATAAGATGCATCACTGAAAATCACAAAAATTTTCGTACCTGAAGGTAGTGTCAAAATCGGTGCTATGGTCAATCTTGTTTTCAATTCATGAAAGGCTAATTCTCTTTCATCGTTCCACTCAAAAGGTTGCCCCTTGCATGTCAGTTGGGTAAGAGGCACAACTATTTTTGAAAAATCCTTCACAAACCTCCTGTAGTACCCAGCTAACGCCATAAAACTGCGAACTTCTGTTACATTGGTCGGTGTAGGCCAATTCACAATTGCCTCTATTTTCTGTGGGTCCACTGAAATCCCTTCTCTGTTGATCACATGCCCTAAGAAAACAACTTCATCCAACCAAAACTCATATTTCTTTAGTTTAGCAAACAATTTCCTTTCCCTAAGTATTTGCAGGACGGTTCTCAAATGCTGTTCATGTTCAAATCTATCTTTAGAGTATATTAAAATGTCATCAATAAAGACTACGACAAATTCATCAAGGTAGGTCTTAAAAATATGGTTCATTAAGTCCATAAATGCTGCCGGAGCATTAGTCACTCCAAATGGCATAACAAGAAACTCAAAATGACCATACCTTGTTCTAAACGCTGTTTTCTCAACATCTTCTGCCTTTACTTTCACCTAATGGTATCCGGACCTCAAATCAATCTTGGAAAACACATGTGATCCCTGCAACTGGTCAAATAAATCATCAATACAGGGTAGGGGGTACTTGTTCTTTATCGTTACCTTATTCAGTTCCCGGTAATCGATGCACAAACGCAAAGTTCCATCCTTCTTTTTCACAAATAATACTGGTGCACTCCAAGGCGAAGTGCTAGGTCAGATAAACCCCTTGTCAAGCAGGTCTTGCAACTGTTCTTTCAATTCTTTCATTTCAGTAGTAGCTATTCTGTAGGGAGCTTTAGAAATAGGTTGGGTGCCTGGCATAGTCTCAATTGTAAACTCTATCTCCTTGTCTACCAATTCCTCTGGCAATTCATTTGGAAACACATCCAAAAATTCTCTAACAATAGGGATATCATTCAATTCAACATTCACAGGTTGTTCAATCAACACATAGCACAAATAACCCTGGCACCCTTTCCTGATTAGTTTGCATGCTTTCATTGCAGATATCAAATAAGGTGGAGACACTACCCCATTTCCCACAAACACAATCTCATTCTGCTCTGGTGGTTTAAACACAACTCGTTTTGTCACACAATCTATGGTGGCACAATACTTGGTCAACCAATCCATACCCAAAATTACGTCAAAATGTCTAAAGTTCAAGGGCAGCAAATCTACATATAGGATAGCATCCTCAACACGCATATCACAAAATCGATATATAGATTCACACAATATAGATTCCCTAGATGGAGCAGACACACATAGCAGATATGGCAGTAATTCTAAGGGTCTATTCAGTCTAGATGCAAATGCATATCTCACAAAGGAGTGTGTGGATCCGGAATCAATTAATACAAAAGCGTCCTGATTACATATAGAAATAGTACCTGAGAAAACTGCATTGGCATTCCGTGTATTGCCCGGAACAAGCGCAAAAACTCTCCCCTATCTCATGATATCCCCGGTGGTAGCAGATCTCAAGGTGTTCCCTGGCTTTGGAATCGATGCAGTGGAACTTGCAGCTTTCTTTCCTCCATTTTGATTACAATCTCGGGCCATGTGCCCTTGTTTACCACACTTGAAACAGGCCCCTGACACATGGTAACAAACTCCATGGTGCCTTTTGCTACAAATGTTGCACATGGGAGATGTGTCTTGGGAAGAATTCGAGGTATTTGAGGAGCCCGTGTTTTGCTTTTTCAGAAACTTCTTCTTTGAAAAGAAGCCTTGTCTTTTGTTACCTTTCCAGTCTGTTGTTGGCTTGGCTTGTTTAGCTATGTTGGCCTCTGATATGATGGCCCTGTGTAGTACTCCAATGTAGGTTTCTAGCTTTAAGACATTCACTCTTTCAAGGATGTCACTTCGAAGCCCACCTTCAAAGTGTCTCGCCTTCTTATAGTCAGTATCAATTACATGTGGTGCAAACCTGGCCAATTCAGTGAATTTGGCCTCATACTCGGCTACAGTCATACTGTCTTGTTTCAGTTCCATGAATTCTACTACTTTCCTATCCCGGACACACTGCGGGAAGTACTTGTCATAAAAGATTTCCAGAAATTTTGCCCAATCAGCATCTTTGTAAATCTCACACATTAACATCCACCATCTTCTGGCCTCGTCTTCTAGCATAAAAGTGGCTACAGGCACTTTCTGTGTCTCCGAGCAAGGGAACACTTCGAATAGTTTCTCAGTGCCGAGAACCCATGCTTCGGCTTTTAACGGGTCTAATCCACCATGGAACTATGGTGGTTTCATTTTCTTGAACTCTTTGGTGAGAGCTATTGTTTGGTCATCATTCTAATTATCTGGCACAGGAGGTGCCGGAGGTGGTGGTGGAGGATGTGGTTGCTGCCATTCTTGTTGTTGTCTCAATGTCTCTGCCATTTTCGGAATCAATCTTTCCATTCTATCCAGTCTGGCAGTAGAATATTCCTCTATCTCATCACCTCTTGTCCTCACCATTTGATTAAACTTGCATTATATTTTATACAAAAGATTTACACATATGCATATATTAAGGAGCATGCACATCTAAATAAATTGCAATGCAGGCAAATCATCACTTATAACACATAGTTGTTCATATTGAAACATTTAAGCACATTCCAAATGCTTCCAAATTCATACTTATGAATGCATCCTAGATCTTTTCTAGACGCTTATTGCTCTTTTGGACAAGTGTGTGAGTTATTAACTCGAGCTCTGATGCCACTCTGTCATGACCCGAACCCACCCCTGTGGGTTAAGGACATAACTGGCCAGTAATCGTGAGATTACCTACGGCCTCAAACCAAACCAAATGTATTTTAACCGAGTTAATGGGGGCCAAACGGAAGCAATTTAAAAACTTTGTCCTTAGAGTTGTGCTTACATGGCACGTCAAGCAAGTCATACATATAAACAATAATAACTCACAACAGAATTAAAGTATCAAAAGTTTTGTACAGACAGGACCATCCAAAACGAAGTCAACCCATGGAACTATATACAGACATATACAAAACTTCGCCAACATGAGAAAATATAAGTACATAACAAAAGTGCGCAGATGGGTCTCGTGCTTAAGACACGAGGGCTGACTTTCCAAAACCTATGTTGATCCACTAAGGCTTTACTGGGGCTGGGTTTGGACCTCTCTTGGCTCACCTACAAACACATGAATGAGCGTGAGCGAAAGCCCAGTGAATAATATCAAGTAAGGGAAAAGTATTGAAACATTATACAACAGACGGCCTTGGGCCCAATTCATTCATGTTAACTAGCCTTTGGCCTTTTCAAACTTTCATATCAGACTGGCTCTTAGGCCTGTATATCAGACTGGCTCTTAGGCCCTTCAAACGTTTCAGATCAAACTGGCTCATAGGCCTTTCAAACTTTCATATCAAACTGGCACATAGGCCTTTCAGACGTTCAGATCAAACTGGCTTATAGGCCTATCAGACTTTCATATCAAACTGGCACATAGGCCTTTCAGACGTTCAGATCAAACTGGCTCATAGGCCTTTCAGACTTCCATATCAAACTGGCACATAGGCCTTTCAGACTTCCATATCAAACTGGCACATAGGCCTTTCAGACATTCAGGTCAAACTATGTCCACCATTTAAATTAATGAACTTTACAAAACTTGCATGGAAGTAGCAATTTGACAATAACATATGCCAGATATTATTCACAGTGATTGGTTGGTGGATTTGTCCTGGAGCTTGACCCAACATATCACATAACACATATGGGTCAAAATTAGTTCAATCCGTTCTTTAATTCACACATTCCTCTTTAGGCTTCATTTTTATCTCTTCAACTCACTTACAATGATCAATGCATGCCTAAGGGTGCTTGCAAGTGAAAGAGGACAAAAAATGAAACACAGAATGAGCATACAAAATTTCAGAAAATAGGGTCCCCGCTCGAGCGTGGACTCCCCCGCTCGAGCGGACCCTTGAGGCCTGCAAAAGTACTGGATAGGTGAATTTTACGCTCGATCGTCCACTCTGGTGCTCGAGCGGACGCTATGTCTGCAAAAAAGTACTGGAAGCACGAAATTTATGCTCGAGCGGAGGTTCTCCCGCTTGAGCGGACCTTGAAATTCTAGAAAATCCAGATTGTGTTCTTGAGCTCCATTTCGACTTTCAACTAACAATTTACGCATTTTATAGCTCCAATTCCACACATACTTGTACTAACATGGTATAAACACCAAAACACATCGTCTTGGAGCTCAATTTCAAAGATTTAACACATGCATGGCTCAAATTGACCCCAAACTCAATTCTAGCATACACATTTATTCATTCAAAGCTCTTATCTTCATAGATTGTACATGCATGTGATGTCTAACTTCCATTCTCAACTTAGATGATACTAATGGCGATTATACATGAGCTTCAATGACAAATTTACATGGATTTCAACCAAATTGCAACATGAATCATGTAATTCAAGCTCAATTATGCAAATTCCAACAATTACATACATGCATGCATATATGGTCTTCCAATTCAACAAAACAAATTCAAAACATGCTCTTGACCATTAATTAACTTTGAACACACAAGATTACACACAAGATTACACCTTAAACTCGTGAATTCAAGAATCAATGTTTACCTAGAAGCCCAATCTATGGTTAATTCTTGAACTAGACTTCAAATTCCCAAGCTTGAGTAAAAATTTACACAATTTCTCTCCTTTTCTCTCACTATGGCCGGCCCTCTCTCTCTCTCACAATTCTCTATCTCAGATTTTTGAGTTCAAAAGAGTTAAAGGAGAGTGTAGTGCCTTCCTACAACAAGCCCCACTAATATTTATTTAATAATAATAAATAATTGGGCACTAATTCATCAGTTTAATCGATTTAATCTGGTCCGAATCAATTTTTCAATTAAACTTCACTGTACGCTCTGAAAATCATGCCAACCATAATGACGCCATCAATTTCGGGTTCTATGGCCGATAAGGCCTTCAATTTGATTTCCAAAGCAGATAATTAAACAGATATTCCTACGGTGAACAGATAGAAATTCAAAACCACATATTTTCACATAATGGCACACAAAATCATATTAGACACATACTCATACTCATATTAAGGACCAATGAACAAATTACAGAACAGGGGTATCACACTCAGGGTGTAAAGTCCGTTCCGGATATTGAGAATGGATACATTGACTCAGCCGTGATGCTGCCAGATCGGTTTAAAATGCCACCAGTCGATCGTTTTGACGAGTCTGGGGATCCTATGGTGCATTTACGGTTGTTTTCGGATGTACTGAGGCCGATGGGCCTCTCCAGGTTGCAGAAGCTGTCTTTGTTTGGCCGAACCTTGTCAAGTGTAGCGGCTATCGGGTATGCAAAATTAGAATATTCCGTCAAGAGGAACTGGGAGGAGATGGCCGAGGCCTTCATAGCTCAATACTCCTACAATACACCAATCGAGGTCACAACTCGTGATCTCAAGACCACCAGGCAAGGACCGAAGGAGAGCTTCTCCGATTTTGTGACCCTGTAGAGGGCCAAGGCCTCGATGATGACCATCAGGCCTGTTGACAAAGATCGGATTCAGATGGTTGTGCGCAACCTCCAGCCCAAGCTTATGCAGAAGATGATCGTTCTCCCCCTCCCCACCTTTGCAGATTTACATGAGATAGGGGTGCAGATCGAAGACGCTATGAAATAGGGCCTTATTGATAATGAGAGAGAATAGCCCAAGAGAACATTCAACCGCAGTACGAATGCAGGCACGAGCAATGCTGCTGCTGCTAGATCTTCAAATGTGAGTATGGTTACCACCACCAATACCCCAAGAGCCCTTGCAGCTACGCCATTCACCGGTGCGTCCGATAGTAGCTTGCAAGCAGCCAAATACGCACCCAAAGGCCAAAAAAACTTCACTCCACTATATGTGCCCCTGTCCAAAGCTTTGGGGGTTTTAATCAGAAAAGGGCACTTGAAGCCCCTAGAGTCGCGGCCATTGCTAGAAAAACTTTCCCCCTCCCATAGCCCGGCAAAGTAATGTGCGTTTCACCAACATCATGGTCATGACACCGACCAGTTCTATAGATTGTGTCACGAGATTCAAGATCTCATCGACAACAGGGTGATCGTGTCTCCGGAGAAACTGAATGTCACAACCAACCCTCTCCCACCACATAACCAAGCTCCACCTTCCAAACACATCAATATGATCCAAACTGGGGTTGAGTCATATGACCCTAGTATATATATCACCCCTTCTCACCTACCCAAGCCGGAGGTGTTCATTCCTGACAGCACTGACTTGTGCGTGTTGGACATCTCCCAAACCCATCCTGAAACGATGGTGGTAGCTTTCGAAGATAGAAGTGGGCCGACTGCAGAGGCAGACGAGAATGCAAATACAGAGCCTGAGAAGTCTGCAAGCTTCGTGTACAACCCGAGCGGTTACATTACATCAGCAGGCCATGCTAGGCCGAATGTGGAATTGCCAGTGGGGGCAGGGATTTGTGTAGTCCGGGAGAATGGATTCAATCAGGGGCTAGATGACTGAGCAGATCTGGAGAAGGACATCGTGAACCTTCAATTCTTCAATGAACAAGACTCGGGAGACGTGACAGTCAACTGGTTTGATTTGGATGGGGCAGCGACGTCTAGTAGGTGGCTTGACGACCAAGCAAATGTTGTTGAACAACCTCAGCTAGAACAGGGTCCGTCAGGGACAGGGACATCAACTGTGGCCGGAAGGGCCGAGAATCTGGATGCATCGCCGGAGAGCTTCGGTGTTAAAAATTTTGCTCGGGATCCGGGCAATTTGAATATAGGAGATATTGAACAGCAAGTTGCGCTGAAACAGTTTGAGCGGGAAAAGATCAAAGATTCTGAGAGGGTCAGAAAGGCCAAGGCCCCTACGGGGACAGAACGTGCTGTGTGCACAAGAGCAGAGCGTGCTGTGGGCACAGGAATGAAAGGTGCTGTGGGCACAGGAATAGTTGTGACGGAGCCGGACAGGTGCCTATCGGCTGTCGATGGCATGTGGTGGGAAGATGACGACCTATGTCTTGCCCACACAGATGAGGACTGGGGAGGGTAACCAGCCAGATGATACCTGGTACATTGGCAAAGTTGACCACATGACTAGGAGTAGGTGTTATTTCAAGCCCCCGCACTTAGACCAACCAGAGGCATTTGGAAAGGACGGGAGGCAGACAAGCAGAAAGAAAAACTGCTCGAAGAAGAGGCTGTGCTAAAACGGCTTAAGAAGATACAGGCAGACATCTCCATCTGGGGCCTACTTATGGCTTCACGAGTCCATAGACAAGTTGTCCTATCTGTAATGGACAAAGCCAAACTCTCAATAGATATCACGCCTGAGCAGCTGGTAGGATTGGTTTTTCTGGGAGGAGCTTCCCCGACGTTGACCTTTTCTGACAAGGAACTGCCGTCTGAGGGCACAAACCATAACAAACCGCTCTACATCTCTGTGGAGTGTAGAGACAAGTGGGTACCGGTAGTTCTTGTCGACACAAGATCCGCCATTAACGTGTGCCCGTCAAGGACAGCATATGCAATCGGGTTGAAGCCCGCGGACTTTGAGCCAACTGCCCAGGTGATACGAGCGTATGAAAATACAAGCAAAGAGGTGATGGGGACCGTGAGGATTGACACTAAGGTTGGTCCGGGACAACACGAGATTGATTTTCATGTCTTGGATGTTCCTGCGACCTTTAATCTACTCTTGGGGCAGCCGTGGTTGCACCAGGTAAAGGCAGTCTCTTCTATCCTACATCAGATCTTAAAATACCCCCATGAGAAGGGGGTGGCCATAGTTTTTGGGAATTCATCAATCCATCCGCCACCAGAAGTGTCTACACCGATTTTGGAAATCAAGCATGGCACGGAGGATGTGTTTCTATCAAGTTTTAGCCTAGTCGAGGCCTGGGTCGTTTAGAACATCTTAACTGTTGACGAGGGGTTATATATCAGTGCGCAGTCTGTATACCTCATGAATAAGCTTCAGCATATCCCTGGGATGGGACTAGGAAAAAGTGGCCGGAAGGGCATTGCAGTATCGGCCGAAGTGCCGCATAACCCGCATACCTTTGGTTTGGGTTATCTTCCCACCAAAGAGGACTGGGTAAGAAAGGGCAAAGAAATGGTTGGGAGAGCCAGAGCCAAGCAGGCCGGGAGGCATTTTGAGTTGATGCATCGGCCTATCCAGGGCACCCTGAAAGGACGCTTCGTCCGGGAAGGGGAAGACTTTCCATTCTGTGGCTTCCCAGAGCCATGGCTGAATGCCAGGAAGCTGTGCTTGCCGGGTTTTGAGATATTCTTTGATTTACAATTGTCCGGGGATGATGTTGCCGAGGAGCAGACAGACCCATCAGCTGAGGTTGAGCAGTGTAAGGAAGTGGATTCTGAGAGCACCGATATTGAAATGGGGGTAGCACTGGCTTGTCTACTATCAGATCCTTTGATCGTACATGAGTGCTTGGGGGATGTTCTCTTAGTGTCTATGATTGGAAATGAAGCAGCTGCGAGCCCATCTTTAAACATTTTGGATGCATCCATCGCTGCCTCCCTTGTCTGGCAGTACGAGAAGGGATTCTTATCGAGCAGCACCGGGTCAGGTAGTGAGCCGGAATCTAATTCTATCGAATCTGTGGGGTCGGAATCAGGTTCCAGCTTATCTAAGTCTGAGTCCGGTATTCCTGGGAGTGACAACCCGGATGCCACAGCCATGTCTAGGTCGTCTTTTTCTTTTTCCTTTGAGTCTATTGTAATAGAGGAATCAGGCGACTTGGAAGTGATTAATGAGAATGAAGTGGCTATGGCTTTTGAGTATTTTTCTATGCCTTTGATTTATTGCATTAATTCAGACTTTCAAAACTTCGATGAAAACGATGAGGAAGAAATTCCTCCGGCTTTGAAATATTTGCTAGATCAAGAGCAGGAGAGATTTGTTAAACCCTTGGTTGATGAAATCATCCAAATTAACGTTGGTACAAAGAAGGACCCGTGGCTGGTCCAGATTGGGTCCACGTTGTCTTCAGAGGAGTGCGAGCGCTTAGTTACTTTATTAAAAGATTTTAAAGATGTTTTCGCATGGTCCTACGAAGACATGCCTGGAATCGATCCTGAGATCGTACTGCACCGGATCCCTGTTGACCCAGAGGCCCGACCCGTCAAACAGAAGCTCAGAAGGATCTGCCCCGACTGGGCCATCAGATCAAAGAAGAGGTCACCAAGCAAATTGACGCAGGGTTCCTGCTGGTATCTGAGTACCCAACTTGGTTGGCCAACATAGTTCCAGTACCAAAGAAGGATGGCAAGATTTGAGTATGTGTGGATTTCAGAGATTTGAACAAAGCTAGTTCGAAGGACGACTTTCCTCTGCCACATATCGATGAGTTAGTGGACCTCACAGCCGGGCATGCATTGCTCTCATTAATGGATGGCTTTTCAGGCTACAACCAGATTGTAATGGCACCCGAAGACCGGAAGAAGACTGCTTTTACCACCCCGTGGGGGACCTATTGCTATAGAGTGATGCCGTTTGGGCTGAAGAATGTTGGAGCTACATATCAACGGGCTGCGACCACAATATTGCATGAGATGATCCACAAAGAGGATGAGGTGTACGTAGAGGACATGATTGTCAAGTTCAAAGAAAGAGAGGGCCACTACACCACCTTACAAAAGTTCTTCCAAAGGATCAGAGAATTTCGGTTGCGGCTGAATCCTCAGAAGTGTACGTTTGGTGTTACGGAAGGGAAAATGTTGGGGTTCTTGATTACACAAAGATGTATCGAAGTCGACCCTTCCAAAATCAAGGCCATCTTAGAAATGCCACCACCGATGACTGAAAAGGAGGTGTGAGGCTTTCTGGGTAAAGTGCAATTCATAAGATGGTTTATTGCTAAATTAACCTTGACTTGTGAACCACTCTTTGGTCTCCTGAAGAAAGGAAAGAAATTCCAATGGGACGGCCGATGCCAAGCTGCTTTTGAACAGATCAAGAAATACTTACAGAACCCACCCGTGTTGTCACCACCTGAGCCGGGGAAACCGTTGATTTTGTACCTTTCAGTAACTGAAAATACAATGGGTTGAATGCTTGCATAGGAGTCTAAGGACAAAGTGGAGAGAGCTATCTACTACCTGAGCAAGAAGATGCTGGATTACGAGACCCGTTACACTTTGCTAGAAAAGGCTTGTTTAGCCTTGGTATGGCCTACTAGGAAGCTGCGGCACTACCTGTTAGCTCACTCTGTAATGTTGGTTTCAAGATTAGATCCCATCAAATATCTCTTCGAGAAACCGGCATTTACGGGTAGGCTAGCTCGTTGGTTGCTTCTGCTTTCCGAATTCAATTTGAAATATGTGATGCGCAAGTCAGTAAAGGGAGGAGCGGTAGCGGAGTTCCTAGCCGATCACCCAGTTCAAGGGGATGAAGCAGTTGAGTACCTATTCCCAGATGAGGCCATTCTGCATGTTGAAGAAGAGTTTTGGACGATGTACTTTGACGGAGCGTCAAACCAATACGGGTATGGGATAGGGGTGTTGCTAATAGCGCCTGAGAATTCCTGTATACCTCTAGCATTGAAACTCCGGTTCAAAGTTTCGAACAATGAGGCAGTGTATGAGGCATGTATTGCTGGACTAGAAGCAGCCCTAGAACTAGAGGCAAAACGGTTGGATGTCATCGGGGACTCGAACCTTGTTGTATCTCAAGCAAAAGGAGATTGGAAAGTCAAAGAAGAAAAGATGAGAATATACCACCAGACCTTAGACTTGCTGATTCCTCGATTTGAGAAGCTGAACTTCGCTCATCTACTAGGAGAGAACAACAGGTTTGCAGATTCACTAGCAACTCTATCTTCTATGATAGACATCCCTTTTAGAGTCTGGATGTGTCCGATCATCATCGAACAAAAATTTGCATCGGCCTACAAGTTGATTGCTGCCATAGATGAGGTTCAAGATGAGAACCCCTAGTATTACGATGTCTAGAACTTTTTGGAAAAAGAGGCGTATCCACCAGGGGCAAATGCCAAGGACAAAAGGGCAATTAGAAGAATGGCTGCTCAGTTCATCGTCTGCGGAGGAAAACTATACAAGAGACGTCATCTCGAGATGCATAAGTTGTGTGTTGATACTGGAGAATCGAAGCGCTTGATGGAGGCCATCCACGGGGGAGAGTGCCGAGCGCACATGAATGGGGTGATGCTAGCCCGGAAAATTCTCAGACAGGGTTACTACTGGTCCACCATGGAGGAGGATTGTATTGACTTTGTCCGGCGATGCCACAAATGTCAGATCCATGCGAACCGCATGAACATTCCGCCGTCAACGCTGTACAACATGACTTCGCCATGGCCATTTTCAGTCTGGGGGATCGATGTGATCGGGGATGTCACTCCAAAGGGGCCTAATGGGCATGAGTTCATTCTGGTCGCGATAGACTATTTCACAAAGTGGGTTGAGGCCCAATCTTATGCGGTGTTGAAGGCATCGCATGTTGTAAAGTTCATCAGGAACAACATCATCTGGCGCTATGGGGTCCCGAACGAGATTATTTCAAATAATGGGTCCCACTTCAAGAAGGAAGTGATCGACTTGTTAGAGAAATTCAACGTGGCTTTTCATAAGTCATCTACATATCGGCCGCAAACCAACGGAGCAGTTGAAGCTGGCAACAAGAACATCAAGCGTATTCTGCAGAAGATGGTGGAAACCTACCGAGACTAGCCAGATAAGCTGCCATTTGCTCTGTGGGGCTACCGGACTTCAATTAGAACTTCTACTGGAGCGACCTCGTATTCATTGGTTTATGGGATGGAGGTCGTTCTACCTAGCGAAATTGAAGTTCTGTCGTTGGGAGTACTGGCTGAGTGTCAGATAGCTGAGGCAGATTGACAGCACGGTACCATGTTCAGGGTTATCAACGACGAATTGCCAGGGCTTCAACAAGAAAGTTAAGTCCCGGAATTTGAAAGAAGGAGATTTGGTGCTCAAGGAGAACCGAGCTCCCATCCACGACCCTAGGGGCAAGTTCAGACCTAATTGGACTGGTCCTTACATTATCAAGTCTATCTGGTCGGGTGGAGCTGTCGTTCTGATGGACCTAGATGGCCTAGAGTTCTCCCAACAGATCAACATGGACAAGTTGAAGAAATACTTTCCCTGAGAGGCTCGCTAGGTCGAAAACCCGAAAGGGCGACCTAGGCAAAAGTTAGTGCACAAAATTTTTTTGAAATTATAAAAACTGAGCTCGCAAGGTTGAAAACCCGTAAAGGGCGGCCTTGGCAAAAGTTAGAGCGCAAAAGGAGAGAGTTGATACACGAGTGAAACCAAGCCGAACTACGTAAGGCTTGATTCCCATCTTTAGGATACGTAGGCAACTTCATTCTGAAGTCCAGCCATCAACATTTCCCTAATCAACTTTGTCCATGTGATCGCCTTGGTCATCTTTGTCTATTCAGCATTCAAGAGCTCGGTCGTGATCTCCGGTGCAGTGCTACTCAGACTAGGGGCAACTTTCCAATTGCTCGGATCCAGGGTTGTGCATCTCAGTGACAAATCTCAGGCATGTCCAGTTCTGATCCGTATTGAAAATGGTTTTGAAAAGTTTTAATAAATGTTGATTTTGTTCAAATTAATCTTTTTACAACTTAGACCATTTTGGACCGAACGAAAAATTTTCAGTACCACAACCTTCAATTTCATTGATTTCAATACAGAATTCTCCTACTCTTGAATACAAAATTGAAGTTGCTTTTCATTACATTCATATAGAAAACTTAAAAGTTCTGATTAAAGCAAATAAATTCGGGGCATAGTCAAGTGTTTCTACGCCCTCTCCCAGAGCTGGTTGAAGCCTCTGATGCCAAGCTGGGCCCAATCTATGCCTCTTCATTGAGCCAATCTAGGTACTCATCAGAGAGGGTGTAGCTGAAAGTGGGAGCGGGGGCCAGAAGCTCTCTCGTCCTCCATGTTGTGGCATAACTAGCTAGCTGCATGCCTCGGACCGAAAATGTAACAGGGTACTCAATCCCCTCCACTGGACAAGTCTGATCATGTCTGAACTGGCGTCGAAACAAGAATAGAAAGTAAAACACGCAGTGTGTCAGGCCAATCAACTGGATCCCGGGCTGACGGGTCATGCTGTAACTCATTGTCGGTAGATTGAGCCAAGGGCAGCGCCAAGCAACGCGATCCACCGACAAATTGCACATCCAGTTGTACCACCATCCTTCATCTAGAGCATCGACTAGGCGTCGTCGGGAGAAATAGCTGCGAGCTGAATATGCCAGACACGAGTCCACAACTTTCAACTTGTCCATCAACCACACCTGGGGAGGGATGAAAAATGAGAGAATAAAGAAGAGAGAGGCGCACGTTGAGAGAAAAAGTGAGCAAAAGGGTTTTGAGAGAAAAATCAAGCCTGAGGGCCGAGTGATGCGAGAAATATATATGTGAGACAGGGTGGGAAACAATACCTGCAATAGTAGTGGACTCCCTGCAAACCTAGCCGTCTCCTAATGATGAAAACTGCCCAAGCCCATCAATGTCTTGGCCAATGTCATGGCGATGCAGCTTTTGCCCTCTTTCAAGCCCTCGGCGACCTTAATCAAACGAGTGCTAAACCTGCCGGAGCCTAGGGTGAGTAAGAAATGAGATAGCATGCATAAACAAAGCACGTGTCGCCGATGACCTTGCCAATAATGGTCGCCGCGATCACCGGCATCAGAAAACCGACAAACCAAGCTCGGAATGTCCAGCTCTCCATCATGAATCAATGACCGAGTGTCATGCAAAGTAAGACTGCACATCCTTCCTAGCGCTTGGGCATGGCCACACCGGAATTGAGGCAAGATTTCTTCATCATGCTCGGATTCCATTAAAGCTTGGAAGTCCTCGAAAGTGGGACACATCTCTTGGCCACCAAAGCTAAAGACGTGTGTCACTGGATTCTAAAACCTTGCCGCGGCATGGAGGAATGGAAAACGTAGCGGGGTGCGACCCAAAGTGAATAGTGCGTTTATGCCGAAGCCTTGGAAATTCAGCTTTTCCGAGCCATCCAAGTTGGCAATCCAAGTTATGAGATTTTGGGTAAGAAACTCTTCCATTTGGTGCAAATCAGTGTTGAAATAAGGAAAACTACGAAGCCGGGGCTTTTGTAGAAGATAAGGTGTTGAGTGGAAGACAGGTGCCAACATTCTAGAGGTGCTTGCCATTTTCGGCCGATCGACCATCCCTTTTGGCCGATCAGCTAAAAATGCTGGCCGATGGCCATTTCCTCTGGTCGGTGACCTTTCTCTTTGGCCGGTGGCCTCCCATCTTGTTCCCTGAGCTGTTTATATATTGAAAATGCTGAGAATTTGTGACTGGCACCACTTCCAATGCCTTTTGATGATTATTTTGCGAAGTCGCGTCGGTTACTTTGATTTGTTTATCGAGTTGTTGTACATTTGCTTATAGAGTTGTATTTTACATTTTTTAAGTCTTTGTTTTGCTTATCGAGTTGTAGTTGCAGTTGGTTAGCTTATCGAGTTCTTTGTTTTGATTATCGAGTTGTTTTGTCGTTACTCAGTTCACTACCTGATTATTACGATGCAAGTGCTTTTTTTTTTAAACAAAAGTTCTAATCTCATTTACATTGTTATGTGATGCGATGCGATGCATAAAATGTACAAATGTAACACATTTTGAACAAAATAGCTATTTCATTTCCATCATGTCTTTTGCAAAAAGTACATAGTGTTGAAAATAAAACCTACCTGAGGCAGTACAATGTGCTCAAACTACCAGTAAAAAGAAAAATAAAACAGGAAGAGGAGAAAAACAACCAAATGTCTGAACAAAGCAAAGAAGAAGAAAAAAGCAGCAGAAAGTCTGGATCAATATCAGTCATCGCAAGTGCGGGGGTCGGTCCTGGTCCTCTTCCTAGACGAGGGTCCAGGGTCACCACCACCATCTCCATAGTTAGAATCTGAGCTGTCTTCGGCCTCGCCCTGGGACGACACCGTCTCCTCGTCAGAATCATTGGGGGAAGGCTCTCATGAACTGCTCTCAGCACGGGTGCGCTTATGTCTGCCTCAGCTATGGATAGTCATCCTCTGCCTAACTACCCCTCCTCCTCGAGCAGGAACAGATGGTCTAGCTGGAGCACCTCCCGCAGCCGGAATTTGGAACGGGGCCTGAAAAGGACAAATGGCAAATGCATCAGTTATGCTATGCAAAGCAGAGTATGAATACCAAATACAGTGTATGAGTACAGTGTATGAAGGCCGTGAGCAACGTTGTAAGCAGTATGTGGGTTACAGTGTATTAGTACCGTAAGTGTTGTGTATCAAGTGCCGTGTTGATAGTGTGATGCATCAGATTATGTATGAAACCAATTGGGCAGAGTTTGAGACTGCAGTTGAAAGAACTTACCAGGATATTGTAGATGGTCAACAAGTCGATGCACCGCTGTAGCATCCCTACCGCTGAGGCTGTCAACTCCAGGGGCTGGCGAGTGTACTCGACGGAAGCCTGCAACAGTGTTGAAGTCATTAGTATTCTACGGGATATCAAATGAATTGAAATGACTGTACAGAATGCAAAGTTTAGTAGTGCATACCGGGGTCTAGCCATAGACTCCGACAAGCTTATGATCAACCGGAGGAGGAGCGAAGGGAATCTGATAAGTCTCCCCACCCCATCCTCGGCATGTGATCGTCTTTGTCAGCTCTGGCCATCCAGCTCCCTGTCCCCTCCATGAACCACTCCTGCCTCGGGCCGGAGGTGCCCTCGGTGCCCCTGCTCCTACTACTAGCATCGCTGGCCTCTCTCGCTCAACTCGACGAGCACCAGTCAAAGGCCGCATGATATAAGCCTGAATGTACTCGGCGTAGTCACCCTCGTCCCTGAAAGGCTCAGAGTCCCAGCCAATCGTGTAGTCCATCATCTCCTCGAAGGTGTACCTCTCAGTGTGCCTCGTATGGATAGGAGGAGGTGCTGGAACTGTCTGCTCGGGCACGCCCAAGGTCTGTCGTAGGAAGCGCTCCCCGAAATACCATGCCCGAAAGACTGGGCCCTCCAATAGAACCCTGAACCGGGCAGTCTCTCGAGCACCGGCATACCGCCCCCAAACTGTGTCAGGCAACGGGGCCCAAGGCTACCAGGTGATCTGCAAATAAAACACAGTTTGTTATCTACTGATGTTGAAAGAATAATATAAAGCGAAGCTTAAATGAACTGTAATGTTTGATATACCTCGACTGCGGTGATGGTGTCAAAGTAGCGGCGGAAGAACATGAAGGACTCCCGTGGCCTCCGTTCACATCTCACGTCAAAGCAATGAGAAAATGGAACACGAGAGGGATCTCCTCATTTGGCACTGGGGCAAGCCTAGGGAAGTAGACATACACCCACAACTGTATAATGTAACAGAGCAGATATGAGTATGCTTATCAGATAAAGCAAGTATACAGATAAAGCAGAGTGCAGTATGTGCAGGATATTGTACGGTGTGTGTAGTGTGCAACCGGTGTACAACAGATTGCATATGTATAGTGTGTGTGGCATACAAATAATGTACAACATAATTGAAAAGACAGAAAAGAGAACGTATGCCTCACAGGCTTGCCAGTAGCCTCCAAGCAACTACCCACTGCAGCGGGAGGATGAGCTCATATATCCATAAAGAGTGGCCAATCCTGCACCACCCCAGTCGTAGCCGCAAATCCACGTCACATCCACAAGCACACTCAGCAGGTAGAGGGCAACAGTGTTCGCCCGGTCGGTGAAGAGTGTGGTCCCCAGCAGGAACATGATGAAGCCACGAGCATACTGCTTCTCCTCCTCCCGAGTAATAGGCGCCTGGATCCGAAAGTGATCCTCGAACCATGAGTACCTCACAAATCCTGCCCGAGCAAGAGGTGGCTGAGTGCCAGCAAGTATAGCTGAGCGGCGTCCCACTCGTCCATATCTGTGTCAAAGGGGATCGGATCACCACCCACTCCGATGCCTGTGAGCATGGAGAAGTCAAAAGGAGTCATCGTCATCTACCCAGTGGCAGAAAGGTGGAAGGAGTCGGTGGTGTCCCACCACCTCTCCACCAAAGCAGCAAGAAGGGGCCTACTCGCAGTGAGGCGCAAGAGTCCCATGCAGAAAGTCCCAAAGCTGGCTCGGTCAACAATATAACGGACCGCGTTGGGTAGCTCCATGTACCAACCTCGAGTGGCCGTGTTCCTATACCCCCGAAAAGCATGGGAATCTCCCTGTGATCAAAACAAGCAGTTGTGAAGCAGTGTTACAAATACAGTGTTGAATGCGCTCAGAATTGATGAAAATGCAATGTGTGTGCATGTGTCAGAGTCTACACAGATATTGGGTGTGGGCATTCTCATAGTGAACTACAGCATATGATGTATCAATGTGTATGAATTGTTCAGTTGAGAATGCAGCGTGTGTGCACATGTTCAGATTCAAACAGATATTGGGTGTGGGCGTTCTCACAGTGAACTACAGCATATGATGTATCAGTGTGTTTGAATTGTTCAGTTGAGAATGCAGCGTGTGTGCACGTGTTTAGATTCAAACAGATATCGGGTGTGGGTGTGCTCACGGTGAACTACAGCATGTGATGTATCAATGTATCTGGGTTAAGCAGTTAAAGAACAAAATCGACTATCGCAGTTATGTGTTCTACATTGTAGAAAATGAAACAAGGGAAGAGTGTACCTCAGAAGCGCCGTAGGACAGATGTGACTCTATCTCGCGCAACAAAAGCTCTAGTGGCGCGCCCCGTGCATAGCTCATGAAGTGGCAGATGCCATAGGGAGGCAATACATGTATCGCCGGCTTGTAAGTCGCCGGATCGAACGGCCGGATGCGAAGAGGTAAGAGCTCGACCTCGGGATCCACATCCATCTCTGGGGGAGTCCCACCACGTGGAATGTCGTCCGCCATCTCAAAAGGAGCGTGAAAATGGCCAAGAATGTGAAAAACGGGCAATAATGTGAAAGGTCAACCCAAAAGTCAACCCCGAGATGATGAAAAATAAGAGGAAAGGTCGGGGTGTGGGAAAGGCATGAAGATCGAGGTATGACTTAGGGAAAACAAACCCCAAATGGTGGAAACCAAGAAAAGGGCATCGAAACCAAGATTTGTTCGGTTCAAAGTGTGCGAAACGGGGAGAGTTTCGTGAATCGAACGATGGAAAAGTGTCGAAAACAAGAGAAAAACACAGATCGAAGGAAGAAAAATCACCTAGGGAGAGAGAGGAGGGATTTTCGAGTTAGGGTAAAGTAGAAATATAAGGTTTGGAACCTTATATTAAAGACCCGTGGCCAAAGGACAAAAATGCCCCGACATTGCCATTTTTGGCCGGTCAGCCAAATTGTTAGCCGATCGGCTAAATAGTTGGCTGATGAGCTTATTTTGTGGCCGATTGATGGTCGGTGGCCTCCCCTTGTGGTCAATGCACCTCCCACACCTTTGTTTGGGTCAGTTATGTGGTTTGGCACCTTCATTACTCAAGACAGTGCAAGAAAGTGCACTTTTGAACCTTAACCGGCCTTCGTGATGGACCTCAAGCCGTGTCTTCTGTGTGCGATGCTTGGTGCACGCAAGGAGTATCCTTTCTCGTATCCTTTTGTATCTTACGAGTTCCGCAAATCGCTTTAAATATGTTGTATTACGTTGTTTTGTTTCGACTGTAATAAGCACACTCGTTACGCGTCTTGCATTGAACAATGCCTCGTCTTGTTTTGAAGTTGCATCTCAACATCACAAATAACATGTCTTTACCATGCTTTCGTTGAATATGCGCCTTTCTCTGTTGTTGCATTGTTATACACATTGTATGCGTTGTCGCGTATGCTTTACTTACATGTGTTTATGCACCTTCTCGCATTGTTACACACATTGTATGCATTGTCGCGTATGCTTTATTTACATGTGTTTATACACCTTCTTGCATTGTTACACACATTGTATGCGTTGTCACGTATGCTTTACTTACATGTGTTTATGCACCTTCTCGCATTGTTATACACATTGTATGTGTTGTCGTACATGCTTTACTTACATGTGTTTATGCACTTTCTCACATTGTAGCACACATTGTATGCGTTGTCGCGTATGCTTTACTTACATGTGTTCAGGCTTTCCTTGCTTCCCACATTGCATGCGTTGTCGCTTATTACTTTACTTACATGTGTTTATGTTTCAAATTGCATTGTCATACACCCCTCGGCTTGCGTTGTCACGCGTGCCCTCCTTGCATTATTATGCACCCCTTCCACCCGCATTGTTATGCACTCTTCACATGCGTTGCCACGCACGTTCCTCTGCATTGTTATGTACTCCTTCCACCCACATTGTCATGCACCCCCTCACTTGCATTGTCACGCACTTTTCACTTGCATTGCTATGCAAGTTTCTAACAATGTTGTACCTATTAAGCTTCTTTCTTTTTTCAAGCACGATATTGTATGTACGGTTCATTTGAGGCTGGCGCAACTAGGCGAACCGGACTGTATTGTATTCTCCACGTCAGACGTAGCGAGAATTGTATAATTCTCTTACATCTTTTCTGCATGTAATGTACTTAGATTTGTGTACGCTTGCTTAAAACTGTTGCATGTTTTGCTTCATTACAGCTTTCTTTGCATAATCTTAAGTTATGTTCAGCATCATGCATTCCCTTTTCATTTTGCTCCCGCCTTCGAGCACATATCTTTGCTTCTTGTATGTTTGTCTAAGTCTTCGGCCTTGTCGAAAATGGGTCATCTTTGGGCTTTGGCATTCACTCCATCATTGTTATGACTTTCGAGTTCTGTCAATGATGGGCAACTGTAGACACCCCATTTTTGACCGTCCTCAAGACTTGGATGTCATCGTTTAAACACTCGATGATCATCCATGCTCATGTTTGTTTTGAGTTCTCGGAGGTTTCGGTCGCGCGCCTTGCCTCAAGATCTCTCAACTTGATTGTTTTGTGCTTGATTATGGACCAAACACTTGTGTTTTTGCTTTTAAGGGAAGAGGGTGGCTTGTTGGCCATTTCCTCAACTCATCGCCCAAGGCTTAAAGCCATCGGCCCTTTTTTCTTGCCATCGGCCAAGAGTGTTGGCAGATTGGCACCTTTTTTGGTTGGTCGGCCACCTTTGTTGGTCGATCGACCATATTTTCCGGCCGACCCATTTCTATCTGCTTTTGGCAGATATTTTGTGCCAGCTGGCACAGCTGGCACGCACATTTCCCCACCTCCATACACGTGTGTGGAGGGATTTGAACCAACACTTAGCTTCTCTTGGAAGCTTTGAATTGGACTTCCTATGAAAGGAGAGCCTCCTCTTCCTTTCCAAGGGTTTAGCCAACTGATATAGAAGATATATATCACTCTCTCTATATCTCTTCTCTCTCTATAGTTGTGTGTGTAATAGTGTTCTAAAGGGTGTTTTTGTTTATATTTTTGCACTAAAGCACCTAGTGGTACACTATCCCTTAGTTACTGAGGTGCTATGGATTTGATTTCAGAGTTTTTGAGTTGGTTTTGATCATAAGGAGGTGTTGGAGTTGGTGTTCTCGAAGTGTTCTTCAAGGGTGAGAAACTACTCTTTTATTCCCCATTTTTGCTTAAGCTTTTAGCAATACTTGCATACTGTTTTAAGCTTAGTGTCCAACTGAAAAAAGTTATGTTTTTGTATGCTAAATATGTTTGTTTAAGGTTACTTTTGTATGCTAAATACTTGCATACTGTTGTCTACCCCCTCTTAGGCCTTGTTTGGCCTTATTTTGTGACCTTCTTTTTGAGCTTCGAAACCTTTTTGTTTTGACCTTCTCACCACTGAAATCCAGAGGATTTTTAGTGGTGGAGAAGTGGTTTTGAAGTCTTGAGTAGGGGAGGGACACCCCCCTCCCTTTGTGTCTCATTTGCTTGCATTGTTGGCTCACCATAGTAGCATGTTTGCTTAGCATGTCTTGGCCCCATTTCAGCATGTATTTGGTCTTATCTTGGCATGATATACCTTTGTTTTAAGTTGGTTTGTTGGTCTCTTGCATGCACCATGTACTTGCTTTCTAATCCATTCTATTGCCTTAACATGTATTTTTGCATTTGGACCATCATGCTTGCATATTTCGGCTCAACTCCAAGGAACTTTTAGTCATGTTTCACTATGTTTAAGCTCTATTTGGTGTTGATTTCATCATATGTGCATTGCTTTGTATAGCCTTAGTTCATCCTAGCTTGTTAAGCTTTGTGCATCAAGTTGCTAGCATGCATTGTTTTGACTATTCTCATGATTTGGCATTATTTGAAATCACATTTCAGTCCATGTAGTGTAGCCACACACTTATATTTGACATCTTGTCAATGCTTTGAAGAGTTGTTGTTTTGTGCCTTAAGATTGGGCCATTGTGTATGTCTCCATGATTAGGTCTTTGGGATGCCATCTCATTGGGTTTTGGGGTTTGTTTTAACATATTATAGCTTTGATTTTCCTTGGTTCAGTCATGCCATGTTTGGTTGTAATGGGTGTAGCGCAATTCCCCCTTTTTCGCCTTGTATGCGTCTTGTTTTGTGCTCACCTTTCTAGCATGTTTTGACCACATCTCATGCATGTTCTAGCCCTATTTTGACCTACCTTGGGACTATTTTCAGTCACTTTGACCCTTTGGGGCTTGGTTGATATGGCCATGGTGAGAGCCCCTTGACTAGCTTTGGGTATTGAGCCCGTTAGCATGCTATGATTCACTTGTGTTTATGATTTGACATCATTCTTCACATGATTTCAAAGCTCATCGCATTGTCATGTTCCCATGTTTATCCCATTTTGCTCATGGTTGAGGATTGTGCATCGTTGCCTAGCTTACGGATCCATGTATGTGCATGCGTGACTCTCCTTTTTTTTGTTACCTTGATTTGGGTGTTTTGGCTGCTGTCTTTGGTACGGCTGAGGTCTACCCATCTTTATTGTAAGTCCATGGATCATGCATTTATGTATTGTTGTATGCTTATCACGTTGCATGTTGTTGCATCCTTATGGTTGGTGTCATTGTTCCATGCCTATCACTTAGTGTATTTCCATATCTAGGTTGCATTGTAGTATTGCATACTTGTTGCATTGCCATGCTGTTTGCATGTTAGGTTGCATCACATTGCACTTGGCATGCTCATCTTACATGGCCTTATATTCCCATGTTGCATTGTACTTGGTTGCATGCATTGCATTGTGTTTGGTTTGGGGTGTCAAACCAAACATGAGGGTCGAGGCACGTTTCGTACTTGAAGTGATGAAACGTGCCTCAACCCTCGGTTGCCAACGCTCTTGATCAAGCATGATAGAGTTCTAGGCATTCATTTGTTTTGTTGCATTCATTTCACATTAATTTGCACACTTGGCACCTTTGGCCATCATGCATTGAAATGCGTGATTGGTGGTCCGAGGGTCGAGAGTCATACTCCCTTGAGTTTATAGCATGATAGGGAGGGTGTTTGTGCACACATTATCTTGTAAATGCCATGCCATGCACTGTCTGTCCTCTGCTGCAGCAAAAACAGAATTCTACAGGAAGATATGGCCGGTCGGCCATCTTCAGTGCCGACCGGCTACCAAAATTTGGCCAAGAGCCTTACAAATGGTCGATAACGATTTTCTGATGGCCGGTGGTCCTATCTCTTGGCCGGTGACATCACACAATGCTTAGGGGGTGGTTCAGAAGCATCCTTGGGACTTGTGTAGTTTTCAGAGGAGCAAAACAGTGCAGACAGAGGCAACATGTGGCATGGCAACAGGTTTCCGAGCGAGGCGATTGAGCATGCATCATTCAATCATTCCGAGGTGGAGCTGAGGCGGCCTCCTTTTGTAATTAATTTGTTAATTAATTAAGGGTTTGTAATATTTAATTAGCTAGGATAGTTGATTAATCATTTGGTTCGTATTATTTATTCGGACCCTCCGTCGAGAGGGCGAATTTTGTAATAAGTGTGCATGTGTTTGTGAATGTCTTCCAACCCCACGTCTTTCTCCCTTTTACTTACCTGCTTTTAATGGTTAGTTTTAGGTCATGTTTCAATTAGCATCCCTATGCTATGAATGATTGCATCATTCATCTATATTGCATGCACTGGGCTCGGCGCATCATACTAACTGCATTGTATTTTAATTCTAAGTTGAATACATGTATCGAATTGTCGCATCTCACATGCCATTTTAGACTAGTCGAGCCTATTCTAGTTGCATTTTGTATGCGATGCATTAGCCATCTTAACATGGACTTGGATCATACGTTTGATTACTAACATGTTCTTTGTTTTGCCTCGGAGTACACTATGAGTGTTTATGCTTTAACATCTTGCATATATGTGAGTGTTAATATGACAGCATGCTTGCCATAAGGCTAATTGCTTGTGTGATATAACTGCCTGAATGCCTGTAAGTGAAGGTTGGATTACTTGAATTGGAACGACTCATTGAAATCCGTGTTTTAGCCTACTTGCGAGTAGTAAACTTCAAACCATTTCCAAACAAACGGATATGCGATGCTTTGTTCCAAATTAGGCGATCTAGTCTATACTTGTGTGTTGTGCGCATCACATAGTAATTCTAGCTAATTAACCGGAATAAGAACGTATGCGTTTTCAAAAACAAGATATCATGTTTAGTACATGCCAATCTTTGATCGGGCGAGCAGGGGTGCTCATAGATGACCTTCCCCGATCGTACCCAAGTTCCCGAGCTGAGGCAACTTTGGTGATGACGGACACGTGGCCTTAGGCAACGAGTTAGGGTTTCCTAAATTCCCCCAAAAATAAATATTTAGGTAGCGACTCCGTATCTGGCAAAGTAGTTCATGTTTGGCACTTCTTTCTTAAAAATTAGCTTTCCAAAACATTTGTTGGATTTGGACTCTTGGGTGATTTATCGGTCTCGCATTGCACTTTGCGGGATCAGATTCAGAAGTGTGACATTTGAGTCCGAACTGTGGTAAGCAAGGCCCTCGGGTCGCGTCCACACCTATTTACGTACAGTCTATACCTACATGTCACATTTATCACCGGGAAGCTTCCCGTTACGAAAAAATAGTGGCTCGGGGGCTGTTTTCCATTTTCGCCACCCGAACCCCTTTTTTCGACCAAGTTTATGACATTTTCAGCCCTAAATCCCAACGTATGTGTCCTACTTACGTACTATCAGTTCGTACAAGCCGCATTCGTCACTGGAAAGATTCCCGTTACGTAAAAACAGTGGTTTGGGGACTGTTTTGCATTTTCGCCCCCCGAACCCCTTTTCTCGACTAAGTTTATGACATTTTCAACTCTAACTCCCAACTTAGGCACCCTATTTACGTACCGCCCGTCCCTACATGGCACATTTGTCACCGGGAAGCTTCCCGTTACAAAAAAATAGTGGTTCGGGGGTTGTATTGCATTTTCCAACCCCGAACCCCTTTTTTCGACTAAGTTTATGACATTTTCAACTCTAACTCCTAACGTTGGTGTCCTATTTACGTATCGTCTGTCCCTACATGTGACATTTATCACCGGGAAGCTTCCCATTACGAAAAAACAGTGGCTCGGGGGCTGTTTTCCATTTTCGCCAACCGAACCACTTTTTTTGACTAAGTTTATGAAATTTTCCACCCTAACTCCCAACGTACGTGTCCTACTTACGTATCGACTGTCCCTACATGTCGCATTTGTCCCCGGGAAGCTTCTCGTTACCAAAAAATCGTGGTTCGGGGGCAGTTTTGCATTTTCTCCCCCCGAACCCCTTTTTTCGACTACATTTATGACATTTTCAACACTAACTCCCAACGTACGTGTCCTACTTACGTACCGTCTATCCCTACATGTCGCATTTGTCACCAGGAAGCTTCCCGTTTCGAAAAAATCATAGTTCGGGGGATGTTTTGCATTTTTGCCACCCGAACCCCTTTTTTCGACTAAGTTTATGACATTTTCAACCCTAACTCCCAACATAGGTGCCCTATTTATGTATCGTTTGTCCTTACATGACACATTTGTCACCGGGAAGCTTCTCGTTACGAAAAAACAGTGGTTCGGGGGCTGTTTTGCACTTTCGCCCCCCGAACCCCTTTTTTTGACTAAGTTTATGACATTTTCAACTCTAACTCCCAACGTAGGTGTCCTATTTACGTACCGTCTGTAGCTACATGTCACATTTATCAACGAAAAGGTTCCCGTTACGAAAAAATAGTGGCTCGGGGGCTGTTTTTCATTTTCGCCACATGAACCGCTTTTTTCGACTAAGTTTATGACATTTTCAACCCTAAATCCCAACGTATGCGTCCTACTTACGTACCGTCTGTTCGTACATGTCGCATTCGTCACTGGAAAGCTTCTCGTTACGTAAAAACAGTGGTTTTGGGACTGTTTTGCATTTTCGGCCCCCGAACCACTTTTTTCGACTAAGTTTATGACATTTTCGACTATAACTCCCACCTTATGCATCCTATTTACGTACCGTCTGTCCCTACATGACACGTTAGTCACCGGGAAGCTTCCCGTTACAAAAAAACCGTGGTTCGGGGGCTGTTTTGCATTTTCGCACCCCGAAGCCCTTTTTTTGACTAAGTTTATGACATTTTCAACTCTAACTCCCAACGTAGGTGTCCTATTTACGTACTGTCTGTCCCTACATGTCACATTTATCACCAGGAAGCTTCTCGTTATGAAAAAATAGTGGCTCGAGGCCTGTTTTCCATTTTCGCCCCCCGAACCCCTTTTTTCGACTAAGTTTATGACATTTTCATCGCTAAGTCCCAATGTACGTGTCCTACTTACGTACCGTTTGTCCCTACAAGTCGCATTTGTCACTGGGAAGTTTCCGTTACGTGAAAACTGTGGTTTGGGGGCTATTTTGAATTTTCGCCACCCGAACCCCTTTTTTGACTAAGTTTATGACATTTTCAACTCCAACTCCCAACTTATGTGTCCTATTTACGTACCGCCTGTCCCTACATGTCGCATTTGTAACCGGGAAGCTTCGCATTATGAAAAAACAGTTGTTTGGGGGCATTTTTACATTTTCGCCCCCCAAACCCCTTTTTTGGACTAAGTTTATGACATTTTCAACCCTAACTCCCAACGTACGTGTCCTACTTACATACCGTCTGTCCCTACATGTCGTATTTGCCACCGGGAAGCTTCCCGTTATGAAAAAATCTTGGTTCGGGGGCAGTTTTGCATTTTCGACCCCCGAACCCCTTTTTTTGATTAAGTTTATGACATTTTCAACCCTAACTCCCAACGTACGTGTCCTACTTACGTACCATCTATTCCTACAGGTCGCATTTGTCACCGAGAAGCTTCGCGTTTCAAAAAAATCATGGTTCGAGGGCAATTTTGCATTTTCGCCACCCGAACCACTTTTTTCGACTAACTTTATGACATTTTCCACGCTAACTCCCAACGTAGGTGTGCTATTTGCATACCGTCTATGCCTACGTGACACATTTGTCACTGGGAAGCTTCTTGTTTCGAAAAAATAGTGGTTTGGGGGCTGTTTTGCATTTTCCCCCCTCGAACACCTTTTTTTTGACTAAGTTTATGGCATTTTCAACTCTAACTCCCCACGTAGGTGTGCTATTTATGTACCGTCTGTCCCTACATGTCACATTTATCGCCGGGAAGCTTCCCGTTATGAAAAAACAGTGGCTAGGGGGCAGTTTTGGGTTTTCGCCCCCCGAACCCCTTTTTTCGACTAAGTTTATGACATTTTCAACCCTAACTCCCAACGCACGTGTCCTACTTAAGTACCGTCTATCCATACATGACACATTTGTCCCAGGGAAGCTTCGCGTTACGAAAAAATAGTGGTTCGTGGGCTATTTTGCATTTTCGCCCCCTGAATCCATTTTTTCGACTAAGTTTATGACATTTTCAACTATAAGTCCCAACATAGGCGTCTTATTTCCGTAGCGTCTGTACCTACATGTCACATTTATCACCGGGAAGCTTCCCATTACGAAAAAATAGTGGATCGGTGGCTTTTTCCATTTTCGCCACCCAAACCCCTTTTTTCAATTAAGTTTATGACATTTTCAACCCTAAATCCCAACGTACGTCTCCTATTTACATACCGTTTGTCCAGACATGTTGCATTCGTCACTGGAAAGCTTCCCGTTAAGTAAAAACAGTGGTTTGGGGACTGTTTTGCATTTTCACCCCCCGAACCCCTTTTTTCGACTAAGTTTATGACAATTTGAACTCTAACTCCCAACTTATGCGTCTTATTTACGTACCGTCTGTCCCTACATGACACCTTTGTCACCGAGAAGCTTCCCGTTACAAAAAAAATAGTGGTTCGGGGGTTGTTTTGCATTTTCCCACCCCGAAGCCCTTTTTTCGACTAAGTTTATGACATTTTCAACTCTAACTCCCAACGTAGGTGTCCAATTTACGTACCGTCTGTCCCTACACGCCACATTTATCAACAGGAAGCTTCCAGTTATGAAAAAATTGGGGCTCGGGGGTTGTTTTCCATTTTTGCCCCACAAAGCCCTTTTTTGACTAAGTATATGACATTTTCAACCCTAAATCCCAACGTACGTATCCTACTTACGTACGGTCTATCCCAACAGGTCGCATTTGTCACTGGGAAGCTTCCCGTTATGTGAAAAAAGTGGTTTGGGGGCTGTTTTGCATTTTCGGCCCCCGAACCCCTTTTTTATACTAAGTTTATCACATTTTCAACTCTAACTCCCAACTTATGTGTCCTATTTATGTACTGTCTATCCCTGCATGTCGCATTCATAATCGGGAAGCTTCGTATTGTGAAAAAATAGTGGTTCGGGGGCAGTTTTGCATTTTCGCCCCCCGTACCCCTTTTTTCGACTAAGTTTATGACATTTTCAACCCTAACTCCCAACGTACGTGTCCTACTTACGTACCGTCTGTCCCTACATGTCGTATTTGTCACTGGGAAGCTTCCCGTTTCAAAAAAATCGTGGTTCGGGGGCAGTTTTGCATTTTCGCCCCCCGAACCCCTTTTTTCGACTAAGTTTATGACATTTTCAACCCTAACACCCAACGTAGGTGTCCTATTTATGTACCGTCTATCCCTACATGACACATTTGTCACCGGGAAGCTTCTTGTTTTGAAAAAACAGTGGTCGGGGAGTTGTTTGGCATTTTCGCCCCCCGAACCCCTTTTTTCAACTAAGTTTATGACATTTTCAACCCTAACTCCCAACATACGTGTCCTACTTACGTACCGTCTGTTGCTACATGTCGTATTTGTAACCGAGAAGCTTCCCGTTTCAAAAAAATCGTGGTTCGGGGGCAGTTTTTCATTTTTGCCCCCGAACCCCTTTTTTCGACTAAGTTTATGACATTTTCAACCCTAACACCCAACGTAGGTGTCCTATTTGCGTACCATCTATCCCTACATGACACATTTGTCACCGGAAAGCTTCTTGTTTTGAAAAAACAGTGCTTTGGGAGCTGTTTCGCATTTTTGCCCCCCGCACCCCTTTTTTCGACTAAATTTATGACATTTTCGACTCTAACCTCCCACGTAGGTGTCCTATTTACGTACCGTCTGTCCCTACATGTCACATTTATTACCGGGAAGCTTCCCGTTATGAAAAAACAATGGCTCAGGGGCAGTTTTGCATTTTCGCTCCCAGAACCCCTTTTTTCGACTAAGTTTATGAAATTTTCAACCCTAACTCCCAACGTACGTGTCCTACTTACGTTTCGTCTGTCTGTACAAGACACATTTGTCACCGGGAAGCTTCGTGTTGCAAAAAAAACAGTGGTTCGGGGGTTGTTTTGCATTTTCGCCCCCCGAACCCATTTTTTCGACTAAGTTTATAACATTTTCAACTCTAACTCCCAACGTAGGTGTCCTATTTATGTACTGTCTGTACCTACATGTCACATTTATCACCGGGAAGCTTCTCGTTATGAAAAAACAGTGGGTCGGGGGCTATTTTCCATTTTCACCACCCGAACCCCTATTTTCGACTAAGTTTATGACATTTTCAACCCTAAATCCCAACGTACATGTCCTACTTATGTACTGTCTATCCATACATGTTGCATTCGTCACTGGAAATCTTCCCATTATTTAAAACACAGTGGTTTGGTGACTATTTTGCAATTTCGCTCCTCGAACCCCTTTTTTTGACTAAGTTTATGGCATTTTCAACTCTAACTCCAAATGTAGGTGTCCAATTTACGTACCGTTTCTCCCTACATGTCACATTTATCACCGGGAAGCTTCCCGTTACGAAAAAATAGTGGCTCGGGGGCTGTTTTACATTTTTCCCCCCTGAACCCCTTTTTTCGACTAAGTTTATGACATTTTCAACCTTAAATCCCAACGTACGTGTCCTACTTACGTACCGTTTGTCCCTACATGTCACATTTGTCATTGGGAAGCTTCCCATTACATGAAAACCATGGTTTGGGGGCTGTTTTGCATTTTCGCCCCCCCGAACGCCTTTTTTCGACTAAGTTTATGACATTTTCAACTCTAACTCCCAACTTATCTATTCTATTTATGTATCGTCTGTACATGCATGTCGCATTTGTCACCGGGAAGCTTCGCGTTATGAAAAATTAGTGGTTCGGGGGCAGTTTTGCATTTTCGCCCCCCGAACCCCTTTTTTCGACTAAGTTTATGTCATTTCAACCCTAACTCCCAACGTACGTGTTCTACTTACGTACCATCTGTCCCTACATGTCGTATTTGTCACAGAGAAGCTTCCCGTTATGAAAAAATCGTGGTTCGGGGGCGGTTTTGCATTTTAACCCCCGAACCACTTTTTTCGACTAAGTTTATGACATTATCAACCCTAACTCCCAATGTACGTGTCCTACTTGCGTACCATCTGTCCCTACATGTCGCATTTGTCACCGGGAAGCTTTCCGTTTAAAAAAAATAGTGGTTCGGGGGCATTTTTGCATTTTCGCCCCCTGAACCCCTTTTTTCGACTAAGTTTATGACATTTTCAACCGTAAATCCCAACGTAGGTGTCCTATTTGTGTACCGTCTATCCGTACATGACATATTTGTCACCGGGAAGCTTCTTGTTTCGAAAAAACAGTGCTTTGGGGGCTGTTTTGCATTTTTGCCCCCCAAACCCCTTTTTTCGACTAAATTTATGACATATTCAACTCTAACTCCCCACGTAGGTGTCCTATTTTCGTTCCGTTTATCCCTACATGTCACATTTATCACTGGGAAGCTTCCCGTTATGAAAAAACAGTGGTTTGAGGTCAGTTTTGCATTTTCGCCCCCCGAACCCCCTTTTCCGACTAAGTTTATGACATTTTCAACCCTAACTCCCAACGTACGTGTCCTACTTATTTACCGTATGTCCCTACATGTCGCATTTGTCACCGGGAAGCTTCCCATTTCAAAAAAAATCATGGTTCGGGGGCAGTTTTGCATTTTCGCCCCCTGAACCCTTTTTTTCGACTAAGTTTATGACATTTTCAACCCTAACTCCCAACGTAGGTGTCCTATTTGCGTACCGTCTATCCCTACATGACACATTTGTCACCGAGAAGTTTCCTGTTTCGAAAAAATAGTCCTTTGGGGGCTATTTTGCATTTTCGCCCCCCGAACCCCTTTTTTCGACTAAGTTTATGACATATTCAACTCTAACTCCCCACGTAGGTGTCCTATTTACGTGCCGTCTATCCCTGCATGTCACATTTATCACTGGAAAGCTTCCCGTTATGAAAAAATAGTGGCTCGACGGTAGTTTTGCAGTTTCGCCCCCCAAACCCCCTTTTTCGACTAAGTTTATGACATTTTCAACCCTAACTCCCAACGTACGTGTCCTACTTACGTACCGTCTATCCCTACATGACACATTTGTCACCGGGAAGCTTCCCGTTATGTTAAAATAGTGGTTCGACTTACTATTCAACGTACCACTGTTGAAAATAACATGCTACTTTAAACGAAGATTGAAATTCATTATGTTTTTTTAACATGTTGCTACTATAGTTAATCTTAATCAAGTAAATATGTTAAATACAAGTTCATTGTTAAGAAAACTCAATACCAAACTCTAGTAACTACACAAGAAATGAATTGCACAAATCACATTTTTGAAAAGAGATTTGAGTTTTTATTAATTTATAAAAACTCATAAATAAGCTTTAAACTTCTAGGTAGTAGACAGTTTAATGAAACTTTAAACTTGGTTAATAGAGTGTTCAATGAAATGTCAAGGCATCTTAAATGTCTCCTAATTGTCACTTAGCAGTGCTCTTCCTTTACAACTTCTCATTTGAAGTATTCTTTTTGCTAGGTAAGAGTTCAGTGAATGACGGTCTTGGGTGGTAATGATACAATGTAAATTAGAGTTGAAAATGCAAAGGTTTTTGTTGATGGTTGGTGCATATAAACAAAGGTTTCAGTGAATGATGGTCTTGGTTTGTAATCTAGGAATGAGTATAAAGAATCAGCTCAGAAACTTATAAACAAAAGTTAAAGAGAACATATTTAAACAACTCCCATTGAATTTGTGAGGCAGATTAACTCCCAAATTGATGACATTTTCAACTCTTAAAGCGAACATATTTAAACAAAGTACGTGTGACATTAATGAAATTGTTCTTACCAAAAAGCAAATGTCGGATGCCCAACTTAGATTCCCCAGAGTTGTGACAGTTTGGCGACTACGTTATTAAGATGCTCGACCTTTGTATTTGTCTCCTCCCTTGCCTTTTGTCCCTCCTCCCGCTCTTTCAACATCTCATTGGCTAATTGAATGCGCTCCTCTCACTCTTTCAACAGCTCATTGTAACATCTCTCACGCTCCTCTCGCTCTTTCATTAACTCATCACGATCTTTTTGTCACTCCTCACGAAGTGCCACCACCTCAGCTCGCATTGCCTCCATGTCCTTATCGTGTGCTCATGATGCAGCTATGGTAGAGGGTTGTGGGCCACTCCCAAATCCAAGCAAGTACCTTTTCTTCTATCCAAGCACTTGCTTTGAAAGCTCCTCCTGTATCAATGGCATCCCCTACTCGATGGCAGCCGCTTGTACATTGACCATCTCCTGCTATCATTGCAAATAAATAAGACAAAAAAAGCTAACTAACATATATGTATTATTGGGTACTAAGTACAGTCATATTGAATACATACACTTCCTTGTTACATACTTACATGCAGCTCACGGCATTTCGGATGGATCCAGTCATTCGTTTTCTTTGAAGTGTGGCTGTCCTCATAGAACTTAGGAAAATCCAACTCTCCATTTTTTGCTACTTGTTAACACTTCAACGTATAAATCAATGATAGTTTAAGCAGATTTTTGCAGACAGATTTGTTGCAGACAGATTTATATGATACCAGAGTTTTTGCAGATAGATTTGTAATTTAGACAGATTCTTTGCAGACAGATTTGTATAGACAAATTTTCATTAACAGATTTTTATACAAATTTCTTGACAGATTTTCAGACAGATTTGCAGCAAGATTTTGAAATAGAGGCAGCAATATTTTAGTTTACACAAATTTCACAAGTGGCAATGGACGTAGATCCCCTTAACGTAACTGCAATGGATTTAATCACAGCATATCAATATATCATTTTCATATCAAAATATATCATTTTCATAACTTGTAATGACAAAATGGATTTAATCCAAACATATCATTTACACAAAAATCACAACATATCATTTTCATATCCAAACAACATATAATGGATTTAATTTTAAATAAAATCAATCTCACCATAGCAACCATTGCGATAGGAAATGAGCGAGACCCATTGGTATGATTGTATGGCAATTGACTCCTATTACTCTTGCCAGCTTTTGACCGTTTCTAAAAATAAGACAAGTAGATAATCAAGTTTTTGGTAAATATTAAGGCATATCACATTTTCGCATAGATGTATGTACTCTATCTAGTCTATTATTTTACCTGGTGAGATGCATCTTGCCATGCCACATCGATCAAATGCTTCCAATCATCTAAATTGACCCCTAGGGGCGGATGAGCATAGATCTCATCACGTGGAAGTCCCTCTAACAATTCGAATTCTTGCTTCAAGGTGTACCTCCAATCTTTGTACAACCATAGGCCTTCTTATTCACAATCTGTTGTGCTTGTAAGTCATTGTAGAAATCGTCTCCAATTTGAAACTTGTCCTACAAGCATAACAAATGGAAATTGTAATAATTAAATAAAAGTCTTTCTTATAAGCATACATAATACAATTACATCTTGTTGACAAGTAATATCAGTTACAAGAACAGCTTGGATGACGGTAGATTTTGTAGTCTCATCAAGATCCAGCCATGACTTGACATCTTTCACAGGGCACAAGGTCCTAATTTAAATTCCTAACTCGTTAGTTGCTGGAGTGCCATACTTGCCAGTCATTACATTCATATCCTAGCAACTCAGCAGCATCTCTTTTTTACTGGTCCTTACTCAACTGCCATTTGGAAAGAAATGCTAAAGAAGATGAGATCGTATGGTACCCAGTAAGAAGAATCACAATTGTGTCGTCTATAAACTCTCACTTGCAGTTGCAGTATATTACATTAGGAAATAAATGGTACAACAGAGTTTTTTTTTATCAAAAAATGAGGAAGATATCAGATGATGTTAGGTTCAGAATTAGTTCTTAGAGAATGGTGAAGAACAGCCAAGCTAATTGACAGCTATGCCTTGCTTGGAACATCTCAACAAGAATTTTAAAAAAATAGTTGAAAGTTGGTTTTGTTTCTATGGCTTGGTAAGCTAGTCAGTCGGCCTCGTTGTTGATAGGTTTTTGAAGTGATAGCGTGTTTCTTTCAGATGTATTTGTGGTTTGTATTAGAGGGGTTTCATCTCATCTTGATTACGTATCCTGCTATATATCTCCGTAATTTTTTTTATTATCTACCAAAAAAATATAGTCAAAGAATGTAAAGTGCACAATTCACAAAACCAACCTTATATGTAGTGGTCCCAAAACCACACCACTGCAGTTCAAAGTAGCAATTGCACTGTCAGCCTGCAAGAAAATAGAACCTAGCATAAGTACTCCATCTTTTACAGAGTATTATAGTACCAATCAATCTACAAAGAAGGCTTAAAATGATGACAAAAATATCAATGGCATATTACACGTAAAATCTAAAAACCAAATTGTTCATATGAAAATAATAAAACAACAGCCAATGACATCTCCACTAATTTAGTCATTCTCTAATTATGTAATACCAATTCATTTTAATGACACTCTGCAAGGCCCATAAACTAAGGACCAGTCCAATTCAATGACCGGATCCATACTGAAATCCCCTAGAAAAGGAACACCATGTAATGCCAGGGACATCCATCACTAGTGGTCATGTTCCAAGAACTTAGATATTCCAACTCTAATCAAGGAAAAAGGAAAAGAAAAGCCACGGAGTGAAAATTATAATGTCATTGTGAAAGTGGATAAATTCAGCAAGACTATCAATTATAAGGTAACTAGAAAATGAACAGAACAGAAGAAACAAAGAAATTTATAATAAACAAATAAAAACAGAAAAGGTACTCAACAAATGACCAAAAAGGAAATTAATTCTTAAGCCCACTAAGAAGCCTACATCAAAGCCAGATGTAAAATGGAAAAATTAAAACTTTCTACAATCATGTAGGATCCTTTAGTTTAATACTTGTATTATACCAATGTAATTGTGAGGTCAAGGGACCAATCCCAACTTAAACACCAAAGCACAAAACATAAAATACTGACTGGCTTATGATGCTGATTGAGCATTTGTTTGTATCAAGAGGCATTTTCTTAATACTACTTAAAAGTCTGCATTGCAATTACAAGGTTAAGCTGGCTAGTCATAACTTAATCTCCTCAAACAAAAGCCTGTGAAATTCACAAATCAAGGCTAATAATAATACCACATATTAAAATCTCTGCATCACGAAACTGCATTCCCTATATCCTTCTCTTGCATGTGTTCTAACTGTGAGACTGTGGAACCCATTCAGCTTAACACAGCATATGATTGTGTTGCAAGGGGGACCCAAAAGAAAGAAGAATAAGGAGAAGAGAATCAAATTCATAACATAGGATTGTGGTGTAGAGGGCCATCTTGTTTATGCTATGAAACTGCATTGCTAGTTTATAGGTCTGATTATGGGCCTACAATTATGTTTATTTAGTTGTATATGCCTTGAACTATGAATAAATGATTTAAATCCAGGACAAAAAATATATATCAGACCTAATTCAATTGCCACCCAGTTTCCGTATAGTGTTGTTTATCAAAACATAAATCCTAGCTTATTAGTAAGGTTTTGCAAACCAAACGAACCATTTGGAAAATGATTTCACAAGAGATTAAATAAGTGAAAATTAAAAGACATCCAGTTTCTGCATCTTTAATCATCATATTAAAGGTGGGGGAGTTAAAAGGTCTCCCATATAAATAGCAAGATAAATGCACTGTGTGAACATCACACATTATTGGACAAAAATTAAGGTCAAACATTAAAAGACAAGAAGCAGATCATCATGCTTTATGACAAAGTTGCTATCACATACTAGTAAATAAAAAAATGGCAGTCACCACAAAGCAGTAAAATATAAGATCGTAATGACATGAATCAATCATTGTGAACACAAAGGTCCATTGCACTTAATAATTCTCAACGCATGGCAGTCAAAAATAAGGTAGATACATATGCCAGTCAAGAGAGGCACTCCAATCAATGAATAAATAATGAAAACAAAAAGTTCAAGGAGATGCCTATTTAAGACAAAATCTAACTTGGTTGGTTCTGTTAAAAGCAAAGAATTCCAACGAGTACACTACACAACAGATGATGTGGTTTTTAAGTGAGAGGCAACGCAAGACTGGATAGCATCGAGCCCATTGTCTATAGCCACAAGTTCCTCAACTAAACAACAAACTACACTTGGAGGTTCAAATGCAAGCTCTGCACTCCACTCCAAAGCAGCAAGCTAGGACATAAGCATCTCTAAAACCACTTATCCTGAAAGAATCACAGGGCAAGTCGTTTGTCCATAACTGGAGAAACAATATAAGGCTTCAAACAAGCACAATACTCATCCATAATGGTTCTTCCTTGTTTCATACACCAATTAGACAGACCACCAAAGTAAAGAGAGGAGAAAAAAGGAAAAATAACCAACAAATAAACAACACAAGAAACCATGTTTGCAGCAGATCAAAAGTAGGCATGGCACCCTGCACTAAGCAAATAAGCAGACTTCAAGGACTCAGCCAACATGCAGCAGATCAAAAGCACTATGTCACCATTGCTAGGGGCAAAACCATGTTTGCACAAATCGGTGCCATGGCACCCTGCACTCCAAAAGAAATTTATGTATATCCCAACTATGTACTACTAACACATATGGTTTGAAAATTGATGATTTCTTCAAATGGAACCCCCAAAAAATTCAATTCTATATGGTGGCCTTACCATAGCATTTGAAATGGTACACATACCAACAAATTCTATATTCATGCTCAAATGGAATATGTTAGACTCCAATTCAATATTACTAAAGTGGTTTCTATGTGTGATTATAGACCAAAGTGATTTCTAGATTTTCAGATTTTCAGATACAGACCAAAGTGATTTCCAGATTTTCAGATTTGCAGATACAGACCAAGGTGATTTCCAGATTTGGACAAAAACCAAATTATTTTCATTTGTGATTACAATAGTCAATGACATATGTAGCGTTCTTATTATAACTATAGAATTTTCATAATAATAGAAGTTTGACGAGCACCAATTGTTCCAAAATAGAAAAAAACACTCATTCATGATAGTGTTTTATATCACGACATATTGACATTTACAAAGATAGATCCCCCTTCATTATAATGAGTTTCTTTTGCATTTTGCACCAATTGAACATTCACATTGCTCTAATTATGACATGAACTAAAGCATGGTATACATCAAGATTCTACATCAACATCTGTATCAAAATCACTTTGTAGGTCATATTATTCGTCTGTGTCATCACCCTCCCTCATTAATCCATCTACATCATCACAGATGAAGGCATCATCTGTAACACCCTTGGCTTCTACACCTCTAACAGATTGCAAAACTTCCATTGCAATAATTTCAGATTCAATATCATGTCGACGCAAAACCACATCATCATCAATAGCCATAGCAGGTACGACCTTGGTGGTTTCTTCTTGTTGAAACACATCATCAGGTTGTACAACATCCATCTCTGGCACATCCCAAATTCCTCGATGTTGGAACTTTTCTACAACTCTCCAATTGGTACCTAATTTGGTGTTATTAGCATAGAATACCTGTTCAACTTGACTTGGTAATACAAATGAGTCATCTTTGTAACATCGACTTGTTACATCAACTGTTGTCAAATGTGGTTCTACACGCATAGTTCTACTACTATTGGTGTTAAACCATTCACATTGGAACAATACAATCCAACGTCTGAACAAATAGTTCAGTTCCCACACTCTGCACAAGTGTCCATAGAAGTGTATCAATTGCCCTTCATGCTCCCCTTCCACGACTAATCAACTATTCTGAATTTTTCGACGGTTGTCACGGTCAATAGTATGATAACGGACACCATTACAAATACATCCTGAATATGTGTTCACTAAGCCACTAGGACCATTGGCTAATGACCACATATCATTAGTTGCTTCGGGGGAAACTTGGCTCCACAATTCATTCATCTACATGAAGAACATGTGTCATGTTATAAGCATGCGTGACATTTACGTACTGTACGATTTATGGTAGGATATGAGAATATTAGCTTACATGATCTTTGAACCATTTAGGGAATTCTTTCCAATGTCTGTTTTCGATGTCGAACGCACCGGCTCTTTGGTGTAACAAGTTCTTGTGCTCCCTAATTACAAGAAATGCGATTCAAAAATATTTACTAAGATGAAGACTAATCAATTTACAACAAACACATTATAAATACGTTTGAAGGATTCATACTCTACGTGTTTATCCACTTCTGTGCTATTGTGTAGGACAAACCAATTAGTCATCTTCTGTTCAGCTACGGACACATCAGACGCCCTTGTCATTAGACCAAAGGGACGTACAGTTTGAGTGAATACTGCTAACCCTGGGCCACGGTCACCCATGTCATAATTCCTTTCTGGGCGGTTAAACAATGTTTCAATTCCATCTAAATACATTGAACAAAATGTTGTACATTCTTTGGAAATGTAAGCCTCGGCAAAAAACCTTCAGGATGAGCTTTGTTGGCCACAAACCCTTTTAGACGGCCAAGCAACCTACCGAGCAAGCCGATAACAATGTTATACTGCAATCTTTATATCTGCAATAAAGCGTTAATTAAAATTTGACAGTAATACAAAGGCTGAGTTAATACCTCTCCATTGGGTACATCCATCGATATTGCACTGGGCCTCCAAGCATAGCCTCTCGAGGAAAGTGAATTGCCAAGTGGACCATGACATCAAAAAAAGCCAACGGGAAAATCATCTCAAGCTTACAAAGTATGAGTATGATTTGTTCATCAAATTTCTGCAAATTTGAACACCTCAATGTCTTTGAACACAATTGTTTGAAGAAATTTCCCAACTTAAAAAGTGTCGTTCTGATTTCCTTATTAAGGTAGCCACGCATCCCAATTGGAATAAGTCGTTGTATAAGGACATGACTATCATGACTTTTGAGGCCAGATAATTTTCCAACTTGAGCGGTCACGCAATTGGAGATATTTGCTGCATAGCCATTAGGGTACTTCATTGATTTCAAGAAATCACAAAAGCCTTCTCTCTCTTTCACAGACAATGTGTACAATGCGGGAGGCTTCTTAAAGGACCCATTAGAATGCCTCTTCAAGTGTAACTCTTTATGTATTTTCATGTCCTCCAAATCTAAGCGTGCTTTGTTCGTGTCCTTGTTCTTTCCATCTACGCTCAAAAGTGTCCCAACGACATTCTCACATATATTCTTTTCAATATGCATGACATCAAGGTTGTGTCGAAGCTTTAACGTTTTCCAATAGGGTAAGTCAAACATAATGCTTCTCTTGCTCCAATTCAAATTTTGATGTTCATTCCTTTGTCATTTTCAATTTTGTGGGTGCTTTCCATACGGCTTGTAAGTCCCAGAATCAATTTGCTCAAGTATTTGGTCCCCCGATAAGTCCAAAGGTTTGGACCTATGCTCCGTTTGACCATGGAAGAGCTTATTTGTTCGCCAAGTGTGGTTCTCAAGCAAGTGGCGACGAGCACCCATATACCCTATTTTACTTCATAATCCCTGGGACGATGCATTATTGTTACAATTAGGGCAAGCCAAGTAACCCTTTGTACTCCACCCTGACATGTTACCGTACACAGGGAAGTCATTTATGGTCCACATTACCGCCATATGCATTCTAAAAATTTGCCCGTTTGATGCATCATATGTTTGCACACCATGCTCCCACAAATTCTTCAATTCTGCTATTAATGGTTGCAAGTAAACATCAATGTCTCTTCCAGGTGCCAAACGTCTGGGAATAAGCAATGACATCATGCAATATGGCTCTTTCATACACTTCCATGGTGGGAGATTATAAGGCATTAAGATTACGAGCCACATGCTATATGATGTGCTCATATTTCCAAATGGATTGAAACCATCTGTTGCCAGCCCTAGCCTTGTATTTCAAGAGTCATCAGAAAACGTCGGATGTTGCTTATCAAAGTCCTTCCGCGCTTCACCATCGGCCGAGTGCCTTAATATGTCATCATCCACACGCTTCTCATTGTGCCATCTCATATCTGCTGCTGTTTTTTTGGACATATATAGTCTTTTCAACCTCGGTGTCAAAGGAAAGTACCGTAATACCTTGTGTGGAATCTTTTTACCACCATCATCGTTCAACTTGTATCTACACGCGTCACATGTAGGGCATTTCTCCAAATTAGCACCCGCCTTCCAAAATAGTACACAATCATTCTTGCATGAATGAATTGTTTCATATCCCAAACCCAAGTCACGTAAGAACTTCTTAGCATCATAGAGTGTCCATGGAACTGTTTCATCACATTCTGGTAGAATTTCCTTGAATACTTGCATAACCATATTGAATGACTTGTTGCTCCATTTGTTGTACACCTTCACATGAAGCATCTTAATGACGAATGATAACACAGAAAACTTTTCACGTATCGTGTAAACTTTGCGTTGTGCATCTTCAAATAACCTAGTGAACTTATGCAAATCCTCCCTCTCCAAACCATTAGGTTCCTCGTCAGTATGATCATCCATAAGACCACTCACGTAAATTTCTTCCAACACAATAGGCAATTCATCCATGGACGGATCATCGATATCTGTCATACATTCGCCACTACCTCCACATTGGTCATTTGATACACTAGGACGAGACACGGGAACATGTTCCCCATGGTGCACCCAAGTTATATACGAAGATGCCATTCCACTTCGGATCAAGTGCATCCACATAACTTGTCTGCTATATTTTGTCCCATTAATGCAATCGACACACGGACACCTAATTTCATCATCTACGCCTACATTTGCCGTAGCAAAATCAAGGAATGACTTCACCCCTTGTTGATACTCTTTACTTGTCAACCTATTATTTATCGTCATCCAACTCTTGTCCATTTTGTCACCTACAACTCACACAAAGATTAACCGAGGAACAAATGAGAACACGCATTTCAAGTTGAGATAGATTATGTTGTTTTTCATTCACTGTTTGGCTTGTCACATAAATCTCTTTTAGAGTGGGACTTTATGACACGATTTGTTCTAAAACAATGCGTAATTATGGAAGTTAACTTCAGAAATGACCCATAATTTTGGACCACTAGATAGCATAACTAGTAGAGCACTAGTACTAGTGAAACCATATGGTCAATAATAGAATGATATATCAAAAGAATCAAAACCATTTTCATGCTCTCAACAGTGTGTGTGCATGGCATGATAAGCATTTTATGGTCACTGTCTCAACTATTTTGAGTTGCATAGTTAGAAGGCCAAGGAGAAGAGGTATTCAGGGATTCTTCATTCTTGCTAAGTTGAATAATTGGTCCGAGTCTTATTTGTAGTTTGCAAACAATATAATATTTTTATCTATAAATGTAAGTAATGGAAACTTTGGGAACTTAACTCATATTCAAGGGCCTATTGAGATGCATCAATTTGCTCAAGATAACCAAGGGAAACACTTCATATATGACACTGACATACCTACTGAAAGAAGCATTATAATGCAATAAACTACACCTCTGTTCTGTAGGCTCACTGACCTCCAATACACTTGGGGGGCCTTCCTTTAGGAAGCAACACTTTGCCTATATTTGATTATCAAAGTTAGGGAAATAATCTTCCCATCAGCAATATAATAATGGCTTGCCTGTCCAGCCCAAGAATCTATAATTCTGTAAAATCTAAATGGATGCATATAGCAATCTGAATAGCCATGTACAAAACTTTGTCGAGCAAATGACAAACAAGAAAAAAGTAACACTGGTGCGTCCCTGCTTTAACAAATTTAACCTATTTAGTAAAATCAATGTCGACAGAGCAAAATGGGCTTGAATAAAGTGGCTACGAAACCTTAGAAAGAATGCATGCGCTTCATCATTATGTAACCTATCTAGTTCTCTTTATTTGTTTTTGTTTGTCTATTGTAGTGCTTCATCTTAAATATAGTTTTTATTCAACTTTGTACTTAAAGTAAAGTAGAAATTTGAGTAAAGTTTGAAGATGTTTTAAGTATATATAGAAGTTTGCATCATATTATTGGTTGAAGTTCAATCAAATGAACACAAACTAATTAAAGTGGTAAAATATAGCTGACTATAAATAACATTCTTCTACGTCAAAATCTTTAGAATATATGTTGTATTTGTAGATCTCCAAGCTTGTCGTAGACCTGGGTTATGATACTTTGTTTTCAATGTCTCAAATTATTCTCTCTCTCTCTCTCTCTCTCTCTCTCTCTCTCTCTCTACACTCCAAATTGCTTGATTCATAGATTGGTATACATACTACTACTACTTACAGGCTCCGACATTAATAAGGTCCCTTAGTGGACTCATCCTTTTCATCTAACCCGACAATGACTTTGCAACTGAATTTTTACATTGAATTGAAAGCCCCTATGTCTATATATATTGTCTAAGTAGACTTTGTATTATATTATGTAACCAATTTGATGTACCTTAAGCTTGCTGGTTGTTTCCCAGACCAGACCCCTCTTTTTGTAAAATTTCCAAATAAAGAAATCGATCACAAAATGAAATAGAATTCTTTCATAAAGATAAATTTTATTTTTTTGTGAATTTTATGTAAGATAATTATGTATAGTTCTGAAATTGATTTACGTACAAATACAGTAATTGAGACTAAGGAAAATGTTGTTCATTAGAGCATGAGCAATGAGGACTTGAAGTAGCAGCTTCATTGGGAATTTTTTTTTACTTTTAAATTTATTTATGGAAGTGTCATGTTGACAATATTACACACCTCCATACAAGATATTGCCCTAGTTTTTGTAGCAAATTGCATGATTCACCCCTAGCATTGCCCTAATTTTTAATTTCAATCACATTTCAATAACAATGCCCTAATTTTCAGCATTTCCTAAATGATTTCTGTGTGTTTTCACACACACACACACACATATATATATATATGTATATGTATGTATGTATGTGTGTGTGTAAACAGAGATAGAGCCAAAGAGAGGGAGATACAGAGAAAGGGAGAGACATATGCGAAATGGAGGACATACCTGGAAAGGAGTTTGGGGGATGATCCAGAAAGCCTTACGGTGATGGCGATGGAGACAAAGCTGTAGAGAATAGGGCAGAGGCATGAGTGAGACCCAATGACAGAGGCGTGAGTGTACCAGTGTATAATCGAGTATATATGGAATCAAGGTTGTGTATATATGATTTGTGTGTGTGCATGTATGTGTGTGTGTGTAAACAACGAGAGAGAGAAAGAGGGAAACCGAGAGGCCTCTATGAGAAGGAGCCAGATTTCGACAGGGAGATACAGAGAGATAGAGAGAGAGAGAGAGAGAGAGAGAGAGAGAGAGAAGAGAGAGAGGGCATACCTGGGAAGGAGTTCGGGGGATGATCCAGCAAGCCTTGCAGTGATGGCGATGGAGACAGAGCAAAATCAGACGTGGGAGTGCGAAAGGGAGGGAAATCGACTGCTTTGGCAATAAAAATCAAACAAAAAAATAATTATTGCCAACCAAAATTAATTTTCGTTGCTAATAAATTTAAGGAAAATCTAATATTCCTTCCAAATTTTTGTGGCACGTTTGGTTACCGAATTATAGTCGGTATATAATTAATCATTAGTGACCAAAATTGAAATAGATGCCCAAACCCAATCATTTCCACGACTAACACACAATTAGTAGCCAAAAATTAAATAAATACGAATTAAACAAATTATAATTTATTTTTTTGCGATGAACATCATATTTAGTTGCCGAAAATTATATTTTTAATGACTAAAACCTAGTTAGTCGCCAAAAGTCAAGACAATTCCGACTATAGATTATTTTGGTAGCGAAATATCGGACTTTTACCGACCAAAAAACTTTAGTAGCTAATAAGTGAACATTTGGCGACCAAATATTGTTTGGTAGCTGTGGTAGCCGAATAATTGACAAAAACGAAAGATATACTTCGAAGACTTAACTCTAGCCGGCCTCTACCACACAAGGATAAGGGGCCGAATAGGATATAGGGCCGAATAAAGGCATCCTTGCAGCCGAATAGTGGAAAAGGTAATGATTGAAAAAGTAGGCCCTGGTCCCGAGGATCAGAGGAGGCGAGTATAAATATAGTGACAACGGACTAGACAATGTATGTAAGAATTACTACTAAAAACTTAGTGAGCAAGCTTTCCTGAGGTGAAGAACTGACTTGTCCGTTAGAGTGCTAATTCCGGCACCCCCGACCGGAGCATTTGCATTTTTACAGGTGACTAGCTGAGGATCATTGGCGCTGACTAGGATTCGAAGAGTATTTCCAATCCACATCCCCACAATTGGCGTCGTCTGTGGGAATACTCAAACATATCCATGGAAGGCGTGACCGAAGATCCTCCGATAGCCACCGACGAGATCGCACGGGAAGACGACCTCACCCCAGCTAACATGCTCGGAAAAGAAACCATCGCGGCACGACGCGCTTTGAACTTTGAGTCGCCAACAACTTCAGCACAAGAAACAATGCAGGCCATCATGGAACAAGCAAAGCAGAACGAACAAAGGCTCGAAAACATGATCGCTGAGAACGAACGACTCCGTCAAGACTTGGCCCTGGAGGTAGCAAAATCTAGAGAGGCCATGCGCCAGGAACCAGAGCAACTTCCGAGGGCAGACGGGCAAAGACCTCGGGCCCGACCAAAGGATACTGATAGCAACTCCAACTCATCATCCACCGAGTCCGACGCAAAGGGACGATCCGAAACCTCCAGCTCCTCCGAAAAGGGTCCGCGAACAAGGAACAAGCGCAGGAGAAGCAGCTCAAACGAGGAAGACCAGCACGACCCTTTCGTTCGACGGATCACAAGGGCGTCCCTGCCCAAGAAATTCAAAGCTCCGTCGTTTACTCTTTACGACGGCAAATCGATTCACCGATCATATCCGTCATTACAAGCGAGCCATGACGCCTTGAACAATGAAGCCCTCATGTGCCGAATATTCCCTAGCAACCTAGGTCCACTAGCCGTCAGGTGGTATTACAAGTTGGAGCCAGCTTCAATTAAAAGCTTCCGCCAACTGCAGAAATCCTTCAGGGCCAGGTTCATCACCAACGAGGTACAACCGAAACAGGCCGACTCCCTCTGGGCCATGCAGATCCAGTCGGGAGAGACGCTCAGAGCGTACTCGGCACGATATTAGGAGTGCTTCAACCTTGTCGATGACGCTTGCAACGACTCCAGGCCATCACCGCCTTCAAAATGGGCTTACATCCTGACAGTGCTCTGCGCAGTTCCCTGACCAGGAGGCCCCCCAAAACAGTCTGGGCATTGATGAAGAAAGTTGAAGAATATTGTAAAGTGGAAGACGATGCCCTGAGGATAAAAGCAGGACAAACATCCAGCAAGACGGCCCTCTCCGAAATTGCTCGACCAATCAGCTCCGTGCCGCCGCCAAGCCCTGAACCCCGGCAACGAACCAAGCGAGACAAAAGCCGGGACTCCCGCCGATCAAGCGATCAGTGCTCCCATCGAAAGAACAAACAACTACAAGTCGACAGCAGACGCTCAAGGCGAGCCGACAAGAAGTATACGGAGTTGACGGAGCCGATCACGACAATAATGACCAAGGTCCAGCACCTTCCGTTCTTCAAGTGGCCGTCAAAGATGGTGGGACCTCCCGACACACGGAGGAGGGACAGACGATGTGAATATCACAAAGATCACGGCCACGAAACTGAGAACTGTTATGCCCTAAAGGATCATCTGAAGGAACTGGTGCAAGACGGTCGACTGCATCAGTACATGAGCAAGGGAAGACCAACCAAAGCATTAGCCTTGAGACAGGATTCACCTCCGCTTGGTGTAATCCACGTAATCTATGGTCCGCCGGCGTCCCCGGCCGTGCATACGATCCAATCGCGCCCAGTACCCCGGCAACATAACATGTCTAACATATCAGCTGGCAGGCACAGAGAAGCTCCGACAATTAAGTTCGATGACTCCGACCTCATCGGAACAGTGGCCAGCCACGTCGATCCTCTGGTCGTCCAATTACGCGTACGACAGTTTAGCGTTGAACGCATTCTTATAGACCCAGGAAGCACTTCGGAGATCTTGTATTACAGAACTTTTGTTGAACTCGGCCTCAACGAGTCGGACCTATCTCCATCGTCTCAGCCACTGTTCAGCTTCAACACGAACCCAGAGTATCCCTTGGGGAAAGTCGTGCTACCTGTTCGAGCGGGCTCAAAAACGGTTGACGTGGAATTTTTTGTTGTGAAGCTTCCGTCGCCGTATAACGCCATCATGGGGCGCCCCTGGTTGCACGTCATGAAGGCTGTCCCAAGCACCTACCATCAGCTTATGCGCTTCCCAACTGACCGCGGCATTGAGGAGATCCGTGGCTCACCGCAATCCGCACGAACGTAGATTTTGTGAAGATCCATTCACGGACTCGACTTGTGGGATCTGATGCTTGTACTGGTACCACATTTTAATGGAAGTCGATTTTCTTTCACTCCTTCAAGCCTCTTGGCCCAAACTAAAGTCTCCGGATTTGTAGCGCCCTTTGTTGCAGGTCACCTTAGGGCCGAACAAGCCTCCGAATTCGGAGCGCCCTTCGTGGATATCACGATTGGCCAAATTAAAGTCTCCGGATCCGGAGCGCCCTTTGGTGCAGATCACCTTAGGGCCGAACAAGCCTCCGAATTCGGAGCGCCCTTCGTGGATATCACGATTGGCCAAATTAAAGTCTCCGGATTCGGAGCGCCCTTTGGGGCAGGTCACCTTAGGGCCGAACAAGCCTCCGAATTCGGAGCGCCCTTCGTGGATATCACGATTGGCCAAATTAAAGTCTCCGGCTTCGGAGCGCCCTGTGGTGCAGATCACCTTAGGGCCGAACAAGCCTCCGAATTCGGAGCGCCCTTCGTGGATATCACGATTGGCCAAATTAAAGTCTCCGGATTCGGAGCGCCCTTTGGGGCAGGTCACCTTAGGGCCAAACAAGCCTCCGAATTCGGTGCACCCTTCGTGGATATCACGATTGGCCAAATTAAAGTCTCCGGATTCAAAGCGCCCTTTGGTGCAGGTCACCTTAGGGCCGAACAAGCCTCCGAATTCGGAGCGCCCTTCGTGGATATCACGATTGGCCAAACTAAAGTCTCCGGATTCGGAGCGCGCTTTGGTGCAGTTCACCTTAGGGCCGAACAAGTCTCCGGATCCGGAGCGCCCTTTGGTGCAGATCACCTTAGGGCCGAACAAGCCTCCGAATTCGGAGTGCCCTTCGTGGATGTCACGACTGGCCAAATTAAAGCCTCCGAATTCGGATCTCATTTGTCAACCGAGGTCCGCCGGCGAGGGCATGCCTTAGCCGGCCCACGAGTACGACCCATTCAGTTCAAACTCGCACCCCGCCTAAGGCAAGGGCCGATAGCAAACAAATAACAAGCTATCAAACCATCAAAAGTTGGGATCAGGTACATTCATTCGGAATATCTAAACAAAAGACTAAGAGTGAGACTCAACTATATGAAATAACACTTTTTATTTGATTTGAAAGATGTTACACAGACGTAATCCGCGTTCGAACATTACAATATCTATCTCTAACTTCAAAGAAAAATCAACCCATCATTTGAGCAACCATTGCCGTTCAATACGCATCGATCTAACCGCGCCGGAACCGGCATGTCGCCGAGCCCCTGACACCATCGACAATGTCAAGGCCAAGATCCAAGACAAGGCAGGTTAGGGGTAGCAGTCGTTATGTCTCCTTTCGGGGCGATCTGCTTCAACGACTTGGAGGCTGACGTGTTTCCAGTTTCTCCTTTTAGCGGTTCACTTCCCACACTGGAGAATCCTCCGTCGCATACCATCTGAGCGCCAGGGTCGGCCGGAACTTGAGCTCCTGCAACTATCGTCACCATCTGATGGTGAGAACTCTTGATTATTCCTCGCAAATATGTTCGATTTCATAAGGCGCCTGCCGCTTTTATTCTCAGTAATGGCCGCAATCTCGAGGCCCAAATCCCGAAGTGACTTTATCAACACTGAACCCCACGAGACAGGCGTCGGTCAACATTCTCCTTGACCTAGTCACCCAGCGGTTGGCTAAAACCCGTAGAGACTGCGCAAGGGCAAACATTACCAAGCCCAACCGGCTCGATACCTGGCATTTGAGCTAAGTCCGTAGCCCCTTCGATCCCTGGTTCACGGCCTCTTTAAATTTCAACAACACACGCCGAAATGGCTTTATTCAAAATTAGACGGCCATTACATGTAGGCCGATCACGCCAATAAGTCGGCGCACTGATTTGACATGCCGAGTCTGATTGATATATTCACGTCCATCCAAGCATTTATGCAATGAAGTTAAACACCCACACGCCGAATGCGGAAGACAATATGATACTTTCAAAAAAGCGTCTTTTATTAAAAAACATCAAGAAATTACATAATTACGAACGCAACTAGCGTTCGAACTTTACAAACAATTAAAGTCATACGGCGTCGCCCTCATCCTCGCTCTTCTCAACCTCGAAAGCAGAAAACGGAAAGTCCTTGCTGTGGTAGAGAGGGGACGCCGAATTTATGCCTGACAAGCGAAGAGATTCGGCGACTTGAGATGCTTTGATCCAACCATGCCTGAACCCACGGTTTTCACATCGGCAAACCTCTTCGGCAAGCTTCTCCTTGGTTTTTTGGATCCCAACCAAGCGCCCTTCGTGGAAACCTTTCTCATAAGACCTCCTCTTGGCGGACTCCAGTGCGAACATGCTCGCCGTTTCACGATCGGCAAGGGCAGCGCTTATAAGCCGACTGGTCACCCTCTCTTCCACGATTGGATTCACCTGCCCTGCCGGTTGTGCTGGAGCTGTCTTGGTCTTTCTTAACTCACGTTCAGCCGCCTCAACGCGAGCCTCCAAACTGCGGATATGCTCATCCTTTTTCTCCATTTCCCAACGGGCGGCGCGCAATCGCATGCCGACTTCATAGGCCGTATAGAGCCCTTTCACCGCCCCATGAATGCCCTCGCGGAACACTTCGTAGTCCTGACGACCAACCATTGACTGTTGAACTTCCGGAGGAAATATTTGTCGAGCAAACTCGACCGCCACATCTGGATCTCGAACGATAGAGTCCGCTTCCGTCATGGGCTTATTCTTCACAAATACTGCAAAACTTAACGGGCACGAATTCGCGTCTGATCTCGTTTCGACTTGGGCGTGTGGCGATCTCCCCTGGGACTGCCTATCCCGCCTGGGCGACCTACTACGACGTCGAGGAGATTGACGCCTCTCTCGACCCATAGAACTCTTACTCGCAGCACGCAAGGGCGCGGCACGGTGTTCACCTCGATGCATATCACTGCCAAGCTCAGCCAGCGTCTGGGCTTCCCCTTTGCTGTTCAAGAAGAGTTTGGTTGACATTCGCACCACAGATCTCTTCTCAGAAGTCTCAAACAGATACCTACCAGACTCTTACCAGACTCCTAAAAGCTGTACCTTAGATCATTTAACACTCGCAGAGGCAGCACGATCGAGGCAGGTTCATTAATCACGAAACCCAAGCGCCCAACGCCGACTAAACTGACGGCAGGTTCATTAATCGGGAAACCCAAGTACGTAGTATCTAGCTGGCCCGCAAGAGCATATACATCAATCTGTTCGGCTAAACTACCCCAGCCGGCTCACAAGTAATATCTATAGGCAGTGAAATTGCAAATGGTGATTTTGATGGGACAGACGATAAAATCTAACTAAAGTTTGGACAAACGATATTCTGCGCACGGTTTGCTTAGAAGAATCCTAGATAAAATCATTCGTGCCACAGTAAAGTTATCCGGCTGACGCTCAATCTGTTCGGAACAAGTGCCCCAGCCGGCTCACAAGACATTCAGAACTAGAATTCTTTTCATGAACCCCCTGGGGCAAGGGCAGATCCACAAATCAGGGTTTCCCCACAATATATGCAATGCCATTTTACTAAATGCACTGAACTACAGAACCCTTTCATTCAAAGTATGTGGTAGTAACAAAAATTACAAGACTAATTACAAGATCAAAATCAAACCACAGAACCCTTTCATACAAAGTATGTGGTGGTAACAAACAATTACAAGGAAATTTTCATTAATAAATTGCGCACAGATGCCAACCAATTTATACATGAAAACTACCCTAAACCAAAAAGAACAACAAAAACAAAAAGACGCCTGCTTAGTAAACGGCTCCAAATCAGTCTTCGGTATCGGATTCAAGCGGTTCAACATCCACCTGCTCATAAGGGATTGGCAAATCCAATGTAGCTTCAGCGGCAGCGAGGGCTTTGAGCCACCCATGTTTGAATCCGCGATTCTCAAATTTGGATACTTCTTCAACATATTCCGTCAGAGCGGCGCCTCTTCCCGCCTCAAAGGCCTCCGATACGGCTTTCTCGCGGGCCGCCTTAAGCTCCTCTAACTGAGCTTCCGCTTCAGCAAGTGCTTTCTTGGAAAGATTGAGCGATTCCTCGCTCACATTTGCCCTACCCTCCGCATCAACACGAAGCTGTTCGGCGACGCGAGCCCTCTCTTTCTCCGCTTCGGCCCGCGCGCTCTCCATTTCAGCTCTCATAATTTCGAACTCGGCCCTACTTTTCTGACCATCCAGCTCCGTTTGCAAGTGGTCAGCTCTCCCGAGAGCACCACGCAGGCGACGTCCCAAGTCGGCAATCCTTCCGACCGCCTGCAAGCCAAGTCTGTATGATTAGACGCCTTTAACAAACAAAAGCAATATGAAGGTAACTTACCAGATACGCCGATTGAGCAGCTAGGGCAACGGCCAAAATATCAGGCACGGCACCAAAGGCCGTGTTGTCAGCCGGCAGAGAAATTGAAGCCGCCAGGCTCAGAGCCACGGTTGGATCCTCGATGGCCGAAGTGTAGACACCCCATTTTTGACCGACCTTAAGACTCAGACGTCACCGATTGAGCGCTCGGTGATGTTGCATCAGGCTCATTCCAAGTCTCGAGTCGTGGCAGCTACGCCGGACTTCCGAACCCTCTTCTCTACCTTGTCTCGGTTTGCGAACCAGACTCGGTTTTCTCTGTTTTCTTTCCCGAGGAAAGGGAGTGGTCCTGTAGACTATCTCCCGGTGGCCGTGAGCTACTTTTTGTGGCCGTAGGCCATTTTGCCCTTTTCGGAGTCCGGTTCCGAGTTAGGTCGTGTGCCTCGGCTCGAACGCCCAACCATCTCCGAGTTCTCCGGTTTTGGCTTGCACCTCTGTTTTATAGTTCCGAGGAACACTGGGGCCTCGATGCCCACTGTGGCCGTATGCCACTTTCGGTGCACTGTGGGTTTGGGACCACAATTGCGGTTTGGGCCCGAGCATTCATTTTGCATCGCTTTTCTCGATTTTTGGCAGAACCTCTGTTTTGTTATTCCGAGGACACTGGGTCAGAGGCCCACTTCACGCCGAACACCACTTCGCACCCGCACCCATTTTCGGATCCCAAATTGCTCGGTTTGGCCCCGACGTTCATTTCTCATTAGTTTTGTTCAAATTTGCGGTACCTCTGTTTCAACATCAGAAGATCACTGGGGGTGGGAGGCCAGCAATTATCCCAGATAACAGTTTAAGCTCCTCGGAGCCGTTTTCTCACTTCCGGGCCAATGTTGAACACCTTGGGGGTATTTTCTTCCAACCAAAGCTACATATTTGTGATGAGGGGACATGGGAGGACCCTAAACAAGCATGGTCGGCCAGAAAATTGGAAGTTCGTTTTTGGGCCTCTCCTTCAAGCTCTATGTTGTGGCTCCTGCTTCAGTGTTGCCAAATTCCAACCTTGGAACCTTGTTTCACACATCTGGGAGGACACCAAGGGTATATGGTCGGCCAGAAATGGCGCATTTCATTTTTGAGGCTCTCCTTCAAGCTCTATGTTGTGGCTCCTGCTTCAGAGTTGCCAGATTCCGACCTTGGGGCCTTGATCTACACACATGGAAGGACACCACTGCATGGTGGTCGACCAGCAATTTTTGAGTTCATTTTTGGGGGTGGCCGACCGGCCATGGTGGGTGGCTGGCCGACCAGGTGGGGTGGCCGGCCGGCCACCTTGAAGAAAACCACCTGGCCGGCCAGATTCTTGCTTTCCAGCCTGTTCCAGCTGTCCGGATATTTTTGTCAAAATATCACCCCATCCGGGGGATATTTTGGGAGGGAAAGCTTGGATGCTTCTCCCTTCCCTTTTACACCTTCTTTGGCCTATTAAAGGGGCTGGGCAGCTCCTTCCTCAAGGTTAGAAAAAATTGCCTCAAGAACACCTCTCCAAAAGCCTCCATTTCCATAGCTTAAAACTCAAAAAACTTCCAAGCTCCCTAGGCCATTCCTTCATCAACCCTTAGCTCCATCATCAACACTACCATTCCAGCAGCAAGGAAGTGTTCTCCAGGGGTTAAGAAGCAACAAATTCAGGCCAAGAAGTAGCAACACTTGGATCTTCAAGGGTAAGTCTTCAAATCTCATCTTTGTAGCATAATTTTCCATCCTATTTTTACCCTATTTCCTTTTGTTTTTGGGGCTCCGACCCATAATGGTTTTAGGCTTATTTTGAGCCCCTCTAAAAGTTTGTAGAAGGGCTCAACTTCATTTGGAGTCTCTATGATACACTTGTTTCAATATCTAGTTTGTATGTCATAATCTTGCATGCTATTTTTAGTCTATTTGCATTTGTTTTTGGGGCTCCGACCCATACTGATTTTGTGCTTATTTTGAGCCCCTCTACAACATTTTAGAAGGACTCAACCTTGTTTGGCCATTCTATATACCACCTCCCTTTGAAATCCATTCTAGGCCCTAATTCTTGCATGATTTGTAGCCTTTTATGCTTTTGGTTTTAGCTCTTGGTCAGAACTGAAAGGGGTCTTATTTTGACCCCCTCTACATGTTTCATGAATAAAGTTTTGTTATTTGGTGTATGCTTTGCATGTCTCATGATATAGCCTATTTGGAGCCTATTTTGCATGGATTTTCTAGCATGTTTGTATTATGATTTTGGGGCTATCATCTTCTAAAAATGTGCTTATTTTTATGCCCTCTTCAATGTTGTAGAATAAATTTTGTTCATTTGAGTTTTCTATATGCCATCTTCCTTGAAATCCTCTTTTGGGCCACTAATCTTGCATGATAATGTTGCCATACCTATGCTAGCATTTTGGACATGTTTGTTACTGAAAAATGCCATATTTGGGACTGCCTTGCTACTGTTCTTGCTGCCATAATCATATTTTGCATGTATAGCATGGCTATAGGCCATTTCGGGGCTTAATTTCACATTTTCGGGATGATTGCATGCTTCGGTTGTCATTTCGTATCATTTCGGGGCTGTTTTACATCATTTGTGAGTGCTGAAATTCCTTTGCCATGCTTGCATATCATTTCCCATGTCATTTCATGCCTTAATGCATTGCCTCGGTTTGCGTGCCCGTGTGCACGCGTTTCGAGGCACCTCCGTTTTATCCGACGGCCTCCTATGTGAGTGAGCCGAGGCTCTCTCATGTTGGTGTAAGCCCATCGCGGCATTCCGTGTGCCATTTTCTCATCTTTCATCATCGCCTCGGTTTGCGCGCCTGTGGGCACACATTTCGAGGCACTTCGGTTGTATCCGATTTTCATCTTTCATCATTGCCTCGGTTTGCGCGCCTGTGGGCACGCATTTCGAGGCACTTCAGTTGTATCCGATTTTCATCTTTCATCATCGCCTCGATTTGCGCGCCCGTGGGCACGCATTTCGAGGCACTTCGGTTGTATCCGATTTTCATCTTTCATCATCGCCTCGGTTTGCGCGCCTGTGGGCATGCGTTTCGAGGCACTTCGGTTTTATCCGATTTTCTCTTTTTTTTATCATCGCCTCGGTTTGCGTGCCTGTGGGCGCGTATTTCGAGGCACTTCGGTTGCATTCGATTTTCTCATTTTGTCATCGCCTCGGTTTGCGTGCCTGTGGGCGCGCATTTCGAGGCACTTCGGTTTTATCCGATTTGCATTTCACATCATCGTCTCGGTTTGCGTGCCCGTGTGCACGCATTTCGAGGCACTCTATTTTATCCGCTTTGCATTTCATGCCATCGCCTCGGTTTGCGTGCCCGCGCGCACGCTTTTCGAGGCGTTTCATTTTCATCTCATTTTCACAGCATAATGCATACTAGGTTGTATCTTAGATTGCATTCATGCATTTTCTCGATTTGCGTGCCCGTGTGCACGCACTTCGAGGCATCTCATTCCCATAACATTGTGTATGTCAGGATTGCATTTCATGCATATCATGCATATTGCACGGGAAACGAGGCGCGTTTTGTACTCCGAGTAACGGAACGGGTCTCAATTCCCAAGCCACCGACACTCCGGATTACCCATGATGGAGTTAGGTTTTTGTTGTAGCATTCATCTGCATTCATCTGATATTGAGTTGTGCAATTCGGCTCCTCGGCCATCATGCATCGATATGCGTGATTGGTGGCACGAGGATCGAGGCATGCATATATTCGTGAAATACATTGCTATGCCCTTTTTCTGCTCTCTGTTGCAGCAAAATTAAGGATCAGCAGATTTTCGGAGTCTGGCACGCATTTCGAGAAATACTGCAAGCGAAAGCGGCATCTATCGTATAAGGCTGTCCCTGGCTTGCACGCCAGTTTTACCGCTTATATTAATTAATTTGTCAATTAATTAGGAATCTGTATATTTCGGACTGTAATATTCTTTTGATTCGGACTGTATTATTATTTATTCGGACCCTCTGCGCGAGGGCATAATTGTAATAAGGGTGTGTGAGTGTGATGTATGTCTTCCAATCCCCATTTCTTTCTCCCTTTTATTTACCTGCTTACGATGGTTAGATATAGGGCATATTTCAATTAGCATACAGTATGACAGCATGTTTGCATCATTCATCTGTTTTTGCACGCACCGGGCTCGGCGCATCATACAAACTGCATCTGTATTTCAATTCCAAAATGAATACATGCTAGCTGTAGCATTTCACATGCCATCTTTAGAATAGCCGAGCCTGCTATAGTTGCATTTTGCATGTGTTGCATTAGGCATTTCAGCATATTTAGGATCATGCATGATTTCTAACATAGTTTTCTGTTTTGGCTTGGAGTACTCGGTAAGTTGTTATGCTTTAGCATACTTGCATGCGTGTGAGTGTTGCCATGAATAGCATGCTTACCATGAGGCTATGTGCTTATGTGATATAACTGCCTTGAATGCCTGTGGGTGGAGGTTGAGTTATCTGAATTGGAGCAATTCATCACTTGTTTGTTAAGCCCACTAGATTGTGGCAAAATCTGCATTTTAAGCCTACCTGCGGGTAGCAAACCATCTTTCAAAAACAAACATGAGATGTTTATTTCCAATTCAGACGGCCCAGTCTATACTTGTTTGCTGCGAGCATCACATAGTAATCTAGGCTACTAACCGGAATAAGAACTCACAAAGTTTTCAAAAACAGATATCATGGTTAGTAGAGGCCGGTCTTTTGATCGGCGAGAGGGGTGCTCACGATGTGACCTTCCCTAATCGTACCCAAGTTCCCGAGCCAACTTTGGTGATGACGGACACGTGGCCTTTTGGCACCGAGTCAGGGTTTCCTAAATTTCCCATTTAAAATATTTAGGTGGCGACTCATTATCCGCAAAGCAGTCCATGTTTGGCACTTCTTTCAAAAAATCTGTTTTCCTTCAAAACGATTTGCCGGATTTGGACTCTTTGGTTCAAGATTGAGAACCGCAAGAAAATCGAGTCCGAACTGTAGCGAGGTCCCCCGCGGGCGTTGTTACACGAAGCGTCGGATAAAATCGGCATATCCCTAATCTTTGGTTGAATGACGAACGGGGCGACCATGTCCGGTTCTTCAAGCCGAGGCCGTTTGGTAACAGGGCCAGCTTCCGAACTCTCCTCTCCCTCGGCATCACGCCTTGGGCCTTGCCCAGGAATCGGTTCCCCATCGGCCTTTTCTCCACCCTCTTTTGCTGTATCAGACACAGCAACCTCAACCGTCCCCTCAGAAACGGGTACGAAGGGCTTGACCAAGTTAGGGTCCGATACAGCGCATTCGGCCTTCTTTCGGGCGGCTAGCCGCTCGGCATTTCTTTTACGCGCCATCTGCGTTAGGCTTTCCTTCACCATACCCTCAAAGAAGTCGCCGGGTAGATCCTCCAAGTTCGCAAAAATATCCCCAGAAGAGAAATCTGCTCGTCCTGACCCGGACGGCTCGGTGGCCTCGAATGACAAGCGTACGGCTTCGTCGCCCTTTACAACCTCCTCAGTAAACTCCCCAGCCGGATCAGCAATCACCTCAGTAACCTGTTCGGCGTCTTCCCCCGAGTCAGAAGCTGCGAGACCGATCTGCCTAAGGTTTTTGAAGCTGGGGAAGATAAGGGCCGAGAGCTGTTGGTTGCCGACTGGAATCGGAATGTGATCTGCAGCCGAGAAAGTAGTATAAGTGGGTTCGTATCGAAGGAGAATGTGGGCGGCCCTTCCTTGCTTTTGCAAGTTTGGGCGGCCGAAATATCTGAGTGCAGTCTTGATCTCCCCAAGAACCACGTCGTCGACCGAAGTCAGAACTTTCTTCAACCTGTTATCTGCAGAAGATAAAAAGCGATTTAAAGAAAAGAGCCGAATGAGAGATAGACCAACAAATGTAAGGCATTTCCTGGCAACCTGGGTCACCCTTATGTCTGGGAATAGGGTCCAAGCGATCCTCCTTCAATAACTCCCATTACCTCGACGTTGACCATCACGTTGTCAACACCTTACGAATCGGCAAGCATAGTCACCAAGTGATGGTCAGTATCTTTGGCCCTGAGGAAATATCGCCCCAGCCGACCGGAGGATTTGGCTAAGGCGTAACAGTGCCGAATGGCCGGAACCCCAAGGTTAATCCTAAGGCGTTGATTCAACTCTACAACCCCCATGATGATCCGAAAGAAATTTACATTGGGCTGAGAAGGAATCAAACCCCAAGAGCGGAGAACGGCCCTAAGAAGTGGGTGAAGGGGGAAACGAACCCCGCCCTCAGCAATGGATAAAAGAGGGAATACGATCGTGTTTTGATCTTCCCTCTCCATGTCGAGAGCGTTGTCCGTTACAAGGGATAAATGGACGTCGTCAGGAATAGAAAAATGTTGCTGGAAACCGGAGACACGATCTTCAGAAAGGAGGTCTTTCAAATGTTTGGCCATCTTAGTAGAAAACTGAATACTGGCCGAAGCCAAAATAACGAACAGAGAAAATAGGATTACAAAGAAGGGATGAGGAAACTTACGAAGAGCAGAGGAGACGAGGGAAGGCGGAACAAGTTGCAGAAAATGCGAGTCACGGAGAGATATGCACTGGCGTTCCAAAAGCCCCAGAAGATCAACGAGATCTGAATTCGAAAGGACCAAAATTTCAAATCGCAATAAATGCTGATATATATACGAATAGAGCGGGAAAGCGTAATGATGAGCAAAGAAGCGCACGCCCCCTGACATGTATTGGGGAACGCGAAGCCGCGTAATGATCAACTTTTCGAATTCTGAACCAAACGCGCCGATTGACTACCGTCAACAGGGAGTTCGGAGGGCAATTGTGGTAGCCGAATAATTGACAAAAACGAAAGATATACTTCGAAGACTTAACTCTAGCCGGCCTCTACCACACAAGGATAAGGGGCCGAATAGGATATAGGGCCGAATAAAGGCATCCCTGCAGCCGAATAGTGGAAAAGGTAATGATTAAAAAAGTAGGCCCTGGTCCCGAGGATCAGAGAAGGCGAGTATAAATATGGTGACAACGGACTAGACAAGGTATGTAAGAATTACTACTAAAAACTTAGTGAGCAAGCTTTCCTGAGGTGAAGAACTGACTTGTCCGTCGGAGTGCTAATTCCGGCACCCCCGACCGGAGCATTTGCATTTTTACAGGTGACTAGCTGAGGATCATTGGCGCTGACTAGGATTCGAAGAGTATTTCCAATCCACATCCCCACAGTAGCTAATGTGTGAACCATTGGCGACCAACTAATTTTTAGTAGCTAATACGTAACCCTTTGGCGACTAAATTTAGTTTAGTCGGCAAAATTAGTCACCGAATCTATTTTTTGTTGTAGTGATCATTTCTCAGAACGGGCTCTGAAGGGCCACTCTCGCTACGGCTGCCTCTGGCTCTACCTCGGCCGGTGTTCGACCGAGCCTCCCCTCTCATCTCGCTCATCGAAGGGAAGGCCAAGGTCCCGCTCTTGTCGGGGCGTGTGATGGGGCTGGCATCTTGAAAGGAATCTGAAAAGGGCAATTTATGAGGACGCACTAGTCTGTGTATATGGGATGTGAAACACGATGTGATGTGAAAAGTGGATGATTGTAGTGCATTTGTTGTGAACAGTGGATGATTGCAATGTATTTGTTGTGAACAGTGGTTGTGAACAGTGGATGATTGCAGTTTATTTGTTATAAATAGTGGATGATTGCAATGTATGTATGCGTGGGCAGTGTGCGGGAACAGTGTATTGATGCAGTGTTTTGGTGTAATGTATCAGATCAATGTAGCATAGAAATAGTTGAAATGCTAATGCATTAGCAGTAAGTTTCATGGGATGAAATGCAAGATGAAGAAATATTACCAGGATCCTGTAGAGGCTAAGCAGATCCAGGCTCGTCTGTACCATGTCTGTCAAGGAAGCTACGAGCTCAAGGGCCTGCCCTGTGTACTCAATGGGTTCCTACAAGTATATCGAAGGGATTAGTACTCTATAAAGCATAGTTGAAAGAAAATATGCAGAATTGTAAAATGTAAAGTTTGGTACATACTGGAGTTGGGCCTCGAACCCCGACAAGTCTATGACCAGCTGGTGCAGGCTTGATGGGGATCTAGAAAACCTCTCCAGAACGTCTCTGATGAGTCACTATAGTGGGCAACTCTGGCCATCCAGTCTCCTGCCTCACCTCAGGATCTCTCCTCCTGCGAGACCTAGTCACTCTATCTCGCCCTCGCGCAACTGGAGCTCTCCCTCCCTCACCTCCACGAATGCCGGTCAGAGGCGGCATCAGATGCATCTGAATGAAAGTCGCGTAGTCACCCTCCATGCGGAAAAGGTCTGCGTCTAGTCCTACCATGAACTGGATCACCTCCTCCTCAGAAAGTTTGTGTGTCTCTCTCATAGATGCGGGAGGTGCCATCAATATAAATCAAGCAGGCAAGCTTAAGGTCTGGCACACGAAGCGCTCACTCAAGAACCAAGCGTGGTAGATCAGACCCTCAAGGAGGATGTGGTAGTGAGCCATGATCCTAGTGGGCTTATATGTGAATCTGGCCCCTGACGGTATCATGTCCCACGACTGCCATGTGATCTGAAAATAAGAAAATGAGCAGATGATTAGTCGTTATCAATTGACTACTGTGTATATCAAGCTAGTTGAAAAGTAGTACGACTATGTTTTGGGTTACCTCGCGCGCCATGACCGTGTCAAAATACTGTCGGAAGAACATGAAGCTGTCCCGAGTCCTATGACGGAGCAGGTCGTCATACACCTGAGAGAACGGGACTGTCGCAGGGGTCTCCACTATGGGCTCTAGGGCAAGAGCTGGGAAGTATGCTTACACCCATAGTTGCAAGGAAAATGTGATCAATACAATGTATAACAGAGTACCAAAAAATGCAAAGAGCAAAATGTAGTACAATGCATAGAAAGTGCAAGTTTAGAGCAGAAACTAGACTTTGTGTGTGCAATGTGTAGTATACAGTGCGCGGTGCGAGCGTGTATAGAAAATGCAAAGCAGAAAGCATACAGTGTATGAGAAGATACAGAAAATGCAGAAAGTACATGTGTGAATGAAGATAAAGCAGGAAACGCTAAGTAGAAAATGTAAAGTGAAAAGGGGGACCTAAGCTGCGTACCTCCCAAGCTCGCTAGTAGCCACCGATCAATGTCCCGCACATCCGAGAGGTCGAGTTCATGTATCCGTAAAGAGTGGTGAGACTAGCTCTGCCCCAGTCGTAGAATGAGACTCGCTGTAGCACCACCAGTGTTCGCAGAAAGTACAGGCCTATGGTATTCCACCTGTTTGAGAACAAGGTGGTACCGAAGAGGAACATGAGAAAGCCCCTGGCGTACTGCTTGGTCTACTCAATGGTCTCAGGCTCAACTCCTCTGAACTGCTCCTCAAACCAGTTGTATCGAACCATTCTTGCCCGAAGTGTCGGTGGTTGTGCCCCGAGTAGTGCAGCCCATACAGCCTCCCACTCTCCCATGTCAGGATCGAGGGGAATCGGATCACCTCCCACACCTAAGCCATTGATCATGGCGAAGTCGTAAGGAGTCATCATCATCTCCCCCGCGGAGGAGAAGTGGAAGGAGTTGGTGGTATCCCACCACCTCTCCACAAGGGCCCCTAAGAGAGAGCGGGTCGCTGTGACCCGCATCAAGCTGGAGCAAAATAGACCGAAGCCGGTCCCATCGATGATGTTGCGGACCCTAGCTGGAAGCTCGTCATACCAATCCCGAGCTGTCGTGGTACCGTAGCCTCGGAAGGAGCAGGATCCATCTCGCATTAATGCATGTGATGCAATTAGATCAAGCAATGGAAGCACAATTGAAAATACCGTTGAATGCTGAGCAGTAATGTATGAAATACAGTTGAATTCAGAGTAGTGACGTATGAAATACAGTCAGATCAAGGCATGTGATGCAATCAGATCGAAATAGTGCAAGAAATGCAACAGTTAAAGGTGGTATTGCAGAAGAGTGAAGTTTGTACCTCTACGGCTATGGCCAACAAGTGAGACATGGGCACTCTCAGTAAGAGGTCGTCTGGCGTGTCCTCGGCGAAATCAGTGAAGGCCTTGATGCCTCCTGCAACTGGTATAATGTGTGTCTCGGGGTGGTACCTTGTCGGATCAAATGGGTGAATGCTCGATGGTAGTGGCTCGGGCCCAACCTCAGGCTCGGCCTCGAAGTCCGCTGCAAACTCTATAAGAGGAAGTGCGGGGAAGCCCCCGTCATGTAGGATATCGTCTGCCATCTGAAATAGATGAAAAAATGAGCAAAAATGGAGAAAATGGTGAACTTTGGATAAAGTAAACCCTAGGAGAGAGAAAAAATTCAAAGAAAGTTGAAAACCTGAGAAAAGTGTACTAACCTTAGGAGAAACTTGAGGGAAATCAACCTTGGACAGTGGAAATGATGGAAGAGGCGTCGAAATGAAATTCTAATCGGTTCACATCGAAGAGAACGAAAGAGTTTTCGCAAAGAAAATGTTTCTAGGGTGTTGGGAAACTCGTAGAATGCGCAGATCTAGAGAGAAGGCACACCTTGAGAGCAAGGGAGATGATTTTCGTGCAAGGGTTTGTAAGGAAATAAAGTGATTTTGCCACTACTTAAAGAGCCACGGCTGAAAGGACCAAATTGCCCAAAGCTGCCATCAATGGCCGGCAGTGGCACATCGATGGCCGGCAGTGTACAATTGATGGCTGACAGTGGCCATTGATAGCCGGCAGGGGGCCGACATCTTCCCCTAATGGCCGGCAGGCCTCCACCAGTCTCCTCTGCCTCTTTTACCTTGATATGTGTCCTTGGGTTCCAAGAAATACAGAGTATGCTCAAAATTTGATTCAAAATGCCTCCACAGAAGCCCAAAATCACGTTCGCAGTACGCGAGGGTTATCGTCCGTCAACCCAAACAAGGAGTATCCTTTTAAATATATTTCAACTCTTCAGGAGGTAATTCAGGAGTTGTTTTCGAATCGTCTTTGTCAAGCATGCTTTTGTTATCACATAGCATTTGTATGTTGCATTGAACATGCATTTTAAATTGTTGATTATCTAGCATTGAACATGCATTTTAAATTGTTGTTTGTCTCGCATTGCATATGCATCGTTGTCATTCGTCACACAGGAGACATGCATGGTATTGCATTGTATCTATCGGGTTTCTTTCTCATAGAGGTACGATATTGTATGTACGGTTCATTCGGAGAAGTTCCGTTTAAGATTGATTATGTCTTAGTGTATCTATCACACTTTGTTCATTTAGTGTATCTATCACACTTTGTTCATGTAGTGTATCTATCACACTTTGTTCATTTAGTGTACCTATCACACTCTCTTCACTTAGTGTACCTATCACACTTTGTTCATGTAGTGTATCCATCACACTTTCTTCACTTAGTGTATCTATCACACTTTGTTCATTTAGTGTATCTATCACACTTTGTTCATGTAGTGTATCTATCACACTTTCTTCACTTTGTGTATCTATCACACATGCTCACTTTGTGTATCTATCACATGCTCACTTTGTGTATCTATCACACATTCGCTTTAGTGTATCTATTACACTCTCTCACTTTGTGCATCCATCTCACTTGTTCACTCTATATATCTATCGCCATTAATCTCGTATGCCTTGGGCATTGTTGCTCTTTCTCCTCGTGCATGCGACGGGCTAGACCTTCTTCGGTTGAGAGCGTTTGGAACATGTTGTAATGCTTATACCACTCCTTTTCCTTTCGCGTGCAATGCATCGGAATCTTGTTTGAGACTTTGGGTGTTCCCGATAGTCGCTTTTAGTCTTTCCTATGTGAGCTGTAGTTAAGATTACATAATTTTCTTACATCCTTTCTACTGAAATGTGTGAGACTGTAGTTTCTTGTTCGCTTGCTTAAAATGTTGCATTTACCATGCCTATAACTTGCATTCAAATGCTTCATTACAGCTGCTCTCTTTGCATAATCATAAGTTATGCTCTTGCACCATGCATGTCATTTGCATTTTTCCCCAGCCTGCGGACGCATCTCTATATTGTTATATTGAATGTCTGTCTGAGTCTTCGGCCTTGTCAAAAATGGGTTGTCTCTAGGCTTTGACATTCGCTCCCGTCACTTCATGACTTCCGAGTTCTGTCAAAGAAGGGCAACTGTAGACACCCCATTTTTGACCGTCCTCAAGACTTGGATGTTCCTGTAGGTTTATTCAGCAACAAGTTTGATAGCTCGTAGAGTGTTCAACTTTCGCGACGGAATGCTGCAGGGTTGATCCTTCCAAACCCTATTTCCATTTTGTCTCATTTTTGGACCATGAGTTGGTCTTTGCTTTGTGAAGTCCTTGATGGCCTGCCAGCCATGGGATCTACCCTGTCGGCCATCAATAAGGCACTGTCGGCCACCATTGATGGCTGGCCGACAACCTTGTTTTGTAGATATTATTTTAGATATTTTGAGCCAACTGTGGCTCACTGAGTCATCCTCCATACATGTGTATGGAGGGATGGAGGCAAGTTTCAAGCTTGTCAAGCAAGCTTTGCTTGCATTGCTTATATAAGGGGAGGTGCCTCCCCCCTCTTAGGGGGTTCAGACTTTTTAGAGACAAAAATCTCTCTCTCTCTCTCTCTCTCTCTAGAATTCTAACTCTCTCTCTCTCTCTAGATTATGCTCTATAGTGCTTAGAAGTGTGTTTTCTTCACACTTTTGCAAAGGAACACCTAGTCAAACACCAGTACCTTGGAGCTGAGGTCCTTGAAGATTTGTTTGGAGTTCAAAAGACTGATTTTGGCTCAGAAGTTGCTGATTTTAAAGTTGTGCTTCAAGGGTGAGTGTCTTCCCTCTTTAAGCTTTATTTTGATCAAGTGTTTGGCTACCTTTGCATGCTATTTTAGGCCTAGCATTCAACTAAAAAAACCTTTTTTTTAAAGTGTTAAAAATGGTTGTTTGAGGCCTTGTTTGAGTTAGGGGTGGTCTATCCCCTTTTTTGGCTTATTTTCCTTTGCTTTGAGCTATGTTTTAAGGCCTTTGAGATCACGTTTGTTTGGCCATTTCACCACTGAATTCCAGAGGAATTTCATTGGTGGAAAGTGTGTTTTAGGACCCAAAATAGGTAGGGGTGGTCCCCCCCCTCCCCCTTTGTATCTTATTTGCATGTGTTGATGGCCTACCAAATGAACATGTGTTTTTACTTCTTTGTAGCTTTGTTCAAGCATATTTTTGTGACTTTTTAGACCTACTCTAACTCTGTTTTAGGCTGGTTTGGCTATTGCTTGCATGCTTCTTACACTTGTAGTGTAATTTTGCTAATTAGCCTTCTATGCTTGATGCTTTAACCCACCATTCTAGCTTATTTTGGCTACACTCCAGCAAGCTTTTACTCATGATTTTGCATGCTTTAACTCTGTTTGAAGTGGTCTTGGCCATGTGAAGCTTTCCTTGTATGGTTGTAGTGTAAAGGCCCTTGACTAGCTTTGAATTTCAAAGTCCCTAGCATGCTTTTGTATGTGATGATTGCATGCCTTAGCCTCATTTCTCACATGATTTCAGTGTATATAGCATAGTCACACTCTCACATATTCTACTCTTTCATAGCTTTTGTGAGTTGTGCCTTATGCCTTGATTGTGAGCCAATGCTTGAGCATGATTTTGTTGCCTCATGAACTCCCATCTCAGCATGTTTTGGCCTTTATTTTGACATGATTGAGCTATGTCCAGAGCTGGTTTGGTTGTTTAGGCCATGTATTGCACCCCTCTTGTGTGAATGCCTTAACTAGCTTTGAGTTTTAGGGCCTCTTGCATGCCATACTTGTGAGGTTTGCATGATATTTCATCATTTGGCATGTGATTTTAGTGCTTATATCTCTGCCATACTATCATATATATCACTCTTTCAATGTGTTTGAGAGTTGAGCTTTATGCCTTCCTTGCGAACCATAACTTAAGCATGCTTTTCTTGCTTCTTGTGCTTAAGTTTCATCACATTTCAGCCATTGTTTTGGGCTGGTTTGATCCATTGAGCATTGTATAGCACGATTCTAGTGTTGTGTCCTTCACTTGTTTCAATGCTTAGGCCCCTTAACAAGTCTTGCATGCATTGCTTACATGATAGAATCTTGTGCATGCCACTTTAGCTTTGGAAGATAGCATGTTGTTTGCATAGCATGATGTTTGCATTGCATTGTGTTCAACTGGACATTGTGTTGAACACAAGGTTGATTGGTCCACTTCATACTCAAAGTGATGAAAGTGAGCCAATCTTCCTTGGTCTCTATTGCATTTGATTATCCATGATGAGGTAGTGGATTTAGAGTCTTGTTTGCATGGCATTTATGGAATGTGTACAAGATTGGATCTTTGGCCATCATGCATTGCAATGCTTGATTGATGGTCTTGGATCCAATGATGCCTCCCCTTTGATGTTTTGTGGTGATAAGGAGGGGCATGGTACAAACATACCCTTGGGAGACCCTCCCTTTCCTCTGTTTTGTGCTCTATTGCAGAATGGTGTCACAACACACCAGTGGCCGGCAGTGCCTTACAGATGGCCGGCACTACTTCATCCTTGGCCGGCAGTGCACACCCTTGGCCGGCAAGTGGCCAGCAGCAAGCCTTCATGGCCGACAGGCCACTGGTGGATTCCTCAGAGTTGGTTTGGTAAGGTGGAGCATAAATTTCACTAGGACACCCTGCAAACAGAGCCTCTCAAGAGTAAATTGGAAGGCGTTTCAAGGCGGCAACCAAGAGCATGCATCCTTCATTGTTCAAGGCAGAGCTGAGGCAACCTAGTTTACATATCTTACATGCTTAGTTAGATGTCATGATTAGTTAATTTGTTAATTAATTAAAGTGTTGTAATAATTAGTAATTGGTTTGCTAGTTATTCAATTCAGTTGTATAATAATTAGTCTAATTAGATTATTAGATTAGTTGATTAGCTTAGCTTAGATAAGCTTAGCGTATTCATTCGGACCCTCCGTCGAGATGGCACAATGTTGTAATAAGGGTGCGTGTGTGTGTGCATGTCTTCCAACCCCATTTCTTTCTCCTTTTTACTTATCAACTTTTGATGGTTAGTTTAGGGCATATTTCAATTAGCATACCTTATGCTATGCATGTTTGCATCATTCATTTGTCTTGCATGCACCGGGCTCGACGCATCATTCAAACTGCATCGTATTTCAACACACTTTCTTGAATACGTGATCAAAAGCATGTTATCAAGTGTTGCATTCATATGCCATCTTAGATAGCTGAGCCTATTAGTTGCATTATTTCATGTGTTGCATTAGGCATCTTTAACATAACTAGGATCATGCATTGATTTCTAACTAGTTTCCTGTTTTGGCTCGGAGTACACTGTAACTGTTTACGTTTTAGCATCCTTGCATGTGTGTAAGTGATTGCCATGATAGCATGCTTGCCATGAGGCTATTTGCTTAAATCCTATAACCGCATGAATGCTTGTGGATGAAGGCTTCATTGCTTGAATTGGGACAATTCATCAAAATGTGCGTTTTAAGCCCACTTGGTTGTGGCAAAATCATGTTTTAAGCCCACTTGAGGGTGGCAAATTCAAACCATTTTCGAAAACAAACATTGAATTGTTTTGTTCCAATTTTCGTGATTGAGTCTATACTTGTATGCTGTGCGCATCACATAGTAAGTCAGATTAATAACCGGAATAAGAACACAAGTGTTTTCAAAAACAACATATCATGTTTGTAGAGGCCGATCCTTTGGTCGGGCGAGTGGGGGTGCTCATTTCAAGACCTTCTCCTCTCATACCCAAGTTCCCGAGCTGAGGCAACTTTGGTGATGACGGACACGTGGCCTTAGGCACGAGTTAGGTTTCCTAAATTTTCCAAATAAAATATTTAGGTGGCGACTCTGAAATCTGGCAAAGCAGTCCATGTTTGGCACTTTTTGATTCAAAATTGATTTTTTCAAAACCATTTGCCGGATTTGGACTCTTTGGTGATTTATCAGTCTTACATTGCACTTTGTGAGATTAGATTCAGAACCGTGACAGGAGTCCGAACTGTAATAGCTAAGAACCCAATTCACGCCTTCTCCGAAAAGGGGGGCGCACGGAGAGAGTTCGGGCGGTCTACAAGCGGATTTTTATGAAAATTATCAATCACAATTTACTAATTACCCAAGTGTTAATGTTGCTTAATTAAAATTTGTCTTAAATGTAATAAGCATTAATTATAAAATATAAACTATTAAGAACATAGTAATCGTTATTTTACAAAGATAATTATTGAATTTAAAATAATAATTCATTGGTTAAATTAGTGTTAGTTATCAAATATTAATATAATTTGTGTTAGTTTGAGAATTTCGGTTGTTCATTATATGCTATTAGTTTGAGAATTTGTGTTACTCAGGCAATGTTGTGAGATCACTTATGTGAGTTTGTAAAAACTTACTTTATTTTGTGTTGTTCAAAACTTTTATGAGATGACTTATGGGAAATTTGTATTAAGTTACGCATTTTTATGAGATCACTTACGTGAGTTTGTGAAAACTTATTTGATTTTGTGTTGGTCAAAATTTTGTCAAATGACTTGCTTCGATTTGTGTTATATATGCATTTTTGTGAGATAACTTATGTGAGTTTGTGAAAACTTACTTTATTTTGTGTTGTACAAAATTGTTATGAGATGACTTACGGGAAATGTATGTTTACTACAAAATTTTGCCTCAAAAATTTATTCCCAAAATTTCAAACGAAATGTCCAAAATTTTACCTAAATTAAAATTCCCCCCTTAATTTTTTAATAAAACAAAACCCTAGTCATCTCATTCTCACATCTCTCTCTCTTTATTTGTCTATGTAACTCCTTCCTCTCTATAGATATTTGTAGATCTATTTATATGATTGTCCATCTTTGAAGTTCTAATTTTTATGTTTTTGTTATTGCTTGTAGCCTTTAGTTATTTAATGCAGAGGACCATGTTATTCTTCCTAATAGCCTAAAGGTTAGTTATTTCTATGGTCCTATCACGGAAGCTTGATTGTTGTATGCTTGTGTAATTGAATAATATTAAAATTATGCTTTTGTAAATATGAGGATTGTAATCCTAACAATGTCAGGAACAATTAGGATGTTGAAACCTTAAATGAGTTCTTTTCTTTCTTGTGCTTTAATTGAAAATTGTAAGAATGTCATCTACAAAAATGAATTAATTGAAATAATCTTCTGGAAAAAATTGCAATGCTTAAGGAGTAGATTTCATTTTCAGATCCAATACTTTTTTATTATGTATTGTAGACTATTCAATGGAGGTTGTGGTTGCTAAACTATTTACGAATGATTCTTATTTTTTATTTTGTAATTGAGTTTGTTACCTACTATGGATATTGTCTATAATATTGGAAAATCTAATATTTAAAAAGATAAAACTAATGCCAATATTGTTGAATCAATATAATGCGTGTTTCATGACAAAGAGTAAGACATGTTAAATAGAGAGAAAATTAGCCTTTTTCAAAGGAAGGAATTTGTTAGGAAAAAACAAAGCATTTTATTTCAAAGGAAGGAATAGTTGAATGTGTTGTGGTCCCACTTTTTGTTTTGTATTATGAATCCAATTAATGAAATATATTTTTCATGAAATGTTCATTTTTTTGTATTTTATTATTATTTTTTTTATCCATATTTTGTGTTATTAATTCTAATTGTGGGTTACAATGTTTAAAAGAAAGCATGTTGCTCGCATTATGTAAACAGTGAGCACTAACAAGATGAGTGTCTACATTAAGGCACATAGCAGAGGTGATCCAAATTAATATCTTATATTTTTTTCTATGTATTTTATATTTAATAAGAAATGATATCAATTTGTGCAGATACTTCCTGCTTCTAGTGGACATCAACGAGTTAGGGAATTTGTCAGTGATGACATCGATGACAATGAGTTGTTGGTTTCTTCCTCTGGCTAATGAGCAGGTATCTTTGTTATATAATGCAATATATTAAATCAATTGGATTAATGTTTTTGTATTTGCCTTGATATATTCAAGCTTATAAATGTGATATATTCAAGCTTATTGTTATGGATCTTTCCCTAATGACACTACTTTGTTGGAATGCTAAATTTCCCTAATGACACTACCTTGTGTGCATTTCATGTGCTTCATACAAAAGTTTCATTGGAAAAACTGTGAAAAACAATTGTGCAAGTACTCTTGTCAATACATTCTATCACTAGCACTGTCACACCCGAACTCTGGGTATGACCGGCCATGGCCCACAAGGCCTAAGCCCAAGGCATACGTAAGCCTTAAACACGAACCCAAAATCACAAAGAATAAATGTGATGATGGCCCAGAAATAAATAAATCAAAACCTAATCCACTGATATGTCACAAGTATAAATGGTAAATCCAACCGCAACCAACTTCCAAAAATATCCACTAAATGGGACACAAACTGCCCACAAAATAAAATAATTTCAAATCAAACCCAACCACAATGTATGCACAACACTCGACATAACAAGCTAAAAAAAAATAAATGAATGTCCTAGAGGTCCATGCAATTGAGTCCCCGCTACGCCATGAGTCCACTCTAAGTCCTTCTAACACCTGGAAGTGATAAACAACTAAGTCAGCTAATAGCTCAGTGAGTAGCAACATGGATAGTATATACAGTTTTGAAAACAGGATCAATTCCAAAATAAGATATATATCACAGAAACTAGATTGGCATATAGTTTGGTAAAGAGAATCTATTTCAAAATGAAGGTTCCACAGTTCAACAGTTAAAATACTCATGCCTCTCGAGAACATGATAAATGACATTTTTCACTTAAAAAAGATTACAACATGAAACACCAATAATTTTTTGGGTACCAAGAAATAACAAATAATATGCCACACAATTCTCAAGGCTATAAGCCCTGTTGGATCCAATACTGAACTAAGAGTCATCCTCAGGGTGGCAACCTGGGCCTTTTCTCGAAGACGATCCGATTGAAGGTCACCTAGCTTAACCTAGGTCTTTTTCTTACAATCGTTGAGCACTAGAGTCATCACGGCCCAACCCGGATCTGTTCCCTAGTGGTCAGAGTCACCGCACATAGTGGAATAAATTCCCTAGACTAAATACACAGATGGTCCCAATATTCAATACACATCAGTTTCACAAAACATGGTAGTTCACCATTATAAACATGAGACCAAAACAAATAGTTTACAGTATGCCAAGTTCACACATGTTTCAAAAATAATTTGATTCCATTGATAATATAATAATTTATCAAAACAGTTTAGTCAAGAAAACAACAATTTAATTTCCCAACAGTTCAGGGTAGGGGAACATTTATAAAAATATGTAGCATGAAACTACTCACCTGAACACGATATAATATAATCCTCGAATAAAGTATGAAAGTCCAACTAGTGCCCTAAACCAAGTATGAAGACTACACTTCACTACTAATTTAAAAATACTAAAGAGAATAATAAACTAAGTATCCCACACTAAAGTGCACTAACACAGCTCAACCCCACTCACCGTTACTCTTAAATAATACCTAAGTTCTTGTTCTTCAAGGTCTAAAATTACCCAAGACATGGGTTCTGACCGAAACTTAACTAAAGTAACTTTAGGCTAAAACTGAGTTTTAAACAGGTTTTCCCAATCTATGCGCTTGCTTTGAAAATTACAAAACCCACTCCACGCTGTTTGAAAAATTCCAAAACCCTCAAGATATCAACTAATATATCCTAAGTTTCAAACCCAATTGGTTTCACTTAATTTGCTTGTCAAAATAATTATTTACAACTAATAATATCCAAATAGGTTGTTTTCTGCAGCACTTTAAACAAATTAATGGTTCTCTTAGTATACATGAGCAATCAATGCAAGGCCAAAAATTTACGCAACTAGACTCATAACCGGTTCTAATGACACTGATTTGATAATTTTCGGATTTATACCCAAGGAGAACAACACTCCCGAATTTACTGTTTTAAAACCAGTTTTCTGGTCATATTTGAACGCATTAGTTTATATGGATTTTGACTCCCAAAAATTATGAAAAAAATTCAGATATGCAATTCAATATGTAATTAATCTACTGTAAAAATTTCAGTTCAAAATTCACTCGTTTGATGTGGTTACTCGATTTTTAAAGTTTGTGGTTCCGTACAGAATTTTTTTTGGACCAAGAATTACACCCATTTTTTATACATAAATTTAACTCCTCAGATTTCTTAACAGTATATATATATGTATACACAAATTACATACACCTACAACCTCCCCATCAATGAATTAATTCATAATAGAGTTAGGATAAAGAACAAAGAAAGAAGAGAAGAAAACCTAGGAGGGCTAACCTTTGATGATCACACACAACACAACACAACCAAAAGTTCTTTGATTGGAACATCTTCTTTTTTTCCTTCTCTCAAACCCTCTCCCGTGGCTGTTGTGTTGTTGCCCTATGTGGTGAACAAATAATAGAGTAGGATTTGTGTTTATTTTATTTTATACTAGTGGTGGGCACACATAGGTCAAATAAATGGATAAATATACAAAATATATATATAAGTTATATGCAACTCAAATGGTGAGAGTCTTATATATTAACCTTGTGGTCTAGAGTTCAAGTCACACCCTCCTCTCTCTATATATATATATATTTTTTATAATAAATCTTGCCTCTAAATGAAATACTTTCACCATAACTTTATTTTAGGTTTTAAAATTAATGAAAAGACCTTCCTAATATTTAATTTGCACTTTAGGATTCACCACCAAAATATTTGAGATTGTAATATTATTATTATTTAATTATTTACTTAATTTTTATATTCGGGTTCTCACAAGAACTATCAACAACACTTCACCATCTCTCAATTAAAATAACCATGTTTGTCAAACTTATCACAAAGCAACACCATGGCTAACTCAATTAAAGACAAGTAGAGAATCTTAATTGCTTTATAGATTTTATGTATATATAACTTGAAAATGTATGTCTGTTAACTTTCTTAATACGTATGTATGTATTGTGGCAGACTGAAGGGGTGGCGAAGGGAGGTCAGGGCCCCTCTCAAGCTTCAAATTTTGTTTATAGTTCTATTACACATGACACTTATTTGGGTGCTATTAGGAATTGGGGCCCCAAAAAAGCAAAGAGCAATCAATTGTCCCAGTTAAGATTCTAATATCTTTTTGTATAGTTGGTTATATGCATCCTTGATTTGGATATGGCTTTCTAGAGGTGGATGGTTAAACATTGTTATTGGAGGAAGAAACTTGTCAATGTATATATTTCGGCTTTTGTGAAATACTTTTGATGTTGATTGAGGCTGTATCTATAGTAGGGAACTTTATATTTAGCTTGAAGAATTATGAATATTTAACTGTAGAGATTTAGACAATATGGACTTCATTGGTTTTGTGTCTTTGTTCAACTTCACTTGGTGTAGACACCCCATTTTTGACCGACCTTAAGACTCATCCGTCATCGATTAAGCGCTCGATGATCGTGCATGTTCATGCTCGTTTCGAGTTTCCGGAGTTTTCGGCTGAGTGCCTTGCCTCCGGGCCTCAGAACTCTTTGTGTTTTGGCTCAGTTTGAGGGCCAAACCTTATCTTCCCTTGCCTGGAGAGGGGAGAGATGTCTGTAGACCACTTTTCCCTCTCGTCGGCTAGTTTCCGATTTCCGGAACCTTTCGGCCGAGCGCCTTTTCTTGCTTCCCTTTTGATTTGGTTTTGAACCAAACCTTGTTTTCCCTTGCCTGGAGAGGGAGAGAGGTCTGTAGACCACCTTTTTGTGGTCGTAGACCACTTTTCCCTCTTGGAGCCTAGTTTTCGATTTCCGGAGCCTTCAGTCGCGCGCCTTGTCTCAGGACCACTTAACGTTCTCCTTTTGGCCTGGTTTTCGGACCATGCCTTGTTGCCTTGGTCTAGAGGGACACAGAGGTCTTGGAGACCACTTTTTGTGGTTGTCCCTCGTAGACCACTTTTGGTGCCCATAGACTAGTTTTCGAGGCTTTCGGTTGCGCGCCTTGACTCGCGGACTCTTGTCTTGCATCCTTTTTGGTTTGTTTTTGGCACAAACCTTATTTTCCTTGCTTGGAGGGTGGAATAAGGGTTGTAGACCAGTTTCTCTCCCTGAAAACCACTTTTCTTTCCCGCTAGCCAGTTTTCTGGTCGGTTAACTAGTCTTGGTGGTCCTTGGACTACCAAAAGTGGTCGGCAGCCATGCCACCACCTTGCATTCTTGGTGCAGACCACCTCTCCCCCCTTGCCGACCACTTGGTCTCCTTGTAGACCACTTGTGGTGGTCGGCCAACCAGTGTGAGTAGCTGCCCGACCACTTCAAGTGGTCGATAGCTTTCCTGCAGTTTCCTGCAGATATTTTCTTGCCAGCTGTGATAGCTGGTGAGCGCAGAAACTATCCTCCATACATGTATGGAGGGATTGCTTGGAGCACTTAACTTCCTCAACAAGCTTGAGGCTTGGTCTTCTATAAAAGAGAGGCCTTCTCTCCCTTCTCTAGGTTCAGAAAAAATTGCCTTGAAGATATAGATACACTTCTATCTCTATCTTTCTCTCTTTGTCTCATATTTGTGCTTGAAAGTGCCTTTTCTTCATACTTTTGCACACAAACACATAATGAAGCACCATACTCTTGGAGCTGAGGCACCTTGAAGCTGATTTTGGTGTTTTTGGATTGGTTTTACCTCAGAAAAGCTGTTGGAGTTGTGGCTTTGAAAGGGTTCTACAAGGGTGAGCTTCTACCCTCTTGAACCTTTGTTGTTGTTTAAGCTTTTGGCCCTATTTGCATGCTGATTTAGGCCTAACTTTAAACTACATAAAGTTCTAATTTTACATGCTTGAAATGTTTGTTTAAGTTTCTTTGGTGTTGGGGGTGGTCTAACCCCTCTTGTGCCTTGTTTGGCCTTGTTTTTGTGCTATCCTTTTGAGCTATTGGGACCACCTCTTTTTGGCCTTCTCACCACTGAAAATCAGAGGAATTTCAATGGTGGAAAGTGTGCTTTGAGGTCCCAAATAGGAGGGGGTCATCCCCTCTCCTTGTATCTTGGATGCTTGCCTTATTGGCCTCATGTTTGAGCATGGTTTCCTAGCATGTGTTGGCTTGTTCTCAACTTGTTTTTGGTACTATTTTGACATGGCATACCTCTGTTTTAGCTTGGTTGAGTCACCACTTGCATGCATTACACACTTGTAGTGCAATCTTGCATGCTAGCATAACATGCATCACGCTTTTGACCATCTTTCTAGCATGCTTTGGTCCTATCTTAGCAACCTTTTGGCCATGTTTTAGCATGCTTAAGGTCTGATTTATGTTTTTTTGGTCATGCATGCCTTGCTTTGTATAGCCATAGTGCATTTTAGCTCACTAGCTTTGAGTTTCCAAGCCACTAGCATGCATTGCTTGGGCTATTTGAATGATTTAGCATCATTTGGTATGTGATTTCAGTGCATGTAGTATGGTCATGCCCTCACATTTTCCACTCTTTCAATGCTTTGGAGGGTTGGTGCTTTATGCCTTAAATATGAGCCAATGCGTATGCCATCTTGCCTAGCTTTTGGGGCCACCATTTCAGGGTGTTTTTGGTGTTGTTTTGCCATGATACAACTCTATTTTTGGTTGGTTAGGGCATCCCTCATTTGCTTCTTACAATTGTAGTGTAAGTCATCTTTACTAGTCTTGCATGCCTAATGAGTGAGCTTGTTATTCTAGCATGTGTTGACTTGGTATTAGCCCATTTTTGGTGTTAATTTGACATGCCATAACTCTGATTTTTATTGGTAAAGTCATCTCATGCTTGGTTTTGGTTGGTGTAGTATAACGTTCCTTTTTGGCCTTGCATACTCCATGCTTCATGCCCTTTATGCTATCTTGTTTTAGCTCTTGTCCATGCATGTTTTGCCATTGTTTTGGCATGCTCTAGGACTGTTTTGGGTTGTATTGGCCATATGCTTCATGTATTGCGTAGCTATAGTGCAAGTGCCTATGCTAGTTTCAAGCTTTGAGTCTCCTAGCATGCTTCATTTGTAACATGTGCATGATTTGGCATCATTTAACATGATATTTCAGAGCATATAGCATTGTCATGTTCCCATTTCTTTCACCCTTTGAGTGCCTCTAAGGGTCATGCTTTGTGCCTTGCTTATGGCCTAGCTTGTATGCATGCATACCTAGACCTTTGAGCTCCTATCTCAGCATGTTTTGGTCCTTGTTTTGACCTATTTGAGCTTTGCCCATGGTTGGTTCAATCATTTGTGCCATGCATTGCATGCCTCTTATGTAGTCCCTCTTGGTGGCCTTGTGCCTTAGGCCCTCTTGCATGCTATACTTGTGTTATTTGAATGATTTGACATCATTTCATGCATGATTTCAGTGCTTATAGTGTGGCTATATTCTTACATTTGTCACTCCTTGAGCACTTTTGAGAGTTGTGCTCTTATGCTTAGTTAATGGGCCAATGCATGTGCATGCATTGTCTTGCATTTCATGCCATCATTTTAGCATTTTGGCCACTGTTTTGGACATGATTGAGGTTTGTCCATATTTGGTTTAAGTCCATTGAGCATTGTTTTGCATGCCCCTTGTGAGGTGCCCTTTACTAGCTTGGATGCCTTGGCTTCTAAGCTTGCCATGCATGCATTGTTTGCATGATAGAATTTTGTGCATGCCATCCTAGCGTTGGTAGAATAGCATGTTGTCACATTGCATTGCTTTGCATGTTGTTGCATTGGATTATGTTTTCATGTTGTTTGCATGTATGTTGCATTAGCATTGTTTGCATGCCATTAGCATAGATAACTTGATCATGTTGGGTTGCATTGTGTTTGCATGCTCATGTTGCATTAGCATTGTTTGCATGCCATTAGCTTTGCTAAGTTGATCATGTTACATTGCATGTGTTTGGATAGGGTGTTAGTTCAAACACGAGAAATGAGGGACGTTTCATACTTGAAGTGATGAAACGTGCCTCATTTCTCGGTCGCCGACCCTCTTGATTATGCATGATAGAGGTTAAGACTCTTATGTTTTCTTTGTGCATTCATTTACATTGATTCATGCAATCTTGGCTTCTCGCCCATCGTGCATTGCGATGCTCGGTTGGTGGCCCGAGAGTCGAGAACTGCACTCCCTTGAGCTCATGAAATGATAGGGAGGGTGGTTGTGCACAGATATCTTGCAAATACATTGTCGTGCACCTTCTTGTTCTCTGTTGCAGCAAACTGGAAGTGTGCAGGATTTTCTGGTCGGGCAGACCAGTAAAAGTGGCTGGCCGACTACTTTTTCTGGTCTGCAGCAAAGATAAGTGGTCGGCAGGTGGTTGGCAACACCAATACGTGGTCGACAATGCTCCTGGAGGTCTCCATGATGGAGTAGAAGCTATCTGGAGCTTTGTGCAGAGTTCTGAGAACAATTACAAACAGAGGCAAGTTGGGGCATCGTGATGGATTTCCCAACGAGGCGATCGAGCATGCATGCGCTTCTCGCTCCGAGGCCCCTTCTATTTGCTTTACTTAATTACTTTGTGTAGATAGCTTATGCTTTGGTTTTGTACTTAAGTAGTTAATGTACTTAGCTAATCAATTTGTGTTAAAATAACTTGTTAGTTAATTAGCTCGTTTTGTATTAATTAGTTAACTTGTTAGTTAATTAGCTTTGTTTTGTAATAATTAGTTTAATTAGCTTAGATTAGCTAGTTAGCTTATTATTCGGAACCTCCTGCGAGAGGCCGTATTTTGTAATAAGCATGTGTGTGTGTGATGCATGTCTTCCAACCCCATTTCTTTCTCCCTTTTACTTACCTGCTTTCAGTGGTTAGTTTTAGGGCATATTTCAGTTAGCATCCTTATGCTTCGCATGTTTGCATTCATTTATCTGTTTTGCATGCACCGGGCTCAGCGCATCATACAAACTACATCGTATTTCAATACCTATTTGAATACGTGTATCAATTGTTGCATTCACATGACATCTTAGAATAGCCGAACCTATTTTAGTTGCATTTTTGCATGTGTTGCATTAGGCATCTAGCATAGTTAGGATTCATGCACTGATTTCTATTTAGCTTCTTTCTTTGGCTCGAAGTACACTATGAGTATTTATGCTTTAGCATCCCTGCATGAGATGTGTTTGTTGCCATGTATAGCATGCTTGCCATGAGATTATTTGCTTAACTACTATAACTGCATGAATGCCTGTGGATGAAGGCTTCATTGCTTGAATTGGAACAATTCATCAAAATGTGCATTTTAAGCCCACTTTGCGGAGTGGCAAATCACCATGTTTTTCTAAGCCCACTTGAGGGTGGCAAAATCCGCATCTTAGCCTACTTGCGAGTAGCACTGTCAAACCATTTTCAAACAAACAAACATGAGATGTTTTGTTCCAAATCGAGCGATTTAGTCTACACTTGTATGTTGTGCAGATCACGTAGTAAGATTTGCTAATTAACCGGAATAAGAACACATGTGTTTTCAAAAACAACATATCATGTTAGTAAAGGCCGATCTTTAATCGGCCGAGCGGGGGTGCTCATTGCATGACCTTCCCCTCTCGTACCCAAGTTCTCGAGCCAAGGCAACTTTGGTGATGACGGACACGTGGCCTTAGGCACGAGTCAGGGTTTCCTAAATTTTCCAAAACCAAATATTTAGGTGGCGACTCTAAAATCTGGCAAAGCAGTCCATGTTTGGCGCTTTTTGATTAAAATCGATTTTCCAGAACGATTTGTTGGATTTGGATTCTTTGGTGATTTATCAGTCTTACATTGCACTTTGTGAAATTCGATTCAGAACCATGACATGAGTCCGAACTATAGTAGCTAAGAACAACGATTTGCGCCCTCGCGCGCGGAGCGGAGTTCCGGGCGATCTACACTTGGCCCTTGAGAAATTACATGCTTTTGAGTCATTTTTTTATTATTTTTCTGATATAACTTTTTTATTTGATTATGTAAGGTGCTTTAATGGTAGTTCCTCTAACTTATAGTTTGCATGTTTTGAAAAACTCTTGTGGTGCTTCTGTTCTTTCCCATATGTTCTTTCATATCAGCCAACTCTTTTCACATGATAAGAATCTCTTTATTCTTGCTTTTAGTTTTAAATTTCAATTATTTCTACTTTAATAGTTAATGGAAACTAACATTTTATACTGTTGCTACTTTTTTTTAAACTTGTAGATTTGGATGCTTGCCATTTCAAGTTCACACTAAAAACATTGTATCGATGTTCCTTTTTGTTATGAATACTTTGGTGTGGTCAGTTAGCATATTGATGGGAAGCACTGAATGTGGTATAAAGATCCAGTTTCTAACAAGAACAAAAAAAATGTGTTTAGTTTCTAATGAGAGCATGTATCCCATCTAAAAAATCTTAGATATTTTGTATGTGACCTTAATGTTGACCTTCATAATGAAGCATATACTTTTGATGATTTATATGTGGATAGGGCCATTACATGTTCCTATAGTGAGGAGAAATTTGATGGAGGTGAAGGTTCCAGCGATGATTTAAAGGCCAACAAATGGACATGGATGATTAAGCCCTTCACCAAAAGGGACTAATGACCATTTTTTGTATAGATGTGATGATGTAATTTGGATGGCTTCTTTATGAATGATGTAATGTGGATGTAAATTTGATTTTGGTAATCGATGTATGTGCAGATTATTGATGTGTAAGGTTGTAAATTTGATTATGGATGCCAATCTATTTAGCACAAAATGCATCCATATTCCAAGAGTACAGAGCAATTGATTGCATAACTGATTGTGTACCATTGCCAACCAAGTTTAAACAATACAAATTTGCTCCAATTGATTGTGAGATTGTAACATGCCTAGTGCCTAATAGATTCACCATGAATCGATTGTAAACAATATTCAAGCAAATTATATAAGGAAGCCAAACTTTGGCATATTTTTTTTTTTTTTTTTGGTCATGGCCATGGGCTCGAAAATGGATTGCCCAATTGGTTGGTATTTCCACTTTCTTGCAAGAATTGATTGACTGATGAGTCCCAAATCAATTTTCAAATTGATTGGAAAATGCCCTACCTTGGTAGAAATCAATTGGCCAATCCATCGGACATAATCCAAATAAAAACTAAAAGCCAAAATCTTGAGTGTTTAGTCAGTCCATGGGCTTACAAATTAGAAATGAATATAATAACAAGGTTTGAAGTTAACAAACTGTATCATTCACAATCTCCTCATAAATTACTATTCAATACATTAAACATCAAGCAACTTATCTTCATTGACAATTTTCAAAAATTTAGAATGAAAAAAAAGGCAATTTACTATCATATTTCGAACAATAAACAACATGGTGTGGTCATATTTACAAAAACACCAACCACAAAAATTTTTGTATACATGAAACATATCATACTAAACTCTCGAAAGTAAGCAAAAAGTGTTCATAAACAAATTGGGACAACCACATAACCAATTAACATATTCAACTATAAAAACAATGAAAAGGCCAAGGTCAAGGCTCCATAGAAAATTCATCTCCGTCTTCAACATCTTCTGTTCCTGACTCTTCTTCATCTCCCTCATCATCATCATCTTCTTCTCTTCCCAACTCTTCTTCGTGTTCCTCATCCTCCCCTTGTCCTCCATGCTCGTGAGGGGTATCTACATTTTTTTTGGTCAATTCATTCAATGTCACTTACACAGATTTTAGTTCCTTGTGCATCTAGACCTACCTTTTGTCCATACAAGCTTAGGTGTTTTCCAACCGCTTCACCACATCAAGGACCCTACCAATCTAAATGGCTATACCTGCCAAAGAGGACAAAATAAAAGTTTAGGTTAGTGCAAATTCAAAATTGAATGCATGTTGATTTTTTCTTTTTTTTAAAAAAAAAAATTGTGACGGTGGGTTTTGCACAATTGGTATTTGTAATCTTCGCTACTGTAGGTTCAGTGTAGATTCATAGTCATCCATAGATGGTGCAAATTTGAACAGTGGTAAACACAACCACCCCACACCCTACTACATCAAAGAATAAAACAAGCAGGCCCTCAGAAATCATAGATGGTGCCCAAACCTCTGCCACTCTCACAGTACCTGAAAGCTAGTTTTTTCTAACTTCAAAGCCAAAGAGGAAGTTTTGATTAATCAATCTATAATTTTTTTTAAATAAGGGAAAGAAAGAAATTTAAACATAAATAATTAATAAGACAATGATACACCTCCTCCGTCAAAATAAAAGTAGACTTCACCTAATCCAAATCAATGCTACAAAGAAGCCTCAATTACCACAAAGAAGACTCATGGATTTGCACATCACAATCAAGAGTTTACCACAAATAACAACCACCAGTTGCTCAAATATCAAACGACATATCCAGCAAAAATATATGACAAAGATGTTATGCATTTTCTCCTTACGAATTGGATGTGCTACATATTTACATATTTTCTCATTTTTGACATCTACTCTCAATTTTTTTACTAACTGTTAGGCAAGGCCATATCCTTTATATATTGTAGAAGCAATGGGTGATGCTTATGTACATGAATATTGGAAGGTCTAGATCCCATTGTCATGTAAAATAAAATAAGAAGAAAAATGCAATTAGGAGGAAGAAAGAACAATTTTAACATTCCATTGATCAATCCAATTAAAGGGAAAAAAAACATAGACTAGTTTCAATAGTTAAACAATTAATTAAACCAAAGAATTATTACATTTCATTAAAGCCCTTCTGAACAAGCTAACTAAGAAGTTATTCAGGTCAATCCAACAACCTATTGTTCTTAATCAAATCTTCTATAATGCTATGCTATATTCTTGATAACGAAAAATGATAAAGCAAGATGCTTCACAATGTTCTAGAACTTGGAACCCCTTTTACAACATTTTCTGAAGTAAGACCAAACCTTTCCATTCAAGCATATATATATAACAACAACAACAACAACAAACAAACAAGCAATCTAAGAGGATGGTAGCCTTGCAAAATATGGTGTTCAAACCAATAACGTGTTAGTTCAAGCAATGACAATGCAACTACAAGGACCAAATCCAAACAGTTTTTTGGAGAGTAGCATTTTTCAATTTTACTATGATTGACACCTATATGAACATTATCATGTTCTCCCTGTATCACAATAATCAATGACAATGCAACCAATTCAGCTTCCTACAAATGGCAACTAACAACTAAGGACATTTACAAATTTTATATGAATGAAACTACATATAAAATTGTTACCAGTTTAGCAAAAACCCTAAAAGTAAAATTATGGTTTCTAGATACTACATTAATTAACTAATGTTAATCCTATCGACAAAAATAGTATAAAATTTTTACCAATTTTGGCAAAAACCCTAGAGTGCTTCACCAAAAACTAATTCGTAGTTTCACTAACCCTTGTTCAAAATTCTGAGATAATCCAGAGAACTAGAGTGCCTAACCAAAAACTTTTTTTTTTTTTTTTTTTTTTTTTTGCGTGTTAAGTGTGCAATTGCACAATATTTTATTTTTTTTTCCCTTTAATCCATAAAGCACCCACATAAAACCAATCTAGGCACTATCTAACATAATACAAAGGGAATAGCAAAACCTATAAGAAGACTCAAAAGGAGGGAAGAACTCCAAAAATAATTGCCATGTTCTCTTGCTAAGTCTATCATTTTTAAAACACGTACCACAAGTGCACGAGTCTATTCCCAAAAATACATCTCTTTATGCTTTCATAAAATTAGTAAGATAATCAAGTACTCTAAAACCTCCAACATTCTACCTTTTGCTAAATTTGAATTTTGATGCAAAAGGTGAGTCCCAACCTTAACTGAAAGTCGTGATCTTAACGAATCAATTCCCAAAACCTTGACTTTGAAATAGACACAAACCTATCATTCAAGAACCACTACTTCCTTATAAAATTTATTTGTAATAGACATCCCTCGTTCACACCTCCTCATTTTATTGGAAACCCATTAAACCCATTTCATAAAAACCCATCTATATAGTTAGACAAAGAAATTCATAGAATCATTTAATAGAAAGGGACCCATTTCATTTCATAGAAATCCATTTCAAAACCATTTCGCATAAATCAAAACCATTTGACAAGAGTCATCATGCCTATTATTCGAAAAGTGCTCTAGGAGAAAGGCCATGCTAGTACCTTTAATAATAATAAAAAAAAAGAGGCCACTATACACAAATGCACTACAAAACAAAAGGACAAAACACATCGCCACATAAATGTGCCTATCTGCGAATTCTTTAAATTTGATTTTCGCATGATTCACATAATTGGTGTTTTGTTTTGATTTAAAACTGCAAGTGGCAGCTAATTTAAGGTTCTGTTCATAGTATATGTCACAATTAAAGAAAGTTACTTAGAATCTCACTTTTGTTTTGTAAGAACCATCTAAGTACACAGTGTAGGATGTCTTTTTTATTTAAATGAAATCAAATCAAATCATCAAAATATATTCCATTGTGGTCCCTAAGCAGCTCTTTCTCCACTGGAGTGAGAGCAGCAGAGGGAAAGCCGATAGAGGGAGAGCAACAGAGTGAGAAACAAAAGGGTGAGGCTAAGAGTAAAGGGGAGAGCTAAAGGTTAACCGGTTAACCCAGTTGCCTATTTTCCACCATTATTGAGATGAAATATAAGTAATCTAATGGTTCAAAATTAAGGTGCATATGGTGTGCAACCCAAAGGGGGTTGCACACCCATACACTACCCAAAAATTATTCACAACACTAGTGATTTGTGAAATGAATGCAAAAGTCATTAATTACATAAACTAAAGACAAATTTAGAATCAAAACTGTTGCCCTAAAAAGGAGCCAAATTAAAAGAATTTGAAAGTCATCCAATAGCCATCAACCGTTGCCAATATCGATTCCTGAAACAAAAAAAAAAATTAAAATTAAAATAAAGTCTTACTTCAAAGAGAAAAAAAATTAATGTTCTGTATTTTGAAATCACGTTCAGTATCTTGATTAGTCAAGTATCACCACTTGCCACCCTGCACATAGTTTAGCTATCCTGTTTTTCACATATTTTCCTCATAGTTTTACTACTTGTTCTAAAATACTTCACAAAAAATTAGCACAAATGTTTTCCCTTAATAACTGAACAATATTTAAAAAAAAAATAAGCACACATATAAGAAAAATGGAACAACAAAAGCATCAACAATTTCAATGAGGATTTTTATTTTTTTAAAAATAAGATAGCAATAGACCCCTCCCCCACTCCCCCCTCCCCCCCTCAAAAAAAAATGCAATTTATAGTATTTGTAAATATAAAAAGACAATTAGAGATTAATTTTGGTTCTGACAATATGGGATTCCAACACTTTGCAAAAAGTTTTTCATTATGCACATATTTCTTTTAGTTCAAATCTTCCACATATTTATTTTTCATATAAGCAACTTCCAATCTACACAACATACAACAATAACGACTTGAGTGACATTTTTTTTTCGATAAATAAACAAACTTTATTAAGAAAGCATCAAGACGATGCAAAGAATACAAAAGGGAAACCAACACCCCACACTGGGCGCAAAACTAACTAATCAAATCTTCCACAAAATCAACAAAAGTCAAAACATCAGGATCCACCAAACCCTTTACCTAACTATACAAAACTAAAAGTAACCTATTTTCTAACCAAAGAGCCGAATGACTCAAATCTTGAAAAACCCCTATTACACTCCAACCAGATCAACCAAAACAAACAATGAGAAGCAAGTACCCAAAACGCCTCTTGCCCATCCTAACCCCACCCCAACTTTGTAGAACACCCAACACAGACCCTGGCTGCACCCAACCCAAACCAAACCAAATAAAGCAACAATCAAATTCCAAAGCCGAAACACAATCAAGCAATGGACAAACAAATGATCGACGGTTTCCACATCCCTGCAACATATAAAACACTAATTAACCAACACATGTCGTAGTTGAATTAAGTTATCAGTAGTCAGAATGCGACCCAAAACAGCTGTCTAAACAAAGAAAGCAACCTTGAATGGTGATCCCACCACCACCCAAATGTTCTTCCAAGGGAACACCCCAACTCCACCCCCTTCAAGCATTCCATAAAACGACGACACTGAAAAAATACCTTTAGCCCTCAAACCCTCCCATAATAAAGTATCCTCCCCATCCCCTCTAAATTGTAACTCATACAGAAAACCCAACAAACCCACCAATTGGTCCAACTCCCAATCTTGCACATTACGATGTAGATGAAGATTCCACATGTATGACTGCCCTTGCCGCACCTGGATCGAAGCAACCAACTCCTCCATATCAGCGGCAATAGCAAAAATCAGTGGAAACATAGCCGCCAAAGACAACTTTTCACACCACCTATCTTCCCAAAAGCGAACCCGAACCCCCACCGCCACTTTAATTTGAACCCTATCCCAAAAGGTCTTCCTACCCAACCAAATCCCCTTCCACAAACTACAACCATATGATTGACTCACCTGATTTGAACACCATCCCTCTCTAACTATCCCATACTGGATAGGACACTATTGATCAAAGTGAGCCACCCACCTTTGGACAAGTACTAACGCTTCCACCCATTTTCAACCTATAAGAATAATAGATTGAACAAAGAGGGAGAGAATCACCACTAAACAACCAAGGATTTCAAACCACAAACAAATAGGCTACTGGAGAAGACAGAGATCTTCAAGAAGCCTTCGAAAGCAAGAGACAAGAGTGAGAGATGATAAAAGAGCAAGAGTATGTATAGCGACCGCGGTCTTTTCCCATTCGATTATTGTATCCTGACTTATGTTCCGTGGATTCCGTTGTCATATTGTTGTTGTTGTTGTCCTTTATTTCTTCAGTTGTGAGTTATGGGATTTGTTGGGTAGGTTGATTACAGGTTGGTTGGGTTTAGAAACCAAGTGTTGATGTCTAGTTTTCTGCTTGGTCGCTCGAGCGAGCTTCTCTTCGCTCGAGCGAGGCTTTTGTTTTTGGTCCGTCGCTCGAGCGAGCCTTTCTTGGCTCGAGCGAGGATTGCGTCCAGTACCTGACCTGAGAGCAGTGTTCACTGGCTCAAGCGAGCTTATCTTTGCTCGAGCGAACTGTTTTGTTCTTCGCTCGAGCGAGCCTTTCTTGGTTCGAGCGAGGATTTTCTGTGTCTGGTCGCTCGAGCGACCGGGTCTTCGCTCGAGCGAGCCTAATTTGTTTAAATACGCAGCAGCGTGTTTCATATCAGATTTTCAGCCTCTTTCAGTTTATAAAACCCTAGGTTACGAGTTCTCTCTCTCCCAACTCACCTTCTCTCCTAGGATTGATCTATCTAGAGTGGATTTCTACCCTAGTTCCTTCACAAATAAGATAGAGGAGAGCGAGGGCTTTCATTTAATCTGAGCAATTGTTGGTTTGGAGCACTTTGGAGTTTGGGCTATCATCTCCGTCTTCTTCTTTTTGGGTTCTTGCTTCGAGGTAGGGATTTCCTACTCCATTTATACGCTTTAATCCTAAGTGTTGGTATTTTGGTATGTGGGGGTAGTTTGGTAATTTTGGAAGAAACCTTAGGGTTTTGGCTTAGATTAATTTGTATATTTAATTTAAGGGAAAAATGTGGAATTGGGTTTAATTCATGAAGGTGGGGAAATTATGAGATTAATGATATAGTTGGGTAGTTTAAATACTTACCTATGAGAATGTTGTATTTATTTCTTGTTTACAAATAACTGTTTTGGGCTATCGGTGGAGGATAGTCGTGATTGTTGTAGACCCTGCATGTGGCTTAGGTATAACTGGAATTAAGTCACTTATGTTGACTGTTGAATTAATACAGAACATTACTTGTATTGATTATGTGTTGTATATGGCAATTGTGTGTTTCATTGCATATGCATGTTGTTTGGAGAAGATAGGGGATGAACTCCACGGTTTAGGGGAAGATAGGGGATGTACCTCTAAACCGGATTTGTTGGGAGGAGATAGGGGATGGACTCCAGTAGCATTACTCATATGTGTGCTTATTGATAATAGCAATATTGCTATTTGTTGTTGATATGATACATCATTATAATGTATCTTGGAAGTATGGAAGTGTTGTGGTTTGAGCTTTAGTCTCATTTATTTTTGTGACATCTGGATCACTATTATAGTTGGCCAGGTTCTGAGCCAAAATGATATAATTGGAAAGTTGAATAAATATTGGAAAGTGAAAGGTGTCATAGACAATATGTCATAGACAATGTAGACATTCGTGTCATGAAATTGGAAATTGATTATCTTGTGTTAACCATGTATCGAATGCTAATGCTTTAGTTAATTCTTATGCTTGGTTTAGTATTTTTCTACTGGGCTGTGGCTCACCCTATATGGGAACTTCATTTTCAGGTTCAGGTGGTTCACTACCTCCAAAGACTTAGCTTGTGAGGATTTGGACTTGAAGACTTGCTTTATATGTTTTATTTGTTTTATTTGAACTATGTAAACATTCAAGCCTAGGGCTTTATTTGTTTTGAGTTAGAACTCATGGAATTGTGTCCAAGTGTTGGCTTGGCAAGATGTAAGCCTGTAGGGCATTTATTTAGATGTTTTATTTCGTATTACTCTGATGATTTAAATAATATAATGTTTTTCTTTTAATAATGCATGCCTTGTTTTATGTCTAATGGGTTTAATTTTGAGGGCGTAACAGCATGGACTGAGAAATCAAAGAGAGAGAGAGAGAGAGAGAGAGGGAGAAACCATAAATTCATAACAAGGGGGAGAAAATTTTAGGGTTATTAAAGTCATACCTCTTCAATCCTTTTTTTGGGTGAATACCCCTTCAAATCATTGCATAGCCTGCGACTTCGATCTCTATTCGTGGAACGACTAGAAAAGAGAAAGAGAGTGGAGTTCTGTTTAGCCAAACTATAGAGAGAGAGAGGGAGGGAGGGAGAGAGAGAGAGAGAGAGAGAGAGAGAGAGAGAGAGAGAAACGTGACTGATGAAGTAGAGAGAATGGCTGGGAAAGTTTCAACCGGTTTAGCAGGTAAATGGTATAAACTATATAAAATATTGAAGGGTTTAGATTAATTCAATCAAATCCAATGGCTGAAAATTAACTTGCATATGGTATGCAAGTTTCAAGCCTTGCACACTACAACAGCTCCCCTCTTGCAAACTCTTTGTCAAAGCCAGTAGAGACAAACTCATTTTATGTGTAAATAACAATGAGAGACAACCCCTGCTTTGTATATTTCACCATTTAAAAAATCTCAACCTTAAAGACAATACAAGACAAAAATTTAGTAACATGGAAGGCTTTTACATTTTTTTTCTTTTTTCATGTGACCCTGCAATTGAACTCTTCAACCATAACCATATGAAAGATCCATTAATTACCGTGGATCAGAGTCATTCATTCACTAGTTCAAAAAAAAAAAAAAAAAAAAGTCATTCATTCACAATTTAATTTGGTAAATTACAATAAACCTCACAAATTTGGCATAATTACACTAGATTCCCTTCTAGTAAGACTAAAGCCTCGAGAAGTAATGCATATATATATTGATCTTCTACAAATAGATATATTATACAATCTTGAAATGGAATTGGAATTGTCAAAGGACAGATCAAAAAAAATTCAATTTGAGTAATAGTACATAAATATGTTTTTTAAGTTTCAATTTCAATTAGGCTGCTTGATTCCTAGGTAATTCTTTTAGTGAATAAAAGTAATTGCCTGAGTCAAGTTTCCTCATTGAATCTTAGGAGCACTTTTTCTTTTTTTTTTTCTTCTTCTTCTTCCCATTAATAGTCATTTTTCTTGGCAAAAGGCAAGATTACTTTGGCAATAAGAGAAAAGTCTCGAATCAAAAACCCACCTAATCTTGTACTTAGCCGCCTTGCCAATATGTGTGCACACGTGCAAGGTAGAACAACCATAGAACACTTGAACAAAAACAAAACCATAATAGACTATCCGTTTGCAAAATCATAAAAATAAGAATCAACCAAAAACATTGGAAACATAACGACGAAGTTGAGGTTTGAATTTCTAGAAAATAAACTTGAAACACAAAATTTAGGAACGGTTCCAAAAAAAATGACAAAGATGGTGAAATTAGAAAAATCAATGCTAGCTAGTTTAAGGAAAAAACATATGAAGTCATTCTTGAAGTACATCAAAATATTCTATCAATCGCCGAAAATTTACAAACGCTACAAGTTGATAAAAACACAAAACCACATGTACTATTCTCAAGAGTAAAACACTAGCCATAAAATTCCACCAATAATTAGCACTTAAATAAAAATAAAAATCAAAACCAAAATCTCTCTATTTCATATGATCATCTATTTTATATAGAGTCAACGTTCTATATGTAATTATGTGGCCACTCCGTTCCTTGGGATGACACTTTGGAAAATTTTAAATCTACTCAAAACAGTAAAGGGTGATGACTATTGTTATTCCCAATTTGGGTAGTGGTGTTTATGTTGTGTTCAACAAGAGAAAGCAACAAAAATAATGGGGATGGTGTGTGTTTGTTTATGTCAAGGGTACTGTGACATTCTTATCTCTAGCATCAACATCGAGACATGGAACAATGGAAAACTTAAAGCACCTACACCAATATTAAGGCAAATATAAGCTTAGAAAGCTATCTACTAAAAAATAAATTAATTGAAATTAGCTCCCATGGAACACTTTCATATGGCAAGCCATGATCAACAACCTTCAATAGATATTGGAAGGTGTAGATCCCATTGTCACGTAAAATAAAATAAAAAGTATAATGCAATTAGGAGGAAGAAAGAACAATTTTAACATTCCATTGATCAATCCAATTTAAGGAATTTAAGGAAAAAAGCATAGACCAGTTTCAACAGTTAAACAATTAATTAAACCGAAGAATTATTACATTTCATTAAGGCCCTCCTGAACAAGCTAATGGAGAAGTTACTTGAGTCAATCCAACAGCCTATCGTTCTTAATCAAATCTTCTAGAATGCTATGCTATATTCTTCATAACAAAAAATGATAAAGGAAGATGCCTTGCAATGTTGTAGAACTTGGAATCCTTCTTACAACATTTTTCTACAATGGAGCAAGACTAAACATTTCAGTTCAAGCATATAAACAAAAAACAAACAAACAAAGAGGATGGTAGCCTTACAAAATTTGGAGTTCAAACCACACTGGTGTTAGTTCAAGCCATGACAATATAGCCATAAGGACCAAATCCAAGTAGATATTTTCAATTTTACTATGATTGACACCTATATGAACATTATCATGTCCTCGCTGTATCACGATAATCAACAACAATGCAACCAATGCAGCTTCCTACAAATGGCAACTAATAGCTAAGGATATTACAAATTGCATATGAATGAAACTACTTATATTTCAAAACCCAAATTAAAAATGTAATGCCTAATAACCAGACACACTTGAAAATAAAGTGTAATTGCCAGCCATGTGTTTCACATTTCAAAACAGTGTATAATTAGTGGCAACGCTTGAATTTGTTTTTATTTATTTATTTTTTTTTTCCAATGGGTAGAAACTAGATCAAAGAACACACTTCATTCAAATAACTAAAAAACACACATGCAAGACTACACTTTAAACCACATTACGACCACACCTTCAATCACATCATCAAGAAGTGTAAAATTTTCATTTAGTCTACATATACAAAATTTAATAACACAAAATTATATAAAAATATGCACATCAAGACAATAGAGTATACCTGCGATATCCTCATTCACTTGATATCCTTATTATTTTCACAAAAGTAATTTTTTTGTAATTTAGTTCTAAATATATATTTTTTGATATGTTAATTTTAGTTATGTGAGATTTAATTTTATAGAATTTTACACCATGTTTGGGACTCACAACATGGTATAAAAGTCCCAAGCATGGCATAAAACCCAATAAATTCACACCTCAATAGAGTATGACTGACAATAATAGTACACTTTAGAGCATCTCCAATCCTTAACTATCATCAATGGCAAACAAAAAAAAAGTATCACACCTGGTAATGCCCTATTATCAACTAAAAGTAAACAAATAAATTAGAACATATGCTAGTATCCTACTATCAATTAAAAGCAAATAAATAAATTAGCAGACCCGCCAGTGCCATGCTATCAATTAAAAGAAAACAAATATCATTTTGCACATATGCTTTCACATTAACAAACCACATAAACAATACAAGAGATGAAACTTTTAATACATTTGTTTGAACTATCAATAACCATTACATAAAGACTTAGACTAACGTACCAAAACCAACCCTTCAAGTAATTAAAATAAATAAATAAAAAGAGCCAATAGTTAGGGAGAATATTATATGCAACCCTTAAGGGTTAGCATATTGAAACAGATTCTTTTTTCTCATGGATTTTTCAAAACGTGAATGGATACAACTCTTCAGTCTAGCCATTAGTCTGGAAACTTACATCGAAGTAGGGCACGTAAACTCTAAGTCTCAAGCAATTTTTGTATGGATTTTTATGCATAAGTCAAAACATTTCGATACCAAATAATTAATCTTGACAAAGCTCACATTCTTTATCATTTTACTTGTTGGTTCAACCATTTAATAATTTATAGAAATACATAACACAAATATTCTCTCTTTTATTCTTTGTTTTTAAAAGTTTGATACATATTCCTTCATGATTATCCCACTCCATACATATCATGTAATTATCAGGCCAAAACATTGGGAATAGATCATCACCACCTTGCATAGTTTGGACCTGTATCTTTTAACAATAGTTAAGAGAGAGATGGTGCATAGTAGAGATGGAGTGGGACTGGAGGAGTTTGGGGGTTCCGATGGCTTGGGTTTGGGTTGATTAGGGTGTTAGGTTGGGTGGGGTTGGAAGGGGCTTATGTAGAAGAGGTAGATGAGAGTAGCGTGTGGAAGTGATGGAAATGGGTGGAGAGGGGTTTCAAGTGGTGGAGGTAGGACGAGATAGGTGGGTGAGGGGTTGGTGGTGGCAGGCAAGGTGTTGGGGTTGGTCAAGCAGGGAGGAAATTGGTTGTATGGGACTCAGTGACCAAATTTCCAAAGCAAAGGGAAGGAAAAAAGGAAAAAGAGAAGGTTATTTTGGTAAATCAAATAAGCGATTGCCACCTCTTTATATTTACTTTTCACCTTCTCATTTTAGTTGTAATTATTAAAAAAAAAAAAATCTCATTAATTTATTAATTGCAGCCCTAATGTCCTTGGGATGTAGGTCCCCAAATTGAAATTACTAAATTACACTATCCTGATGATATTCATCCCTCCTCTTAGGCATATGTATATAAACAATCCAACTGAAACCAATCATCTAAGATACTTGTCCCAAAAAATATAACATTTATAAGATAAATTTTACAAGTATATAATATACATATAAAAAGGAAATGCTACTATGCACATCCCTTATCATAAGAACGTTACTCGAAAAACAAAGTACAGTTCTTTAGGTCAAAATTAACCAAGTGTAAAAAGCTGCATGTTTAGATAGGAAATCAAAAGTGACAAAATTGTGAAAAAAAACATTCTTTGTTTTTTGCAAGAAACATTTATGTATATTTTGCGAGAAATTGAAAAGCAACTTAACATGTTGCTATGGATTGTACACAAAATTTAACAATCTTACATTTTCCAACATTATCATGATAAATTTATCATGCAAACAAACAAGGGAAGAAAATTTCAAAATTTTCCCTTTCTCACACTACCCACCTATGTCACATGGACTCGGGTACGGGTGTTGGGTGTAGGTGCGTATCTAGAGGTCGGACTCGTCAAATCTAAAATTTAAGGATATGAGCACTTGGCAAAAAAAAAGTTACATTTTTATATTTTTAATCTATTATGTGAGATAAAATGGTACCATATCTAACATACAACATCAAAAATGTGTTTTATAGAAATTACACAACAAGTGATACATGTAAGATAGTGTTAAATACAAATATATGAGAAAAGTCAAATGGAAAGTATCAGACACATATCCAACACCCTTGTCCGAGTGTTGGGTGTCCAACACAAGTATTTGATTTATTTTAAAGAGTCCATGTAACTGTTGGCTTTTTGGCTTTCGAAGGTTATTATTGTAATTGGAAGCGTGCCAGCAAGGATCAATCAGTCCTTACAGAAAATTAATTGCCAACCAATTATCAGATGATTGTGTTTTAGTTCTTTCAGCCTCAATGAAGAGGACTTTTATTGGTGGCTTGATTTAGGAGAATTAAGCAAAATAACAATTAAATGAAAAACAGTTGAAGTATTTCATTAAAATGAAAAACTTACAATGATCCAAACTTAGCCTCGTAGAGGTTTACAGCAACAATCTACTTGAAACTACTCCTATGAACGACGTACAGTGCAGGAATTTAAAGTACAGTAAATAAAAGACTGGAAATGTAAAACTGGAAAGGAAAATAAGTATAATAAGACTGGTTTTTTGGATCTGAGTCTGGGGCTCTTTTTCTGGGCCTTCTCTGCTATTTATACTTCTCGAGGATGACCATCGAACTGTATTTCCAACCGTCGAACTGCTCATCCATGATTGCTAATCATGTTGCCTTATAATTAGCTCCACTGTGCCATCACTTGCAGTTTGGCTTCCTTCCTAAATTTGAATTCAAATGTGAGTAACCGTTGAAGCCACATCACCTTGCATCTCTTTGTTGACCCACTGCAACTCAGATCTCATAATAACCAATACTAACTGCCACGTGTACGATCAGAATCGAAGACTTGAATAGTCTTCCTGTATTACCCTTATTCTGCCACACATCGAATTGTAATTGGCTTGTACAAAATATGTAGCGAAGAATAACATAGCTACCCACTACTCAATTCTAAAGTTTTGCACTAATTTTTCATGGTTGCTAGGAAAGCCTCCAAGCATAGAGGGAAGATAATAATTCATGGATTCTCTTAATACCAATATACTTTGGAAAAAGGATGCGGAAATTCATTTTAATAAGCATAAGCTTCACGTCGACTACTTTTTAGCTAAAATTTAAAATCATATACTTCAATTCTTTTTAGCTTTTCAAAGTTGTTTTGTTGGTTAGAGTCACTTTCTCGTTACCTTGTCAACTGCTCATGCTTAAAGAAGGATACAAGTGAAGTTCAAGTACAATTTGATTAGCATTTTTGGAAGTATTTCTATTGTATGTGAACTACATTGGCTTTTCAATGCATATATATATTTAAAAACCAATCAACTAGAACAATAAGTACTACACATTACCAAAAACACTTGGAATAACTATTTGCCCTAACTTACAAAATGGGAGGTCCCAACCACAAGTTATAGCTACTTCATGTGAATATCACTAAATATATTTTGGGATAAATCTTCGAAGAACATGTTAAATCAATCACAAGTTTTCAACATCTAAATGCAATGAAAATATAGTTCCAAAATACTTTTGTTTAAATTGCTAACAAACGAGGCATTTTTACAAACATCTTAAATGCAATCAAAATTCAAATAACATAATTTACCCATATAATTTTAATGCCAAAATAAGATAAAATATTTTGCAACAAATCAAGAACAAGTCATGGAAGCAACAAAGTGGTTACAAAATACTATATTAATTAATGTAAAAATGGATTATTTCATTACAAATGTCAACCGAGATATATAAATAGCAAAATAGAATAACATCCTTACAAAGCCTTGCTTCATTCGTACAAATTTCGAATTAGTATGAGCCAAGACAGACTGGAATACAAATTCAAAGAGAGAAAATAGAGCAAAAAATGGGAAAGAAGAGGGAGGGTTTCTAAAATAATCAGAGGGAGGCATAACTTGTTGATTGCTCTTCAAAAAACAAATCCTTTGTTTTCTTAGAAAGCGAATAGAGGCTAACTGGGTTGAATTAGGGTTTTAAGCAGAACAACCACTTTGGCCATTTAGTCGAGCCAGAGAAAGAGAGATGAATGAGTGCAGTAGAGAGAGAAGAAGGCAAGAGGAGTAGGGGAAGAGATGGAAGGAAGGGGTAGCACAGAGAGAGGGGGCGACACAGAGAGAGTGAGAGACACAAAAGTGAAAGTAGAGAAAGAATACACTATGGAAGAAGAGAGAATAGAGATAGGTCAACCGGTTGCTTTAGTGTCCAATTTTTCAAAATTAAAGAATTCAATGGTCAGGATCTATTTGTGTAATCCAATGGCCAATAATGAAGTTGCATATCATGTGCAACCCTTAAGGGGTTGCACACTGTAACAGGTCCCTTGTTTTATATTATGATATTGTTGGGATTGTTCCTAATCTATATTTCTATCATTTCTGGGCGAAAATGAAAACCTTTTTGGATTTTGAAATGAATTTGATTGTGGGTTTGGTTAACAGAATATCAATCTCTGTCTTGCAGACTATTCCTACCCCGGACCACAGATCTCATATTCGAAGCACCATCACACCTTGCGAATTTCAACCCTGCACACTTCATTTGCAATATACTCATTGAATAGGAGCCTTAGACTTTTTGTTCAAATGTATCCTTAAAAATATATATATATATATTATTTGGTTCAAACATGTAAAAACTTCCTAACTCCACATTCTATTCGATTTACACTTTTGACCAATGAACTCTCCAGAAATTGAACCAGCTTGAGCTATAAAATATGATCATTAGATAGTATATTAATTTTCCATAAACTACTTTTTTTTTTTTTTTTTGATCGGCAAATGTTAGTTGTTAGTTGTTAGATTAGTACCTATGGGAGAAAATCTCCTCACTCTTGGCAAGGCTAGTTGCTTGCACGCCCTTAATTCAACCCTCCTAAGGGAAATTGAACTCATGACCTTCTTGAAACTAAGCCCTAAGGGAGGCATAGTGGCCAACTTTCCATAAACTACTTGATATTTCAATTGGTGGCTGTGTGTGTGATACAAATCAATGAGAATGCAGTACTTTAAAGAATGATGAAAACTTACAAAAAAAAAAATGAAATAAAAATATGTAAAAAAGAGATGAGGACAAGGAAGCATCTTGTAAAGAAAAATATGTTGATGATTTGCACTATTTTTTTTTATTTATATTTATTACTAAGGCTCAGTCATTTAAAAATTAATCTTTTAATAACACATCTAGTACTAAAGAGACATATTTTGTGTTTCACATGTGATCATTGTCCTATGTCGTATAGTAACGATGATATGCGATATGGAGGACCCGTCTTTTTCTTTTTTCTTTTACTTTTTTTTTTAATTAAGAATTGGATCAACAAAAAGCATGATAAGGGTATCTTGTGGCTCTTAATGGATTCCTATATCATATTGTGTGGTAAGAATTAGTTATTTAACAAGATATATAAATACTAAATAATCATATTTTTTCTCTTATATGAATTACAGCCACATATATATGATAGTAATGAGTTACTCTAGCTCTACTCATATGATAGAGGAAAAGGGTGCCTCTATTTGAGGTGTATTATAGCCTTATTTTTATGATCTAAACCAATAATTTTGTTGGGTTTGTTGATTACTTTATGCCTACCAAAAATCATATTAATCGGATATCAACAACTATATGATTGATAACCAAAACAATAAATAATAAGTTTTTCTTTTGAGAAATAGCATAAACAATATGCAATTCGATCATATAGTTATTGATATTCGATTAATATGATTTTTGGTAGGCATGAGGTACTCAACAAACCTTACAAAATGAACGGTTTGGATTATAAAAATAAGACCATAATACACCTCAAATGGAGGCACCACAGTCACTGCTGTGCTTTTAGGACATCAGTGACCCCATTTCCTATGATAGAGAGTCTTTTCATTTCTAATTTTTTTCGTTTACTTCTTCTAATGACTAAGAATTAATAATTTAACTAGCATCTGCATGGGATTCTTAACCCATACTATGTGATGAGAGTTGATTATTTGACATTTAGTATTAAAGAGATATATCTCTTGTCCCTTGCATGAAATTCATGTCCTTTATTATGTGGAAGCAATGAATTACTTGGCTTTATTCATGTGATAGGAAGGCCTATATTTTTTTTCCCTTGTACTTCTTGGAATGGGATGAGTAAGAGTTAAGCATTTGACAATTGGCCATGTTTGGTTTAGTTTTGTGAAACAATTCTTTGAATTTTTTTTTCCCCTTTTAAAAAGTAGATATTAATTTAACAAAAATAAATATAAATGTATATTTTTAAAATTTTTAAAATTAATTCTACCTTACAAAAAGTTAAAATTATATAAAAATTATTAGTGTTTTTGATTTTTTTTACAAATCTAATTATTATTTTTTTGGAAAAAAATTCATGATGAAACAAATATTTGAAAATCAAACCAAACATAACCATGGGATTCTTGTCCAATATTAAGAGTTAAGCATTTGACAATCACTGCTAAAGAAACGGCCTTTTGAGTCGGTTTTTTGAGTCGGCAAATTTTACCGTCGCCAAAGTTAGTCTTTTTGAGACGGCACAAAGTTATTGATGCAAATACCAACACTTTAGCGTCGGCACCGTTGGCCGACACAAAAAATTAATATTTGATAGCATTACTTGAGTCGGTTGAATTTACCGACACAAAAGATAGACTTTTTGCGTCGGCATAGCCCTTTTGCATCAGCAAATTTGTGTCGACGCAAAAAATTAGACCTTTTTGTGTCGACAACTGATGCCGTAGCAAAAAAAAAAAAAAATTTATAGCCAAGATATATATTTACTTGATTATATTTAGTAAATATATTTATTTATACATATACTTTTATATTAATATTGAGTGCATATACTATAAATAATATATATCTCATTTAAAATCTGAAAGAGGTATAGTGGTGAAGTGGACTTAGTGTGGTGACTTCGGGTCAAATCTTCCAAATGGAGTGGGTTCGAAACTTGGGAGCCTCAATGAGAAAATTATGGGTTAAAATTTTTAAAACATTTAACCACTTTTTCAGTCGACAATCTACCGTCTCAAAAAATTAAAACTTTTTGCGTCGGTAGATTGCCGACTCAAAAACCTTTTGCAACCCCATCATGTTCGTCCCTTGAGTTGCCGTCGAAACGCCGTCACAAAAAGTTTTTGCATCGGCAAATATGCTATTTGCGACGGCATGCTGCCGACTCAAAAACCCTGTTTTCTAGTAGTGAATTGGCCATGTTTGGTTTAATTTTGTGAAACAATTTTATGAATTAAAAAAAAAAAAAGAAACTAGTTTGATAAAAATAAACATAAAAAATATATTTTTAAAAGGGGGATTTGTTAGGAAATAATTTTTCAATTATATTTGTATTCCAATTAGTCCATAACATATTTTTGTATTCCAATAAGTCCTATTATTTGGATATTTGATTCACCAAATCTTAATTTTCATGTTTAAAATATTTTATGAACAATTTTACCCTAACAAATTTTGAACGTTTATCAATTTGTTGATGTGAACATTCATATTTTACAATGTGAATGTTCACATTGACAGTGTAAATGTTCACATCGCGAAACATTCACATTGTGAATATTATTATTAAGAGTATTTCGGTAATTATGTCACTCATAGAAGTTATTGGAATATAAGAAAATAATTTAAAACTAAGTGAAACATAAATAGGTGAAGAAAGATTTATGAATAAATACTCCTTTTTAAAATTTTAAAAATTAATTCTACCCTGCAAAAATTTTAAATTATATAAAAATGAGATATACTTTTATATTTTTTTTATGTTTGTTTCACAAAACTAATTTTAAATTTTTTTTTAAAAAAAAATTATGAAATAAATATTTAAAAATCAAACCAAACATTACCCATGTGTCTCACATGGATTCTTGTCCAATATTGTGTGGTAATAAAGGGACACTTTGGCTTTAATTATGTGATAGGATCCCCTTTTTCTTTTTTCCTTTACTTCTTTTGATGATTTACACATGGGATTCTTGTCCAGTATTGTGTGGTAAAAAAGGGACACTTTGGCTCTAATTATGTGATAGGATCCCCCCCTTTTTTTTCTTTATTTCTTTTGATGATTATGAGTTAATAGTAATATTACAAATTCAGACTTAACTATTCAAAAATTATTTAAAATTGTCATCTTATGGTTTAAATTTATTCTACATATGGACTCCACACTACACAAATTCAATTTCATCCACAAAACACTTATTTGGGATAAATTTGGGACACATAAGGTGAGGTTAACAAGAATATGAAATCATAATACAACTATTACAGATATTTATACACTAATACAATTCCATCTAATCTAACATACTAACTAGCTATGTAACTGATTGAGTCTAACTTGAGTTACTAGAATTAGGTGTGGTTAGGTGTGGTTAGGTGTGGTAAGTGTGGTTTGGTGTGGTGTAGTAGTAGCAGTATGCTTATCAGTCCCCCTCAAGTTGATGGGGCATGGAAGCACCAACAACTTGTCTTTAAGATAGTGAAATCGAGCTGAAGAAAGGGGCTTAGTAAATATATCTGCTACTTGATCAGCTATAGGAACATAGGAGAGGGCAATTTGTTTAGACACAACACACTCATGAATGAAATGACAGTCAATTTCGATATGCTTGCAGCGAGAGTGGAGAACAGGATTGGAAGCAAGAGCCATAGCTGAAACATTATCACACCAAAGAGCTAGAATAGCAGAGCAAGGAATAAAGAGATCTTTGAGCAACTGCTGAATCCAACACAGCTCAGCAGTAGTATGAGCCAAGGATGTGTATTATGCCTTAGTGGAGGATAGAGAGACAGTAGCCTATTTCTTAACAGACCAAGAGATTAGATTAGGCCCAAGATAAGACAAAACCCTGAGGTAAACCTCATATCCACACAATCACCAACCCAGTTGGAGTTAGAATAGGCATGGAGAACAAATGGACTTGAGCTAAACTAAAGCCCATGAGTAAGGGTGCCTTTAACATAGCGGAAAAGCCTTTTAAGGAAAGATAAATTACCAACTGTAGGGGCATGTATATGTTGACCAGCCTGGTTGATAGCCAAGGTAATGTCAGGCCTGGTGATGGATAAATATTGAAGAGAACCAATTAGGCTTTTGTAGAGAGAAGGCTGAGAATAAGGTTGGTCATCTACAGTAGAAAGGGCAGGTTTGAGAGCCATAGGAGTAGAACATGGCTTGCAGTCGACCATGCCAGATTTGAGCAAAAGATCACAAGCATACTTCTGTTGAGATAGAAAATAACCCTGAGAAGAAGCATGAACTGAGATACCCAAGAAATAAGAGATATCTCCTAATTCTTCCATAGAGAATGCTTGATGCATTTGATGAACAAGGTCATAAAGAGCAAGAGAATCACTCCCAGTAAGCAAGATATCATCTACATAAATGAGGAGGATAGTAATGGAGGTGGATGTGTTTTTGATAAACAAAGAAGAATCAACATGACTAAGAACAAACCCTTGAGAGAGCAAGAAGGAAGAAAAGATAGAATACCAAGCTCAGGGAGCTTGTTTCAAACCATAAAGGGTTTTCTTCAATTTGAATACGTGTGTAGAATGAGTAGAATCAATGAATCCTTAAGGTTGATCCATATAAACTTCTTCTTCCAAGTGCTTATGGAGAAATGCATTACAGATGTCCAATTGTTTAAGAGGCCAGTTATTCTGAAGAACCAAACAAAGCAAAATTCAAATTGTAGGTTTTTTAGCTACTGGACTAAAGGTCTCTTGGTATTCTATGCCCTCTTGTTGAAGATAACCCTTAGCTACCAACCTGGCCTTGTAACAAGCAAAGGAGCCATCAGAGTTCTTCTTAATGAGAAAAACCCATTTGCAACTAATAGAGGATTTAAAGTTTGGTAAAGCAACCAAATCCCAAGTACCTTGTGTGTGTAGAGCCTGAAATTCTTCATTCATAGCCTGAACCCAAATGGGAGACTTTAAAGCCTGTGGAGCAGTCAACGGCTCTGTAAGAGACAGATCAGGAAGAAGAGGCTGAGAAGCAGTCTGAGAGAAATAAGCAACCTTAGATCGAATGAAAATTCTGAAGAGAAGTATTAGGAACAGATGGAGGAACCAAAGGCAAATCAATAGAAATTGAGTGAATAGAGATGGAAACTGCAGGAAAAGGGAGAGCAGGCTCCAGACTAGAAGATGTAGGTAGAGGACAAGAAGCAAGAGGAACAGAACTAGGGGTAGATGAAGGAATAGGAGGCAAATTAGGATCATGAACAGAACTAGGGATAGAGAAAGGAATGTGAGGCAAAATAGGATTAGAAGAAGCAGAATCTATCCAAAAGAAAGAAGATAGATCAGATAAAGAAGAAGGTAGTGATTTGGAAAAATGAGCAAAAGGGAAACAAGACTCAATAAACAAAACATGCCTGGACACATGAATTTTGTTTCTCAATGGATCTAAGCATCTATAGCCTTTAGTAGTAGGATGGTAACCAATAAATACACAATGAGTGGATTGAGGTTGGAGTTTGTGAGAGACATAGGGTCGAAGCCAAGGAAAACATTGACAGCCAAACACCTTAAGGAAAGAATAATCTGGCATAGTTTGAAACAAAAGCTCGAAAGGTGACTTATGACCAAGAGATAGACTAGGCAGTCTATTAATGAGAAAGACAATAGTAACAATAGCCTCAAACCAAAAAGAAATTGGCATGGAAGACTATGATAACAACGCAATGGAAGTCTCAGTAATATGTTTATGTTTTCTCTCAACTATGCCATTTTGCTCAGGAGTATAAGGACAACTAAGTTGATGAATGACACCATGTTGAGTCAAACAAGCATCCATTTGTTTGTTAACAAACTCAGTACCATTATCAGTCCTTAAGATTTGAAGATGAGTAGCAAACTGATTTCCAACAAAAGCTTTAAAAGAAAGAAATGTGGAGAAAACTTTACTTTTGACATGCAAAGGGTAAATCCAAGTAAATCTAGTAAAGTCATCCACAAACAAGTGATAGTACTTAAAACTAGAAGTAGAAGCGTGAAAGGGGCCCCATACATCACTACGAACAAGAGAAAAAGGCCTATTAATAGTAGTAGTAGAAAGCTTAAAAGGTAGTCTGTGGATCTTAGCAACATTACAAGGAGTGCATGAAAATTTAGCACTATTATTTTTTAAAGCAGCAGGTAAATGTTTGACAATATGCTGCATTTTCAGGGAAAAAAGAATGGCCAAGTCTTTGATGCCAAGTGGGCATAGAGACTTGAGAAGGAGAGTGAGTAATGCAGGCTTGAGAATTAGAAGAGGAAAAAGAGGATGCAAACTGGTAAAGATGATGATGATTAGAGCCCATATGCAGAACCTGGTTCGAAATTTTGTCCTGAATGACAAAAGAGTTAGCATCAAATGTAACTGAACAATTATTGTCCTTAGTAAGCTTATGAACAGATAAAAGATTGGAAGAAATATAAGGAACATGGAGCATATCAATGAGATGAAGAGAACACTGATGTTTAGGCAAAAGACCCTTACCAATATGATGAATAGGTAAGGCTGTAGCTCAGCTTTTTCTGCGCTCTTGTTCAGAAGACGAACAGCCCTACAGTTCGGACTCCACTTGTGGTTCTGAATCTAATTTCACAAGTGCAATGTGAAATAGTGAAAACACAAAAAGAGTCCAAATTCGACAATTCTTTTTGGAAAATCAGAGTTTGAACAAAATGCCAAAAATGGACTGCTTTGCCAAATTACAGAGTCGCTACCTAAATATTTTTTGAAAAATTTAGGAAGCCCGAGACTCATGCCAAAGACCATTAGTCTGTCATCACCAAAGTGTCTCGGCTCGGGAACTTAGGTACGAGAGGAAAAGGTCATGAATTGAGCACCCCCCTTGCCCGATCAAAGATCGGCCTCTACTAATCATGATGTGTTTCTTATTAACATTATATTCTCATGTTCCGATTATTAAACTAATTTTAATAGGTGATACATGCAAGTATAAACTAGTTTGCAGGAATTGAAACATTTGATTTCATGTTTTATTTTGAAATTGTTTTGTGAATCTGCCACTTGAAAAAGTGGCCTAAAAAAATGGACATTTGACCAAATTATCCCAGTTCAAACAACTAGCCTTCATCCACAGACATTCAAACAATTTATATCACTTAAGCAATTAGCCTTATGGAAGTATGCTTTTGGACATGGTAACACAAACATTCAATGTAATATGCTAAAGCAATAAAAGCTCAAATAGTACTCTGAGCCAAAAAGAAGCAAAATAATTAGAAAAATATGCATGTTCCTAATTAATGCACCATGACTAAATGCAACGCACACATTTATGCAATTTTCATAGGCTTGGCTATGAGCATGGTATATGATTCCATTCAAGACATGCGTTACATCACACATTCAAGCAATGAATTTAAACATTTGGTTAGTATGATGAGCTGAACCTTGGATGCATGCAAGACAAATGGATGCAAAACATGAGAATGCTAATGAAACGTGATGTTCTAAACTAACCATCATAAGCGATTAAATAAAAGGGAGAAAGACGTGGGATTTAGAGACATACACATCATTAACATTTGATACCTCACGCGAGAGGGTGCGAATCAATATCCAAAAGTCTAGATTAACTAACTATTACAAAATTGGGCGAATGAATAATAATTAACTTAACTAAGCTAATTAACTACTTTATTACAACAATTTAACTAGCTATACCAATTATCTAAGATAATTAACTACTTTATTACAACAATTTAACTAACTATACCAATTATCAATAAGCTAATGGCTACAACAATACGAATTACAATAAGATTAATTTACAATTATAATAATTATAACACTAATGAAACAATTAATAACGTTCGACAAAGGTGTATTTGAAGATGGATGAAGGTTGCATGCATAGTGCTTGAGAGCTACTCTGTCTGTCCAAGCCAACTCTGTTTCACCTTCAACCACTGCCTCTGTTTTCCTGCACAACTACACCGCTGGCCACACACTGAGGGCCGGCCGTGCCTCAATTTGGTACAAAACTCTATTTTTTGTGTTCTGAGGTGAGCTAGTGCAAACAGAGTGTCCTCAAGCTCTGTTTGCCCCATCTTTCCTTCTCTATCATGGAGAGGGTCGAGAGAAGGATGAAGTTGGTCCCAAAACCATCAACGAGCAAGTTGATTGCTTGATGATTTCAGATACAAGTTTGGACAAAAAGTTAATAAATGCAATGAATAAGACCATCCCTCCCTCTTGTTATAAAGTGAACTCAAAGAGGGAGGTCGCAACGCTTCAAGAATCATCAAAATGCCATGAATTAGCATGTGACGACTCTTGACACAAGGAACTTGGCATAACGTTCGACCAAGTTCGAGTGATTCCAACCATTTTCTCTATATGGGTTGTTCCAAGTTTTAAGCCAATTTTATGAAGCCTTGCCATTCTTTAGTCCATTTGTCCATGGTGATGTTAAAGTCCTCTAAACAAGAAGTAACATTAAACGAGAGGTTCTTCTAAAGCACGAGAGAGAGACTATACCATTAACAATGAATCTCCAAAAAGATTAAGCCATTAGGTAGGAGTCTCTCTTACATATTTTGAGCAACGTCAATCGGTTGAAATCATTCTCAAGAATGAAAGAGATGGATGGTAGATTGATTGTTAAAATTAGACTTTTAGACGTGGAAATAAATTGAAAAAAAGCTTAGAACAATATATAACATGTTATATATGCAAACTTATGAGACAACAAAGGAACTAACCAAAGCTCAAACTAATTAAACAAGTTAGAACAGCCCTAAAATAGCCATGAATAAATGAAAAACAGAGGCTAAAAATGCATTAAAAAAAAAAAGGCCTAAAAAGCTAAATAATAAAGAGAAGAATCAAGGCTAGCAAGTAAGTACAAGGAGGGGTGGCTAACCCCTCCACTTTTGAAACCTCAAAGCATGGTTTTTAGCCTTTTTTAAACTTTGAAAATTAGTATAGATATCAAAGAAAAAGGGTGTAAGAGTCAAGGTTTGAGCTATAGGTAAAGGTGTAGGAAGACCGAACTCTCTCTACCCTTTTGGTAGCTCTTCAAATCTAAACTTAAACACTTAAGATAGGATCAAAACAACACAAAACAGCAAGAACTAGGTAGCAAATGAAAGAAATGAAAGCAAAAGAGAAGATAGCAAGCTTATACCTCTCAAGAGAGTAAGCTTTTGATTATGATCCAAGCTAAGTCTCAACCCACTCTCAAGTTTGAATTATGCTTCTCAAAGATCAACCAAGGCTCTAAGATGGTGAGACAAAGTTGTATATGGTGTATGGAGATGACATAAGGAAGATAGATTCACTTAAAGGTTGCTTGCTACGGAAGAAGGAGGAAGAAGGAGCTCTCAAGGTGTATATAGGCTTTCTAAATTTTGTTCAACCCTCAAAACAGAGGCTGTAACTCGTTTTTTATAGGTTTTGAGCTCAAAAGGTGATAAATATCTTCAAAAATGGACAGATGGCAGCCTCCCGCCCAAAATAGTGTTTCTCGCCACCAAGGCCTGGTGGGCCATTCATAGCCATGGCTGGCCATCATTGATGCACGGCCGAGCCTTGATGCCCTCCCCTGTTGTTTTGGTTCAAACTCAGCACAGGATGGCAAAAGGTCCAAAAATGAGACTCAAAGGTTCAAACAAGGTAAATGTTGAAGATTTGAGGTTATTTCGAGAGCCTGACTGAATCCGAATCGCTGTGAATTCAAAGCACACAATTCAACTTTCATCACCGAGTGTATCGAACCAAGCACCTTAGTCTTGCGAGTGGTTAAAATGGGGTGTCTACAGTAAGGTCTAACCATTGCCCACTGTAACCTGATATGTGCCTTGATAAGGCTGGTACAACTGAAGATTGGTTAAGTCATTTGTGATAAGATTTGTAGCAGCCGAATCAACATACCAAGAAGGTGTGGTAGGAATGGAAGAAGAAGTAAGATTTTTCAGTGTAGCATAAGCTCGAACAGATAGAGCAGAAGTAGGAGAAGAGGTTATGTGGTGGTAAGATTGATAACTTGGATCCATTCTGTACCAACAGTCAAGGGCACTATGACCAAGAACACCACAGATCGAACAACCTGAACCAGTAGAAGAAAAATTTCCAAATCTGCTTCTGTCATTACGATATTATCGACCACCACGATATCTACCACCTCGAGAACCGCAAAACTGATGTTGAACTCTGTTGGATATAGATTGACCTCTATGGTGAGAAAAATGTAAAGATGAAGAACCAGACTTAGATGTCTTGGTTGCAGTATAAGCACCAGGTGCATCAGCTCCAAGAGCTTGTTTGACCTTGTTCTCCATATGTATAGCTTCGGCGCACAATAGAGCAGACAAATCTTATGTTGTAATGGCTTCAGCTCTAGTACGAAATGGTAGTTTTGAATGCATCATATTCCTCAGGGAGACCATTCAAAGTAAGAAGAACTAAATCTTCATCATCAATGATCGAAGATGCAAGACTTAATTGATATGAAATACCTCTGATATGATGAAGATACTCTTCCATTGTAAATCCTTTCTTTGTAAGATTCTGAAGTTTGTGTTTGAGTTGATGAATGTGTGATCGAGAAAGAGAAGTGTATCTCTTCTCAATTTCAGACCAAACTTCAGAACAATGGTGAAGATGAAGAACGAAAGTGAATACAGAAGAAGAAAGTGTTGTGGTAATGCAACTGAGGAGATGAGCATCTATGATTTGCTATTTCTCAAATTCTAGATTTGGAATGGTTTTGCCTGATGAATCAAGAACATCTGGAGATGGACATCGAATAGATCCAGTCACAAAGCTAAGAAAAATTGGTTGCTCGAAGAACATTTTGCATCTGGTTTTTCCAAATGAGAAAGTTTGTAGAATCAGGCTTTATTGTAACCAATGAACTGAAATTTGAGATTAAAAGACTAAGACTTGGTGGTAAAGTCAGTGATGAAGATGATGAAGATGAATCTGCCATTGTTTTCTTGTGTTTGCTCATGAGAGCTTAATTGGCTCTGATACCATAACAAGAATATGAAATCATCTTCCTTGATTTACTGATACAACTATTACAGATATTTATACACTAATACAATTCCAACCAATCTAACAAACTAACTAACTATGTAATTGATTGAATCTAACTTGAGTTGCTAGAACTAGGTATGGTTAGGTGTGGTTTGGTGTGGTGTAGCAGTAACAGTATGCTTATCAGAGGTTCATAGCATATTTCATGAGTTAATTATCTAATAAGTATGTACAATTAAAAAGACATATCTTGTTTTTCACATAGAATAATCATTGACAAGCTAAGAATACATAAGTGTTTGATAATCTGATTCAGCACCTAAAACTGAATGTATTAAGGGTCCTACAAAATGAACAATTTAAATTATCAAAATGAGACTCATGATGCACCCCACATACTTGAACATCACCCAGTAGCCTAGATCTTGAATTGGAGGAAAGCCCAACCCATTAGATAATTACTTTACGTCATTAATTGAGAGTCCTGCATAAATAATGACATATGATACTTTAGTACTACTTATTAGAGGTTGTTTGGCGTGCACTAAAAAAGTGCACTAATTTATCTTTCTTTTTTTTTTTTTTTTGGTCATATCATCTCCATACTTTTTTTACATATATTTTCGTAAAAAGTTAAAAAGTATATTTATTTAAATTATCTCAAATAATTCCTTAATTACCCACAAATATGAGGCATTTCATATATATATATATAATGGTCATAAAACAGAAAGAAAGAAAAGCTTACATGCCCTCAAAATTCGGTAACGAATAATTTCTTACGTCCAATTTCTGTTGTGTCTTCCATAATTTGTTCACAGGGCATCCACTTGGGTTGTGAAGTAAACAATCTGAACCATATGAGTTTCTTTATATATCCAATTTAGCATTTTTTTTTCTTGAATCGAACATCTACAATTCATCATTACTCTTGTTACTTGTTTTATGTGTTCCAATTTTATTTTAATTTTTATTTCTAATAAGATGTTTTCTTTATATTTTTGTTGTATAGTCTTGAATACTTGGAAGTTGGAAAGTTCTTTTAATTGAAGTATACTAATTAATTATCCTTTTTTTCTTTTTTCTTTTTTTTATGGAAACTTTTCTCTGTTGGCAAAAATTGAAAAACACAAATAATTGAAAGACATTTGTGTGGTTGAGATTTATTTAAAACGTAAGCCTCATATCTATACCGCATATGAAAAAAACTTGTTTTAAAAAAGAAAAAGAACAAAAACCTATGTATGGTTTTTTCGTAGTTTTCTTTCATCACCTAATAGTGTTGAAAATCATTGCACATAATGGATCCCAATTTGAGGGAGGTCGCTCGAGCAAGTGGACAAAGAACTTTTTGTGGAGACTTCTCCGCACGTAGCCGCATCAGCTGGACAAACCCATTTGGCCTTAGAATTCCTGAGATTAAAGCCATCATTTGGCAAGAAGTTGAACCCAGAAGGGTTAGGCCCCTTGCACTTGGCTTTGCAAAACAAGCATTATGAGACTGTGAAACGGATCATCAAGTTTGACAGTGAACTCATCCTTGTTGAAAAATCTAAGTGATTCGTGATTAGATCAAGATTTAATTGTACCAATTCCCAAACAATTAAAACTAACAATCTAAGTCATCTAGCACATACAAAAGTGATTTAGATTGTTGCTTCAAAAATAATAAATCGACACAAACAATTTTTTATATGGAAAAACCACAATTGGAACACCTCCAATTGTGATTAAAAAATCATGGGCAAAGCGCCACAAATTAATCCACTATGAAAGGATGACAGAGTACAAATTTATCAAACAACTAACCCAAACACTGTCAATTTGTCTTTAACAATTTGTATCTCTTTCACCGCAACCTTCGTCTCGGAATTGATCAGATTGATGTTAAATCCACAACATCCATTGTCAAATCAACGACTGCGCATACCATCAAACTCCTTTGAAAACTCCACGCTTGAATCTCCGAATTCCACCGAAGAACACTCTTGTTGTTGAATAAAACAATCACCTTTTCATGTACACTCTTCAAACCATGAGTTTAATACCCAACCAGACATCAAAGAAAACTAGCGAAATAGCACCAGAAGAAAACCCTAGAGCCCTTAAAATAGATCTGGAAGCATTAACCCTAAAAATAGACTGACCGCAGCTTTTAAAGCAAATAGGGTCGCGATCCCTGCTCGAGCGCAGGAATTACCGCTTGAGCGAAGTCACTAAAACGCATTAAACAGGTCTACGCTCGAGCACAAAAACACGCCTCCCAGTATTTTTATAGACAAGCCAAACTACTGAGAAGGTACAAACTCCACTCGAGCAGGAAGACCAAAAACACTAGGAAAATTACAATGCATTTAACCCAAACTTGTTCGTGGAATTGGCAACAAGTAGGGACCTAACAATCTCTTTCTTTGTCAATTCCCGGACAAAACTGTCTAACAATTTTCCTAAACAAAACACACGCACTAGACACACTCAAGAACACAAACAAAAAAACTTCAAACCAATCCGGTTACCAAAACACCTGGTGAAACAACACACAAACCAAAACTATGGAAATAGGATAGTAAGATCAATAGAGAGAAATAAGCCAAAAGATATATAACAATTATCCATGCCAAAAGATATATAACAATTATTCTTTCCAAAAGACAAGTCAAATAAGCCAAAAGATATATAACAATTATTGATGCCAAAAGAATATGTGTGTTTGTCCAGACAACAGTATTCCACCTAGCAGTATCCCAAACAAAATTAAAAAATTAAGAATCCTCCTTTTTACTAGGGAGACAAACAGGAACAAGAAAAAAAATATTGTTCCAAAATGAAGAAAAATACTATTCGAGAAGGAACAAAATCAATGATTTGGCGGTGGGGGATGTGGCTGCTGCAACTGAAGCAAAGAAAGAATCTGAGCAAGCTGAAGAATAGTCTGTGCAGCAGACTGCTCAAGATAATCAAGCCGACCATTAAAGGCATCCAATCAAGCATCCATGTGAACCAACCGCTAAGTCATGGATTGCTCAAAGTGGCAAAGCTGGTCACGCATAGTCCGTAGAGGAATATTTGGCTCTTCTGCACCTAGTGCAGTGGCATCAATCTCGGCCTCCTTTTCCATAAGATCTGTATCACCCGTAGAAGAAGGACCGGCCCTAGATGACTTCCCCTTAACATGAGCATGACTTTGAGACACGGTTTTCTTAGTAAAGGGTTTAATGGGAGTGGCATACTCATCTTCCTCGAAGATTGGTACCTCAAGAGTGGATAGGAAATGGTTGATTAGACAACTATAGGGCAACCCTAATTGTTTGTTCCCAATAACGGCAATCATTTTACAGAGGATAAGGGTGGCAAGGTTAATGGGCAATTGGTGATCAATGCAATACATGGCATAACCTTGCTCTTGGTTGATTTCAGAGCTATGGGTGGTGACAATAAGATTGGCATAAACAATGAGATTCAACAATTGATACTTAGGAAGTTCATTCTGTTTGATGAGAGCACCCTGGATCCAGGTTCCAGAGGTACCACACATTTCCGCGACCACCTTGTTAAAATCACAGTCGGGGCGAAAGGAAACCGAGAGTTAAAAACTGGGCCAATACCAAGAAGAGAGCGGATAAGGTTCTGGTCGACAAAAATCTCTTTAGACCTAACCCAGGTTTTGAAAGACAGTCCTATATCATCAACACCTTCGATGTTTCTGTAAAACTCCCGGATCCAATCCAAGTTTTGACATCCTAAGAAGGAAAGAACGAGGTCACCTCCTAAAGGCTCAAAGACAGATCTAATCGGGATGGACTCAAAAGTGTTAGGCTGTACATGACGCTTAAGGTGAACAGTCCGGGAGAGGAAGGTGTCCCTAAAGTGTTTGGCTTTGCTAGAGGAAGGAAAACGGTCAGAATTGAACTGAGGGCGATTATTGGTGGACTTACGACATTTAGAGGTAGACATCATAAAACAAATAGCAAAAACCAACACTAATGAGACAGAACACCCCCCTCCCCCCCCCCCAAAAAAAAAAAAAACCAAATCAAAACAAGGAAGACAAACAAATCATTAGTAATAGACAGTAGTAGGAACAAAAATCAAGAACTATAACCAAAATAGTAGAACCAAATTCCGAAACCCAAATAGAGCATGAGTCTGTAGTAAACCAGCCATAGGACAAACACCAAAGAAAAATAACATAGTAGTAGCAATGGACCACACAGATGAAAGGAAAAACTGGACAGAGAGACAAGTGTGTGAACAGCATAACATGGGACAAAAATAACATGCCCAATCTCACTGATATAGCATAGAACAACATCGACATGCTCAAAAACCTTCTGTGTAATCACAAAAACAAACCAAAGCACAAAAAACAATCAAACCCCAAAAACATGCCGAAAGAAAAAGAGAGCAAAGAAAACACAAAAAAAAAATTTGGGGTGAGAAACTTACCAGAGATGAACCAGAGGGGAAAAATAAAGAAGTAAAACCAAATCACAGTCCAAGCGAGTCGCAATCGAAACCCTAGGGAAGAGAGAGAAAAAGAGAGAGAGAATCGCAAAAAGAGGGAAAAATGAGTTTGAAACGACGGGTGGGAGAATTTATACTATGGTTTACCGCTCGAGCGTGAGACTTAACGCTCGAGAGGACTCACTTATGCACGTCTCTTTGTTCGAGCGAAAAAGAGAGAACACGAGCACAAAACAACCTCTCAGAATCTTGCTCACTTCTGCAAAAGTACTAGATGATGGAAAAATACGCTCGAGTGCAATGTTTGCCACTCGAGTGGGGAAAAAAAAACACCAAAGGCAAGAAACACCCTTCTGAGCAGTTAAAACCAACTCACACTGTCAAGTGGGACCTAAAACAAACGGAGGTGATACTAAGATGAGATAATCCACAAACCATGAAGCCTGCTAACTCGCAATTTGACAATATGCAACACAATATCATGAGCAAATTAGATAAATATTGATCAATGGGCATAAGCTACATAAGAATACACAACTCACAAACAAACATAAGAGCTCACATAATGAATGTTTATGTGTGTGTGCAATCCTTGAGAGGCCGCAGAGCTAGAGTTAATCCTCATAGTGATCGGATGGCTGGACCTTCAACAAGAGTAACTAAACATTATTGAGAAAAGTCAAACCACTAGATATCAAGGGGTATTTGTTGAGTAAAAGCGGAGGCTCCCCATCAATCAATGAGTCCTTTTCTTTTTAATTTAATTTTTGACTATTCTTGCTTATGGGCACTCACTGGTGGCATGCACGCTCAAGAGTATGGAGATCAAACCAAAGAGGTGTGAAATCAATAATGATGGCCTGATTGGTGCCTTTGAGGTAGCCTTTTCCTAATGTCTGGACTTCAATGAACTGAGGGAGGAACTGTGGAAGTGAAAAATGATGGTAGATGGTTAAGAGACTCAACATCACCCATGATATGCCAGTATTGGTCAATTCCTCTAAAAAAATATATAAGACACACTGTTAGTGGTCCATAGAGAATTTTAATCACTTGTGCGGAAACCCCTGCAACAGTTTATCTCAAGGATGTGTACAGAATGAGATCATGAAGTTAATGAGCATGGGCATTCAAAATAAGCTATTAACAAAGAGGAACGAAACCTTGCAAGCAGCATGAGAGGTCTTTATATGAGTCTAAATGCTGAGATGATAGGAATTAATGACAATGAGATTATAGCATCCAAGTACACATAAAGCCAATCATGCTCACGCACTCAAGTAACAAGTCACGCCCTAGTGACTGAGCACTACACCCAAGGTCTTTCTAAGGAACTCAAACCTAAGAAAATCAAGGGGTTTTGTAAAAATATCAGCCTTTTGATGCTCAGCGGGTACATGTTCAAGAACAACAAGGCCCTCTTCCACTAACTCTCGAATGAAATGATGATGAATGTCAATGTGTTTGGTGCGAGAGTGTTGGACAAGATTTTTAGAAATATTAATGGCATTTGTATTATCACAAAAAAGGTTGAGAATGTTCTAGTCTATACCATAATCATGAAGCATTTTCTTCATCCATAACATTTGGGCACAACAACTCCCTATAGCAATGTACTCAACCTCAGCAGTTGAAAGAGAGATGGCATTTTGCTTTTTGCTATGCCAAGCAACCAAATTATTCCCAAGGTAAAAACACCCTCCAGATGTGCTTTTACGATCATCAGCACACCTTGCCCAGTCAGCATAAAAAAAAAAATCAGTGATTTCAGCTGTAGTGTCAGTCGAGAACCAAATCCCATACCCCAATGTCCCATTTACATACTTAATGATACGTTTAATTGCAAGCAGATGAGACTCTTTAGGACAAGCTTGGTAAAGGGCACAAACACCTACACTAAATGCAATGTCAGGACGACTGGCTATGAGGTACAAGAGACTCCCTGTCATACTCTTATAAAGGGTAGGATCAACATCAGTACCAGAGGAATCTTTGGAAATGTGAAGACTAATGCTCATGGGAGTGCGAGCATGTTTGGCTGACTCTAGACCGAACTTAGACAAAAGGTTTTTGGCATACTTGGTCTGAGAAACAAACATAGATGAAAGAGACTGTTTAATTTGAAGACCCAAGAAGTAAAACAATTCCCCCATCATGCTCATTTCAAATTCATGTGTCAAGCAATCCGAAAAATATTTTACAAGAAAATCAGCAGTGGATCCACAATATCATCAATATAAATTTGAGCAACAAGTATATGAGACTTAGTATGTTTCACAAATAAGGTCTTGTCCACACTACCCCTTTGGAAATCATTATCAAGAACGAAGGTAGTAAGTCAATCATACCAAGCTTGAGAAGCTTGTTTCAACCCATGCAGTGCGTTGTCTAACTTGTAGATATGATGTGGACATTTTCGGTCCTCAAACCCTTTTGGTTGCTCAACATAAGCCTCTTCTTTCAAGTATCCATTCAAAAAGGCACTTTTCACATCCATTTGAAACAGTTTGAACCCTAGAAAGCATGCAACACCGAGTAAAGTACGAATAGATTTGAGACGTGCAACAGGGGCAAACGTTTCATTATAGTCAACAACCTATACTTGTGTATAGCCTTGAGTAACTAACCTAGCTTTATTTCTGACCACAGTACCATTCTCATCAAATTTATTTTTAAAGATCCACTTGGTACCTATCACATTCATGTATCTAGGTCTAGGAACAAGAGTCCAAACTTTGTTACGTTCAAATTGACTTAATTTATCATGCATAGCATTCACCCAACTATCATCTAGTAAGACCTCTTTCACAGTACATGTAAGTTACCTCTTCCCGGACTTGTTTTTGGGTTTTCATTTGGTCTGAAACATTGCTAATTACCTGTTAAACCAAATGGTTCAGTTTTACCCTTGCTAAAGGTTTTAAACCTAAACTAGTTGTGGCAGGAGCATCAAAGGTGGTATCTCTTTGAGCACTCTTTAGACTCAGACATACCATTGAAGTTAGTACTGACTCACTTTCTTGAGCTGAAGCCTCTGCTTCTCATTGACTTTGTGGTTCTGTATCCAAGATTGGAGACTCACCATTTTCTTTCTCATGTATTGCTGGAGTAGGAGAACCTGTGTCATCTATAACCACATTGATTGATTCCGTTAGAGATAAAGTATGCAGGTTATCGACACGAAAAGCTCTACTAGTGGTTGAATACCCCAGAAAAATACCTTCATTGCTTCGGGAGTCAAATTTTCCCAAAGGCTCTCTATATTTTAAAATGTAACATTTACTCCCAAAAGTTTTGAAATATTTTACATTTGGTTTCAATCCTTTCCGCAATTCATATGGAGTTTGTAAAGTGTCGGGCCTTAAATACACCCGGTTCACAACGTAAATAGCTGTATTTAAGGCTTCAGCCTAGAACTTATGAGGAACTTTCTTGCTAAGGAGCATGACCCTGGCCATCTCTTGAACAGCCTTGTTCTTCCTCTCGGCAACTCCATTTTGTTGTGGAGTAATCAGAGCAGAAAACTCATGCTTAATTCCATGCGTATCAAAAAAATCTGAAAATGAACAATTTTCAAACCAATGACCATGATTTGTTCGGATTCTTATGATACAACCAATAGAAACACCCTGCTCATTTTGGATTTTAAGGACCAAGGCCTGCAAAGCATCAAACGTATCAGATTTTTCTCTTAAAAAATTAACCCATGAAAAACGAGTATAATCATCAACGGTTAAAAATATGTATCATTTACCTCCAATGCTTTCAGTACGCGTGGGTCACATAAGATCCATATGAACTAGTTCAAGAGGACGTTTGGTTGTGAAGTTGTTCACCTTTTTATGAGGGACACGAATTTGCTTCCCAAGTTGAGAAGGTCTACACATATGATTCACATTCTTACCTATTTTGGGTACTCCTCTCACAAGCTCTTTCTTGGTAATCTTAATTAGGTCTTTGAAATTCATGTAACCTAATCTTTGATGCCACAGGTCAAGGTTACTTATGACGGCCGAGTGACAAGTAAGATCATTAGTGGTAACAATCCTATAGCAATTATCAGATGTGCGAACCCCATGCATGACAGTATTTCCATTCTTATCCAAAATTTCACAATTTTTTTTTTTTTGAAAATAATACTTCATGATAGGAATCACACATTTGACTAATGCTCAACAGATTAGCTTTAAGGAAGTCAACAAGTAAAACATTTTCGAGCTTAGGAAGACCAGCCACACTTATAGAGCCCTTACTAATGACTCTAGAAGTGCCACCATCTCCAAAGGTAACAATTCCTTGTTTATATTTATCAAGAGATGTGAAGTAGGATTTGTCACCAGACACGTGACGAGAGCACCCACTATCAAGATACCACATGTGTGAGTCACGTGCTTTCAGTGCAGTGTGAACAACAAAACAAGTTAAGTCACTCTTTCTTACCCAAATCTTTTTGGTCTTAGTAGAAGCAAGACTGGCAGTCTTGATAGACATCTTAGCGTTGTGAACACCCTCATGAATCTTGGTGTTCCGCCTAAACATGTAAGGTTGTCTCCTAACCCAAGAAGTATTAGAATTTCTACCATTTTTAGACACTTTATCAAACAACTCAAAACAATAAGGACGAATGTAGCCATACCTACCACAATGATAACAAACAAACACAGGTTTTACCTTCAATTTGTTGATCTTAACCCCCTTGGGTTGATGAAGAGAAGGATCACCCTTGAGCTTTCCCCTTGCTTAAGTCTTTAGGTCATGTGATGTAGAGGCCTGTCCTTTTTGAAATGTTGTAGCAGTATAGCCTATCCCACTTTTGTCACAACTCATTTTTGAGACCCAATGGTGCCTTCAAATGTCTTTGACCTTTTGTTCCACATATCAATCGTGGCTCTAACAACTTTGAGTTCTTCCTCTTTCTGACCAATCAGCTCTTCCAACGTGGCTTATGACATCTCAAGGATTCCAATCTTCTCTTCATATGTTGCATAGATGCTCAGAAGTTCATTCCTTTCGGTTTCACAAGCTAGAAGTTTTCCACAGAGGTCTTGCCTGTCATTTGAGATCTTGATGACATCCCTTTTTGCATCTCCAATCTCTCCCTTTGGCTTGACATTCTCGCTTTCACATGCTTTGAGCTTGAGAGTGAGTTTGTTATTAATCTTGGACAAATTCAGAGATTCATTGTAAAGCTTTTCATAAGCTTGTTGTAGGTCATCACCATCAATCTCATCATTGTCTTCCGAGGTTTCATTATCTTCTTTTTGCTCATCTTTCTCCTGGACCTCATCCAGTCGAGCAACTAAGGCATGAAAGTTGATAGATAGTGGTGAAGATGACTCTCCTTGTTCATGAAATTGACTTAGAATGTCCCATGCATCTTTGGCTTTTGTGCAGTGAGCAATCTGTTGCTGTTCTTCATCAGAAATTGCTTCATAGATGGAAGTTAGAACTCTTTGATTACTCAGATTGTTAGCGCTTTCAACATCCTCTTCAATGGCTTGCCAGCCCTCAAGGTTGTGAGCTCTCAGAAACATCCTCATTCTGATCTTCCAGAACAAGTAATTACTCCTATCAAAGGTAGGAGCAAAGTGCAAATTCTGACCACGAACAAACTCAACTAGCTTTGGAGATTGTTGGGTGACAGTAGACCAGAATGCCATGCAGGTACTATCTCTGTTGTCATCGGATTTGGTTTCTTCGGGTTCTTGCTCTGACCCGCTTTCATCATCCGAAGTCACTGTATAGACTTTTTTCCGATTCTTTTTTAATGGACATTCAAGAGAAACATGACCAAACCCTTGACATTCGTAACACTTGACACCTTGGCCCCTCACAGTCTTCTTTTCAGTTTTTGGAGCAACTTTTGGTGGAAAAATTTTGGGTTTTTCATTACCCTTATCTTGTGAACTAGGATCCTTGAAATTAGGCTTCTTTTTCTTTAAATTTTTTTTGAACTATTTAGTAAACATGGCCATCATTTCAGAGCCTAGATCAAACTCAATCTCAGGGGTTTTAGCAGCCTCATGAGCACTAGTAAAAACAACACTATCTTTTTGTTTTTTCTTATAAATCTGGTGGGCTTCATAAGTCTGCAAGTTTCCAACCAACTGATCAAGCTTGAGGGTATCAACATCCTGAGCCTCCTCAATAGTTGTAACTTTGGACTGGAACCTCTTGGGTAAAGACTTAAAATTTTTCCAGCAAACTTAGCTTCAGGGATTTTTTTTCATCGAGTGTGAAATAGGAATTCACGATGTCACTAAGTTTACATCAAAATCATCAAACGTCTCATCATCACGCATAAAAAGAGTTTCAATAGAGGAGGTGAGACGTTGAAGTTTTGACCTTTTAACAGAAGTAATACCCTCGTAAATAGTTTCAAGAATGTCCCAAGCCTTTTTGCTACTTCACACGTGCAAATACGACGAAACTCTTCAGGTGTGACGAAGCAAAAGAGGGAATTAAGAGCCTTACTGTTCCAACTCGAGTTTTGATTGTCAAATGCGTCCTATTTATCAAGAGGTTTGGGAATATCAACACCATCAATGGTGACAACAGGTTCACTCCACCCATAGATCACACAGTGCCAAACTTTCTCATCGATAGATTTTAAAAACGCTCTCATACGAGCTTTCCAATAAGAATAGTTTGTACCATCAAGTAATGGAGGTCTATGGTTCAAGTTACCTTTGTGAATTGAATCCATATCATCAATCACACAAAATCAAACTCCTATAGTTTTGATAAAAACAAAGAGTGACCCGCTCTGATACCAATTGAAAAACCTAAGTAATTAATAATTAGATCAAGATTTAATTGTACCAATTCCCAAATAATTAAAACTAACAATCTAAATCATCTAGCACATACAAAAGTGATTTAAATTGTTGCTTCAAAAATAATAAATCGACACAACGATTTTTTACGTAGAAAAGTCACAATTGGAGTACCTCTAATTGTGATTAAAAAACCACGGGCAAAACGGCACAAATCAATCCACTATGAAAGGAATACAGAGTACAAATTTACCAAACAACTTACCTAAACGCTGTCAATTTGTCTTCAATAATCTGTATTTCTTTCACCGCAACCTTCGTCTCGGAATTGATCAGATTGATGTTGAATCCACAACATCCATTGTCGAATCAACGACTACGCATAGCATCAAACTCCTTCGAAAACTCCACGTTTGAATCTCCGAATTCCACTGAAGAAGGACACTCTTGTTGTTGAATTAAACAATTACCTCTTTGATATACACTCTTCAAACCATGAGTTTAATATCCAACCAAATATCAAAGAAAACTAGCAAAATAGCACCAGAAGAAAACCTTAGAGCCCTTAAAACAGATCTGGAAGCATTAACCCTAAAAACAGACTGACCGCAACTTTCAAAGCAAATAGGGCCGCGATCCCCACACGAGCATAAGACTTGCCGCTCAAGTAGAGTCACTAAAACGCGTGTGATTAAACAGGTCTATGCTCGAGCGCTGAAACTCATGCTCGAGCACAACACGCCTCTTAGTATTTTTATAGACAAGCCAAACTACTGAGAAGATACAAACTCCGCTCGAGCGCATCTTTGCTCACTCGAGCGGGAAGACCAAAAACACTTGGAAAATTGCAATGCATTTAACCCAAGCTTGTTTGTAGAATTGGCAACAAATAGGGACCTAACACTTGTCAAAGGAAGGGAGGGTCTCACTCCTCTCCACTTTGTAGCCAAAACAGACAATCAAGTTGATCTTTTGTCTGAATTTCTAGATGTTTGCTCATCGTCTAAAAATGATGTGACGATTCATGAAGAGACTGCATTGCACATTGCCATGAAAAGCTCTAGTCCTAAAGCTGTTGAAGTCCTCTTGGGATGGCTTCGAAAGACCTACAAGAGTGAGTTGTTGTGCTTGACAAACGAGGGAGGCAACACTATGCTGCATACGGCAGTGTCCACTTCACAACCTGAGGCATGCTTCTATCTAGTCTTTGGTTCCATAAATATCATAGTAGCTGATAGATTGTCAGCAAACACCACCGTTTAATGGTTGGTGATAATTATTGGTGTATACATAAAAAATATATATATATATATCATATATAAAAGTGTATGGAATATATGAAATGTATATTGTAATTCTAACCTTTTTGATAGTATTTGATCTTTAACGAATGCTGCCAATGAGCAACGCCCAATATAAAATAATTGATTTTTACATTTTTCGTTTACGCAGATTGTGAAGTTATCAGTGAAAGAGATCTACACGGACAAAAATGCAAAGAATTTGAAGAAGCAAACAGCTCTTGACATTGCAGCAACACTTCCCACCGGTGAGGCCAAAACTAAAATCGAGAAAACTTTACGCCATGCAGGAGCTTTAAGAAGATCATCCCTAGTTAGTGACCTTGGAGAATTTTTGAAATCACTGCGCCAATGGTTCCAAGCTCTAATCGGACGAATCATTCACGCGCACAAAGAAATGTCAATGGACATGCGAAACATGATACTTGTCGTTGTTGTTCTGATCGCAATAGCTACATTCCAAGCTTTACTTCAGCCTCCAGGCAAAGTAATGCGCGATAACAATACACCTTCTCCTCGTTCCAACACCACTCATATTTACTTTAACAGCACCATCACCACCATCAATTTTATTTCTACTAATATGACACATTTTAACGCCACCATATTCACCAACAACATCGACACTGACACCAATACCGACACCACCAACAATCCTGCTGAAATCATGTTAACGAAATCTATAACTTACGGATCCTTTTTCATCAATCTTTTTACCCTGAACACGGTATGCTTTCTTTCCTTGATCACCACGATGATATTTGTGCTTTCCCGTGCGACTCTCTAGTTATATGTTGCACGTTGCTTTGTTGTTTCTGATAGTGAGCTATGGGATAGCGTTTTAAAGCATATCTCCAACTCCTTCGTATGCTAACAGTTTTTTCTTCGCATCCTATATTGCTTTTCCTTGTGCTTATAGCCTGTGGATAACGATTTCCATAATCTCTTTTTCAAAAAAGTCAACAATATCATTTACTGTGGAAGCGCCTCCAAATGCTACGTGATTTGTTTAAAGAGTCCATTGACATGTCACCAAAAATTCAGATTTAGCAAAGCCAAATGTGACATCTGTCTTATTAATTAAGCTCTTAACTTTTATGAATTCTTCAAGATTCTTTTTGGAAGGTTTTGGTGTGTTTTTGGTTTTGCAGGCATAAGCTTACCTTCAGTTTCTCTATTTTGGTCTTGATTTGAGCCAGATGATTTTGCAAGTTTTTGTGTGGGAGTTTAAGCCACTTGTTTTGTTTATCATTCTAGTTTGCTGCATTGTATTTGGCTTGTCTTGTTGATGTTTCTCTTGATGTTACTCTCTTTGTAGTTTGTACTCTATTAAAGTTTTCCTTTGCTGAGAAAAAAACTAATGCAAATTATGTGTAAACACAACATAAATAATACGAAACTTGTGAGCTCAATGTATTTTCTCTAAAAACTCAAGAGGGAGATTAGTGTAGTTTACCAAAATAAGAAAAAATTTGTTTGCTCCTCCTACCTCAATCCAATATAAACCTTTCGAATAATAATTACCCTTCTTGGCTGTTAATGTATCTTAACTGAATTGCCAACATTTTTTTGCCACTTTTGCTTGTTTTGCTGGTATAATTGTTGTATTTTAAGGGAAATAGAAGTTTTTGTTTTTTTTTTTTTGAATTGTTGGGCAACTTAAATTGCACTAGTAGAAGAGTTACACACCAGTGTGTAAGCTTTCCCATATGAGCATTCGATACATGTATCAGTTTTCGTAGAAGATTGAAAAGGTTATAGTTACTGTTGTATCTCCCTTAATCTTAGATTGGACATTTTTATAAGGTCTAAACCCTCCTAATAAGTTCAAGTGCTTCATTTCTTTCACTTTTGATATAGAAACAAATTTCCAATTCACATCAATTTTAACCATTTTAGCATGGAATTGATTTTCCAAACCAAATGAATAAATCAGAAACTTTGAAACACATTCAAAACTTAGAACCCTTGCATTATAAAACCTTAACTTTAAAAAATTCCATTATACATTATTCTACTTAACTAATCAACTCAAAAAGAAAATCCCTTCTAATCTCAGTAGTCAAAACCCTCAACTCCCCCTATCTCATCATTTTCCCATCAAAAATTTCATATACACAGAAACATACATATATATATATATTGCAAACCCTAGATAAGAAAGGAAGAAGGTTGTGTACATTTTTTTTTAATAATTTTTTTTGGATTAAAATAGTTAAAATAATCAAGAGAAAATATAATGAACCCATAAGTTGAAGAAAAAAAAAAGTTAAAAGAATCAATAAAATAAAATGTTACATCTTATATATTAATTAATTATTATTTTTTCTAACTATTTATTGAACTAAAAGAAATTTACAAATCATGGATATTTACCAATAAATCTTATCTCACAAACAGTTTTACTGATTGGTCCTAAGGTTATTTCTATTGTTCTGATTAGTCCTATTAGTGTGGAAATATCTTACCAGTTGATCCTATTTCCTTTGTTTAGTAACATTGAGTGGTCAATTATACCCTTCCGTGTGTGTATCACGTGACATACACCATTCCAAGACAAAAAGCATAAAGAGCTTTAGTGTACTTTGTTGATGTGTAACACCCATTATGTGTGTCACATCATTCCAAGGCAAAAAGCATAAAGAGTCTTAGTGTACTTTGTTGATGTGTGATACCCATTGTGTGTGTCACGTGACACTCCAAGGCAAAAAGCATAAAGAGCCTTAGTGTACTTTATTGATGTGTGGCACCCATTGTGTGTGTCACGTGACATATTGTGTGTCACATGACACACCCTCATAAAGAGCATGCATCTTATAACATTTAAATGAGGGTATTAAAGTCCCTCAAAATATTCAAGGACTAAACGGTTTATTAAAAAAAAATTAAGACCAATTGGTTCATGAGTTTAACATTTCAAATTTAGTGATAAATCTCCCATCATTTTAAACACAATTTTGTTTCATTTAATAAAATAATTTTAAAAAATTAATTAAAATAATTAGATTTCCAAACGAGCGGGCTTAGGAACAGTAACTTGGTGACCAGACTGCAATTGGAATGAGAGCCTCAACAACGATACGTGTGGCGATTTTCATAGCTGCTCGTAGAGAGAGAGAGAGAGAGAGCTTCGGTGCTTTGAAAGCATTGGTGGGCTTTTTTTCTGTTGTACCTAAAACAAAACAAAAAAAAGCATCGGTGGGCCAAGCGTTGTCTTGATTGCGCTTAATAAGTTGAGTTGGAAGAGTCGACAATAGCTATTATTGAACTGGAACGGGGATAATCCTAAAATTATTCCCCATGTTTCAAAACTTCTTCAATGTTGCATCGCTTTCTTTTTCTTTTTGGTACATTAATGCATCACTTTTCCTTCTTTTCTTTTCTTTTCTCTCTCTTTTTTTTTTTAATTTGTTATTTTTTATTCTTTATTTTTATTTTTTTATTTATAATTTTTTAATTTTTTTAATTTCTTATACTCTTTTTGACAGCCAATATATAATCTTGGCGTGAATGCTATTGGTTTGCTATAGATTGTATACAAATTGACATGAGTACAATAATAATAAATCAAATTTCCTTATCAAATTTGTGGGGGAAAAAAAAATCACTCTGTCGCTTCAAACTAACACACTTGTGTCATTTTACCTCTAAGCCATTAATTTCAACAATTATTTGCTTAAATTACTAACATTTAATCATTAATGGAGTTAATTTGTTTTACAAAATATTACATTTGTCAACACACTATAGGGTGAAACACTAATAAATTTTAAATAATGATGTTATTAATGGTTTGGTCCTCTTTTTTTTATTTTTTTATTTTTATGGACCCAAAGGTTTCATTCTAGTGTGAATTACATAAAAAGTCAAGCATAAACGCGCGTGTTATGTGTTGAGGGACAAATGCGAGTTTTCTCATAATATTGAAATTATTAAACGTAACACTTGTACTTTTTCCAAATGTAACACTCCAATATAACACACTAAAAAATTCTTTAATTTACTTTTCTCAAACGTACCAACGTAATATGTCACAAAAACTCTTCAGTGTATTTTTTTCAAATGTAACACTACAATCAATATTATTCACCCAAAAAACACTACAATCAATATAACACTAAAAAATTTATTAATATACTTTTTCCAAACATAACACACTAAAAAATTCCTTAATGTACTTTTCTCAAATGTAACAACGGTAACATGTCAAAAAAATTTCTTAGTATATTTTTTTTTTCCAAATGTAACACTGCAATCAATGTAACACTAAAAAAATTTCTTAGTGTACTTTTATCAAATGTAATATTGTAACATTAAAAAAAACTCTTTTAGTATATTTTTTCCAAACGTAATACTCCAATCAATGTAACACATAAAAACTTCTTAGTTTACTTTTTTCCAAACGTAACACTCTTAATATAGCACTACAATATAACACAAAAAAACCACCCTAACGGAAATGTAGATTTCTACGCTCAACAATCAATACTTCAACCACCAATTCCCCCAAAAAGAATCTTTCACACCTCACATTTCTATTTTCATCCCAAAAAAAAAATCAAAAAATTAGAAAAATAAATTACAAAAAGACATTCACTTACACTCAAATGACATTAAATCAAATAAATACAACTTTTTAAAACAAAAAGAACTAATTGGCTCACAAGGAAAATCTTAGAACTAAATGGATCAACATTCTCCCATATGAGATTTATGAATAATTTTTTCAAATATTTATATATATGGTTTATTTTAGGGGAATGCACCAATAAATCCCAAATTTGTATCTTGTGATCCAGTTGGTCCTATTATTTTTCTTATGAACTAATAGGTCCCAACCCAATGTTAATGACCAAACATCAAACATTATTCATCAAACATCAGATTTATCAAACATTATTCATCAAACATCAAACAGTATTCGTCAAACATCAAATTTACGAGTAACATCATCGAAACAACATCAAACATCATCATCAAAACAACATCAAAATAACGATTAAACAATTTTGTAAATAACGATTAAACATCAAAATAACGATTAAAATAACATCAAACATCAAAATACAATTAAACAACTTTTTCTCATCAAACATCATCATCATAACAATTTTTTTTTGATCAAACATCATCATAATAATTTTTTTATCAAACATCATCATAACATCAAAAACATCTCAGATCGAATTCGAGCCCCTCCCCTCCCCTCATCACCACGCCGACAATACACTCCGCCAAATTCATCTTCCAAAAAATCTTGTTCTGTTGCCATGGCTTGCAAGAACATTCTCTGCTTGCCTCTCCCCAATTCTCTTCCAGCTCCATTGCTTCCGTACGAACTGTTTCCCGTACTTCCTATCTTCCAAAGTGTAGACACCCCATTTTTGACCGACCTTAAGACTCAGACATCACCGATTGAGCGCTCGGGGATGTTGTATATTGTGCTCTTTCAGAAGTCTCAGAGTCTCGGCCGTGAGCCCTGTCTCCGGACTTCCGAACCCTCTTCTGTGCCTCGCCTCGGTTTGCGAACATGACTCGGTTTTCTCTGTTTCTTTTCCTGAGGGGAGGGAGAGGTCCCGTAGACCATCTCTCAGTGGCCGTGGGCTATATCTTGTGGCTGTAGGCCATTTTTCCCAATTCGGAGCCCGGTTCCCGGTTTTCGGAGCCGTCAGGCCGTGTGCCTCGGTTCGGGACCGCCTAACTATCTCCGATTGCTCTGGTTTTTGGCATGCATCTTATTTACTCCCTTTTGAGGGACACTGAGGTCTGAAGACCCCACGTGGTCGAACGCCACTTTCGTGCTTCCTGATCGATTTGAGGGCCTCGGTTGCAGCGTTTGACCGGAACCTTTATTTTGCATCGGTTTTCGTTTATTTTTTGCAGGTACCTCTGTTTCATCACCGGGAAGGTCACAGAAGGGTGGGAGGCCAGCAATTGTTTTAGCAACCAGTTATATTCCTTTATCACCCTCCGACGCCCGTTTTTCTCACTTCGGAGTCAATGTTGACCACCCTAGGGCCACTTTCTTCAGCTCCAAACCACATATTTGTGATGTACACATCTGGGAGGCCACCAATATGTGGTGGCCGGCCAGTAATTCCTTTTGCCACTTTTGAAACCCTTTGAAAAGTGGGTTGTTCTCTCTCCTGGTTCACAGTTGCCAATTTCCAACCACAGGGTTGTGTTGAGGACACATGGGAGGCCACCAATTTGTGGTGGCCGGCCATTAAATCAACTTACCATTTTTGCCCTTGGTAACGGCCATGGGGGTGGCCGGCCAGACCTGCGGCTCAATAGTTGGCCGGCCAGCTTCCTCAGGGTGAGTACATTACAGTTGTGCATTGTTTTTCCCTCAAAACACATGTCCAGGAGGAACTTTTTGGAGAAACTTGGTGCAATTTCCTCCCTTTTTCCCTCCTTTTCTCCCTCTCATTTGTCTATATAACCATTTGCTAAAACACGGTTTTAGGGTTACAAAAATTGCTTTGAGCTCTTGCATGCATATCTCCCTTCATCTCTCTCATTTCCATTAAAAATTCTCAAGTTCTACCCCTTTTTCATATCACCACCTAGCACCACCACCACTCCATTTCCAGCAGCTTGGAGCTCTTCTCAGAGGCTTGGAGGCACCATTTCTTAGTTCAAAAGGCAGCCAAGGAGTAGTCTTCAAGGGTAAGTTCATTTCCCCTCTTTTTTTGGCCTTATTTTGTACCATTGCTTAGCCCTATTTGCTTGCTGTTTTCAGCTCCGACCAAAAATGAAGATGTCATTTTTTTCAGCTATATTCCATGTTTCATTAAGGGCTCATTGCAGTTTGAAGTTTATTTTTGGCACTTGCTTCATTATCCTCTTGAATGCCATTATTTTGCATGATATTCTTAGCCTATGTGTGATCTGTTTTGGAGCATTTCATAAACAGTAGATAGGCTTATTTTGAGCCCTTATTCAACATTGAAGAAGGGCTTATCCTTGTTTGGAACATCCATGTATCACTTGCTATTGTACCCCTCTTTGGTCCCTATTTTTGCATGTTTTGTTAGCTTATCTTGCTTCTATTTTTCGGCCATGATCAGAGCTGAAAGTGGCCATATTTTGACCCCCTTGTCATGTTTCATTAAGGGTCTTTGGCTGTTTGATGAGTATTTTGTATACTTTGTGTTATAGCCTTCTTGTGGCCTTAATCTTGCATTGCATTTTGAGCATGTTTGTATACTGATTTGGGCTTGATCATCTACTGTAAAATGCTATATTTTGGAACCATATTCAAAATTTTGAAGGTCCCTCACTTGTTTGAGCCCCTCATATATCAGTTACTTCTTTGCCCCTTCGTTGGCCCATTTCTTGCATGAATCGTTTGCCATACTTGTATCTGTTTTTGGGGCTTTTCATCTACTGAAAAACATCATATTTTTAGCCCCTCTTCAATGTTGTACAAGGCCCCTTTCCTATTTGGGGCCAGAAGCTGTGAGTTGCTTCATTACCTCTCTTGGCCCCCCCATTTTTGCATTCTAATTTTTCCCTATTTGTACCCACTGTTTGCCCATGCTTCCAACTGTAAAAATGCTTGTTTTGGGACTGCCTAGCTTCTTCCTTCACACTTAATGTATAAATCATGCATGCATTGCATAGCTATAGGCCATTTCATGTGCTTAATTCCATGTTTCGGGACTCGTTCCTTGCATCGGGTTTCATTTTGCCATGTTTCGGGGCTGTTTTGCATGTCATTTTGCCTCTGAAATTTCCATGTTTGCATATCATATTCCATGTCTTGCCATGTCTCATTCGAGTGGCATTCTGTGCCGTAGGTTCGGTCCTCGGTTTGCGTGCACGCAGGCACGCATTTCGAGTTGTCTTGTTTTCATTTGATGGCCTCTTATGTGAGTGTGGCTGAGGCTCTCTCATGTTGGTGTAAACCCATATTGCATTGCGTATGCCATTTCATCCATAGCATTGTGTATGCTCAGTTGTGTATCACCTCGTGTAGCGTGTATGCCATTCCATAATATTGTGTATGTTAGGATTGTATCTTAGTTGCATTTCACACATATCATGCATATTGCATCGTGTTCAGGATAGGAGTTAGCCCGGGCACGGGAAACGAGGTACGTTCCGTACTCCGAGTGACGGAACATGTCTCAATTCCCAAGTCACCGACACTCCAGATTATCCATGATGGAGTTAGGTTTTGTTGTAGTGTTCATGTGCATTCATTCTATATTGAGTTGTGCAATTCGGCTCCTCGGCCATCATGCATCGAGATGCGTGATTGGTGGTACGAGGATCGAGACATCCATACATTTGTGAAAATACATTGTTATGCCCCTTTCTTGCTCTCTGTTGCAGCATATCAAGAATCAGCGGTCTTCCCAGGCTTGGCGCGCTTTTCAAGAATCATTGCAAAACAGAGGCTAATTGGGGCATTCCAGTGGATTTTCGCGCAAAACAGCCCAAACATGCATCATTTCATCATCGGGAGCAGAATCAAGGCAGTCCCTGGCTTGCATGCCAGTTTTATTACTTTCTTAGTTAATTTGTAAATTAATTAGGAATTTGTACATTATTTGGACTGTACTATTCTTTCATTCGGGATTGTATATTTATTTGGACCCTCTGCGCGAGGGCATAATTGTAATAAGTGTGGGTGAGTGTGATGTATGTCTTCCAATCCCACGTCTTTCTTCCCTTTTATTTACCTGCTTTTGATGGTTAGATTAGGGCATATTTCAATTAGCATACAGTATGATAGCATGTTTGCATTCATTCATCTGTTTTGCATGCACCGGGCTCGGCGCATCATACAAACTACATTCGTATTTCAATTCCAAGTTGAATACATGTTAGCTGTAGCATTCTATATGCCATGTTTAGAATAGCCGAGCCTGCTATAGTTGCATCTTTGCATGTGTTGCATTAGGCATTTCTGTATATTTAGGATCATGCATGATTTCTAATGAACTTCTGTTTTGGCTTGGAGTACTCGGTGAGTTTTATGCTTTAGCATCCTTGCATGCGTGTGAGTGACTGCCATGAATAGCATGCTTACCATGAGGCTATGTGCTTATGTGATATAACTGCCTTGAATGCCTGTGGGTGGAGGTTGGGTTACTTGGAGTGGGACAATTCATCAAACGTTTGTTTTAAGCCCACTAGATAGTGGCAAAATCATGTTTTCTAAGCCCACCCAAGAGTGGCAAATCCACGTCTTAGCCTACTTGCGAGTAGCACCATCAAACCATTTTCGAACAAACAAACAAGCATGAAATGTTTTGTTCCAATTCAGGCGACCCAGTCTATACTTGTATGCTGTGCGCATCACATAGTAAATCTAGGCTAATAACCGGAATAAGAACACATAATGTTTTCAAAAATAGATATGATGGTTAGTAGAGGCCGGTCTTTGACCGGGCGAGCGGGGGTGCTCACAAAGTGACCTTCCCCAATCGTACCCAAGTTCCCAAGCCGAGGCAACTTTGGTGATGACGGACACGTGGCCTTTGGCACCGAGTCGGGGTTTCCTAAATTTCCCATTAAAAAACATTTAGGTAGCGACTCATGTCGCAAAGCGATCCATGTTTGGCACTTCTTTTCAAAAAATCTGTTTTCAAAATCGATTTGCGGTTGGACTCTTTGGTTCAAGATTAAGAACCGTGACATTTGAGTCCTTGAACCTGTAGTGACCCCAATATGAGCAGGCAGACTTAACCCTCCGGGCGTTAGGGCGTCTCTGATTCTGGCGACTCTGTTGGGGATTTAGAGAGCTTGACTCGAACTCATGATATCTCGTTTTGACTACACTTGTGTGTTGCTTTGCATTGCATTTGCATTGGTGCGCCTAGGACACCGTGTTTGCCATATGCCATTCCCGAACGATTTGCTGGAGGCTTGTCTTGTCAAGGCATGTCCATAAGGCTGATCGGCTCTGGGCTCTGACAGCATGGGAACACAAACCCCGATTTTACCGGGGCACCCTTTTTGACCATTCGACCTAGTGCATATTCGGATCCATAGTGACCATTCCAAACTAGGACAGGTTGCTTACCTGTTTATAGGTTGTTTGAAACTTTGTGTGCGTAATGAGTGAAACCCTAGTTCTGACAAAATAGGACGGAAACCCTACCCCAACATAGGGGTGATTTGGCTCTCACTTATCTGCGATGTGCTTGTTAGAGTCGTCTCTGAGAATGCATGTATCGGTTTATGAGTTTGGGCATCGAACTGGGCATCGGTCGATATCGAGAATCGGTTATGCTGTGGATATCAGTTGATTTGGGGAACGGATCTGAGAACAATGATCGATGATTGAGGGATGTGTTTTGACTTATCGGTAGTGTGTTGTTATGCCCTTGAGTGTGTTGTGTATTTAATTTAATTTGTTATCTTTGTCCGTTTATCTGGTTATTTATTTCCTTTTCGCTTTATTTATCTTTTGCTAGGACAGTTGTAGCACAATTGCTTCCGAACCAGCAGATATTCCTCAAGCACTTTGGACACGAGGTCGCCGACTCAATCGATCTGAGGATCTGGTTGACGGACATCCAGTGTTCCACTCCCTACCCCCAGTTGTTAGAAAAAGGCCAAGGAGGCGCAGTGTGTCAGAGCAGGGATTACTGGGGCAGTGGGCTACTTTAGCAGCATACAGTCAGGTTGAGATTTCTGTTTCCGCCATAGAGATACACTTGCCGGTCAGTCAGTTGGACCAACAGAATATGGCCGGGATAGAGGAAATGATGCGCCAGATGCAAGAGAGCATGAGACAGATGCAGGAGGATGCCATCCGCCAAGTGGAATTTTCAAAGCAACGAGCCCGATCATGGCCCAGGCCGAAGTGATCACTAAGTACACTTGGCGAATGCATCTGCTTCACATCAAGCTCCTCCTCCACCCGGGGCTCCATTACCCGAGCAGGCACCTACTGGTCAGAATACCCTCCCGAACACCCAGAATACCCTACCCAATGTCCAGAATACTCAAGAGGACACATGCCTTCCAAGTGGCTCGCCCCACTTCCGCCTCAAGCTGTCCAAGACTCATACACCCAACCACCGGACTCTCCCTTTGAGTTGAAATCGACTATCTGACTCTAAAAGCGAGTAAGTGGAGAAGCTTTTCAAGAAGTCACAAGGGGTGAAAGCCATTCTAGACATCGAAGATGGGTACCGATGTAGCGTTAACATTCCCAGATAGATTCAAGATGCCACAAATTGACCGCTTCGATGGGTCCGAGGACCCCATGGTCCATCTTCGGCTATTCTCGGACATTCTGCGGCCAATGGGCCTAACTCGACCACAAAAGCTTTCTCTGTTTGGCCGAACTTTGTCGGGCGTGGCAGCCATCTAGTACACGAAGTTAGAAGATGACGTAAAAAGAAGCTGGGATGAGATGGTTGAGGCCTTCGTTGCCGCGATACTCGTACAATACCACGGTCGAGATTACAACTCGTGATCTCGAAATGACAAGCGGGATCCCAAGGAGACTTTCTCGGACTTCGTAACTCGTTGGAGGCAAAAGCGTGATGATGACCTTGAGGCCCTCTGAGACAAAGATCAAATCGGGATGATTGTGCACAATCTCAACGAAATTGATCACGAAGATGATCGTACTCCTTTCCTACCTTCTCGGTTACAGTGAGATCTGGTCGAGGATTCCATGAAGCAAGGTCGATCGACGGGATAAGGAGCAACCGGAAGGACTTTCAACGTAACAATACTTGAGGCCAGTGGCTAGCTGCAAGAAGCTGAGAGGTGAGCATGGTCACCACCACTCCCTCCCAAGACCCACGGCGTACGCCTTTCTCTGCGCATCTGGAAGCAACACCCAAAACACCAAATATCAACCCAGAGGTCAAAGACCCTTCACCCCCCTATATATGCCCCTGTCCAAAGCTCTGGGGGTATTAATCAGGAAAAAGCACTTGACGCCCCTAGAGCCGAGGCCGCTACCAAACCCACTCCCTCCCCCTCATGACCCAGCAAAATCTTTGGCGTATCACCAGCAGACGGTCACGACAGATCATTGTTTGATTGTGTCATGAGATCCGGGATCTTATTGACAAGCGGTGATCGCACCTCCCGAAAAGCCCACGTCACGACAAATCCTCTCCCACTACATAACCAAGCCCCTCCTCCCCAGAATCAACTTCATCCAAAGCGGGGTGCGTGTCTTCGATCCTGGTATCTATACCCATCCACCTACCTAAGCCGGAGGTGATCCTTCCCTATCTGCGACTTGTGCATGATGGACATCTCCACAACCCAATCTAAGCGGTGGTGGTGACCACGAAGATGGGACAGAGCGATTCAGAGGAAAAGGAGTTCTTGAGTGCGAGATTGAGCGGTCAGGAATCTTCTTTGAAGGAGCTTATGATCCGAGTGGATACATCCAATCAGTGGGCCAGTCTGAGCTGAGTGTAGGGCTGCCAGAAAAAGAAGAGTTATGTGTGATTGAGGGGGGCCGATTTGAGCAGAATGAATGATCTACGGTTGTGGAGAGGACCTCGCCAACCTCCGGTTCTTGATGACCAAGAATCGGAGATCTGACAATCAATGGTTCGAATATGAGGTCGGCGAAGTTACGGATGGTTAGATGATCAACCAGAGCGTTGTAGAATATCAACGAGAATAAGGCGGCATGGGCCAAAGTATCGATGATGGCGGAAGGGCCGAGAGCCAGAATCCACCGCCGGAGAGCGCCGACACGAAGAATTTCGCTCAGAATTTGGGGATTGTAAATGCAGGGAGTATTGACCAACCAGCTGTACTGACGCAGTTGGAACAACGAAGATTTGAGGATTTCGAAAGAATCAGAAAAGCTAAGGCCCATGTAAGTCGAAGTCTTTGTGTGCCTGAGCAGGAGATCTGCGGGCATGAGGACGAAGGTCTTTGCAAATCTGATCATCTGGGGCCGGACGGTGTCTGCATTGCCGCCGACGGAATGGTGGGAAGCGATGACTTATGTCTTGCCCACGAGGCGAAGATTAGGCGGGCCGGCCAGATGATGACACAGTACCTCGATGAGGTGAACCATATGACCAGGAGTGGGCGGTACTTCAAGCCCCGCACCTAGACCAACCTGAGGCATCAGGGAAAGACAAAGAGGCTGAGAAACAGAGAGAGAAGCAAATTGAAGAAGAAGCTGTGCTGAAGCAATTGAAGAAGATATAGGCAGACATCTCCATCTGGGGACTGCTTATGGCCTCAGAATTACCTGAGGCAATTACTCTGCTATGGACAAAGCCAAACTCTTTATAGATACTACACGGAAGCGGTGGTTGAAATTTGGTTTTTCGAAGGAGGTTCCGGCATTAACCTTTTAGGACAAAGAACTACACTTTGAGGGCACAAATCATAACAAACCCTCTATGTTTCCGTGGAATGTAGTGACAAGTGGATACCGGTGGTACTTGTTGATCTGATTACGCCATCAATGTCACCTTGGTCGAGCAACATATGCAATCGGGTTGAAGCCCGCGGACTTAGTCCGACAACTCAATGATCGGGCGTATGATAATACTAGCGGAGAAGTGATGGGGAATTTGTCAAGATTGAACCGAGTTGGTCAAGACAACACAACATCGAATTTCATGTCTTGGGCGTTCCGCAACCTTTAACTTACTCTTGGGGCGGGTGGTTGCACCAAGTAAAAGCGATCTCTTCCACTTTACATCAAATCTTTGAAGTACCCTCATGGGAAGGCGGTGTCTATTGTCTTGAATTCATCCATCCATCCACCGTAGGAAGTGTCTCGCCCATTTTGGAAATCGTGCATGGCACGGAGGATGTGTTCTTATTGGGGTTCACTTTGGCTGAGGCCCGGGTGGTGTTGAATATTATGGCTGTGAATGAAGGTGTGTACATCAGTGCTCAATCCGTCTACCTCATGAACAAGCTACAACACATCCCTGGGATAGGATTAGGAAGGAGCGGCAGGAAAAGAGTCGCAACATTGGCCGAAGTGCCATACAACCCGCATACCTTTGGATTGGGTTATCTGCCCACCAAAGAGGACGGGGTAAGGAAAGGAAAAGAAATGGCCAGAAGAGCCAGAGCAAAGCAGGCTGGAAAACCTTTTGAATTAATGCATAGGCCCATTCAAGGTACCCTGAACGGACGCTTTGTTCGGGAGGGGGGAGGACTTTCTATTTTGCGGCTTCCCAGAGCCGTGGATAAACGCGGAGAAGAAGCGCGTGCCAGGCTTCGAGATCTTCTTCGACCTGCAACTATCCGGGGATGACGTTGCCTGAAGCGAGCAGACCCATCGGTGAAATTTGAACGATTAAGCGATGGATCGAGGCCTGAAATTTGAAATGGGCATGTCTTTGATCCTCGATCGACCATAAGTTAGGATAAATTCGGTTTCCATGATTGGGGATGAAAGCGGCTCACGAGCCAACGGCTGACTATCTTAGATGAATCTATCACACCCTCTCTCATTTGTGTCTGAGGAGAGATTTTTGTCCAGCGACAAGATTGGTGGTGAGCGAATCGATTCCATCGAGTCTTGTGAGTCGGAATCGATTCATTCGGCAGTCTGAGTCTGGTACTCTGAGGATGTTAACGGATGCCAGATCTGTCTAGGTCGTCTTTTCCTTTTCATTTGAGTCTGTTGTAAATGAATCGGACGATTTGGATGTGCCTAATGAGAATGAAATATCTGTGGTTTCCTAGTACTTTTCTGTACCCTTGATTTATTGCATTAATTCAGACTTTCAAAACTTTGATGAAAGCAGCGAGGCGAAGTTCCTCCGGTTTTACAACGTTTAATTGAGCAAACAAGAGAGATTTGTTAAACCATTAATGGATGAAATCATTCTGTGAACATTAGTCTTGAGGAAGACCCTTGGTAGTCGGATCGGGTCCGCGTTGTCTTCGGAGGAACGCGGCTTAATCGCTTTATTAAGATTTCAAAGATGTTTTCGCGTGGTCCCTGAAGACATGCAGAATCAATCTGAGATTATGCTGACATCGGATCCCCTTGACCGGCCCGACACATCAGCGAAACTCAGAGGATCGCGATTTGGGCTCTCAAGATTAAGAAGAGGTCACCAAGCAAATCGGCGAGCTTCTTCTTTGGTATCTGAATATCCGACGGTTGGCGGCATTATTCGGTCTTAGAAGGATGGCGGGATCGGTGTGTGTAGACTTGAGGATTTGAAACGAGCTAGTCAGAAGGGCGACTTCCTACCGCACATCGATGAGTTGGTAGATTTCACGGCGGGGCATGCTTTGCTCTCATTTATGGATGGCTTCTCGAGGTTATAACCGGATAGTGATGGCACCGAAGGCAGGAAAATCTTGCATTCACCACCCGTGAAGCGTCTTTACTGAGGTAATGCCGTTTGGGTTAAAAACAGCTGGGCTACTTATCAGCAATGGCAACCATAATACTACATGATATGATCCACAAAGAGGTTGAGGTGTATGTGGGCGACATGATTGTCAAGTCTAAAGAAAGAGGCCATTACACACGCCTTGCGTAAGTTTTTCAAAGGATCGGGGAATTAGGTTCTGGTGAACCCTAAAAATGTACATTTGGTATTCTGTGGGAAAAATCTTTGGGGTTTTGATTACACAAAGGGGCATCGAGGTCGACCCTTCCAAAATCAAAGGCCATCTTAGAAATGACACCACCAAGGATTGAAAAGGAGGTCACGAGGCTTTTACGGGTAAAGTGCAATTCATAAGACAATTTATTTCAAAATTAACCTTGACTGTGAACCACTTTTTGGTCTCTAAGGAAAGGAAAGAAGTTTCAATGGGACGATAGATGTCAAGCGCATTTGAACAAATTAAAGAATATCTCTGAGAACCGTCCGTTTTATCACCACGAGAACCGGAAAAGCAGTTGATTTTATATCATCGGTGACTAAGACCACGATGGGTGCATGCTTACAAGAATCGAGAAGACAAGGTAGAAGAGCCATCTACTATCTCAACAAGAAGATCTTTGGAGTATGAGACCCGATATACACCGGAAAAAGCCTTAGCTTTGGTATGGGCTACCGAAGCTGCGGCACTACTGTTAGCTCACTCTGTAATGTTGGTTTCACAACTTGATCCCATCAAATATCTTTTAGAAACCGGCACTTACGTAGGTGAGCTTCATTTGGTTCTTTGTTGCTCTCGAATTTGATCTCACGTCGTGACCATAAGTTAGTGAAAGGAAGAAGCGATGGCGAGTTCGCTTGCCAAACCACCCGGTTGAGGATGAAGCGATTGATTACTGTTCCCGGATGAATCAATTACGCACATCGGCGATGAAACGGACGATGTACTTTGGCGGAGGCGTTAAATCAACATGGGTATGGGATAGGAGTGTTCTTGATAGCAGAAACAATTCCGTATCCCTCGCCTTCAAACTCCAATTCAATGTCTCGAACAATGAAGCAGAATATGAGGCGTGCATCGCTGATCTAGAAGCAGCCCTGGAACTAGAGGCAAGTCGGTTGGACATCATGGGGGACTCGGACCTTGTTGTGTCTCAAGCTAAAGGGACCTGGAAAGTGAAAGAGGAAAAGATGAAGATGTATCACCAGACCTTGGATTTGTTGATTCCTCGGTTTGAGAAGCTAAGTTTCACTCATCTACCTAGAGAACAACGAGGTTGGCGATTCTTTAGCAACTCTATCTTCTATGATAGACATCCGTGTGGAGTCCGAATCGTCCGATCATCATTGACTAGAAATTTGCACTGCCTCTGAGTCGATTCTGACCATAGGTGAAGTTAAGAGACGAACACCCTGGTATTACGACATCTGGAATTTCTTGGAGAAAAAGCATACCCGAGGTAAATACCAAAGACAAAAAGACATCGGGGAGAATGGCGATTCGGTTCATCATCTGCGGGGGTAAAGCTGTACCAAAGAGGTCATCTGAGATGCATAAAGCGTGCGTTGATCTTAGAAGAGTCAAAGCGTCGATGGAAGCCATCCATGGGGAGAATGTGGTGCGCACATGAATAGGGCAATGTTGTACGGAAGATCCTCGAACGGGGTTATTCTTGGTCCACCATGGAGGAGGATTGTATTGGTTTCGTCGGCGATGTCACAAATGTCGATTCATACCGTCGCATGAACATTAGCCGTCAAAATTTGTACAACATGACCGCCATGGCCATTTCGGTCTGAGGAATTGATATGTCGGGCCGAATTCTGGCCCGAAGAAGTCGAATGGGCATGAGTTCATCTTGGTAGCGATAGATTATTTCATAAAGTGGGTTGAGGCCCAATCTTATCACGGTGTTGAAGGCTTCGCGTCGCAAAATTTATCGAAACAACATCATCTATTAGCTACGGGGTCCCCAAGCGAAATAATTTGGATAATGGTTCCCCACTTCAGAAGGAGGTGATTGATTTGTTGGAGAAGTATAAAGTGGCTTTTCATAGTCATCTACCTATCGACATGAAGACCAATGGGCGGTTGAAACTGCCAACAAGAATATCAAGCACATCTTTGCGAAGATGGTGAAACCCTAAAGGAATGGCGGATAAGGCGTAGATTCGCTCGTGGAGACTCTGGGACTTCAATCGAACTTCTACTAGAGGCGACTCAGTACTCATTGGTTTATGGGATGGAGGCCGTTCTACTATGAATTGAGGTTAAGGTCATTCCCCAGTATTGGCAAGTGTCGAATAGCCAAAGCCCAGAAACGTTAATGGCGAGATGATTTGAGAACTCATGGTTTCGATGAAAGAAAGTAATGTTGTACCACATTCGGCTATCAGCAAGAATGCCAGACTTTTAACAAGAAAGGTTAAGAATCTAGGAATTTGAAGAAGAGATTTGGTACTCAAAGACAAGAGCTCCATCCGACCCAAAGAGCAGTTCGAGCCTAATTGAATGGTCCTACATCATCCGTCAATGCAGTCGGTGGAGTACGTGGTTACGATGGATCTAGATGGCTTAGAGTTTTCCCAACCGATCAACATGGACAAGTTGAAATACTACCTGAGGGCTCGCTGGGCGAAACCGAAAGGCGACCTAAACAAAACTCATAGCACAAAAATTTGAAATTATAAAAACTAAGCTGTAGGTTGAAAACCGCAAAGGCGGCCTTGGCAAAAGTTAGGCATAAAGAAGTGAAAATGCCGGCGAACCTAAGCTTTGAACTCGTGAGGCTTGATTCCCCATCTTTGGGATCGTGGCGGCTTCATCTTGAAGTTCGTGACAATCTTTCCCGATCAACTTTGTCCATTTGATCGTCTCAGTCATCTCTATTCATCGGCATTTATCATGATCTCGATGCAGTGCTATTAGGACTAGGGGCAACTTTCGATTTGCCATAGTATAGGCACTAATCGAGACTAGGGGCAACTTTCGATTGCTAGGATGCAGGGTTGTGCATCTCGATGAGATCTCGGCGTGTCGATTCTAATCCATATAAAAATAGTTTTGAAAAGTTTTAATAAAGTTGACTTTGTTCCAAATTAATCTTTTCACAACTAAAGACCATTTTGGACCATGGGAAATTTTCGATTACAACGTTCAATTTCATTGATTTCAAAAGCGAGTTCTCTTGCTCTTGCATACTGTCGAAGTTGCTTTTTATTACACTCATGTGAAAACTTGAAAGTACTAATAAAGCAATAAATCAGAGGCATAGTCAAGTCAGTGTCTCGCCCCTTCCACGGTGGTTGAAGCCTCTAGATGTCAAGCTTGGCCCAACCTATAGCTTCTTCGTTGACCAATGAAATCCCCCAACACTCGTCGGGACAAAGTGCAACTAAAGTGGGAGGCGGAGCTAGGAGTTCTCCTAATTCTCCACTGTTCTTACTTCTTAGGAAAGCAGTATACGCCTCGAGCAGGAATGTGGCGGATACTCTATCCTACGGTGAGCAAGTCGATCATGGCCAAAAGCTGGCCAGGCGAATCTGAATGGGAAATAGAACCACTTGCTTGATGAATAAGCCGATCAATGAATCCAGACTTTGCGAGACATCTTGTAGCTTCGTTCTTGGGAGATTGAGCGAAGGATAGCGCCCATAATGCGATCTGTAGACAAATTGCACATCAGTCAAACCACCATCCTCATTAAGAGGCGTCGACTAGGCGTTATCGAAAAGTAGCCTTGGGCGAGTAAGAAGGACAAGAGTCCACAACACGAATTTATCCATGACCATACTGAGGGATAAAAATGAAGAATAAAGAATAGAGATGTCTAGATGAGAGAAAAGTAAGAAAAGGGTTTTGTGAGAAAAGCCGAGCACAGTAGTAGCAGTGATGTGAGCAAATACATATGTGAGATCGGGTGGGAAACATTACATGGCGATAATGGACTCCCTGCGAACGGTTGTCTCCGACGGTGAAAAGCATCCAAGACCATCGATGTCTCGGCCAATGTCATGGCGATGCAACTCTTTCCTTCTTTCAAGCCTTGAGCCACTTCAATCGGGCGAACCGGATCCTCCAAAGCTTGAGGCAAGCGAAAATGAGATAACATGCATAGCAGGCGTGTCGCCGAAGCCTTACTAATGATAGTCGTCGCGGTCCTGACATCGAGAAGCGATGCATCGAGCTTGGGATATCCAACATTCGTTCGTCGAGGATCGAGCATCATCTTGGCGTTGAGTCCACTTATCCGCCTTAAGGTTTGGGCGTAGCCAAAATTGAGTTAAGGGCAAGATTTCCTCACCTCGGTTGGATTCCATCAAAAATTGAAAAATCTTCAAAAGTGGGACATACCTCTTGCCCTCCGGAGCTAAAGACATGCGTTACCGGGTTCCCAAAACTCCCCGCGGCATGGGGGAAAGGAGGGTGTAGCGGAGTTGAGCTCAATGTGAGCAGTGCATTCAAAATTTGAAACCGGAAGTTCAACTTTTCCGAGCCATCTAAAGAGATCCGATGTAGAGATTTTACGTGAAAATGCCTCCATTTTTTGTGCCAAGCGGTGATAAATAAATAAGTCCCAAAGTTGGAGCTTTTATAGGGGTGAAAACACTATTAGAAGGACAGAGTGTCGAGAATGCAATGGAGTTCTTGAGGGAAAAGTGGTAAACCCGACCACCTACTCTAAACGGCCGAAGCCACCTTTGACTCAATGGCCGAAGCGGCGGTCACGGTCTATAGCTCTTCAAAATGCAAAAAGGTGGCGGCCAACTTCAAAATATATGGCCGAAGCCATATGCTCTAATGTGCATTGCCATTAGTCTGTTTTGCTTGCCCTCCGGAAGGAAGTTAGAGGAAATATTTGATGCACGCCGGGGAATGTCGAAGGCCTCTATTTCTCTCGATTTCGGGATCGTTCCATCACCCGGATGTCGTCGAATATTCACGCTTTGTTTTTGTTTAACATTGTTGTATTTTGTACCTTATCGTGTTGTCGTTTTGTTTACTCCCGAGTTGTAAATTTTATTATTGAAATTTGCATGCGTATTTTGTGTTTTGAGTTGTTACTCTTCGTTTACATAATTTTGTTAAGTCTTCGCTATTGAGAGTGCAATAGTCTGTTATTTGTATTTTTACTTATCGGTTGTAAACTTGCTTGCTAAAAGATGCTATTATTTCTTGGTGAGTCGAGTTGTTTGATGTGTTCGATTAGGTTCATTACGACCGATAAATACACAAGGCACATTTCCATTCAATTTCATTTTTTATTGCAAAATAATGCGATCTTACGTCCACGATCTTTGAAAGTTTAAAATACAAAACCTTACCTTTTCAAAAATTTTGTTTCATTCCATCATGTTTTACAACAAACAAAAGGTACAAGTTTTTGTGAAAGTAAAAATATAACAATATGCAAAAGTGCTACAAACTACTAGCCATAAAAGGAAAACTCATGGAGACTTGATAGCATCAATGCCTACAAGGGGCGGGAATAAGAGACCCTCCTGGAGTCCTCTTACATTGGGACAACCTACACTTTCACCATCATCATCCCGGGTGCATTTGTCATCCTCGGGATCCCCTCGGCCTCGCCTCCATTCCGGAACCAGGCCGGGAGTCCTCCTCCTCGTGAGATGTCTACGGCCGATAGTCTGCAACCCTCCTCCTCCTCCTCCTCACGCCGGTAATTTCGCCTCTATAACTGCGTGCCTGCGTCTGAGAGGACCCTCCTCGGAGCTCCTCGGAAAAGAACTTTGGATAGCCCGGCTCCTCCCGAAAGAACCCCGGATATTTAAGCTGAGCGGTACAAAAGGTCCCGACGATCGACCTCCACGAAGGCACAGGTGGCTCATTTCTGACTCGGCCAGGCGAAACATATCTGGGAACATAAAGAAAGTGAAGAGTTCGATACTGATCGGTTCAAATATGAAAGGAAATCGGATGCAAAAAAAAGTCTGAGAATATGGTGGAAGATTGTAGCAATGGGATGTTAACTCTACAAGTAGCCTATTAATGCAATAAAATGTCAAAATTAGCATGTGATCAGAGAAGATACGGTGCTAAGAAAACTAAAAAGAATGCAGGAAGCCCATGATGGACAATTGCGCCTTTCTCTCCATGAGGACCATCCCCTCGAAGTGAGGCTACCATCTCGTTACGATCCATCATGCTCAGCCAGAGGCTGCGTGCAAAAGCTAAAAATCAGTAAGCGAACTATGTATTTCTACTCTACGCTCGGTGTGTCTTTGCGTGTTCACCTTCAATTTGAGTACGTGCATTGAAATCCAGGAGTTAAAAATTTGCATGTGTTCTACTCTACATCGATATGAAACGCGTGTTCATCTCAAATCTTGGGGTTGTGTGTTCCTACTCTACACTGGGTTATTGTCTGGCAAATGTTCACTTTTCAGGCTGAGGTATGTGGATTGGAAATCGAGTTAGAGGCATGTGTTCTACTCTATCGGTATGAGTGCGTGTTCATCTCAATGGCCAAATTGTGTGTTCTGCTACGATTATATAAGTGTTACTTTCAATTTGGAAGTGTCAGTTCAATCCGAAGAGTTAAGGGCTGCGTGTTCCCTGTTCTCAATCGTTGTGTAGTGTGTTCACCTCAACGGCTTGTTTGGTATTCGACATCAAAAATATGAGAATTTTGCGTGTTCATCTCAAAATAATTTGAGCTGCGTGTTCAAATCTCAATCGGTGTATTGCCGTGTGTTCACCTCCACGGCCCATTTATTAGCCGACATCAAAAAATATAATTTGCGATGTTCATCTCTCAATCAATGTTTGGAGCTGCGTGTTCAAATCTAAAGCCAAATTATTATTATTAGTGTGTTCACTTCAATTGGGACTATATTGTTGAAATCGGTGTTTGCAAAGTGCTTAGCGTTCAAATCTTATCAGAGTGTGCAGCCGTGTGGTACACTAAAGGTATTTGTGTGTTGAGAAAATCGATGTTTGGGCGCGGTCAGTCGTTCGCCCAGCAACGCTTCGCCTTTCGCCGTTTGTAGCGAACCACGCATCACGATTCAGCGTTTGTTACGTGTGTGCATCAACTTGCATTCTCATGAACATA